>CM062816.1:472654753-473269403 GCA_031772625.1 Pinus tabuliformis | reverse complement strand
AAAAACACTACTTTAACTGCAAAAACTTAAATGACAAATCATAACACTTCATTCTTTCTTAACACTCTGCCTCTAGCTGTAATTGTTCATGTGAAAAACAGTTAATTAAGGAATCAGTAATATGAGTCAAAAAGCTAATCAAACCAAGCTGCCACTCAATGATATTTTGGTCCAATAAAAGTTAGACAATTATGATGAGAAGACCATCAAAAGGTTAGTAAGAAACTTGTCAAAAACTTGATAAAGTAAACTAGCAATGAAACTGCGTAAGCAAGGTAAAAATCAGCAGCTAAGACAAGACAACTTCAAATACCATTAGTGATAAAAAGAAATAAAAACACACTATCCCGGGCTTCTAACACACCTGCATAAACAAACTGATCAGTTCTGAAAAGTGCTGGAAATGTAAAGGCATGAAATCAAACTGTACATTATTATACATGTTCAAAGAAACGAAAAACTGCAGAAATCAAAACTATACATTATTGTACATGTGAAAATGAAAACAAAGAAAGGCAGGAAAATAAAGTTAAATGCTACTGTACATAGGTTGTGGTAGATGGGGGCCCTCCATCCACTCAACCAGCTAAAGATCAGCTACGCAGAGATGAGCAGAAACAATCTTCTTATATTAAATCAGCATGTCAAAATACAGTCAAAAAGTGTGTAGAAGAACAGTCTTTAAAACAGAATTTGATAACCAAAACAATTACAGCAATTACAATATCAAAAAGATAATCTCTAAGCGTTGGCAAACGCTTTATTTATAGGCACAGGGACAAACTATCCTCTGCGTAAACTAAGCAACTACAGTCTTAACTAATTAACTACGCAGCAACACGCAGGCAACTCCGTGCACGTTTGGAGGAGGAAAAATCATCATGGGGAGTAAATCTATGGTTAGATCCTGTCCCTTGCTGTCTTCATGGCATGGAGGAAGTGCCAGCTGTGGTTCCGTGTCTCAGTTGCTCACGCAGAGCCGTGCCACCGTCTGGAACTTAACTGTTTGACCGTGGGTACTCCTGCGTTGACCGGGGGCATACGTGACTGATTTGGCCCAACCAATAGCATACGAACCATGTATACATCTATACCAACGTGCCCATGTGGCCCGTTCCTGGAGAAGACACGTGGAGTATAGCAAACAACAAAAAGGCTGCGGAATTTCTGAACAACTGCGGAATTTCTGAGTAGCTGCGGAATTGCAAAACAGCTGCGGAATTGCTGAACATGTACCAAAATTCTAAACAAACAGTCAATCATTAGCACAGTCAACAAATCATGTTAAAAAGACATATAATGCAATGAATTGAACAAGTTGATGGAGGAAATGATGTCAGAAGAGAGAAGTGAATAGGGAAAAGCTGTTGGGAGGACAGGTAAATGAGTGCAAGGTTGAAGCTCAACATACCCCCACTGCGAGGGTGTTGCATGTCCTCATGCAACCAAAATTTTGTCATAATATTTCAGTTCACATGTTCAGAAGCCTCTGCCAAGACATCCAACCTTCTCCTTTTCCTTCCTGTTGCCAAATTTGTTCTTGGTTTCCTAACCAAGCACCTGAATTTCAAGTTGATCAAGGCCCTGCTTAATTTCTTGCATTTCCTGTTCTTTCTTTGCCAAAGACCCAAATGAAGCATTGTGTTATCATGGATCATTTTGTCCACGTTTCTCTGTTCTTTCAATGCTTCGTTTTCCTGTTTGATGTGGCGGTTTAGGACCTCTAGCTTAAATACTTCTTGCTTCAGAGATTGAACCTGTTGTTCAAGGGGCAAGACAGTACTAGGACCAGCAACAGATTGCTCTAATGTTTCCAAATAATCATATGCCTCCTGCTGGACAGGGTCAATGTCAGGTGTTTGTCTTGGCCTAAATTCAAATCCTTGAAAACTACTTTCTCTCTCTTGCTGGAAAGGACTTTCCTCTCTTGGAGGACTTAGCTCAATAGCTAGTCGAATTGGAGTCTTCTCAGGTGTGCCCAAATCAATGAAATGGGACTATTTCTCTTTATTTACACTCTTCTTCTGTATAAGTCTACTGCTTCTTCTTACTTGCAGGCTAGTACTTTTTGGTTCTTGCTGTTTTTGCTTTTGTTTCTTTTTGGAGATGGCAGTTTCATGAAGCTGAGCAAGCCTATGAGCTAATGTTTGGGTATCTTCTTCACTTGAGGGTTCAGGTGAAGGGTATGACTCTTGCAAAATAACTTTCCCTTTTTCCCCCTTTTGTCTTTTTGTTCTGCTTCCCTTTTTATTTTCCTTTTGAATAGTTTCTTGAACAGTTTCTTGGGCAATTTCTTGAAGAGTTTTTGTAACAATTTCTTGGGCAGTTTCTTCAACTTCTACAGCAGTGTCTTCGGCAGCAGTCTCTTCTTGTGTAACCATTTCTTTCCCTTTTCTTCTACTTCTTTTTGGCACCCTAGGAGAGCTACTAGAGGCTTCTGCTGCCTCTTGAAAATGGTTTCTAACAAGGAATTTCTCCCATGTATCCTTTCTAATTTTTAACTGCTCCTTAATCAAGATTTTAATGAGTCCATGGTGATATAGGTGGGGCTCAATGTTTCCCACGTTTTTCTGAACAGTGGCACTCATTTTTTTTAGACTAGCTAGCAAGAAATAAGGAAGATTGATGGTATGTTCACCCATAAAATGCATCATTATCTTTGTATGATAAACATACATTATACCAAATCTGCCTTCACATGTTAAAAATTTCTGAACTAGCAAAAGTAAGGCAGTCCATTCCTTTTTAATGACACTTACAGGTATTCCTTTGGTGAAGATAGTGGTATCCATACCTGGATTTTTCAACATGTTCTTCCACTCTTGGCCTTCAACAGTTCGATTTTTGAACCAACGTTCCCCAGTACGAGGCAAAGCAGTTGCTTGAGCCAAGCTGCTCTCTGTGACAGTGAATTGTAGGTCTCCAATCTCCACAGTATTTGTTTTTCCATCAAACGACCGAGCAAAGGCCTTGGTAACTTCCTTGTGATATCCTTTGAACTTCTGAATAAATTTTAACCACTTGGGTTTCTGCAGGGCATTCTTCGTTTGTGGGTAACCGTCTAAAAACTTAGAACCTTCCGGCTTTGCTCTTAATAACTTGCCCATTTCGGTTACCAGCTCTCTTGCTGCTCTGACAGCGTTGTTTGAATACTGGAGAGAGAGCTATACGGGAAAAACAGTGCTCAGTAGTGGGTATTACAGCTACAACAGAATGGCCGTGACGCAATTATGAGACTGGTGGTCAGGGTTTTGAGTGGAGAGGTGAGGAAAATAGAACAGAGTATGTTCACGGTGAAACAGAGTAGTGAATGAAACCGAGAGTGAAAACGGTGAGGGCATAGATAACAATGCGAAGATGAGGTTATGCATGCGAGAAGCGGAGTTATGGGTAGAGGATACAACGGCCAAATCCCTGAACGTCGGGTGGCTGCGTACACTTGGCTGTGGAATGATTAATTGGAGAGCCGTGGTACAACAGTACATGTCACTCTGGTACGAAGAATTAATGAGAGAGAGCAGGCCGTATTAAGTTCAAATCAACAACAATTAGGGAACCGTTAGGAAGGTGGTGAGGTGGATTACGCAGCATAATGGATGAGGATTATGAGGAGTGGACGGAGGTCTTGTCAATCATTACATTACGTGCTTCCTACCATAATCCGAAAACCATACATAAATGATATAACTGTTAGTTAGAAATTTAGAACATACCTTCGTGTATTTGCATTTTGATCCCTAACCTTTGATTTATTGCTGCCTTTGTATATGCCATGTGTGTCCTTGCTCTTTAATGATGTGGTGCTTTTGACTGCAGATTTTTCTTTTGAAAAAGAGTTTGTTTTTGTTGCAGGAAAAGAGTGTATTAGCTGCGGAATCTTGATATCAGCTGCGGAATTGGCTCTAGCTGTGGAAATTGCAGCAACACTTTTCTGCCTGCACAAAGAGGATTAAAACAACTTGACTGAATGGAATAACCCTGAGAGGGACTTTATTGGTGAAAATGAGATGGAATGAATGGACTGAAAGAAAATGAAGTGGAATGAAAATGATGAGATGGATGAGATGGACAGAAAAAAGAGAAAATATAAAGTGTCAGGTGACCCTGATTTTCACTTCATATTTTCTGCATAAGACTGCCAATCCAAGATTGGTTTTCAGGCTTATACAAGAGATTTTTTTTTTTCCTTTTTTTTTTTTCTTTTTTTTTTTTCAACTGAAAGAAACAAAGATCAGGCTGATGGAGGAGAAGAATTCTTCTCCACTAGCCTCATTGCAGAATCTTCTTGGAACAACTTAACAAATTCCTCCCTTGAGAGTGGCTTGTGGTAGACTTTCAATCTATGGCCATTCACAATGAGAGGAGTCTGAAGCTCATCAATGGTCTTCACTCGAACTGCTCCATTTTTAAAGACTTCATCAATCTCATATGGCCCAAGCCAATGAGTTTGAAATTTTCCTTTGAAGTCCTTAAACTTGGAATCAAACAATAGTGCCCAATCTCCCTTCTGAAACTTTCTTTCTTTGATGTGTCGATCATGCCATTTAGTTCTTTGGTGCTGAACTAGATCGGTCCTTAGAATTGCATCTTGTCTTATTTCATCTAGCTCATTTAGCTGGTCCATTCTGTGTTTTTGAGCTTCTGATAGGCTCATCCCCAATTGAACTGCCATCTTGAAGGTCTTGATTTGGAACTCAATGGGGAGCAGGACTTCTTTCCCATAAACAAGTTCATAGGGAGAATGTCCTGTTGTGTTCCTCCATGTAGTTCTATAGGCCCATACGGCTTCAGGAAGCCTTTCTGCCCAATCTCTTCTATGAAGATGAACAGTCTTGGTGATAATGCCTTCAAGGACTTTATTTGTAGATTCCACTTGACCATTTGATTGCGGATGGTATGGAGTAGATGTTCTGTGCTTGATTTTGTATTCCTCCACCAGCTTCTCCATCAATTTAGATGTAAATTGGCTTCCTTTATCTGTCACAATTTCTCTTGGGACACCAAAACGAGTAAAAATATCCTCAAAAAGAAATTGAACAACTGAATTTTCAGTGGCAGAAGGCAATGCCTTGGCTTCTACCCACTTAGTAACATAATTAGTGCAAACCAATATGTACTTCTTTTGCTTAGATGGTGGATTAATAGGTCCAATGAAATCTAGAGCCCATTTCTCAAAGGGTTCGATGCATACCTGTGGCTGTAGTGGCATTTCATTTGAAGGAGTTGGTCTCCCAACTCTTTGGCAGCTGTCACACCTTCTAACATACTGCTTTGCATCTTTAAAGAGAGAAGGCCAATAATATCCTAAAGAAAGGATTTTATAGGCTGTCCTCTTGTCAGCAAAGTGTCCGCCACACGGTTCATCATGACATGCCTTAAGGATGTCAGGCATTTCATCTTCCCGAACACATCTTCTGATCATACAATCTGGCCCTGTTTTGAACAATTCATTAGAAATCCAAGAATAGTGTGAACTCTCCTGAATGATTTTCCTTTTCTCATTAGGAAATAAGTGTGGAGGTAGCTTCCATGTAACTAGATAATTAGCAATATCTGCATACCAAGGAGTCTTGGTAGTTACTGCAAACAAGTATTCATCTGGAAACTTATCCTCTACAGGAGAGTCTTCGTTAGTGTTTTGGATTCTAGACAAGAAATCAGCTACTGTGTTTTGTTTTCCTGGTCTATCTAACACAGTAATGTTGAATTCTTGTAAAAGTAAAATCCATCTTGTAACTCTGCCATTAGTAATAGGTTTGTTCATGAGATATCTAATTGCAGAGTGATCAGTATGGGCAAAAGTTTCATAGCCGGTTATGTAGTGTCTAAACTTGTTGATTGCATGAACAACGACTAAGAATTCTTTTTCAGTCACAGTGTAATTTAACTCGGTGGGAGTCAAATTTTTACTGGTGTAATAAATGGCATAAGGGACCAAATCCTTTTGTCCCAAAACAGCTCCTAGAGCTGTATCTGAAGCATCAGTAGAAATGTGGAAAGGGAGTTTCCAATTTGGCCCTCTCAAAATGGGTGCTTCAGATATTCTAGTCTTTAAAGTTTTAAAGGCAGACTGACATTCAGGATCCCATTTGAACTCACAGTCTTTGGTAAGTAATTTGAAAAGAGGATATGCTATCTTAGTGAAGTTTTCAATAAATCTTCTATAATATCCAGTAAACCCAAGAAAACTTCTAACATCTTTCTGGAAATTTGGAACAGGTAACTTGGAGATGACTTCCACTTTGGATCTATCAACTTTAATTCCATCTCCTGAAATATGATGTCCTAAAACAATTCCTTCAGTAAACATCATAAAACACTTTTCATGACTTAATGAAAGATTTGTTTCTTTACATCTAATTAGAACTTTTTCCAAATTTTCTAATGCTTCTTCAAATGTGTTACCATAAACTGTGAAATCATCCATGTAGACCTCTACACAATCATGAATTAGATCTGAAAAGATTCCTAGTACAGCCCTTTGAAATGTAGCGGGTGCATTGCATAATCCAAAAGGAAGTACTCGGTAAGCAAAAGTTCCGAAAGGACAAGTAAATGTGGTTTTGTCTTGATCTTCAGGTGCTACCTGAATTTGATTGTAACCACTAAAACCATCCAAAAATGAGAAAAAACTTTTTACCTGCTAAAGTATCTAATACTTGATCAATAAAGGGCAAAGGAAAGTGATCCTTCAAGGTTGCTTTGTTTAATTCTCTGTAATCAATGCAAACCCTCCATTTACCATTCTTTTTAGGTACTATAACCAAGGGAGAAACCCATTGGCTATCTGAAATAGGGTAAATGAAGTTTACATTGAGTAACTTCTGGAGCTCTTCTTTCACTATCTCTCTAAGATTTGGATTCATCCTTCTTTGAGGTTGTCTGGTTGGTCTACTGTTTTCCTCAATGTAGATGTGATGAATGCAAGTCTTAGGGTCAATACCTTTCATGTCGGTATACTCCCATGCAAAAGCAGTAGAATGTCTTTGCAAGACTTTGGTTAGCTCTTCCTGTTGGGATTTTTCCAAGTTTTTGTTAATGTTTAATGTCTTTCCTGGAAAGATCTCAATGGAAGAACTACCAAATTCTTCCATAGAGAAAAGAGACATTTGTCTAGATGATAGACACTCTATGTCAGAATCCAACTGAAATTGTGTAGAGTCATATTCTGAAGATGGTTCAAAATTTTCTAATGTATTCAGAATTTGACTATCTTCACTAATCTCAGAAATGGTAAAGACAGGTTGTATAGTATCTTCATCATCAACCCACTCATTATCTCCTATTTCTATAATTTCTTTTGCTGGAGGATACAGATTGAACTTCTTTGTTGAATTGCCATCGGAAATATACATATCCCCAGACCTACAACTTATGAAAGCATTAGCTGTGGCCAGCCAAGGTCTTCCTAAAATAAGAGGATGTCCTCCTAGATTGTTCTTGGGAGTTAAAATCATAAAATCAACTGGATATTCCCAAGAGTCTAGGGAGACTGGAATGTCTTCCAATACACCATCAGGTTTAATGATTGATCTATTTGCAAGCTGCAGTAAAGTAGGTGTAAAGAGAAGGTTAGGAAGTTTTAACTGGTCCATGGTCTGTCTACTCATAATGTTGATAGCAGCCCCTAAATCAATCAAAGTATTTGGTATTTCTACCCCTTTGATATGTGTTTTGACAATTGGACTACCGGGGTCTACATATTTCTGCATGGTAATCTTTCCCATCATAATGTCTGCAATTTTTCCTACCAGGTGGATTCTTCTGGTATCTCTTGGTTTCCTTCCTGGTCTTTTAAGGCTCAACTCCTTTATTGTTTTTGCTGGAATGGGAATCTCTTTAATGGCTTGTAACAAGGGAATCTTGATACAGACATTCTTCAATTCATCTAGAAAATTATAGTCAGGCAACCAAATTTGCTTTTCCACTCCTTTGTCGATTTGTAACCTTTCAGGAAAAGGAGGTGTGGCCACAAATGTAGGTTGCTCAACTAGGGGAGTTGTGGGGGTTGATTCTTTTTCTTTTTCTTTTTGAGTGTTTGGGTTTTGAAGGGATGCTTCAGAACCCTTATTAGCTCTAAGATATTCTTCCTCAGAAATTCTTGGTTGTTGCACATTTATAGAAGGTTGATCTAAGATTCTACCTGATCTGAGTTGTACTTCATTGAGAGGAACAATCATATAGGTAGGGAATGGTTGACCTTCCATCATGTAAGCATTTTGAGGGTTCCTATTATTGGGGTTTGGCAATGGCTGAGAAGGAAGTTGATTTGACTTTTGTTGGGATTGGAGCAAGAGTTGAGAATTTTGATTTTGTGGAGAAGGTTGTTGTTGTTGAGGGAATGGTAATGATAGTTGTTGACTTTGATTTGGAAGTTGTGGAGCTTGCTGATTCTGAAAAGATGGAGGATATTGATAGAATTGAGCAAATCTCCCATAAGGATTTTGCATGGTTTGCATCCATGATTGAAAAGGATTTTGAGGTTGAGGCCAAGGTTGTTGCCAAGGATTCCAATTTGGTTGGGGTTGAAAATTCATAGAGTTGTTAAACCCTTGATTTTGTTGCCCCTGCCAAGGTCTCCTTGCAACAAAACAGAGAGATTCAAGTGTATTTGGATCTTCTTGAAAGACTGCTTTGAGCCCAGGGATTGAAGGACAAACCTTGGTCTCATGGTTTTCTGAGAAAATTACACATGTTTCCACAACTTGTGCTTCCAAGGGACATTCCCTTAAAGCATGTTTCTTCCTACATTTTGGGCAAAAGATGGCCAAGGCCTCGGCTTCTGCTTTCTGTTTATTGTGGATCTTAAGGGTGTCTAATTGTTCACTCAGACTCCCTAAGATGTCAGTTTTGAATTCATCAAGCATATTTCCGATCTCAGCCCTACTTACTGATCCAGTTGCAGATTTATTTGCTCTGAGGAGAGAAGGATCTCTAGGCCCTTTTTGAGTTTTTGATTTGCCCCTTGATAGATGGACACATAATTCTGCTATATCAGAAAGTGGAAGCTGAGATATATCTGCCTTCCCCATCATATTCAAAAGATCTATCCATTCATCTCTAATGGCTTTTAGTAATAGGGCTTTCAAGGTCTCTTCATCCAAGTTACTCATTTTTGCTCTTTTCAAATTATACTGAAATCTTTCAATCAATTCCTCCAAATTCTCATCTTCTCTTTTTACCATTTTAAATACCTCATCCTTGTGGTTGGTGGGCATACAATAGTCCAGGTACCTATCCAAAAATGTCTGTTTCATATCATTCCAAGACCTAATGGATTGAGTGACTAACCCCATGAACCATTTCAAAGCTTGTCCTTTCAATGTGGAAGGGAACAATTTGAGTTTTTGAGTGTCATCCAAATAGTCATAAGTTCTACATACGACTTCAAACTCAAATAAGAATGTTTCAGGGTCCTCATTCCTTGATCCATGAAAGTTTGGGAGGACAGATGGTGAGATGTTCTTCATGGTGGCTCGGGAATCCTCATCAACTATAGGGAATCCGAATGAGTTATCCCCATCCCTATTTCCTCCAATATTACCTCTACCTCCTCCATTGTTCCCTCCTCCTCCTCTACCTCTACCTCTACCAAATCCAGGTGCTTCTTCCTCTGCCATGGTAGTTTCCCCAGAGACTTCAGAGTCTTCTGGTTCTTATACTAAGGGTGTATGAGAAGGATTCCCTCCTTCTTCTTCAGGTGTTTCTACTTCTTCAATTATAATTTGCCTCTCTGGAGAAAGAAGGAAGGATCTCTTTTAGACTCGATGGAAGGTATGGGAGAGTCGACTCCTGCTTCTTGAATTTCGGGAACCCTAGGGCTAGGAGTGTCAGTTGGAGATAAGGAAGGTGTCTCTTGTCTATCCCTTGAAGTAGATGGACTTGTAAAAATCGAACTCTTGGCTCTAGCTAAAAACCTTCCCCTAGAATCTCTAGCTCTATGCATGTCATTTTTTATTTTTTCCTTCAAGTCAGGCTAATAATTCTTTTTCTGATCTTCCAGGTCACTCTAGGTGCAAGAAGAGAGCATACTTAAGAAACTATTAAACCAATAACTTTCTCTTTTCTGATCCTCCAGATCACTCTAGGTGCAAGAGGAGAGCATACTTTGAGAGGTTATCAATTTCCCTTTCTTGAAATTTTCTTAATTTTTTTTTTTTTTAGAATTGGCTACCTAATTTCACTTCCCCGGTAACGGCGCCAAAATGTTTGGTCAATTTAGTGTTGTCTAAATTGCTATCATTAATTGTCAACCCGGGGCTCGTAGGCTGATGAAGTGAGATGTACAATATGTACTTAAGTAACCTTTCCTAGTTCTTTTTGTCGTTTTTAGATGATGTTTGTGGTTGATTTAAATTCTTAAGATGGAGTGATGGATTTATAAACAAATGAGTGCGTGTGTGTGTATATGGTGATTACTAAATGCTTCTAGAACTTTTTAAAGAGAAAGCTTGAAAAGTGACTTGCAATGGAATTGAAACTTCGAATGAAAGCAAAGCATTAAACAAAGTGACTAATGGCACTAGTCCACTATCTATGCTGTTGATAAGAACAAAAATAGCATCTATGTTAACTCAATGGAAAGTGAAAAACACTACTTTAACTGCAAAACTTAAATGACAAATCATAACACTTCATTCTTTCTTAACACTCTGCCTCTAGCTGTAATTGTTCATGTGAAAAACAGTTAAGAAGGAATCAATAATATGAGTCAAAAAGCTAATCAAACCAAGCTGCCACTCAATGATATTTTGGTCCAATAAAAGTTAGACAATTATGATGAGAAGACCATCAAAAGGTTAGTAAGCAACTTGTCAAAAACTTGATAAAGTAAACTAGCAATGAAACTGCGTAAGCAAGGTAAAAATCAACAGCTAAGACAAGACAACTTCAAATACCATTAGTGATAAAAAGAAATAAAAACACACTATCCCGGGCTCCTAACACACCTGCATAAACAAACTGATCAGTTCTGAAAAGTGCTGGAAATGTAAAGGCATGAAATCAAACTGTACATTATTATACATGTTCAAAGAAACGAAAAACTGCAGAAATCAAACTATACATTATTGTACATGTGAAAATGAAAACAAAGAAAGGCAGGAAAATAAAGTTAAATGCTACTGTACATAGGTTGTGGTAGATGGGGGCCCTCCATCCACTCAACCAGCTAAAGATCAGCTACGCAGAGATGAGCAGAAACAATCTTCTTATATTAAATCAGCATGTCAAAATACAGTCAAAAAGTGCTGTAGAAACAGTCTTTAAAACAGAATTTGATAACCAAAACAATTACAGCAATTACAATATCAAAAAGCTAATCTCTAAGCGTTGGCAAACGCTTTATTTATAGGCACAGGGACAAACTGTCCTCTGCGTAAACTAAGCAACTACAGTCTTAACTAATTAACTACGCAGCAACACGCAGGCAACTCCGTGCACGTTTGGAGGAAACGGTCATCATGGGGAGTAAATCTATGGTTAGATCTTGTCCCTTGCTGTCTTCGTGGCGTGGAGGAAGTGCCAACTGTGGTTCCGTGTCTCAGTTGCTCACGCAGAGCCGTGCCACCGTCTGGAACTTAACTGTTTGACCGTGGGTACTCCTGCGTTGACCGGGGGCATACGTGACTGATTTGGCCCAACCAATAGCATACGAACCATGTATACATCCATACCAACGTGCTGATATGGCCCGTTCCTGGAGAAGACACGTGGAGTATATCAAACAACAAAAAGGCTGCGGAATTTCTGAACAGCTGCGGAATTGCTGAGTAGCTGCGGAATTGCAGAACAGCTGCAGAATTGCTGAACATGTACCAAAATTCTAAACAAACAGTCAATCATTAGCACAGTCAACAAATCATGTTAAAAAGACATATAATGCAATGAATTGAACAAGTTGATGGAGGAAATGATGTCAGAAGAGAGAAGTGAATAGGGAAAAGCTGTTGGGAGGACAGGTAAATGAGTGCAAGGTTGAAGCTCAACAGTCTTCTTAGCCTTCCCCTTTCCTTTCTTCTGGAATTTTCCATGCTGAGGGTTGAATGGTGTTTTCTTGGCTTAATCATTTTTGTAATTCTTGCCTTGGCTTTCAAGATGAATCACCTTTACACTGGCTGCATCAATCATAGTAGGCTTGAACAATAATAGTGAGTGTCTTATGTAACTATTTAGTGCACCAACATACTTAGTTACAGTCTTGGGTGAATCTAATGAGATGCCCAAATTCAATGCTTGTTTTTGAAACTCTTTAGTGAAGCTTTGCACATTTTGGCCTTTACCTTGCCTTAGATATTTCCATTCCATTAGTTCCTTTTATTTATAACCCAAAGGGTAAAATTGGTCTTTCAATGCAGAAATAAAATTGGACCAAGAGGAAAGAAGGTTCCCCGACTTGTTGCTTCCCTTATGCAACTTTCTCTCCCACCAAACAAGAGCAGTGCCAATCAGCCGAAGAGATGCTAACTAGACCTTCGTCTCATCTTCTTCGATTTTCTGAATCTAGTAGTAGACCTCTATTTGTCTTATCCAATTATTAAGTTTTTCTGCACTACACTCTCCATTATACATGGGCATGTCAAACTTTACATCTAGCTTGAAGAATGGTTTCTTAGATGTATGTTTGGAATCACGATTAGAGTGATGAGAACTATCACTTGAAGAAGGACAGGGAGGAGTCTCTTCTCCACCACCTTCATGATTTGCTGATCTATTGTCATCGACATATTGCTTCTCGCGCCCAAGACCCTTCTCATACTCTGAAAACAAGTTGTCCACTTTCTATACCATATTGTAGAATACCTTGCGGAAATTATGTTCCTCTTCCCAACGAGCTTCTTCATTTTCCATGTTTCTTCTTCATTGTGCACGTCCTGCTTTAGGATCAAAGGAATCAAGCTTTCCTTTTCCTTTTCACAACTTGTTTCGGATTAGCATATAATCATGCAATTCGCATAGATAAAGACTTGCTCTGATACCAAACTTGATCCAAGATATTTTACTTATGTATGCATCATAATTACATGAAACAAAGCTTATTAACCACGCAACTTAAAAGCACATACAACAATGCGGAAATAACATGATAAGCAAGAAACAATTACACAAAGGTTTGATTACAGAGTTCATCCAATTTGGACTACGCCTCCAGGCCTTACTCAATAAGGGGGAGGCCTTATTTCATTAAGTGGCATAAAAAGAGATAAAAGTACAAGAAACATTCATTTGCAATCCTTATACCTTCAAGCTAGAAGATGGATTAAGAATGGAGAGCCCAGTTTCAAAAATAAATAGTACAACTGAAATCCTGGCGAAATCGTGCAGAATCGCTTATCCGAACACCCAATTCGGAGAAATGAAGCTTCTGCACCCTCTCTGAACCTCCCTGCCACTCAAGGTGAGGTTTCGACTTGCTGCCAGGTCGGGTTATTACTACACGCAATGTGTTCTAAACTATCATGCCAGTATCTTCATTTTTCCTGTGCGGACCGTCCCATATATATAACTTGATCGACAGACTCTTCAATTTCGGGGAATTCCAAACATATGAAAAATTTTAGTAGGCGGGCATTTCCAACAGAGATTCCTAGGTTGTGAATAGTACACAGGCAACAAAACCTGTTTAAACATAGAAAAATCACTTTAACACTATTTTCACATGAATCAGCGTATTCCTTGAATCTCGACAACTTTATCAGTGTTGATAACCCATCAGTGCAGAGATCGAAAATCAAAATCAGTGGACAAACCCAAGCCTTTACAACAGGTGCCCTGTGATAACAGTGGACCTGATGAGCTATTAAACACAATACATAATATATCGGGTCTGGAATCCTCATCGCAAATCGCAATCGATAGGAATCAAAGATTGGTACTCTATGCGACTGCTTCCCTTTGTGAATTGCGATTGTGATATCACAAATCACAACATGACTCTGTGATTGCGATATATCACATTGCAACCTGGATTTCTCCCGAGGCTGATTCTTTAAGTCTTCCCCTCCTTGCAATTTGCGATTGTGATTTATCGCATCGCAACTCGGTAGTGTTGGGGGCCGATTTTCTTAAGCCACGACCTCTTCATTCTGCGATATGCAGGACCAATGCCGGCCTGCCACCTGGCACTTCCCCATTCACTGAGATTTTTTCCATGTCACTTCCTCTTGCCACCTATCCAAGTCAAACTTTACCTTTGACTTGCTCTAACTTCTTCATATAAACTCGGATTTGAGTGTTGTTTGCACCATTGGAATCAAGATGATGAGCACTTCAATCCAATGCTAAGTTTATAGAGTTTCTTCCACTTGGAATTTTGAGCCTTCTTACCATGCCACTAGTACTTTTTAGAGATCCACCTGGATCAACAGTCAACACATTTTACATCTTTTATATTATGGAATTTAACAACTTACTAGGGTTTTTTTCATAAACCCTAGATTCGATTGTTGAGACTTAAAGCCTTATATGTACACAACTAAATCAAGTTAGAAATCCAATCAAAGCACTTTAAATTTTTAATATTATTGTAGGTTTTAACCTCGTACAAAAATTACCTACATACGAATTCTAAAAACAGAAAATAAACAGTGGAAAGAGCATAAAACATAAAACAAATATACACAAAGATTTTCCCCTGGATCCCAAAACTGGGACTACCAGATTGATTTTTCATTATATTCCTTTCAATGTTACAATACATATATATACATGCCGAAGCATCCATAAACCTCAATCCATTAGCCCTAGATTAGAACATAATCGTACTTCCCTTGACCAGATCTACAAAATATCATAGAAAAAAGCCATCAAGCCCAAAACCATGTGCTAAATCCATGCACAAAACCTTAGGTAGGTCTGCCCACCTAATATAAGGTCCAAAAAGTTTTTCGCGGGGCGCTGCCCTGGACCCTGTGACCCCCTGACAATGCTTGACACAATGTATAGGGGGGCTATCGCCCCCCCATGACCCCCTCGCGCGAGGTGTAGTCGTGGAAAGAATATAAAACAACCCAACAATTATGCCCTAGAATTTCATGCCAAGCTTTATTAGGGTTTTGTCACAAACCCTAGATTTAATCAATGAAAGGATATCAAAAATCAAGTTAGCATATTAGCATTTCATATCTATCAATCTCTACTAGGGTTTTATTGTAAACCCTAGATACAAACATCAAACCCCAACAATTTTGACCACACTAGGGGTTCAATTATGCAAAAGCTTATACACCTAGGGTTTCATTCCTAGGACATTACTTTTGACTATTACAAGGGCTTTTGTTCATAAACCATAATTAACCAAACCATAAAAATATAGGGCTTCATCATATAACCTATATATCATTGACAAATCGTAAAAGGCTATGGTTTTTTCAGAACATTACCAAAATCCTAAACATCAAGAGAGTAGGATATCATTATGCGTTATAGAATCTATTAACGAACCCTAAGTAGACTAGGGCTTTAAAATTCTCAACATAACCTAAGCATATAAAAGGCTAGGGTTTTACAGTGAACCCTAAAGGTTAGGTTTTCAAAAAAATAAACAAATGGTGAGAGATAATATAATAAGGGTAGATTCAATCTAATGATTAATCACCCTAACAAGAATCTTTATGATTCAAGACCTTAGTCATAAGAGAGTTAGTAATATGAAGAAATTTAAAATGATCATACTCTTTTAATGAAAAAGATTAACTACAAATTTTTGTGGTATTGAACATACGTGAAGTTGCTCCTTTTACAAACCTTATAGGGTTTTCATTATTGAAGGGCTCCCTTTGAATTATGATAGCGTCTTCATGGTTCATTTCCTTATGAGTCAACTTGTGCTCAAGGATCCCACTCGATTTATCAAGTTACCACTCTTGCAATATTAATTGACAAGAACAACCAAAATATACAAGTATAATAACATAATGACCATCTAGGGATTCCATTACTTTGAATGAATTTCAAGGGATTTTGAGTACTAACCCTAACTAGCTCTAGGGGCAATCTAATCATCACTCAAATCTATTTTCATAAATAATTTTCATACCCTAGATAACCTGAGTTAGGAACAAGAGTATTGGGGTAAGGGTTTCTATATATATTCAACCTTCATCTCAAAGAGAAACTTGCAGACCTTAGAACATAAAACTTTTCATACTAGACAATGAACATATAATACATACCTTAGACTTCTTTTGATTGAAGGATTGGTGTTCCATAGGACTTGATGCTTTTCTTGGAGACTGAAAACATATTAGTAGATGAATAAAACATAAAAATAACAATACTTACTTGATTTTAATGAAATATTCAAGGCTTCTTCCACATGCTGGAGTAAGACAATTAGATGGCTTCCTTCCTTGAGACAAGTTCTTCCTTTCTTCAATGATTTATTATGCACTGTTATAGTAGACTGATCTTACAAAAAATATTTTCTAATCAGCTTCTCCACCACTTATGTGTCATGATATCCATGTATATATACACACAAGTATCTTTAGTCCTTATATATTTTGTTTACGACATTATGGAGCTATTACCAAAGATCTATTTTAGTAATGACTGTAGAACTTGCGGAGACTGAAGTATTTGGTAAGTTTTTCTAATGAGATTATGAATGTCTCTATATTACTTGGTTAAGTAAAATATTTGAGGCTTCAAGAGATATCTCCAAATTTCAATAAATATAATTAGGTTACCCATAATTCTTGGCCAGGCCTCTGAAATTTTGGATCTCACCGAAGGTTTAGATTTTGGTGAAGTAATTTTAGACCTTAACATTTGAGCACAATACTTTGCTTGTAGGAATTTACAGGGTAAGTTCCTCATACAGAACACCAAAAGGACACCGATCACAAATAGATCACAGATCAATACACCAGTATTTTGACATGGTTAAAACCCTCAAAGAGGGAAACAGTCCACGGCCTGAGCCAACGCGGCCACTTCAGGCAATTTGTTAATAAAAGAATGAAAATTTTTACATAAGCTTCTCTCATGGACGGTTAACCTACAAATGACCCTCCATGCTCTTTAAATAGAGATCATGGACCAATCAGGTTTTAAGCCACAGATCAAGTGTCGGTAATACCGAGGAGAGAATGAACCGTCGGATCACTACATATCGTGACCGTCGGATTGTAAGTTACAAAATGTACATAGTAAAGAAACACACTTTACCTAACTCTATACTAGACCAAGTCATACTTAACTATTTCCTATGTGTCGAAATATCCTAACATCCCCCCTTAAGAACAACTTGGGATAGGATTGAAGGATTTACAAATATGACACAATAGGAGAAGGAAGGAGGCACTAGAGCCTATCCCCCCTTAGTGACAACTTCCTGAACTCCAACCATAAATCGAAGTTTAGTGAACTTCGCCTCTGTGAGAGCCTTTGTGAAGATGCCTGCAACTTGATCATCTGTTGAAAAATATTGCACTTCAAGAACATGGTCGTGAATGAGCTTTCTGATGAAGTGCATGTGCAGTTCAATGTGTTTGATGCGCTGATGTTGGACTGGATCTTTGCATAGTTGAATGGCACTTTGATTATCACACCAAAGTCTAGTCGGATGTTGTTGTTGAAAGCCAAACTCTGACAGGATCTGACGAAGCCACAAGGCTTCCTTACTAGCTTCTACGGCACCACGATACTCTACTTCTGCTGAAGAAAGAGAAATGGCACCTTGTTTCTTGCAAGCCCATGTAATAGGTCCTGAACCAAGAGTGAACACATAACCTGCAATAGACTTTCGATCATCAGGGTCACTAGCCCAATCAGAATCAGCGAAACCAACCAATAGAGGAGATGCTTCGGCACTATAATGAATCCCAAACTGAACTGTACCTCGAACATAACGAAGTATTCTTTTAGCTGCTTTCCAATGACTTTCATGTGGGTTTTGCATAAACCGAGCAACAAGGCCAACAACAAAGGAAAGATCAGGACGAGTATGGGTTAGATACAAAAGTTTTCCTACAAGTTGACGGTATAAGGTAGCATCAACTTCAGGAGAAGTACAAGTGACTGAAAGTTTGACTCCAGACTGAAAGGGAGAAGGGGCTGGCTTACAGTCTTCCATGTGAAAATGGCGTAGAATATCACAGGCATACTTGGTTTGGGAAAGGGAAATACCTTCCTTGGATTGCAAGACTTGAAGACCAAGAAAATAATGTAAGTGTCCTAAGTCTGTTATTTCAAACTTCCTTTTAAGGCTAGTCTTCACATGGTTTATAAGGTTGGGATCACTACCAGTAAGGATAAGATCATCAACATAAAGGACAAGAATGATAAGAGACTTTCCCACTTTCTTGGTGTAGACAGTATTGTCAGAATGGCACCTAGAAAAGCCATTTTCTAAAAGAAAGTTATCCATTTTGGCATACCAAGCTCGAGGAGCTTGCTTGAGACCATAAAGGGATTTCTTAAGCCGACATACAAGGCTGGAGTCTGTTTGTATAAAGCCAATAGGTTGTTCCATATAGACTTCTTCATGCAAGTCCCCATGCAAGAAGGCAGATTTAACATCCATCTAATGGACTTCCCATTTGAAAGAGGCAGCAAGGGAAAGAACAAGGCGGATAGAGTTCATTTTGGCAACAGGGGAGAAGGTTTCAGTATAGTCAATGCCTTCAACTTGTGAAAAACCCTTAGCAACAAGACGAGCTTTATGTTTATCAACTTTCCCATCTGGTCCATACTTGGTTCTGTAAACCCATTTGCATCTAACAAGTTTTCGTCCCTTTGGTAGAGGAACAAGATCCCATGTATCATTTGCCAATAATGAATGATATTCTTCATTCATAGCTACTTCCCAATCTGGATGGCCCGAAGCTTCTGCAAAGGTGTCAGGATCATAATTCACTGAAGCTTGAGCTAGTAAAGAAGAGGCTCTATCAAACTGAGAACGTGTACGTCGCTGATCTCTAGGATCACCGACAAGATCACCTGCTGCATCCCGCGTAGCATGGACCCATTTTGGAAGCTGAGGAGCTGAAGGAGGATCCTGAGAAGGTGGGGGAGGATTTTCATCCTCACTTTCATCATCTGAAGAAGAAATGTTTTCAAAAGTAGAAGAGATAGGGAGAGGTGGCACATCCGCCGAACTAGGCTCGTAGGCCGATATATTTTCAGCAAACTTTACATCTCTTCTAATGATAACATTTTTGGACTTAAGTGGAATAATTCTATATCCTTTGACATCTTCAGAATATCCAAAAAAAATACATTTTTCACTCTTAGCTTCTAAAGCTTTATGTTTCTCATCTGGAATATGGGCCCATGCTTCACTTCCAAAAACACGAAAGTGATTTACATCTGGTTTAATTGAGCTCCATGCTTCTTCTGGAGTGATATTCTTTAAAACCATAGTAGGAGTGCGATTTATTATGTAATTTGCACAGTTAATTGCTTCTGCCCAATAATTAAGACTAAGTCCTTTAGATTGAAGCATACAATTAGCAATTTCCTTTAAGGTGCGATTCTTCCTTTCAGCTACACCATTTTGTTGTGGAGTATATGGAATAGTATGTTGCATTTGAATTCCATTCTTAGTGCAAAAGTTGATGAATTTGTTGTTAACATATTCTCCGCCATTATCAGATCTTAGCTTAAGAATTTGATGTCCAGATTGTTTTTCAACAAAGGCCTTAAAGGCCAAGAACATGTTAAATACTTCACTCTTGAGTTTTAAGAAGTATACCCAAGTGCGTCTGGAGAAATCATCAATGAAAGTTAAGAAATACTTGTAGCCAGAGAATGAAACAACCGGAAGTGGACCACATAAATCACTATGCACGAGTTGTAAAGGGGCTGAGGCGTGCCAAGAGGCACGTGTTTCAAAACTGTCCCGATGATGTTTTCCGAGTACACATCCGGAACAAACACCATCTCTGCAAGATACCATTGGAAGACCTGTCACCATATTTTCTTTACATAGATTCTGAAGAGAGCGATAGTTTAAGTGACCAAATCTCTCATGCCAAAGTTTGCTCACTTCATCATTATGAGCAACAAATACTGAGGGAAGATTTGATGACCCAAAGTTGTGAAACTTATACAACCTTGTAGAATCATCAGCAATGCCAGTAGCTAAAATCTGCCTAGGATCTCTTAGGTCCTTAATTACAACATCGTGAGGTGAAAATTCAATGATTTTACCTTCACCTGAATGAGTTATCTGATATATAGATAGAAGGTTGCAGGATAAGGTTGGAACACATAATACATCATTAAACTGACCATTTTCTATATGAACAGTTCCAATCCCTACAACACTAAGAGATCTATCATCACCAACATATATATTTTTGGTGTTACAATCATTTAAAGAAGAAAACATGGCTTTGTTTTTGGCCATGTGATAAGAAGCTCCAGAATCAATGAACCACTCATGAGAATGAGAAGAAGAAGATACATTTAGTGCATAGCCAGACTGAGATGCTTGACAACCACATGCAGAAAGTGCCATTCCTGAAGATGAAGTTGAAGTTGAAGAGTGCTCCAAATGGATGTTATGCTTCTTCATTGCTACTTCCAAGGCATCCATCTTCTTAAAGCATTTGGATTCTAAGTGGCCATCTCGATTACAAAAGTTGCAATGTCTATCAGTCTTCTTCCCTTTGTTTTTATTTGTCTTATCATTTTGTTGAAATGATTTTTCATTTCGAGGCTGAAATTGCTTAGGACCCTTGTTTGGTTTAGGACCATTCCTTTTAGGATGCAAGTTCTTAGGATTCTTTGGATTTTTTTGCTGCTGGGCGGCTAAAGCTTTCTTAGAAGAGTTTCCAAGATTAAGAAGACCAAGGTGTAAGAGTTTTTCTTGTTCTCTTATTAAAGAATCACAAAAGGAATCAAAGGAAGGGGACTTGTAGTCTTGTCCTTGAGAAATGAAGGCTTCTCTTGTAAAATGGAAGGTGGAAACAAACAGAGTAGGCTGGTCCCAACTTAGTAAGAATGGAATAGATAAGGTTACTATCTTCTTTCTTAACCTTAACACCTTCCAAGAGAAGTCTAAGGGTCTTGAACTTGGACAAAAAATCTTCAATGCAAGAAAGATTATTGGGGTCCAATGTAAGCAACTCATTTGCAAGTTGATGGGCTCTAAGTTCATTTTTTATTCCAAAAACTTTAGTAATCTGTTTCCATGCTTCATCCTGAGTATCAAGTTTTGCAATATGGAATCTAAGATCTGGAGAGATAGACATCCCTATCAACCCACGCGCTTGATCTTGCCTATTTTCCCATTTAGCTGCCTTATCTTCATCTTTTGGTTTGGTTTCTTGGCCTGAGGCTATTCTGTAGAGACCTTTACTTCTAAGTAAATCCAGAATGTAGGACCACCATTGGAAGTAGTTGGTGCTGTCAAGAATAACTTGGCATGGACTTTCCATTTTAACAGAAGATGAATCTATAGATGTTGAAACTAAGTGTTGCAATGGAAAGATCTCGAAAAATTAGGTTGTTTAAAAAAAAAACAGTTCTGAAAACGGCTTCCAGATGAAGAAGTTATGGCTTTTTGAAGAAAATTTGATGAAGATGCCGACGAAGTGCGGGAATGAAAAATCCGCCCCCACAAAAAGGAGACTTGAACTGAAGACCTCTACTCTCATAAATTAAATTTGGACCAAGTGAGCTACTTTCTCATACGCATGAGAAAAATCCTTCCTTTCTGTTTTTGATTTGCCCAGATTGCACAGAGTCGCGGGGCAAAGAGCATACGCAGAAATGAAAGGTATATATCTGGTAATAAAAAAGGCTAAATAAACCGAAACCGAAATAAACAGAGAGAAAATAACTGTAAAGTGCAAATAAACACTGTATACCTCCAGATCTTAAAAATGACGCAGCTAGGGCTACCGGAAACCTTTTCGCGTGAAACGAAGGGGGTTCCTCACTGGAACAAATGCTCCCAACACAACAGAGCAGTCCTCTCGGCCCGAAAGCAGTCAGAAATAGTAAATCTAAGAAACGGTAGTCGGATGCAGTTCTACCAGCTTCAGATTTGGATCACCAACGGACGCGACCCTCAAATAGCTCTGATACCATGTAGGAATTTACAGGGTAAGTTCCTCAGATAGAACACCAAAGAGGGAAACAGTCCATGGCCTGAGCCAACGCGACCACTTCAGGAAATTTATTAATAAAAGAATGAAAATTTGCATAAGCTTCTCTCATGGACGGTTAACCTGCAAATGACCCTCCATGCTCTTTAAATAGAGATCATGGACCAATCGGGTGTTAAGCCATGGATCAAGTGTCGGTAATACCGAGGAGAGAATGAACCGTCGGATCACTACATATCGTGACCGTCGTATTGTAAGTTACAAAATGTACTTAGTAAAGAAACACACTTTACCTAACTCTATACTAGACCAAGTTATACTTAACTATTTCCTATGTGTCGGAATATCCTAACGTTGCTCTCTCCTTCAAAAGGCTTGACCTTGAATCGATTATTTTCTTAGCCTTTTGGATGTTTGAAGCAGATCTTTAATTCTCTTCAAAACCCCTTGCTCTTCCTTGCTTAGGCCTGTGACCTAGTCACTGTGGCAAGGGCTAATAGAATGTGTCCATAATTTTTTTTTTCCTAGGAGATCGATCTTAGAAATATAGTGTTTCTTCTTTTTGTCAAAGCATGTGTGATCTTCTTACTGCCCTTATGCCATCAAACTAAGCTCTGATACCATGTTGATAAATCTAAGGCATCATTTAGATTAGGATTCTTCAAATTATTTCTCTTAACTTGACAAGTTCTTGTGACAAGTTATTTTAATTACTCTTCATTATATTAGTATTCTTTCCATTATCAAGACAAATGCCAAAATGCAAAAATAAGTGAAGATCATAAACACAAGAAAAAGGATACAAAATGTAGGCACTCAGCCAAGGAAAAACCCCTATGAAGGGGAAAACCCAGTCAAACTCTTCCACTATAGATTCAAACTGGATTGAGATAACCAAGACCCTTTTTTACCAAAACATAAATTTCTTCCATCGACTAAGTCAACTTCCATGTACTAACTTCTTTCCCTTTAGTCAACGTAACTCTGCTCCTTTAAGAAATTCGGCTTGCACTGCACTTCTATAGCTAAGTTTATATCTTCGACCTTGTAATAAGTGGCAAGATCTCAGCTCCCAAAGATTTCCTTATGATGATAAAATAATTCCTTTCATGTGATAATAATAGCTTCTCCTTGGACACTTTTTCATGTGCTATTTTAAATAGATTTCATAAATCAAATCACTTTCAAAATTGGTCGAGTAGCATGGCTATATATATAATGGTTGTGTTTACATTATAAGGTCGACTTGAAAAAGTGGTTGAGGTTGATTTGTTGAGTGAGGAAGCTGACTTTGTGGAGGATAGATAAAATACATAAAATAATTGCTCTTTCTTGACTTTGAGGAGCCCAAGAAGGGTCTCTTACAAATAATGGCTTTAACTTTGACTCAACAAAAATACTATAAGCCTACAATGGAGGCTTGACCCATTAACCATTGACCCAATCATGAAACCCATGCTTTTAAGTCAATAAAAATTCTTTTATAAATAATTTTTCTTTTGACAAATACATGACACAAATACAATTATGAATACCGACACTAGTTACATTCTTCAAAGACTTGAGCACCAAAAGTTTCTCGGAGTCTTTGATACCCAACTTGGTGGGAAAGGTATGGAAGATATTTATGAAATATAACACTGTTTCGTTCCTCTCCTGCGTGGTCCATCTTGTGTATTGGTCATAGTATCTTCCAACAAGGTAATATTGTTACTTAATACCATCCCTTAAAGATCCCCAAGTGGTTATGGCCACAAATATTATAGATTCCTTTATGGCATTTTGCTCAGTAACTCTCCTACTAATCCTTGACATGGGGACAACCTTAAGGAGCATAAAGGTAATATATTCTCTATCGGAAAAATTGTAGACAAAAATACCCTTTCAGTAGATTTAACCATTTATCTAAAGGATCTGTATCTATAACATCCCCCTGATCTACCCCTACTACTGTGAATACCACACCAACATGGAGAGATCCAAGACTAGCCGAAACTCTAATTTAATACCCGATATTATTAATTTAAACTAATAAATTTTAAAAATGAAGTTTGGACTACCTTATGGATCCTTAGTGTGAGGGAAAATTTCCAGTCTTGCTTACTGTAACTAAAAATCCATAGCCTTATCTTGTTGAAATTAATATGGTAACCATTCACTGCTAGGAAAAGTCATGTCCCTGATTATATTTAAATTAAATGTGAATGGGCTAATTTTGGAGTTGGCAGACCCTGCTGACTACTAGTATTGTGAAGGGATAGATCAAACTTGGTGGTGCCTATCCCGAGTCTCCCTTTTCATGGACTGAAGAGAAATTGGACGTGAAGGCACCAAGGATCTTAGGGCGGTTCCCTCTCGACTGAGATAAGGGATTTAGAACACAGTGGCATATATGTGTGTGCGTGTGTGTGTGCACCTTAAGCGGAAGATATAACAACGTACTTTACATCTTTCCTTGCCCAATTAGGTTCAAATAGCCAATTTTTAATGCACAATTTCTTGCAGTGCCTCGTTGAACCACCCCTCAGTGCTCTAGCCCACTGACTCTATGGTCACTCGCATTGGTTCAATTAGGGAAAATTTGTACCATTTTCCTCATTCATGTTGGTTTTAATCACACCAATTATTGCTAAGACTGCTTGTAATACCTTAAATCTCTAGAGATTACCCACTCATACAGGTTCAACCAAGACAACGCTCGCTCCATCCCTGACATTATCTTGTTAGCTAGATTTTTAACGTTCCATCCCTAGAATTAGCTCGCAGACCATACCACTATTGCACCTTCATCACTTGATGATTGGTTTAATTAATAGAGTTCTCTTAGATATTTTGTGTGTTCACATTGTCCCTTGCCCACTCATACTGGTTTAATCGAGCCCAACACTCGCACCATTCCTTTCCCACTCATTACGGTCCCAATTAGAAGTGCTCACTCCATCCCTCTCTCCCTAGTGCTAATTGTGGTTCCTTTGAAACTGAGTGATACACTCCTTGAAATTTGGGTGAATATGTTGAAGTTCCTGAGAGCTTTACCAATTCATTGGTGTGAATTTACTCCTATGCAAGTAGTCTCTTAGACCCTAGACTAACTTAGGGGTGGTCAAATGCAAAAGCAATTTCAGTGTAGCTAAACTACACTTGGGAGGAGAGTGGAAGTCCCTCCTTCATTCGTCTGTTAAATCGACCTAGATAAGTATACTAACTAATGCATATTTGGTCTACGGTTGTACTAGTATATTTACGAGCTGGTATAAAGCCTTGTTTTATTTATGAAAGAATGCTTGATTTATTGTAAATTCATGGTTAATATATTGTTTTGATTATCCATATTGTTGTTGAATACTAGGGACATGTGGTTACTACATTCCTTGTAAATTGCAGGTCATATTATAGGTTATATTAATTATCTCTGAGTATATGGAATGTTCCGTTAACAACCTTGAATGGACTGTGGTATTTCATGTTGTATTTTAATATGCATAATCTTATTCACTCATGAGAAATTATCCTAAGGACTGATCGATTGTTTTATGTTTCCATGGATATAGATTGTATGTTCTATGTATTTCACTTTCTTATGCATAGTGGCAGGTTTATGAAAATCCACTCATGTACTCAGGATTGAAAAAATTACGTTATAAATATTGTTGATATGAATGCTTGAATTGTATAGTTACACGCCATGTTAATTAGTTACAATATGTATTGCATTATATTGAATCTTGGTGCTAGGAACTCCTCTACCTTCATCATGAATTTCAAAAGTGACAGTACCTTATAGATGCATGCTTTTATTAAATGCTTGGATTAGAAAGGTTTCCACCACATCATTGATATACAACTATCTTGAATGGTTATAGTTGATATACTTATTAGTTATACTGACTTTCTCTCTTAGCATATGTCTAAAACAACTATCATTTATAAATCATCACTCAACACTATTCATGGAGATTATTTTTTGTAGCCTTGCTATTTGATAGCATTTTTTAATATCATGTTTAGATCAATGGTGGAGTTCATATCCATAGACAAATTTCAAGCAGGCTATATAAGCACTCATTTGATCATGGTAGCATTCCATAATGAACTTGAATGAAATGTGTGAAATTGGATTGGGGTTGTGCCCTCTTCTAGTCTCAATGATTGTTAGCTGCGCAAATGTTGATGCCCAATTACTTGTGCACTACTGAGTTGATAGAACATAATAACGTCGTGAACCCAACTTTAGTAAGTTTTGTTTAAACCACGCAGGTAAAGTGCTAGCATTGTGATACACCTTCGTGCCTTTGAGGCGTTCAAATGTTACCAGTCAAGAATGGGTTATTGGAATGAGGTTGAAAAACACCAAGTTTAAAATTCATTGGGTAGTCGACCTTCAGGGAAATCAACACTACAAAGTTTCAACTATAAAAATTTTCCAGACACAATATGGTGAAGACCGAGTTGGCCCTACCAAAATCTAAGCCATTAGAGTTCCTTGATAGTTATATGATGCAAAAAGCGGAGAGCTCGATGGACAATGTGCCTATACTGGCCATCAAACGTAAAAAATATCAATTGAACTAATGCAAAAGTTGTCAAAGGTCGACCCGAATATACCTCATTTGGTGGACCCCATTAGTTATTGGAAATTTGGAAATATTTTTTTTAAATCGAAGGTAGATGCAACCAGTTGTTGCTTGGTTCAAAGTGTCATGGATTAGAGTAGGCCTCACGTGACTTTACACCACTGGGCCTTCGAAGTATTGGAATGAGGTTTGAAGAGACTGCAGTGACAAACCATGATGTTGAAGAGTGATGAGTGTGGGTTAGTGATCCTTGGCTAGTGGGCCATCATGCCTAAAGGAATGTTCGTAGAATAATTGGGTGGTGCCATCCCGACATGATGTGGTGTAGACCCCATCAGGCTCTCAGACTACTGGTGTTGTGGGTTATGTGGGCTACCGGGTCCATGCCCTTTGGGCCACAAATCTGTTAGAAGTTACATAGTGGAGTGGTCACAAGCTCCAGTGTCAATATGATCTACCCCATGGGCTCCACTACGGGCAACAAGTATCGACCTTAAGCTAGACCCCATGTTAAGATATTAACACACAAATATAACCTAACTCACTATCTTGTGGGTGCATTATGAGCCAATGATGTTAGTTTGGTTGGACTAGGTAGGTTGACATGAAAATGCCACTTAGACCAAAAGGAGGCCACATGGAACCATGTGGCATCTTAATGATGAACTCGCCATCTGTAATAGGCCAAAAGTTTTATCTAGCATAATTTCTTATCTAAGGCTCAAATCAAGGAGAAATTTATATCACCGAAAAATTCCCACCAAGCTAGATGTGTTGGCAATGTCAGATCTTAATTCCACAAACTTCGAAAAAGGAGATTTTCCGTAACCACATCTTCATGACAAACAATGGAGTCCGAGTTAAGACATTGGTAACACCTTCAAACACCCCAAACAATACAAGGGAATGGGAAGGAGCGTTATAACATCTATCTGGCTTTAAAAAACATCAATATCAAAAACTAACATGTACCTTGAAGGGGATGACACCTAAAAAGTGGCCACTTGCTGAAAATTCATTGCCTTTGGGTAACCATTGAAGGATAATGGTAGAATTATCCATAATATCGTTCATTTGTCGCACGAGGGCTTCCTCAAGCTATAGTTTAATAGGATCTCATGTTCCCTCTTTTTTATTTTCTTCTTCCATGGGAGGTTTACGAGGTTGAAAAGGATGGTCTTGCAAAGGCTCAAGTAGTTCTAATCCCAAATCCTTATACGAACTTGACCTCATTAGGGACGTGCACAAAAAAACAGATAAAGAGTATATTTCTTTAATACCACCAATCCAAATTTATGAAGGGAAAAAAATGGAATATAGATTTATAGCAAAAACATAGAGATACATTAAAACTCGACTTATAATAATAAATGGAATGTGTTAGAATTGTTTAAAAAAATGCGGAATGAAACAAGCTCGCTTTAATAGTGGTAGCTTTTCTCTAAGTAGAGATGTGATGACTACATGCATTCACCAGAGCACATTACAATGAGGCTAATAGGCTATTTTTAGCATAAATCAACAAAGAGGAAACCATAAACATCCAAAAACTTAACCATTGGAGTTGAAATACCAAAAGGTTTGTGGCCCCGATTGGATTGATTGGTATGCAAAATTCTTGGGGTCGTAACTTTTGCATACGATCTCTATTTCATACACTTGATATCCTGTCAAAAAGGTCTAACCAAGAAGTACACATTCTAACCAAGCCCAAGATAGAGCCTAGGTTCTAGCTTGGGCCCCTACCAAATCAAAAAAGTGTCATTTAGGGCCTCACAAAAGTCCCGAAAGTTTAAGACATGGAAGACTATAAAATAAAAGTTCCAAGATGTAGAACTATGCTTTAAGCTAGTGGAATAGGTGGGTGGCCACATACATCCACCTAAAACATTCCTCCCTCCCTTAGGAAGAAATGGCATCCATTTCATTGAGTGCCACCAACAGATGGGGAAACTTTTTCTTAACCGGGCCGTAGGTGAGCCACTTGCCTTAGTGCAACAAATACCCTGTTTTGAAAACCCGATAAAGTTGTATCCTCTGTTGGCGAGTACCCTTAACCTGTTTGTCCATGATCTAGACAATAGTTTTCTATTCCATGCAATAAGGGTTGAGCTCTTTCGGTGTCAACTTCTTTTCTATCTCTAATGTTTCCAATAATGGTGGAAAGTATGGATAAAGGAGGTACACATCGAACACTAGGTGTAAGCCAATGAAGGGGGGAATACTTAGTTCAAAATCATTGTCACCCAAATCCTTGGTGATGGTGTAAGGTCCATAGTGAAGTATACAAAGCTTTCTATGGGGTCCTTACTATAGGAAATTTTGTCACATCTAGTCAATAGGCCTAAAAACTAGATCAATCAACATCCATGAACACCTTGTCATCATCCCTACCCAAATCCCTAAGCATGACTCTTCCTAATCCCTGAGTTTATGGGTTTGATTGCTTCATTTAAGTGATTTTAAGGTGCAACGCACCTTGGACCTTTAAGGACCTACGTTCAACAACAGGTTGCTTAGTTCTGCACTAGCTCTAATCAACAAGAGGTTATCCTTGTTGGGGTGCATTGATTTTAGAAATTCAAGAAAAATAAAAAGAATCCCAAAAGTTCCTCTCCGAGAAGCTTCCAGGAGTTCTTACAACCATTTACCTTGGATAAGAACTTCAAATCCTATCTGATCCTACCTTGGAGATTTCACCTATTATCCCTCTAGCTCATCCTTGCCTCCTAAGTGGATCCCAAGCATAGATTGGTGAATGGATAAGAATTCCTTAACTACCATACCATCTTATAAATCTACAACCATCTACATCATCAGGGTCAGATTTTGGATACTAATCATACCCTCATGCTTCCATTTTGATCCTAAGAGTTATCATTTCCATGCATTAGGGTGACAATGAGGTGTGTTTTGTGACGAGGATGGAAAAGACATATTGGGGAGATTTTTACAAGATCAACTCCCATTTTTGGTTGTAAAATATCTCCCTTTCAAATTAATACAAAGAGTATATCATTTTCCTATATGTGTTATGTTATGTTTACATTCATATATTTCAATGCTATGTTGATCCATTGAATAGAGTGATTAGATAATGCTAAATAGATGTTGTAGATCTTTGGCTTGTGTTGATTGTTTATGCAAGTTCTAATTATAACGATCAAAGCTACAATTGGATCTTACAAGCCAAGAGGAGAGAAGAGCTTGCGACGAATCACAAGCAAGCATATTTCCATTCTCCAATTTCTCTAAGGGAAACTTTCTATTCTTTTCTTTCCGGTGTTCTAGACTAGGCCACTAGGTCTAGGGAATATACTTCTGTCTGCAATCATAAATTTTGTATAACAAATTGGTGACTACATTGGGGAACGATTCATTCCCTTAGTGGTTTCCTTGACTTTATACCTTTTTACACCTCTTAAACAAACCTCCAGTGCCTCACTCAGTTTGAATTGACCCTAGGAAAACCTTTCACTGAGCTGTATTTAAGTTTTGTGTCAGAAACTGGATTTTTATTGATCAACGCTTCCCTAGTCTGCTAGAAGAGCATTGTAGTGCACCCTAGCATTCTCTACACTTACGTTGCAGAGCACTAGTAACCTCTCAACACCTGTGCTGACCCTTGTTTCATTAAAAAAAAAATCCTTTTCATGCCTTTCTCTCTGATTAAATTGGTTACAGTTGGTCCTCCATGTGTCCCTGAGTGTGTTCAGGTCTCTCAGAAGCCTTCATCTTGTTTTATTTTGGAATAGAGTGCCGGGATAATAATCTGTTTATATTTTTCTTTGTTATTTTCATTTGGTCATTAGCAAACTAATTTCTTGATCATTGGGTTGCTTGAAGGAATTGGTATTTCAGTCATCGTTCTGAATAATTTCCTTTATCAGCGATTAGGCGAATATCTTAGTTTTCATCTAAAGATTAAGTGGAATTGAAAAGAAAAATCTTATGCATCATTCATTGCATCTAGGGTTTTGTGAGAGAAATTGTAATTAGGAACAATTGCATTAGGGGAATTTCTTAACAATATTGTTTGTTGTGTCTTGTATGCTACATATTTGTTATTATCTTCCCACCAATATATATATTTTCATTGAAAATAAAAGTTCCATTTTATCATGCTAGTTTGCATTTTAGGATATTCAGAGAAAATTTGTGGTGATCTTTGAAAACTAGAACTTAAATCAAGATTAACTTCTAAAATTCACTCAATTAACATAAGGAACATTTGAAACTTAACGACACACATAGAAGTCTACGCTAGAGACGTGTTCTGACGCCTTTAAATGTAGGAGTTGTCGTTCTTTGTTAGTGTTACATTCCGGGGATGATATCCTATTCCATGTACATAAGTGTATCAGACCATTCTCCACATACCTCCGGGTATATTGGATGGCGCTCCATGCATGAAAAGTATATGGGAACACTTTCATTTTATGGTTATGCATTAGACAACACTAACACATACTACACTTCCATGTACCATTGAATATACTATTGGAAGTCCACCATAGGTTGCGATCCTCACCATAGGTAACCATGTCAGCTGCCTTGTACACTATGATACACCAAACACAACATTTGGGGAGATTTCCTACCCGTACATAAATACTTGGTTTTCCAAGGTGGTATATTGCAGTTCACAGTTGCTTGATAAACCCTTTTGCCTAGTTACCACTTTTTATTTTTATTTTTTGTCTTTAATTTCTAAAATTGATTAATTGAGTATAGAAGAAAATCCTCCCCGTGGAACAACTCCTTAGTATATCTCAAGTTGAGACTAATGGCGACAGTTTCTGAGTCTACCAATCAAGGAAACTCCTCTGAGGGGAATCCTGGTCCTTTTCCTTCTTTTGGAAATATTGGTGCTCATTATATGGCAATGTTGTCCCTTCCCAAACTTACCATTGGTTTTCCAGTTTGGTTTTTTTCGACCCCTATGGTTTTGAATGTCCAAAATTCTCCTCAACCAAGTTATCCTCCACCCAAACAACATAAACCTCAAGTTGATGCTAAAGTTGACCCTTTTCCTTCTTCACCTTGTTGGGATGTGTTATATTCTTTCCACGACTAGCCCACGTAGTTAACCGGGGGGTTAGAAGTGGGGAGAAGCCCCCCCTTTGTTGCGTCGTTTGCGTAGCGGGGGGGTGTCATAGGGAGTTTTGAGGGGTGCAGGTAACCCCACTCTATGGGGTCCAGGGCAGCGCCCCGAAAAATTTTGTTTTTGGATCATATATTAGGTTGCGCAGACCTACCTATGGTTTTGTGCATGTTTTTCACACATGGTTTTGGATGCAATGGTTTTCGGTCCATGGTTTTAAATGCAATGGTTTTCGGTCCATGGTATTGGATGCTTTGATATGTATAAATATGTACTATAACATTGAAAGGAACATAATGAAAAATCAAACTGGTAGTCTCGATTTTGGGGTCTAGGGGAAAATATCTGTGTATATGTGTTTTATGTGTTATGCTCTCACATCGTTTATTTTCTGTGTTTTTTAGAATTCGTATGTAGGTAATTTCTGTACAGGGTTAAAAACTACATTTGGTATCAGAGTTGTTTTGGCTTCAAGGGGACACCTTTATTGCTGAGGGGTTTTTCTCGGGCCTGTGGTAGACCCTGTTCAGTGGGAGATCTACGATATCGATTCTTGTGGTGAAATAAGATGGCGAGCAGTGGAAAGATAGAGATCGAAAAATTTAATGGTCAGAGTTTTGAGTTGTGGAAACTCAAGATGGAGGATCGTTGGTGGATAAAGATCAGTGGATCGCGGTAGATCCAAGTACTAACCCAACATGAGTGTTCGGTGAAAATTGAAGAAGTTAGATCGAAAGGCAAAGAGCACAATACGATTGTGTGTCTCAGCTTCAGTATTGCTGAATGTATTAGGGGAAGCTACGACTAAGGCTTTGTGGGACAAGTTAGGGAATTTGTACCAATCTAAGTCTCTGGTGAATAAACTGTTCCTGCAGAAAAAGAGGTATAACTTGAGGATGAAAGATGGAGACTTGGTGACAGAGCATCTGAACGCATTTAATACTATGGTAAGTTAGTTATTATCTGTTGATATTAAAATTTCAGATGAAGATAAGTGCATCAGTTTTTTGTGTTCTCTACCAAATTCGTGGGATAGTCTGGTTATTGCAATAGGTAGCAATAAAACTGCCTTGCAGTTAGATGAAATAGACTCATTCTTGTTGACATAGGAGATGAGACAGAAAAATATGGAGAGCCAGAACGATGATGCCTTGTCTGTATGAGGATGGTCCCTGAACAGAAACAAAAATAAGTCATCGAGTGGGAGATCTAAATCTACAGGAAAACCTGTAAAGGTGGTGTGCTGGAAATGCGTTAAGGAAGGGTACTACAAAAGGGACTGTAAATCTAAAGCTCCTGATAAATGAAAGGGATCTGATGATGCTCCTTCTGCAGAGGCAAAAACCACCTTAGATGAAGGTGGGGATGTGTACTTGGCTTCTTCAAGTACACATGTAGATCATGAGGCATGGTTGATTGACTCAGGCGCATCCTTTCACTTCACTCCCCATAGAGAGTGGTTCTACGAGTATGAGAAATATGATGGTGGAGATGTCTTCTTGGGGGATGAAGGGAAGGCTAGAATCGTTAGTCGCGGAAAAGTAAAGTTGAAGTTGCAAGGAGGAAGGGTTAGAACACTTCCGAGTGTTCTGAATATTCCTACATTAGCCAAAAATCTGATTTCTGTAAGCAAGCTGGATGATCTAGGTGTAAAAATAGTGTTCGAGAAGGATACCTGAAAGATGGTTTAGGGGGCACAGGTATTGATGCAGGGAGTTCGAATTGGAACTTTGTACAAGCTGCAAGGTAGCATTGTTGTTGATGGGTGCAACAGTTCCGTGGTTCCTAAAAGTGGAGCAGAAAATCTAGTGGTCTCTGGAGAGAAGACCATCATGTGGCATCAAAGGCTTGGACATAATGGAGAGAAGGGCCTTCAAATACTTCATGGTAAAGGTATGGTAGAAGGTATGAGTAATAGCTCTCTGGATTTTGATTTCTGTGAAAATTGTGTATATGGGAAGCAGAATCGGGTGAGTTTCCCCTCTAGTGGTAAGAGGGCAAAACATATATTAGAGCTTGTGCACAGTGATGTGTTTGGACCTGTGAAGGTTCCATCACTGGGTAAGTCTATGTACTATGTATCATTTATAGATGACTTCTCAAGGAATACATGGATATATTTCCTTAAGAAGAAATCTAAAGTCTTTGACAGGTTTAAAGAATTTAAGGCTCTGGTGGAAAACCAGACATAGAAGAAGATAAAGGTGCTGAGGACATATAACAGTGGAGAATTTTGTAGTAAGGAATTTGAAGAATTCTGTAAGAAGTGTGACATAGCATGGCAGAGGACTACTCCATATACCCCTCAAAAAAATGGAGTTGCAGAAAAAACAAACAAGACATTGATGGAAAGGGCAAGAAGCATGCTCAGTGGTGCCGGGTTAGGACATGAATTCTGGGCAGAGGCGGTGGAGACAACATGTTACCTGGTTAACAGATCACCTTCCTCATCATTGGAGGATAAGACTCCACAAGAGGTATGGACTGGTAAGAAACCCTCTCTTTCACATCTGAGGGTATTTGGATGTGATGCATATGCAGATGTTTCAAAGGAGAAACGAACCAAGTTGGATAGTAAGTATGAAAAGTGCATCTTTTTTGGGTATAAGGATGGTTTAAAGGGTTATAATATTTGGAACCCAGTAAAAAGGAAGGTCGTGTACAACCGAGATTTGGTGTTTAGAGAGGTGAAAGATGTTATTAAACATGAAGTCCAACCAAAGGAACCTGAGTAGATAGAGTTTGAGCTAAAGGAGGAAGAATCAGACTCTACAGCAGAGGAGGAATCAGAAGATGAAGAGCCATAAACTCCGGGTGTGAGAATATCAGTTCGAGAAAGAAGGCACCCAGAAAGGTATAGTCCATTTGCCTTCTGTTCAAATTTTTCTTTATCTATTACTGATGATGATCCCAAAACTGTGAAGGAAGTAGTAGATTCAGAGGATGGAAAACTCTGGAAAGAGGCCATGGTTGATGAAATGGCATATTTGCACAAAAATGAGGCTTGGGATCTCGTGGAGTTTCTGGCTGGAAGGAAACCCATTGGCAACAAATGGGTGTTCAAGAAGAAGACAAATGCAGAAGGAAAGGCGGAGAAATACAAAGCTCGATTGGTAGCAAAAGGTTATTCCCAGGTGTCGGGAATTGATTTTAGTGATATTTTTCTCTTATTGCCAAGGTAACTTCTATTAGATTACTTTTATTTATTGCTGCTACTTTTGATTTTGAGGTAGAACAGATGGATGTGAAGGCAACATTTCTTCACGGGGATCTGGAAGAGGAGATCTACATGAAACAACCTAAAGGCTTTGCTGTGAAGGGTAAGAAAGAACTGGTATGCAAGTTAAAGAAGTCTCTGTATGGGTTAAAACAATCACCAAGGATGTGGTATCAGAAATTTGATACATCTATACAGGGACTTGGCTTCACCAGAAGCAAAGCAGATCACTGTGTGTATTTTAAATTAATTGGTGACCATGTTATTTATCTGGTCTTGTATGTGGATGATATGTTGCTGGTTGGAAATGACAAAGAAATTATCTAGGATTTGAAGACCCATTTTTCCTCCAAATTCGACATGAAAGATCTTGGTTCTGCAAACTATATTTTTGGCATGGAAACTAAAAGAGATTGGACAAAGAGGAAGCTTTGGTTAAACCAAAGGAATTATGTTGAGACAATATTGTAGAGGTTTAATATGCAGGATAGTAAACCGGTGAAGGTTCCTATTCCTGTAGGTGTAAAGTTATCTGCTGACTAGTGTCCCAATACACAAGAAGAGGAAGAGGACATGTCCCGTGTTCCATATGCAAGTGCAGTCGGTAGCCTGATGTATGCGATGGTCTGTACTAGACCAAACATTGCACATGCAATGGGAGTATTGAGCAGGTTTATATCAAAACCAGGGAAGGAGCACTGAACCACAATGAAGCGGGTTTTCAGGTATTTGCGTGGCACTAGTGATTATGGTTTGTGCTACCAAGGAAGACCAAGATTGGACAGAGTGTTGGATATTCGTGGCTTTGTTGATGTAGACTTAGTTGGAGATCTAGATCAGAGAAGATCTACAAGTGGGTATGTGTTTAACCTATTTGGAGGTGCAATCAGTTGGATGAGTAAGAAACAATATGTAGTGGCACTATCAACTACAGAGGCAGAATACATGACAGCCACTCATGCAAGCAAGGAAGTAGTTTGATTGTAGAGATTGTGTTCAAGTATGGGGTTAGTACACGGAGCTATATGGATATACTGTGGCGGCCAAAGTGCAATTTTCTTGGCAAAGAACCCTGCATATCATTCAAAGACAAAGCAGATTGATTTTCAGTATCACTTTCTGAGGGATATGATAGAAGACAAAAAGGTGTTGCTGGTAAAGGTGGACACTTTGAACAATACTGCAGATGCATTGACAAAATCCGTGAGCTCTGAGAAGTTCTCTTGGTGTAGAGAAACAATGGGCATTGCAGGGCTGGATAAATGACTAAGCTCTCTTGTGGCCCCCTGTGGAAAGAAAACAAAAAGTGGGAGAATGTTGGGATGTGTTATATTCTTTCCATGACTAGCCCACGTAGTTAACCAAGGGTTTAGAAGGGGGGCGGAGCCCCCCCTTCGTTGCGTCGATTGCATAATAGGGGGAAGTCACAGGGGGTTTTGAGGGGTGCAGGTAACCCCACTCTATGGGGTCTGGGGTAGCACCCCGGAAAATTTTGTTTTTTGGACCATATATTAGGTTGGGTGGGCCTACCTATGGTTTTGTGCATGTTTTTGGCACATGGTTTTGGACGCGATTGCTTTCGGTCCAAGGTATTGGATGCTTCGGCATGTATAAATATGTATTGTAACATTGAAAGGAACATAATGAAAAATCAAGCTGGTAGTCCCAGTTTTGGGATCTAGGGGAAAATCTCTGTGTATATGTGTTTTATGTGTTATGATCTCGCATTGTTTATTTTCTGTATTTTTTAGAAATCGCATGCAGGTAATTTCTGTACGAGGTTAAAACCTACACACATGTTGTTTCTTCATCCATTTCTTCCTCCTCTCTTGGTGAAAGTCTTGATTCTAGTAACTAGGACGCTAAGAAGAAGAAGAAGTAAAATAAACAAGGGGGAAACCAAGCAGCTACCAATGAAACTATTATGCACAAATATTCCAATCAACTCTGCAAAGTTAAATTCCCTTACAAGTTATGTAAGGGTGATCACCTTCTTAGAGATTATCCTGGTATTCCCAAGTTATTAGAATTGTGGTCTAAAGTCTCACATCATCCTTTGTCATCAACTTCTAGAGATCGTGCTAGTGACAAGCCTTCAACTAGTGATAGTAAGGTCCATTAGAAAAAGGGTAAAGTCAATTTTCCCTGTAGGTTATGTGAAGGAAATCATTTTATTGGCCTTTGTCCTTTATGGATGAAGCCTCAAAAGTGTTGGAAAACCTTACAGCTTCTCAACCTCATCTTTTGGACGGTTCTTGGAATATTTCTCCCAATCCTCCACTAGTTAATGAAGCGATTGATCAAAATCCATCTCCAGTCAATCCCACTCTCTCTTAACATGAATCCCATGAGTCCGTTCTCAAAAAACTATTGGTTGAGAAAATTATTGACTCGATTCCACCTTCAGTTGATTGTGCCTTTCCCATAGAGAGTGACCTCCATATTGCTTAGGTTCTTCTCATTTCTTCAAATTCCAATGAAATGGGGGAAATCCTTCTATTCCAAAGGCACAGGAGGACAATACTTTTGTTTCCACAATAGAACGGGTAAATCCTCCTGTTCCCACAACACAAGGGGGTAATCCTCCCATTCCCACAACACAGGGGAGCAGTTTTCCCGTTACCATAGCACAAGGGGGGAGTTCTTCTGTTCCAACAACATAATGGGACAATCCTCCTATTTCCATTGGACAAGGAGGTTGTTCTCCTATTCCCATGACACCCCATTCATGTAGTATGGTAATTTCCTTTGATTGGAGTTGACTGGTAGGATATCGTCTTTCTCCTTACATGCCCTTCTAGATCATAGTACGGGCTTATAATACAATTGTACCTAACAAAATTATAGATGAAGGCACGTATGTTAGTATTATGTCATCAACTACTTGGCAAGCTTTAGGTTCTTCGTATCTTGTGCCCATTATCTAGAATTTGTTGGATTTTAATAGAGGAACCAGTCAACCGTTAGGAATCATTCCCCAGTTTCCTATTACTTTTCTAAGAAAGTCTGTCTATATTAATGTGATGGTAGTCCAAGTCCCTTTGGATTTTAATTTACTCCTTGGGCGTGACTATGTTTATGACATGGGAGCTCTTGTCTCTTCACTCTTTCATGTGATGTGTTTCCCACATGAAGGAAGAATAATGACCATTGACTAAATTTAATTCATTGGTCCTAATTTGAATCCTAATCAACCAACTTATCGAAATGGTAATTACATGCAAGTGGTATCTCCCCCACCACATATTAATTATGTGGCAACTTGTTCTATGGCTATGCCTACTGATGATCTTGTAGGTGATGCAGTGCAGCATGTACTAGGGGCATTGGACTCTGATCTTTCTATTAGATCCCTTGATATGTATCCCTTCTAGAGTGTTTTCCTACCATCTGTTGAGAACCCCTTGGAATCCATGGCCTTTTGGAGGTCATGATCGAGGTCATAGAGTAGAGTTCCTTGTCTTGTGTCAACCTCCATAAAAGATGAAATAAGGTTCTCAGAGTAGATTTCCTTTTCTTGTGTCACGCTCATTAAAAAAATGAAACAAGGTCCCATGAGCATATTTCTTTTCCTATGTCAAGCTCATTAAAAAATAAAAAATATCCCCTTCCAATTTGAGCCTTTGATTAGATCTCGTAAATTCCCAATCGAGTCTTTCACTTGATATCATAAATCAACCTTCATTTCATCCACTTATTAGTAATTGGTAGTCTACTTAGGTGAATGGAATGAATCTTGGGGGTCATGTGTCTCGAATTAAGTCATTATATTGGGGCAAGAAAAATTACATCAAACATAGTTTTCCTTTGTTTCAATGTGTCAAAATGAAACCACTCTCAAGCATAGTTTCCCATGTTTCAAGCTTGTGTAAAAATGAAACTATTCTCATCTTATCTCTCGTGATTTCCATTTTTTATGAACTTGTTTTTTCTAGATGAGCCTTGGTTTTCTCATTCCATCGTCACCATCTGCTTGACCGATCATACACTTTCACTTGGTTGTTTTACCCTTTCCTGAGGAAGTATTGTAAAAATACTCAGAGGGATTCATTCGAAGGATGAACTTACAGATCAAGCATATGTTATCCTCCTCAAGCTTTTAAAAAAATAAATAGGTACTAACTAGCAATGGTCGGGAAATTGGGAAAATGGGATACTCCGCCTATCAATGGCAATGAGTTGCTCTTGAACATGTCACTCTTCCACTTCATCTCCATGGTTTTTGGGTTGGGAAATATTCTTTTCTTTTGGTTCGTCACACCATTTCAAAGCCTCAGTTTTCAGTTTGGGTCAATGTTACCAACTCCATTCAGTGTCCCTGACGTGTTCAAGAGAAGTCATTTAGTTGATATCTACTACAATAATATTAAGCCTTCATTCCATGTATGCCATTCCTAAACTAGTTCAACATTAGCATAATTATATCTCGAATCATGAAACCCATTTCATGTCATTGATGAGGGATACATCAAGGCCCTCCTATGATGGGTTTCTTCCTATCGACATCAGCTCATTATCCAAGAAGTTGACTTAGGAACTCTTCCTTTAGTACCTTGGGACTTGTATACATGAATGGAAAGCATCCTCGCTCTCAATGACATGTTTTCATCATTGAACTTCGACCAATAGATTCTATGTGGTGTTCGACTTCAACTCATTCATTCACACCATACAGATTGTATTATTGTACCTTGAGATCCATTAAAATCATCGTTGGTTTCTCTCATGTCTCCTAACGACTTACATCATTGGTCGGTAATTAGATGGTGTTTACCATGTTCGACTCAAGCTCCTTTAATTACATGGTTAGACTTGTACATTAGACGATTGAGTGAACAAGATAGAAGAACCTAGATCCAGTTCCATCCATTTGGGATGTGATTTTAGGATTAATGCAATATTACGAAGCATGACAGATATAATAATACAAAAAGTCATCCAATCATGGGTCCACGCTTTGTCATTAGTGGACGTGACTTCTTGATAATTATACATGTAATGTTAACTTACGTGATGAGTATGGGTATGCCTCCCTCAATAGAGATATCATGATAAAAATGTATTGGAACATATGATGATTCGACCCATTTTTCTTGATCCGAACTTGTCACAAGGCAAAGTACTTCAATCATTAGCTGTCATTTCTGGCTTTGTGCTTTAGGGGGGAATTTGTTATAGGCAATTTTGTCACATTTGGCCAATAGGCCTACAAATTGGATCAATCAACACCCGTGAACACCTTGTCATCACCCCTACACAAGTCCATAAGCATGACTCATCCAAATCCCTGAGTTTCTGGGATGGACTAATTCATTTCAGTGCTTTTAAGGCCCAACACACCTTGGACCTTTAGGGACTTACATTCAACAACATTTTTCTCATTTGTACACCAAATATGAGAACAATAGGTTGCCTCTTGTTGGGGGTGTGCTGATTCTAGAAATTTCAGAAAAATAAAAAGAATCCCGAAGCTTCTCCTTCCAGAAGCTTCTAGCAGTTTTTACAACCATTTACCTTGGATAAGAACTTCAAATCCTATTTTATCCTACCTTGAAGATTTCACCTCTTATCCCTTGAACTTATCCTCCCCTCCTAAGTGGATCTTAATCTATATTGGTAAATGGATAAGAATTCCTAAACTACCACGCTCTGCTACAAATCTACAACATCAGGGTGGGATTTTGGAGACTAATCATACCCTCATGTTGTTGCTTTGATCCTAATATAGTTATCATTTCCATGAATTAGGGTGACATTGAAGTGTGCTTTGCGATGAGAAAGGACATGACATCTTGGGAGATCTCTACAATATCAGCTTCCATTTTTGGTTGTAAAATATCCCCCTTTCATATTGATACAAAGAGTATAACGTTTTCCTATATGTGTTATCTTGTGTTTACATTCATATATTTCAATGCTGTTGATCCATTGAATAAATTGATTGGATAATACTACATAGATGTCATAGATCTTTGGCTTGTTGATGAGCCCCAAAAATGGATAATTATTTGGGCTCATTCAACCTCCTAATTTGACTTAATCCACCATTCTCATTAGTTTATTGCATGTTTTTGATTATATTTATGCTAATAGAGTGAATTTGGTTAGTCATTATGGCAAAAAGTCTAATGGGTGCTTTGTGTAGCCTTTTTGGTCAACTTGGAGACAAAATTGAAGGTCTTAATGAGCACTTGGCAGCCAAATTCGTGGGAGAACAAGGGAGAGGATTTGTAGGAAGGTGTCCCCTTCATTTATGGGCCCTTACCTCGAATTCTCCACCATCAGCTCGGAGTTCAAGGGCCACCGAATCAATTAGCACAAGGGCAGCCAAGCAAGTCAAGTAGGACTGCTGTTAACTACAAGTTTTGGGCAGCCGAGTCCCTAAAGTTTAGGAGGACTGTTGGGTCCTCAATTTGTATAAATAAGAAGGCTTAGGGCCTCATTTTGGTTAGCTAGTGGTTAGTCATTTTGTAGCTGGTAGTTAGTCATTTCATAGTCTTGTTGTAGTCATTTTGTAGTTCGATTTTTAGGCAATAGATTAGCTTTGCTTTCAGCTCATTCTCAAGCTCTCCTTGTGGACAGTTTTGATGTAACTCTTCATTTCTTGATCAATAAAGATGAATCCATCTTTGCACCAGCTCTAAATCTCTCTTAGGAGGCTGTAGCTCTTGGGGTTGGGCCCATATCGAGCGCCCAATACCTCCTTTGATTATCTTTATGTGTTTTTGCTGCATTCTTAGAATAAAATATGCTATTTAGATCTAACTCTTGTTTTGTTATTTAGTTTGTTTTTTTTATGTGTAAAATAGATTTTCATGCTCAGATTTAGTTGATAGGTTGTTAACAGAAAAAGCTTCAAGAAAAGGGCCAACAAACATTTGTGGTTTTAGTGGGATCAGGAGCTGTGACTAGGATGACTTTGCTGCCCACAAAAGCACTGACTTTGCTTTGCCATGCAATCATTAGTGTTTGGTTTTCATTTGCAGAAGTTGGTTACATGTTCAGATCTTTGAATGCTTCATTGCACAGTTAATATACATGGTTTCCTTGCAAATAAAGCTGTTGTCCATTCTTGTTACTGTTAGCTAGATCATATTAGGGTAGCATAACTAGATCTTTGTTTTCTTGCATGTCTTTGTTGGTTCAGTTGGAAACATAACTTGCAAAGCACCTATTATCCTTATCTATCTACCCATAATCCATCAGATAATCTGCTCCAACCCTTAGTCCATGATTCGTACCCTTCATTTTCCATACTTTCCCCACCTTGCCCTAATTCCTACATTCTTGTGCATCATCGCTTCCTCCATCCTTGAACAAATCCAATCGCTCCTTAACCTCATCCACCAAGTCCTAGACCTCTTCACACCCCTATTTCACCTCCATACTCATTCCTCCATCTTTTTCCCTCCATCCATGCTCCAAAATCCCATTTCGAAACATCCTGTAGAAGAAGTACAGAACATCCTGTAGAAATCCTGAACATCCTGTAGAACCCCTGCAGACTTCCTGTAGAAGCTCATAAACACGGTTTCTTGGCAGCCAAACTTTGTGAGACTCTCTGGAAGGGTGTTAGGGACCCCTTAGACCCTCTCTGAACCTTCCCAACCTTTCCCAAACATTTCTCCTCCTTGATCCACCTCTGCACAGTCAAAAATACTTAGAAGCACATGCATGATAATTCCAACAACTTAATAAAAAATACAAAAAGATTTTTTCTTCAGATAGTGATAACTTAGACACATGCATTTTACCTTCATAGAAGTAATGGCATCTCTTTCAGTAGTTTTCATGCTCTCCTTTGAGTCAGTAGGACTAGCTGGTAGAATTAGGGTTTGCTAGGGTTTGCGTTTCTTTTTGGCTTTCTGTTTCTTTTTGCAATTAGATTAGCTTCCTTCGAGTTAGCTTTCATTCATCAATTAAAAAGCTTCTTCTAAGAGCTCATAGAAGTTGGCTTAAGCTCCTAGTGGACTTGTGCCAGCTGACCAAGTGACAGCTGCGGCAAGAGCTAGTACTTGTGCATACAACACCGTCGCTTCCAAGTTTGTTACGAACTACCAGGTTGATAAAATTAAAGAAGGGAGTTCTAGGAGTTGTAGCATTATTGCTACAATACTGGGGCCCACCACTTGTGTTGATAGTTTATGTAGGATATAATTATAATGATTGGAGCTTACAAGCCAAGAGGAGAGAAGAGATTGCAACGGATCACATCTTTCCATTCTCCAATTTATCTAAGGAGAACTTTATGTTCTTTGCCTTAAAATCAACGAAATATTTTTTTCAAATGCAACGAAACATTGTCCCACCTGAAATTTGTGTGGCACTCACTGTTGATCATGGCACTATTTGTACTTAATATTGGATTTCTGTAAAATATCATGGATGTGTTGAATCTTTTCAATGAATTTGGTGGCTTCATTGTCCTCAGAGTGAGCATGTGAAGATTATGCTTGTATGGACACAAGGGGCATCATTATATCAATAGATTCCAATGATTTAAATCCTATTCCAAACTTAAAAGGGTCATGGATGATTGAGGATGGAAGGTTTGTTGTGGCCATGCTGAACATAGAGGAGGCTTTCATCCCATGTGCATGGATCCTTGGAGTTTACATACACAATACATGCACGATCATCCTATTGACGAACTTTATCTAACCATCACTTTGGGGGTAGAAGGGAATGGATTTGGTGAGCTTGGTATCCAACAATGATCAGAGGCTCGACCAAAATGTGTTTAGGAACCTATTCTTTCGATATGATATGATGCTTTATGGTATCCAAAATTGTGCCTATACTGATTCGAAGAAGATCTTAGCTATGGCCTTCGCTATGATATTCTTCTTGCAGGCTCTCAGAATGACCATCTTAGAAAATAGATCAACAACTACGAAGACACATTCATTTCCCTGCTTGGTTGATGGAAGACCAGACACGTAGTCCATCGATATGGATTTTTAGGGCCCGTTGTGAGTATCTAGAGGGGCGTACAAACATCTCTTCTTAATGGTTGGTTTTGAAATGACATAGGAAATGTAGGACCCAATATAATTTTTGAAATTCCATTGAAGTTTTGGCCAATATAAATACTTTTGTAGCATGAACACTATCTTTTCCACACCAACGTGTCATGTGATCTGACTATAGTGAGTTTCCCAAATCACCTTTGCATGCTCTCTTGAAGGAACGAAAACATGTCCCAAATGGAATTACAATCCATCCTAAAGATGAAATCTAGTGATAGCCATGCCCATGCTTAGCATCTCGTAGGTTGTAGAAAAGTTGGGATCACTCTCATAGAGTTGAGGCCAATCAAAGGCCCGATGTTCGTAAGGGTGGAGCACCATGGTTATTTATACAACTGAAGGTCAACTAAGGTAGTCAACAATGAAATTGGTGCTCCCCATGTTATGTTTGATATTGATATGAATTTTTTGCAAGTATGTGGACCACTTTTTATGGTAGTTGTTTTGAAATTTTCCTTATGTTTGCATGAACTGCAGAGGACTTCGATCGGTCTAGATGGATATCTCTTCCTAAGTATTTAGTGCTTCCATTGACGGAAATATTGTACAATGGATTACATTTCTTTATGAAAGTTGAGGTACTTATAGATGAGATATAATAGTGTCTCACTATGGTAGGTCACCAGATGACCGTGCTGAGTAAAAAATGTGACCATGCATTGTATGAAGCATTTGTCTCAATCTCAAAAGGTTTTTATAGATTGGGTAAGGAGAGCACTGGGGTTGAGCATAGGCTATGTTTCAAATCATCAAAATATTTTTGTTGTGACTTTTTGTAGATGATTTTTTCTTTGCCTCCACCCTTGGTCACTTGGTTGAGGGCCCATGCAATGTAGGAGAATCCCAACATGAACTTGTGATGGAAATTGACAAGGCCTACAAAACTCTAAAGCTCAATTAGAGTGGTCGAGGCTGGCCAGTCACTAATGAATTAAATCTTATCTAGATCAACATGCACACCATGCTCATCAATAAATTATCCTACATATTTCTCCCGATTAATGCCAAAGGAGCAATTTTCCAAGTTACGATGTAGCTTGTGTTTCCGCAGAGTGTGAAGGACCTACTAAATATCTTGTAATTGTTCTGCCAAAATCTTATTGAATATGAGGATATCATATAGATATACCACTACAAACGAATTGGAGAAAGGCCACAAGGTATCATCCATCATCCTCGCGGAAGTTGTTAGGGGATTCGCTAAACCAAAGGCATGACCAACCATTTAAAAATAACTTCTTTGGACATGAAATCAATATTCCATATATTAGTTTCTTCTATTGGGATCTAGTGGTAGTTGAACTTCAAATCAATCTTATTGAAGTACTTGGTCCCCTTGAGATGGTCAAGAAGATTGCCAATTCAGGGAAAATTGTACTCGTTCCTAACTATGTTTTGTTTAGGGCCCTGTAAACAGTGCAGAGCCACTGGGTCTTGTCTTTCTTCTATATGAGTAAAATTGGGCTTCTGTAAAGTGAGGCGCTTAGTTAAATGTTCCCTTGTTGGGGAAAATCTTATATTTGGTGTTTGATTTCCTTATTTTTTAGAATAGAAGGGTGATATATTGGCCCATTGGATAAAGGTGTGCCAGGGGTTTGATCGATTTAATGTTTGACTCGATAATATTGAGGTACGCTATGGATGAGGAGAAGATGTCTTTGTATTCTTCCACGAACTTTTCCACTTACTTTTTCTACGCAGAGAGGCTCTGTGTGGAGGTCATGGATGTGGAAACAACCTTCTGCTCACTTTGAGAGTGAATAAGGAAGAAGACCAATTCCCCGGTCTGGGAGATGACCTTCCCACTTTGCCTAGGTAAGATCAAAGAAATGGCAATAGGCAGATCTACATATGGTATCATGTATAGTTGTTTGCCCAAAGTAATAATAACATTGCAAGGTATAGAGTCATATAAAACATGATGCTTCCACAAGTATGCTTGGCCTAAACTTCAAGGGGGAATATCATGCAATACCTCATGCTTGAATGACTTGATGTCATAGGGCATGCAACATTGTTGGATGACATAGAGATCTCACCCTTGTTAGATCCACCCATTAGTGTATGGATACTGTTGGGGTTTGTCAGCGGGTCCAACCACTTGATGACCTCTATTGAGGTGATGTTATTTTGACTGTCACTATGAATAATGAACTGTATTGGAGCACCCTTCACCCACATCTACTAGTGAAAAGGTGATGACCTTCCTCTAGTTCTTCAGGTTCACTCAGCAGAACCTTTGTGGCAGAAATGGTGTCACTAGATTCTGCGTTAATGATCCAATTCCCCTTATCTAGATTTGATTCAAGGTCAAAAACTACATCTGAATATGAGGCTTTCAACTCAACAACTAATGAATTCTTTGAGAAACATTCATCGACGTTATGCTAAGCAAAGTCACATCACTTTTTCATGCCTTTCTTGATCTTCTGATGCAGGAGCATACATCTCAGCAATTTCGTTATGTTTTAATTGACTTAGGAGGTATTGTGTTTTCAAGGAAGTTGGATTCTTATGTATGTAATCATTAATGTCTTGAGTGATTAGAATATGAATTAATTAGATATTGTGAGGATATTTGTAAATGCTCTTGAATGTAGGAGAACATGGGTGATTAATGATGATGAGAGAGTTAGAAATCGATTGTAAGTATTGGACTAGAAAGTGGTTTCATGATTCGAGGAGCTAGAGAGGATTCTTAGGGATAAGTAGGAGTTAAAAGTGGACTTAGAGGATAATTAGGATTTAATTCAGTAGATTAAGGATTTGAACCAAAATTAGTTCAACAAAGCCTTTTGTATAAATGTAAGCCAAAGAGGCATAAAGAGTCAGTAGTTAGATAGGTAGTTAGAGAAGTCAATCAATCAGATTGTAAGCCTACGGGAAGGAACAAAGGCCATTGATACAGAAGATCAAGCCAAGGAAAGAGTTCTTGTGTAAATACATATTTATTAAATAGACAACTAGATTCTGAGTTCATGTGTGTGTATTAAGTAATTGAGATGTATATTGTATATGATATTGAGTTATTCTGTGTAACATAGGTTGCAGGTGCAGATCCAGAAGGGAGGCAAAATACATAGAAGAGTAACAAAGAGATGTTATAGCTTTGTACACATCAACAGTACAGGAGGAAGCCTTTAGTGTTACAGTGAAGGTGGAGGAGCTTAAAGGCATGAGTGGTGTTAAGTTAAGGAGAGAGTTGATGCAGAAGAGCTAAAGACCAGAACCCTAGAGAAAGCCGAAACCATAGAAGAATACTTAAGAAGCAACATAAAAACGAAGTAAGAAAAGGACGAAGAAGTGATATGTAGATACATAGGAACCGTTAGATCATTTAGATTGATGGATATGAATGGCAGAGAAATGGACCGCGAGGATAGGAGAGCGCGGAAATTCTAGATCGAGGTTGAAGACCCGCACTGAATCAAAACCGTCGATCTAGATTTCAACTGCTTACATCATAATAAACTATGGAAGTTGAGTGTTTGGGAAGCTGCGTGCTAGTTAAAGGGCCATAGATCGTAGGAATTGATGACCTCATAATCCAACGGATATTGGGCCATAAAGAGATTGAATTTTAACTGCAAGGGCGAACCCGAACATTTATAGATCGAGGACTAATAATACTCATCGGCTCCGTGAGGGCGGATAATTGTCGTGTAAGTGGTCTGTGCGATATCATTTGGACCGTTGGACCAAATGGATTTTGATCTATAGCGCAAGATCACCGAGCAGCTCTGTTTATCGGGAAAGACATCAACCGTCAGATTCAAGACAAGATCGACGGTGGAGATTGAGCGATAAGATTTGAGCAGAGCGGACCCGAGAAAGTTATAGGTGCAGTTTTATGTTATTTGAAGTTTGGTTGTGTTATCGAATATCACATGCGAGAGGCGATGAAGTCATAGGATAGTGTGATGTGAGATTGCGACAACCATTGATCTGGTGGATGAAATCAATGGTGGAAAGGGAAATCGCATATCGCAAGTCAGGAATCCTGAGTGCATGTTCTACTCCGCGATTGCGCTAAAGGATAAGCTGGCACATAGAGTGGGGTTTGGTTAACATGCGGGGTTATATAATTAACCAAAGTTGCCATAAAGGATGAAGGGTTGAGTTATACGATCCCGTAGCAAAGGATTACAAAAGGGCCAGATTGGGGTTAGTTATTAACTCATTCTGCATGAGGGTTTGATTATGGGGCCTTAAACCTTAATTTATGAATGTTTGACTAAGAGGTCATGTAATTCCTGGGATTGATGAGATTACGCATTTTATATGCATACTATGGGTATACGCAGGGTTTTCCTACATCAGAGTGGTATCAGAGTTAGTTAAAGCTCTTTAGTTAAAGCAGAATTGTGCAGAATACAAGTGTGATTGCAAAAGAAAGAGGATATCAGGTTATTTGAATTTGATAAGTAGAAGGCATGAGATAAGATGAGAGTAAGTGATATTATTAGGAAGACATTGTAGAAGCATAAAGAAAACATAGTGATGTTTGTTTTCTTGAGGAAAATGGAGATTCACTCGAATGTGAAGAGTGGATGGAGATTGCTTGCGAAATCATACAAGTATTGTTTATTTAACTCTAGTTTGAGTTTTTCATGTTAAAGACAGAGTAAATATTGATAGAAGCAGATAGACAAGGAACGTTGTATGTGTTCTAAAGAACAAAGTGAATGAAAAGTGGCAGTGAACCTAAAGAATCCAACTGAAGTTTGGACATAGAGGATAAGAGTGTTCTCAGAAGGAACTTTAGCAGAAGCATTTTAAGGTGGCCATGGGAATTTGGCAGTAGCAAGCTTTTGAAAGATTGGAAATGATCTTTGGTTTGAATATCATTAATATCATTTAGTGAAGCATCTCAGCAAGAAGATCACAGCCTGAAGAGCAGTGATAAAGGAAGCCAGCAAAGGAAGGTGAAAAGATTGCAACAACCTAGAGCAAGGAGTGTTCAATTCATTCTAGAGGAAAGAACGAGAGAAATGCTAAAAGACTGAGCTCATAAGAGAGAAGCTTAGTGAGGCATATGTAGCAAGAAGGAGACTTGTTACTGCAGAGGTATTGTTGCAACTCACGAAGGCAATTCCACAAAGGATGTGGGTAGAATTGCTAAGGGATGAAGGAAGCTGATAAGACTTTCTAAGTGGAAGAAGAGGTGGTCAGAACCAAGTATTTCATTGTGATTGAAATACAAGAGGACAGTTGTGTTCTTAAAATGTGCAGATGAGTTGAAGCCTAGAAGGAGTAGAGAGAAGTTCTCAAAAGAGGTTCCAGAGAATAGAGAACCAAGGGCTTGCCAAAAGACCAAGTACAGAGGAAAGCTTGGTGAGGTAGGTGGCAACAGGGATGACTTGTTGTTGCAGAGGCTTTAAATGCAGCTCATAGTATGTGAGTGAGGAACTCATGAAAATAGAGAAGAAGATGACTACTGATAGTCATAACTGAAATAACAAAGGTTCTGAGGAAGACCACAACAGAAGAAAAGTGAAGAAGGAGGATGCCAAGGCAAATGGAAATAGGAAGAGTCAAGAGGAGCTTGAAAAAGAGATTGCATAGATGAAAGAACAACTTAACGTATTAATGATGATACTCGAGGAAAGCCAAAGACTAGGTTGGGTCTTGAAGAAAAATCCAGTGAAGTGGCATCAGTTACAGAGAAGGTTGTAGGGCCTCTAACTTGCAGCTAATTATCTATCATTACCTACAGCTTTTCCTCACTTATCCCTCTCTTTTGCCCTATTTTCCTCATAAACCTACCCAAATCATTACATTTGATGTCTTTAAGCATGATTGGTTAACTTTGCTAATGTTTGACTGTTTGTCTAAATTTTTGACATATGCACAGAGATTCCGCAGCTGTCTGGCAATTCCGCAGCCATTCAGCAATTCCGCAGCTATCTAGTCATTCCGCAGCCTTTTCATTGATCTCTATGTTCCACGTGTCATTTTGAAAAACGAATCACATGGGCACGTGGGAATGAAGGTGTTAAAGGTTCCTATGCTATTGGTTCAGCCAGCAATGCCACGCACACCTCCGGTCAACGTGGAACAAACTTCGTTCAACAAAGCCAGCTCAAACGGTGCTGCGTAAGCTGAAAGGTCACGTCACTCCAGATGGCGATTCCTCCACGCTACGCAGGTTATGGGAGACAAGATCCAACCTTGGATTCAACCTCCATGACGACCGTACCCTCCAGAAAAGCACACGGACCTGTTTACGTGTTTCTGAACCATTTAATTAGCATGACTGTTAGTTAATTTCCCGTTTCATGTTTTACGCAGTAGGCAGTTGTTCATACGCCTATAAATCCAGCGTCTGCGTACACTTAAGGATTAGTTTTTAGTTGTTGTGTTTATGTAATTGCTGCAATTTTAGTGTATACAAAAACTCTGTTTTAGAGCTGCTGTTTCAGCACTTTTTACTGTAATTTCTGCATATGAGTTAATAGAAGACTGTGCTGTTTTGAATTCAAGTAGCTGATCTTTCCTTGGGTTTTGTGGATGGAGGGCCCCCATTCATAACAACCTTTGTACAGTAAATTTACCTTTATGTTCTTGCCATTTCCTTCTTTCGAATTCAACAATTTTCCTTTTATTTAACGCATGTACAGTTTTGATTTACTTTCGTTTCCAGCATTTATTTTAAACTGATCAGGATTGTTATCTGCAGGTGTTAACCCGGGATTGTGTGACTTTGTTGTATTTGCTTTATCTCTGGTGGTATTTTCAGTTGTCATATTCATAGTTGCTGCCTTTACTCTGTTTTTCTAGCTTAATTTCTAGTTTAGTTTCTCAAGCTGTATGCTAACACATTGATGGTCTCCTTATCATAAGTTGTTCATCTTTAAGAGATCAGAATACCAATAAATTACAACTTGCTTTGAGTAGCTTTTGACTTATATCACTAACTCTTTCTTCACTTGTTACACATAACAATGTATGTTGGAAGTAGAATGCTGGAGAAAGGCACTGTGGTGTTATAATTTGTCATTTAGAGCTTTATCACTTTTTAGACTTATCTCTAACTACTTCTTAATCGTGTTTTACATAGTACTATATGTTGGAAGCAGAGTGTTAGGAAGAGATAAACATTATCAGTGGTCTTTAAAGTGGTTTTTCTTACCTTTTTATTTGCAGCAGCATGAGTAGTGACTAGTGCCATTAGAAAGTGGTTCTTTGCTTTCAGTTTCATTTCAAGTTATTTCTTTCAATCTCTTTCTTTGCAAGTTTAGAAGGTAGTTAGAAAACACCAGTTGCACACACTCACTCATTTAGAAATCACCTTACACACACTATCACTCATCTGTTTATAAAATCATCACTCCATCTTAGGAAGTTAAATTGACCACAAACAACACCCCCAAACGACAAAAAGATCTAAGAGGTTGCTTAAGCACATATATTACACCTTCACTTCATCAGCTTACGAGCCCCGGGTTGACAATTTATAATAGCAATTTAGACAACACTAAATTGACTAAAAATTTTGGCGCCGTTGCCGGGGAAGTGAAATTAAGTAGCCATATTCTTAGGAAAAAAAAAAAAACATAAAATTTCAAGGAAAGAAGTTGATAACCTATCAAAGTATGCTCTCCTCTTGCACTTCAAAGTGATCTGGAGGATCAGAAAAGAGAAAGTTATTGATTTAGTAGTTTCTTGAGTATGCTCTCTTCTTGCACCTAGAGTGACCTGGAAGATCAGAAAAAGAACTATTAACTTGACTTGAAGAAAAATAATAAAAAAATGACATGCATAGAGCTAGAGATTATAGGGGAAGGTTTTTAGCTAGAGCTCGAAGTTCAATTTTTACAAGTCCATCTGCTTCAAGGGATAGACAAGAGACACCTCCCTTATCTCCAACCGACACTCCTAGTCCTAGAATTCCTGGAATTCAAGAGCCAAGAATTGACTCCCCCACACCTTCTATTGAATTTGAACCAGGAAGAGACTCTTTTCTTTCTCCTACAGAAAGGCCAATTGTAATTGAGGAAGTAGAATCACCTGAAGAAGAAGGAGAAATCTCTTCTCATTCACCCTTTGTAGAGGAACCAGAAGATTTTGAAATCCCTAGGGGAACCATCATGGCAGAGGAAGAAGGAGGTGGTAGAGGTAGAGGTAGAGGAGGAGGAGGAAATAACAACAACAATGGAGGAGGTAGAGGCCCCCTTGGAGGAGGAAATAGAGATGGGGATAACTCATTTGGGTTTCCCATTGTTAATGAGGATTCCCGAGCCACTATGAAAAACATATCGCCATCTGTCCTCCCAAATTTCCATGGGTTAAGAACTGAGGACCCTGAAACATTTTTATTTGAGTTTGAAGTTGTGTGTCGAACTTATGACTATCTAGATGACTCGCAGAAACTCAAATTGTTCCCTTCAACATTGAAGGATAAAGCTTTGAAATGGTTCATGGGGTTACTCACTCAATCCATTAGGTCTTGGGATGAAATGAAACAGACATTTTTGGATAGGTATTTGGACTATTGTATGCCTACTAATCACAAGGACGAGGTATTTAAAATGATACAAAGAGAATATGAGAGCTTAGAAGATTTACTTGAAAGATTTCAATATAACCTTAAAAGAGCAAAAATGAGTAATTTGGATGAAGAGACCTTAAAAGCCCTCCTATTAAAAGCCATTAGGGATGAATGGATAGATATCTTGAATATGATGGGGAAAGGGGATATATCTCAACTTTCACTCAATGATATAGCAGAACTATGTATCCATCTCTCAAGGGGAAAATCAAAAACTCAAAAAGGGCCTAGAGATCCTTCTCTCCTTAGAGCAAATAAATCTGCAACAGGATCAGTAAGTAGGGTTGAAATCGTCAATATGCTTGATGAATTCAAAACTGACATCTTAGGGAGTCTTAGTGTTATGAAACCAGCTCAAGAAAAGATAGAAAAGATAGATCAACGCCTTAGAATTCAGCCTCTTCGAGGGGGCAACCTCCTTTACATTACATAAATGAACAATTCTTGGATGATACAAATGAAAATACCTCCTTTCTATATATAGGAGTCTAAGTGGTCCCAATACAATCAAAGCCTACATAACAATAATATTGTAGGGCACAACAATAACAATGGTGGGCTTCTATGTGGCATAATAGTAACAATATGGGCACTACATGGGTACATCAATATAATAAGTGGGTTATACTAATAACAATAAGGGGTTACAATAGTAGTATAGGGGCCTAACATGCCCCTCTCCTTCAAAAAGCGTTGTCCTCAACGCTTGAGTAGTTCTTGATGCTTCTATATAAAATTCTTGTCCTCCCATGTGGAATATTCAGCGGGTAAGTTCTTCCACTTGATGAGATACTCTGAAATTGATCGATTTCGTAGCTGTCGGGTTCTTGTTTCTGTGACTGCTCCAGGTTCCAATATGATTTTTCCTTCCTCTTCAATTTCTGGCAATATTGCTTGAATTGGGATCTTTTGCAACTTTTGAATAAGTGGCCATACTTCTTCGTTCTTCTTCCATTCATCCGTTGCTTCGTTTATCCAATTTGGTTGGATAATATAAATAGCACAAAACAATGCTTCCACATCCTCATCCTTGAAGCGTCTTCCCATTCGGTAAGGTCGCCATTTTTTAAGTGCATGTAGTATTGCCAACATTTCCTTCTCATAAATAGCTTGCTTGAGATGTAGCAGTAAAAATACCCAATCACTCACATCAAAACATTTTTCACTACGATGTTGATCTACCTGTTGTTTCATTTGATTTTGTACTGAAGTGGCGTTATCCTTTAAAAGTTGGAGAACTTGCTGTTGATGCTCGATATGATCTTTCTCTACTTGAACCTTTTTCTTCTTGATATGTCCTTCTATCTTTTGAGGAGTGGTAATTTCTTCCAGTCCTTTACAAGATATGGTTGGATTCATTTCTTGATGCTCGATGTGATCTTTCACTTCTTGAACATTTTTCTTCTTGATGTGTCCTTCTATCTTGATAGTTTGAGGAGTGGTAATTTCATCCATTGAATTACAAGATATGGTTGGATTCATTTCTTCTTTCTCGATGTGATCTTTCACTTCTTGCACCTTTTTCTTCTTGATATGTCCTTCTATCTTGAGAGTTTGAGGAGTGGTAATTCTTGCCAATGCTTTACAAGATATGGTCTGATTCATTTCTTCTTTCTCTGGGGTGGTGTCCTGACGTATATCCTCTTCTTTTGATGTTTCTTGATCCTTTTCTTCCTCCTCTTCATATTCTATGTAAAATAATTTCTTCTCAGCACACCTATGACCTTTAGTGCATTTGCTATCACAATTGTAACAAAGCCCTTTTTCTCTTTTTTCTTCCAATTGTCGTGGTGTAACCCTTGTAGGTTGTGGAAGGCTGGGAGAAACAACACTTCCATCTTTATAGTTGTGAGGGGTATGCTTCCTGGTTTCCATAATTTTGCTTTCCATTATGTCACAAAGCCCTTTTACTCTTTCCAATTGTTGTGTTGTTGCTCTAAAGAAGGTGTTGCTCTTTATATCCTCATAATGTGCTATCATTTCCTCCGTGAAAATTGACCACGTAACAAGTTTTTTACGAGAACAAAGCCCTTTGTACCATAAAAATTGATCTGGTTCTAAATATGAAGATGAAATACATACCTTTTGTAACATTTGTACACCATGTATATCAAAATATTGCTCCATCTGAAGTATCCAATTTACCGGATCCTTGCCATCAAACTTCCTCATCTTGCTTTTTCTTGATTTTAGGAGCTCTACCTTGAAATGACTGTAACTCTGTACTTTCAGATCTTTAAGTTCTGAACTTGTGACCTGTAGTAGCCTTCTGTGTCCTCTTTCCAATTCCACAAGTCTGATCCAAATTGGATTCTCCAAGAAAAAGTTATGCACAATCTCCCGCAGTGACCTGATTATAGACTGGTTCAGTAGAGCAAAATTTTATGAAGTGCCACATGTCACTGTTTCAACCTTTGACTCTAAAAAATATATAAACAGAAACTACAGTTTGTTCTCTTTCTGTACCTTCTTACGAAATTTCAATCCGATGCTCAAAAAGAAAGTTATGACGATTTTCCCCAGGTCACCTGTTTTGAGTGTAATTCAGGAGTCTGCAAAAAGACCAAATTCCGCAGATCATATCTCCGACAATATCCCGCTAAACTATCTGAAATTCGGACCCAAGGTTCAGCGCCAATTCTTCTCAAATGGGTTTTTTTTTGCGATTTCTGAAACGTCACAGAAAAAAAGTTATAGCGAAAATGCCACGATGACCTGTTTGAAGCAGCGAAACCCTAGAATCCAAAGCTCTGATACCAAATGTTATGAAACCAGCTCAAGAAAAGATAGAAAAGATAGATCAACGCCTTAGAATTCAGCCTCTTCGAGGGGGCAACCTCCTTTACATTACATAAATGAACAATTCTTGGATGATACAAATGAAAATACCTCCTTTCTATATATAGGAGTCTAAGTGGTCCCAATACAATCAAAGCCTACATAACAATAATATTGTAGGGCACAACAATAACAATGGTGGGCTTCTATGTGGCATAATAGTAACAATATGGGCACTACATGGGTACATCAATATAATAAGTGGGTTATACTAATAACAATAAGGGGTTACAATAGTAGTATAGGGGCCTAACACTTAGTGAACAATTAGATACCCTTAAGATTCACAATAAACAAAAAGCAGAAGCTGAGGCTTTAGCCATCTTTTGCCCGAAATGCAGAAAGAAACATGCTTTAAGGGAATGTCCCTTGGATGCACACGTTGTAGAAACATGCGTAATTTTCTCAGAAACTCATGAGACCAAGGATTGTCTTTCAATTCCTGGCCTCAAAGCAGTCTTTCAATAGGACCCAAATACACTTGAATCTCTCTGTTTTGTTGCAAGGAGACCTTGGCAAGGGCAACAGAATCAAGGGTTTAACAACTCTATGAATTTTCAAACCCAACCAAATTGGAATCCTTGGCAACAACCTTGGCCTCAACCTCAAAATCCTTTTCAAGCATGGATGCAAAGCATGCAAAATCCTTATGGGAGACTTGCTCAATTCTATCAATATCCTCCATCTTTTCAGAATCAGCAAGCTCCACAACTTCCAAATCAAGGTCAACAACTATCATTGCCATACCCTCAACAACAACAATCTCCTCCAAAAAATCAAAATTCTCAACTCTTGCTTCAATCCCAGCAGAAGTCAAATCAACTTCCCTCTCAGCCATTACCAAATCCCAATAATAGGAACCCTCAAAATGCTTACATGATGGAAGGTCAACCATTCCCTACCTATATGGTTGTTCCTCTCAATGAAGTACAACTCAGATCAGGTAGAATCCTAGATCAACCTTCTACAAGTGTTCAACAACCAAGCATTTCTGAGGAAGAATCTCTCAAAGTCAATAAGGGTTCTGAAGTATCACTTCAAAACCAAAATATCCAAAAAGAAAAAGAAAAAGAATCAACCTCTACAACTCCCATAGTTGAGCAACCTACATCTTCAGCTACACCTCCTTTTCCTGAAAGATTACAAATTGACAAAGGAGTGGAAAAGCAAATTTGGTTGCCTGACTATAGTTTTCTAGATGAATTGAAGAATGTCTGTATCAAGATCCCCTTGTTACAAGCCATTAAGGAAATTCCCATTCTAGCAAAGACAATAAAGGAGTTGAGTTTGAAGAAAACAGGAAAGAGAACCAGAGATACCAAAAGGATACATCTGGTCGGGAAAATTGCAGACATTATGATGGGTAAGATTACCATGCAAAAATATGTGGATCCCGGTAGCCCTATTGTCAAAACTCATATTAATGGGGTTGAAATCCCAAATACTTTGATTGACTTAGGAGCCACTATCAACATCATGAGTAGATAGACCATGGATCAGTTAAAGCTTCCTAACCTTCTCTTTACACCTACTTTACTGCAACTTGCAGATCGATCAATCATTAAACCTGATGGTGTATTGGAAGAAATTCCAGTCTCCCTAGACTCCTGGGAATATCCAGTTGATTTTATGATTTTAACTCCCAAGAACAATCTAGGAGGACATCCTCTTATCTTAGGAAGACCTTGGCTAGCAACAGCTGATGCTTTTATCAGTTGTAGGTCTGGAGACATGTATATATCAGATGGTAATTCCACCAAGAAATTCAACTTGTATCCTCCAGCAAAGGCAATAACAGAAATAGGTGAAGATGAGTGGGTCGATGATGAGGATACTATACAACCTGTTCTAACCATCTCTGAGATCAGTGAAGACAGTCAAATTCTAAATACATTAGAAAATTTTGAAATACCTTTAGAATATGACTCTACACAGTTTCAGTTAGATGCGGACATTGAATATCTCTCCTCTAGACAGATGTCTCTCTTCTCAATGGAAGAGTTTGGTAGTTCTACAGTTGAAATCTTTCCAGGAAAAACATTGAACATTAACAGAAACTTGGAAAGGCCACAACAAGAAGAATTAACCAAACTTTTGCAAAAACATTCTACTGCATTTGCATGGGAATACACTGACATGAAAGGAATCGATCCTAAGACTTGTATTCATCACATCTATATTGAAGAAAACAACAGACCTATTAGGCAACCACAAAGAAGGATGAACCCAAACCTTAGGGAAATCGTGAAAGAAGAACTCCAGAAATTACTCAAGGTAAACTTCATTTACCCCATTTCAGATAGCCAATGGGTTTCTCCCTTGGTTATAGTGCCCAAAAAGAATGGTAAATGGAGAGTTTGCATTGATTATCGAGAATTGAACAAGGCAACCTTAAAGGATCATTTCCCTCTACCTTTTATTGATCAGGTACTAGACACTTTAGCAGGTAAAAAGTATTTCTCATTCTTGGATGGTTTTAGTGGGTATAATCAAATTCAGGTAGCACCTGAAGATCAAGACAAAACCACATTTACTTGTCCTTGGGGAACTTTTGCCTACCGAGTACTCCCTTTTGGATTGTGCAATGCACCCGCTACATTTCAAAGGGCTGTACTATGAATCTTTTCAGATCTAATCCATGATTGTGTAGAGGTCTATATGGATGATTTTACAGTTTACGGTAATACATTTGAAGAAGCTTTGGAAAATTTGGAAAAAGTACTGATAAGATGTAAGGAAACAAATCTTTCTTTAAGTCATGAAAAGTGTTTTATGATGTTTACTGAAGGGATTGTTTTAGGACATCATATTTCAGGAGATGGGATTAAGGTTGATAGATCCAAAGTTGAAGTCATCTCTAAGTTACCTGTTCCAAATTGCCAGAAAGATGTTAGAAGTTTTCTTGGGTTTACTGGATATTACAGAAGGTTTATTGAAAACTTCACTAAGATAGCATCTCCTCTTTTCAAATTGCTTACCAAAGACTGTGAGTTCAAATGGGATCCTGAGTGTCAGTCTGCCTTTGAAGCTTTAAAGACTAGAATATCTGAAGCACCCATCTTAAGGGGGCCAAATTGGAAACTCCCTTTCCACATTTCTACTGATTCTTCAGATACAGCTCTAGGAGCTGTTTTGGGACAAAAGGATTTGATCCCTTATGCCATTTATTACACCAGTAAAAATTTGACTCCCACTGAGTTAAATTATACTGTTACAGAAAAAGAGTTCTTAGCTGTGGTACATGCGATCAATAAGTTTAGACACTACATAACCGGCTATGAAACCTTTGTCCATACTGATCACTCTTCCATAAGATATTTAATGAACAAACCTGTTACTAATGGCAGAGTTACAAGATGGCTTTTACTTTTACAAGAATTCAACATTACTGTGTTAGATAGACCTGGAAAAAAAAACACAGTAGCTGATTTCTTGTCTAGAATCCAAAACACTAATGAAGATTCTCCAGTAGAAGATAAGTTTCCAGATGAATACTTGTTTGCAGTAACTACCAAGACTCCTTGGTATGCAGATATGGATAATTATCTAGTTACAGGGAAGCTACCTCTACACTTATTTCCTAATGAGAAAAGGAAAATCATTCAGGAGAGTTCACATTATTCTTGGATTTCTAATGAATTGTTCAAAACAGGGCCAGATTGTATAATCAGAAGATGTGTTCGGGAAGATGAAATGCCTGACATCCTTAAGGCATGTCATGATGAACCATGTGGCGGGCACTTTGCTGACAAGAGGACAGCCTATAAAATCCTTTCTCTAGGATATTATTGGCCTTCTCTCTTTAAAGATGCAAAGCAGTATGTTAGAAGGTGTGACAGTTGCCAAAGAGTTGGGAGACCAACTCCTTCAAATGAAATGCCACTACAGCCACAGGTATGCATCGAACCCTTTGAGAAATGGGCTCTAGATTTCGTTGGACCTATTAATCCACCATCAAGCAAAAGAAGTATATATTGGTTTGTACTGACTATGTTACTAAGTGGGTAGAAGCAAAAGCTTTGCCTTCTGCCACTGAAAATTCAGTTGTTCAATTTCTTTTTGAGGATATTTTCACTCGTTTTGGTGTCCCAAGGGAAATTGTGACAGATCAGGGAAGCCAATTTACATCTAAATTGATGGAGAAGCTGATGGAGGAATATAAGATCAAGCACAGAACATCTACTCCATACCATCCGCAATCAAATGTCCAAGTGGAATCTACCAATAAAGTTCTTGAAGGCATTATCACCAAGACTGTTCATCTTCATAGAAGAGATTGGGCGGAAAGGCTTCCTGAAGCCTTATGGGCCTATAGAACTGCATGGAGGAACACTACAGGACATTCTCCCTATGAACTTGTTTATGGGAAGGAAGTCCTGCTCCCCATTGAGTTCCAAATCAAGACCTTCAAGATGGCAGTCCAATTGGGGATGAGCCTCTCGGAAGCCCAAAAACACAGAATGGACCAGCTAAATGAGCTAGATGAAATAAGACAAGATGCAATTCTAAGGACCGATCTAGTTCAGCACCAAAGATCTAAATGGCATGATCGTCATATCAAAGAAAGAAAGTTTCAGAAAGGAGATTGGGCTCTATTGTTTGATTCAAAGTTTAAAGACTTCAAAGGAAAATTTCAAACTCATTGGCTTGGGCCATATGAGATTGATGAAGTCTTTATTAATGGAGCAGTTCGAGTGAAAACTATTGATGAATTTCATACTCCTCTTATTGTGAATGGCCATCGCTTGAAGATCTACCAGAAGCCACTCTCAAAAGAGGAATTTGTCAAGTTGTTTAAAGAAGATTCTGCAATCAGGTTGGTGGAGAAGGATTCTTCTCCTCCATCAGCCTAATCTTTGGTTTTTGAAAAAAAAAAAAAAGAGAATAAATGTATAAGCCTGAAAACCAATCTCTGATTGGCAGTCTTATGCAGAAAATCTGAGGTGAAAATCAGGGTCACCTGACACCTCACATTTTCCAAAAAAAAAAAAAAATCCCTCTTTTCCTTGTTCCATCTCATTTCATTATTTCATCCATTTCATTCACCATCTCATTCATCCAATCATTCTCACTCCACCTCATTTCTTTCCATCCATCCATCCATTACATTCCATCTCACCAATAAAGTCATTGTCAGATTTATTTCACACAGCTAAAGTTGTTTTGTGCAGACAGAAGGGTATCACTGCAGTTTCCGCAGCTGAGGAGCAATTCCGCAGCCAACATCCCAATTCCGTAGCCGATACACTTTCTGCACCTGTATAAAAAAAAACACAGTATGTTTAAGAAGGAATCTGCAGTCCAAAAGTCATCAGCAAAAATTGAAAAAAGGTCATGTAGCAGCAATAAACAATGAAAGGTTAGCACAGATGAGAAAAAGGAATCAAAGCGCGGATACATGAGGTATGAGCTAATTTCTAAACCTACGGTTATAACATTTTTCATGGTTTACGGATTGTGTTTTCAGCCATTTAATGTAATGATTACCAGTCCTTTCCATTACCCGACCGGAAATCCACGTATTCCTCAACCTTGACAGTCCTTATTCATCACGATTTTTAAAACTCAAGCACGGTTGCTCTTCCATTTAAATTCCTGTACCTGAGTGACGTAGACAATTGTACTACGGCTCCCTGCGTTATGATTCCGCAGCCAAATGTACACTCATGACCGATGTCTAAGGGACTTAACCGTTTCTTCCCATTATTCATAACCCTCCTACGCATAATCTCATTCACGTTGTTGATTCACTTCCGCATTTCCCTTGTTTTCCACTGCTCTGCCTTATTCACTACTCTGCCACCGTAACCATACTCTGTTTTCTCCTCTGCTAAACTTCGACCACTGTTGTGAGTGTATTACGGCTGTTGTGTTGAAGCCGTAAATCTATTGTGTTGAAGCCACTGTTGAAGCCGTATAACCCTTTCTCCAAAGTATTAAAACAGAGCTGTAAGGCAAGCCAGAGAGCTGATGGGTAAACTTTTGAGGGCAGAGCCAGAGGGCTCTAAATTTCTGGAAGGATATCCCCAAGTCAAAGACGCTTTGCAGAAGGCAAATTGGCTCCAGTGCATCCAAAAATTCAAGGGTTATCATAGAGAGGTCACGAAGGCTTTTGCACGTTCTTTCAGAGACAAAGACAACCAAGTGGAGATAGGAGATCTGAAATTTACAGTCACCGAAAGCAGTTTGGCACAGGCCACTTCACTACCACAAACTGGGGAGAGATGGTTCAAAAACCGATCAGTACAAGACCAGCAATGGAAGCAAATTCTGAAAAATCCAGGTATGGACACTAGCATTTTTACAAAGGGAATCCCTGTTAGTCTTGTCAAAGAAGAATGGACAACTTTGCTTCTGTTAATACAAAAATTCTTTACATGTGAAGGAAGATTTGGAGTTTTGTATGTCTATCATGCCAAAGTTATGATGCATTTCTTAGGAGAGCATGACATTAACCTTCCATACTTTTTACTCTCAAGCCTTAGAAAAATGTGCTCAATAGTCCAAAGAAACCCAAGAAACATTGAGCCACATTTGTACCATCATGGGCTTGTCAAGATACTAGTTGAAGAACAATTGAAAGCAAAAAGAGACACATGGGAAAGATTTCTTGTAAGGAATCATTTCCAAGAGATAGGGGAAGCCTCTGGTGGTTCACCTCAAGTGCCTAAAAAGAGTAGAAGGAAAAGAACAGAGGAAATTACCCCAGAAACTGTTGTCCAAGAAGAAACTGTCCAAGACCTTGTTGAAGAAGAAATTGTTGCACATCATTCTGAAGAAGAAAATGACCCTGAGCCTGCTGTAGACATTGACCAAACAGCCCAAGAAATCATTACAGAAATTGTCCAAGAGGCTGCTCAAAAGAAAAAGGAGAGTAGGAAGAGACAAAAGAAAGATAAAGGAAAAGCTATAGCCCAAGAAACCTACCTTACTCCTCAAAATTCCAGTGAAGAGGACACTCAGCCATTAGCACAAAGATTGGCCCAACTTCATGAGGCTGCCCTTTCCAAGAAGATGCAAAAACAAAAGCAAAAGCAACAAAAGGAAAAACAGAGCATCACCACCGTGAGAAGGAGCAGCAGGCTACAAGGCAAAATGGGGGCCACAAAGGATAAAAAGTCACTCATTATTGACTTGAGCACACCTGAAAAGGTTGCTACAAGACTTGACTTTGAGAAAAGTCCTCCACATATTGAGCATGATGAGACTAGTCCTCCACGTGAGGAAAGTCCTTTTGAGCATGAACCTGAATTTGAGCATGAGCCTAGTCCAAAGAGGTCACCAGAGATTGACCCAGATCAGCAGAAGGTTTATAATTACCTGGAGACGTTAGAACAAGCTTCTGCTGGTCCAAGCACTGTTCTACCTCTTGAGCAGCAAATCCACTCACTCAAACAGGAAAATTTTGAGCTTGAAGTTTTAAATCGCCACATCATACAAGAGAATGAAAAATTGAAGGAGCAATCTAAGGTGGACAAGATGATCCACGATAATACCATGCTTCATCTAGGCCTTTGGCAAAGGAAAAACAGAAAGCTAAAGAAGAAATGCAGGAAGCTAAGCGGAGCTTTGGTCAATCTAAAATTCAGATGCTTGGTGAGGAAACCAAGAGTCAATGTGGCTACACAGAGGAAGAGGAGAAGACTAGATGTCCTAGCATAGGCATCTCAACAGGTAGATTAAAACAATGTTTTCGTTGCATGAGGACATGCAACACCCTCGTAGTGGGGGTATGTAGAGCCTCTAACTTGCAGCTAATTATCTATCATTACCTACAACTTTTCCTCACTTATCCTTCTCTTTTGCCCTATTTTCCTCATAAACCTACCCAGATCATTACATTTGATGTCTTTAAGCATGATTGGTTAACTTTGCTAATGTTTGACTGTTTGTCTAGATTTTTGACATATGCACAGAGATTCCGCAGCTGTCTGGCAATTCCGCAGCCGTTCAGCAATTCCGCAGCTATCTAGTCATTCCGTAGCCTTTTCATTGATCTCTATGTTCCACGTGTCATTTTGAAAAACGAATCACATGGGCACGTGGGAATGAAGGTGTTAAAGGTTCCTATGCTATTGGTTCGGCCAGCAATGCCACGCACACCTCCGGTCAACGTGGAACAAACTTCGGTCAACAAAGCCAGCTCAAACGGTGCTGCGTAAGCTGAAAGGTCACGTCACTCCAGATGGCGATTCCTCCACGCTACGCAGGTTATGGGAGACAGGATCCAACCTTGGATTCAACCTCCATGACGACCGTACCCTCCAGAAAAGCACACGGACCTGTTTACGTGTTGCTGAACCATTTAATTAGCATGACTGTTAGTTAATTTCCCGTTTCATGTTTTACGCAGTAGGCAGTTGTTCATACGCCTATAAATCCAGCGTCTGCGTATGCTTAAGGATTAGTTTTTAGTTGCTGTGTTTATGTAATTGCTGCAATTTTAGTGTATACAAAAACTCTGTTTTAGAGCTGTTGTTTCAACACTTTTTACTGTAATTTCTGCATATGAGTTAATAGAAGACTGTGCTGTTTTGACTTCAAGTAGCTGATCTTTCCTTGGGTTTTGTGGATGGAGGGCCCCCATTCATAACAGCCTTTGTACAGTAAATTTACCTTTATGTTCTTGCCATTTCCTTCTTTCGAATTCAACAATTTTCCTTTTATTTAACGCATGTACAGTTTTGATTTACTTTCATTTCCAGCATTTATTTTAAACTGATCAGGATTGTTTTCTGCAGGTGTTAGCCCGGGATTGTGTGACTTTGTTGTATTTGCTTTATCTCTGATGGTATTTTCAGTTGTCATATTCATAGTTGCTGCCTTTACTCTGTTTTTCTAGCTTAATTTCTAGTTTAGTTTCTCAAGCTGTATGCTAACACATTGATGGTCTCCTTATCATAAGTTGTTCATCTTTAAGAGATCAGAATACCAATAAATTACAGCTTGCTTTGAGTAGCTTTTGACTTATATCACTAAATCTTTCTTCACTTGTTACACATAACAATGTATGTTGGAAGCAGAATGCTGGAGAAAGGCACAGTGGTGTTATAATTTGTCATTTAGAGCTTTATCACTTTTTAGACTTATCTCTAACTACTTCTTAATCGTGTTTTACATAGTACTATATGTTGGAAGCAGAGTGTTAGGAAGAGATGAACATTATCAATGGTCTTTAAAGTGGTTTTTCTTACCTTTTTATTTGCAGCAGCATGAGTAGTGACTAGTGCCATTAGAAAGTGGTTCTTTGCTTTCAGTTTCATTTCAAGTTATTTCTTTCAATCTCTTTCTTTGCAAGTTTAGAAGGTAGTTAGAAAACACCAGTTGCACACACTCACTCATTTAGAAATCACCTTACACACACTATCACTCATCTGTTTATAAAATCATCACTCCATCTTAGGAAGTTAAATTGACCACAAACAACACCCACAAACGACAAAAAGATCTAAGAGGTTGCTTAAGCACATATAGTACACCTTCACTTCATCAGCTTACGAGCCCCGGGTTGACAATTTATAATAGCAATTTAGACAACACTAAATTGACTAAACAAAGGTTACGAAGAGACAATTGAAGAGCCTGGTGGAAGAACTCAGAGAGGTTGAGTTAGAAATGGAAGTGTCCATTTGTGAAGCAGAACATGGTGAAGTTTTGGTTGAAGATGAAGACTTGAAGACTGAAACTTCAAATGAGACTGAAAGGTTACATGATTTTAAATATGATAATTTGGGTATGTTTACAGGTGAAATATGTGAAGAAGGACAATTTGCTGATATTGTCATAAAGAAGGAGGAATAAGACAAGAAGAATCTAAATTCTATTATGAAAGAAGATGAGATAAATAGGTCTCATGTAAATGCCTATACACATTTGGGGAAAAGTTTTTCTTTTCAGCACATTGCAAGGACTGGAAACAGAGGAATTTTGACTCATGATGATGGCCAAAAGAAAGAGGAAGTAGAGAAGGATATAAAGTAATAAAGTGAAGGACTTGATGAGATTCAAGGGAAGACCATCAAAATATTTATGAGTCATGTAGAGGACTTGGAACAGTAGAAAGACTTCAGTAAAAGATTGATTTTTGAAGTTGTTACAAGACAAGAACAATTTCTTGTGAAGGAAGGAGAAGAGATTCAGTCTGAAGAACTGATATGTGAAGCAACAATTGAGACTATTGAACTCTGTAATTTTCAAATTAATAATTTAAGTATAAATGCAGGAATCATAAGTGGTGATGAAACACTTATGAAGTGTCACAGAGAAATTGAATTGCTAGAGTATTTGCTGGGAAATTCAGAGTATGAAAGTATGATTGTAGAGGAACGAGTTCACTACAATGGACAAGAGCAGGAAGAAAGTATTGAAGAAGATGGTGTGGACAAGAGAATAGATGACAGTCTCATGAATTCTTTTTAGAATTCAAATCAGCATATTGATGCGCTGATAGAGGAGGAGAAATCAGAGCAGCATACTGATGTGTTGCCAAAGGAAGAAGAGGCACATAGGCCTTATGTTTTTTATTTTAGTAATTGTTTTGTGAGTGCATGTTTAGTTGCAGACGCTAGAATAAATTTGGCACAAATGAGCAGCCAAATAAAAAGGAAAAAGGAAGATTATGTGGAAGTATTTAATCCATGGAACAAAGATGTTCAATTGTTGGAGGAAATGTTGGACAGTCAGGATTCAATACAGAAAAAGATAATCATGAAAGAGGGTAGGGATGTAAGGGTTGCAGTAAGGAACCAATGACTACAAGTAAGGAACCAGCAATGGCAAAGTGAAGATAACCAGCAGAAGATTAAAGACAGATTTAAAGAAGAGACTATGTTAGCTGAAAACATAGTAAAGGATCATCATTCCATCATGATGATAGGCACAGTTGAGATAACCAGGGAAATTGTTGAGGCATTCGATAAAGAAGAAGGACTAAACTCTCATTAAAGGATCATTGAATGGGAGAAAGAATTGGGGTTACTAGAGAAATGGCTGAAAGCACTAGTAGGGAAGAAAGAACCTGATGAAGATTGTAAAGGATATGAAAGAGAGGAAGAGGAGAGAGTCCATCAAAGAAGTGAGTTGGACATATAAATTGAACTGATGATGGATTTGATGAGAAAAGAGTCTCAAAGGAAGAAGACAATAGAAAGAAATCAAAGCAACAACAAGAAAAAGACAGCAACAGACTGTGAGAGCATAGCTAGTGGGGCAATGCAACATAAAGTGTGGAAACATCGAGAACAACAACAAACAACAGTAGCAACCAAGGATAGACTACAGAAAAAAGTATGGGATCCAAGGAGACAAAGGAAAAAAGCACATGATCAGGAGATCATTATTATTTTAACCTTGGGAGTCAGATGCAGGAGCATACAGCTCGACATTTTCATTATGTTTTAGTTGACTTAGGGTGTCTTGTGTTTTCAAGAAAGTTGGATTCCTATGTATGTAATCATTAATGTTTTGAGTGATTAGAATATGAATTAATTAGATATTGTGAGTATATTTGTGGATTCTCTCGAATGGAGGAGAACATGGGTGATTAATGATGATGAGAGAGTTAGAAATCAATTGTAAGTCTTGGACTAGAAAGTGGTTTCATGATTCGAGGAGCTAGAGAGGATTCTTATGGATAAGTAGGAGTCAAAAGTGGACTTAGAGGATAATTAGGATTTAGTTTAGCAGATTAAGGATCTGAACCAGAATTATTACAACAGAGCCTTTTGTATAAATGTAAGCCTAAGAGGCATAAAGAGTCAGTAGTTAGAGAGGTAGTTTGAGAAGTCAACCAATTAGATTGTAAGACTATGATAAGGAACAAAGGCCATTGATACAGAGGATCAAGCCAAGGAAAGAGTTCCTGTGTAAACACATGTTATTAAATAGACAACTCGATTCTGAGTTCATGTATGTGTATTAAGTAATTAATATGTATATTGTATACGATCTTGAGTTATTTTGTGTAACATAGGTTGCAGGTGTAGAACTAGAAGGGAGGCGAAATACAGAGAAGAGTAACAGAGAGGTGTTACGACTTTGTACACATCGACAGTACAGGAGGAAGCCTTTGGTGTTACAGTGAAGGTGGAGGATCTTAAAGGCACGAGTGGAGTTAAGTTAAGGGAAGATTTGATGCAAAAGAGCTAAAGACTAGAACCCTAGAGAAAGTCGAAACCATAAAAGAATACTGAAGAAGCAACATAAAAACGAAGCAAGAAAAGGACAAAGAAGTGAGATGTCCACACATAGGAACTGTCAGATCATTTAGACTGATGGATATGAAAGGCGAAGAAATGGACTGTGGGGATAGGAGAGCACGAAAATTCTATATCGGGGTTGAAGACCCGTACTGAATCACAACCGTCGATCTATATTTCAACTACTTACGTCATAATCAACTACGGGGGTTGAGCATTTGGTAAGCTGTGTGCTAGTTGAAGGACCGCAGCCCGTAGGAATTGATGACCTCTGTCATCCAACAGATATCGGGCCATAAAGAGATTGAACTTTAACTGCAAGGGCAAACTCGAACATTTATAGATCGAGGACTGATAATTATCATCAGCTTCGTGAGGGCGGATAATCGTCGTGCAAGTGGTCTATGCGATATCATTTGGACTGTCAGATCAAATGGGTTTTTATCTATGGCACAAGATCACCGAGCAGTTCTGTTGATCGAGAAAGACATCAACCGTCGAATTCAAGACAAGATCAATGGTGGAGATTGAGCGATAAGATTTAAGCAGAGCAAACCCGAGAAGGTTATAGGTGCAGTTTTATGTTATTTGAAGTCCGGTTGTATTATCGCATATGACATGTGAGAGGCGATGAAGTCACAGGTTGGTCTGATGCAAGATTGCGACAACCATTGTTTTGGTGGATTAAATCAACAGTGGAAAGGGAAATCGCATATCGCAAGTCGGGAATCCTGAGTGCACATTCTACTCCGCGATTGTGCTAAAGGATGAGTTGGCACATAGAGTGGGGTTTGGTTAACATGCAAGGTTATAGAATTAACCAAAGTTGCCATAAAGGATGAAGGGTTGAGTTATAGGATTCCGTAGCAAAGGATTACCAAAGGGCCAGACTGGGGTTAGTTATTAACTCATTTCGCATGAGGGTTTGATTAAGGGGCCTTAAACCTTAATTTATGAATGTTTGACCAGGAGGTCATTGTAATTCCTGGGATTGATTTGATTACTCATTTTATATACATACCGTTGTTATACGCAAGGTTTTCCTGCATCATCTTCCCATTACCCTTCTTTGCTCACATCTTAGATGGTTGTCTTGGGGTGGTTAATATCGGCTCCATCCTTTGTTATTTGGGTTGGGGCTATTTTTCCATTGCTTTTGATCCAAGGAATTCACAGATCCAAACTCTCACTTCTTTTGTTTAAATTTCTACTTGATTTTGATAGCATATCGACACGTCATGCCTAATGAAAAGATCTCTAGAAACGCCATTTATGTCTAGATGTATCTATGTATACTGCCATGATACTTGAGCACTAAAAGTCACTTAGAGTCTTTTGATACCCAACTTAGTGGGCAAAGCATAGAAGATATTTGTGAACTCATGCATTGTTTGGTTCCTCTCCCACTGCAGTGTGGTCCATCTCATGTAGTATTCATTGTCGCTTCTAACAGGGTAATATCATTCCTTAATAGCTTCCCCGAAAGAGCACCAAGTGGGTACAACCAAAAACATTGCAAATTCCTTTGTGTCCTTTTCCTCATGATAATTCTCCCACCAATACTTGATGTGGGCGACACCTTAAGGTGTAAAAAGGTAATATTTTCTCTATCAAAGCATTTTTGGACAAAGAAAACACCCTTCTAACAAATTAAACCATTTGTTTAGAGCATCTGTATCTATCTAGCCTTCAAATATAGGAATATGAAAACTAACTTGTACCTTAAAGGAGGCGACATCTCCAAAGTGGCCAATTGATGAAGATGCATCAAGTTTTGGCAGTCATTGAATGATCTGGGCAAGATTATCCATCATCTTATTCCTTTATTGCACGAGGGATTCCTTGAGCAATAAATAATAGGATCTCATGATCGCTCATCTTTCTTATCTTCCACCATAGGAGGCCATCGGGGTTGGAAAGGATGCTCTTGCAAAGGCTCAAGTTGTTTGAGTCCCAACTCCTTATACCTTGACCTCGTTGGGGACATGCATAAAAACACATATAAAGAGTAGACTGCTATGATACCACCAGCCTGGATTTATGAAGGGAACAAAAAGAAATATATATTTATAAGAAAAACACAATGATACAATAAAACTTTTCCTCTATTAATAAATGGAATATGCTAAAACTGTAAAATAAATGAGGAATGAAACAAACTCGATCAAATGGTGGTAACTTAAATCTAAGAAGAGATGTGACAAATACATGCATTTTCTAGAGTGCAATCCAATGAGGTCAATAGGCCCTTTTTAACATAAAGCAACAATGAGGAAGTCCTAAACATCCGAAACCTAACCTTTAGAGATGAAACACCAAAATGTTTGTGGGTATGATGTGGTTAGTTGGTATGCCAATCGCCTGGGTTTGTAACTTTTGCATATGATATTTATTTAGTGCACTCGATATCCCATTGGAAAGATCTAGTCAAGAAGTGCACATTTTGATTAATCCCAAGCCAGAGCCGATGGATCTCATCTGGGCCCCTGCCACATCAAAAAACATTGTTTAGGCCCTCAAAATAGCCACAAAATTTTCGGACCAAAAAAACTATAAAATAAAACCATGAAGATAGAGAATTGTGCTTTGAACTAGTGGAATAGGTGGGTGGCCACTGATATCTACCTTGATCAGCCACAATAGTCATGGCATAGATGTAATCCCATCCAAGGAGGACATTCTAATATACTGTGCCAAAAATGATAATGACACTGATCAAAATAGTTTTATCACTTAAAGTGATGGGAGGATTAGGTAATATCCCTGAGGGGGGATAGAGTATACCATCAAATGATTTGAAATTATTGATTGATGGAATAATCATGGGCCAAATACAAGTTGTTTCCAAGTTAAAGGGGACATAGAACATTAAATTTTCCCCTCATCGACAATACATCGATGAACCATAACGTTTTTTCAACAAACTATATTTGAAATGGGATAGTGGTGGTAAGTCATGCTTCGTTATGTCAATCCCAATTCAAAGTGATGGTTTGGGATGGATATGGATATGTACTTCACATTTCCTTCAATGGTGAAGGTTTAGTAAACATTGTGTTACTAGGAGTGGATGGGATGTCCCCGAGTTGACATAACTAGTCATGGGTCATGCAGTAGATCTATTGAGAGGTAGGGTTTCTCATTTATTACTGGGTATCCATAACTCCTTATTGGGGGAAATCATATAAGATCATTTATCAAAGTGGGGGGTGAGGCGTCCCTTGCAAGACGCTTGAACCACATTTGCTCGTGCTTTATTTCATACATTTGAATTCTGTGATCATGGGGCAATGATGGTTATATTGTCCACACTCTCAACATAATGCAAACATAAAGTTAATACAAATTCTATTGTTCTTCCCTGCTTGGTTGGATTGGAGTTACTAGGATTGGGAGGTTATTTGGAATTGGGGGGCTTGTTCCTAGCCTATGGATTCTATGTTGGAACCATGATTATATTGAGAAGGGGGGTTTGGGGGGGTGAATTAGTATATTGTCTAATTTTAATAATACAAAACAATTAGAACCACTTAACACATCAATCACATGATCTACACATAAGAATAATAGATGTACATGGAAATCCTTGAAGGGAGAAAAAAACACAATTTATTTGTTTGAATAATATTGTAAGCACTAACCTACTATTACATCAATTTACTAGGACCGATTAGAAGGAGACACCCATCCCATAATTTACAAGCCATTAGAGAAATTCTGAGGTTTGAAATGGACCTTCTAAGGAATATTATAAAATAATAGTGGAAATATTAAAATAAGATTAGATTACCTCATCAAGTTTTGGAGGGAAAAAAGAAAAAAAAACTATTTTTCAACTCGTATTTTCAACTTATCACCCTACGATTTTACTCAAATTTTGAGTGCCCTCATTGGATGAATAATTTAATTTTTCATCCAAGGAGTACCCACGTTGAATCGTTTCGATGGACCCTACAACACAAAATTTGTGAAATACATGAAAACACACGATTTCAATCACTTTTTTTCATGTATTTCACATTTTTCATGTACTAGGGTCCATCAAAAGTATGCAACAATGGGTATTACTTGGATGAAAAATTAAATTATACACCCAAAGAGTGCTCACACTCGAAATTTGAGTAAAATTGTAGGGATATAAGTTGAAAATATGAGTTGATTTTATTTTTTATTTTTTATTTTACCCTTTTACTCAAAAAATGGTGAATCACCCCCCATGGTTGACAATATCATATTGAATCTTATTGGTTCTTTTAAAGTTTATTCTTTTTGTACATTTTTGTTTTGAGGCCCATTTTTTACCTCAAAATTTCTCTAATGCACCAACCTAAAGGAGACACCAATCCCATGATATATAGGCACCAACCTGAAGGAGACACCAATCCCCTGATTTACGGGCACCAACTTGAAGGAGACACCAATCCCCTCTGCTTTACTTATGATCTCTTTTGCTTTGTTATTCATAATTATGCTTGCAATGATGACTATGATCTTCACAATTATGAACGTTTCTCTCTGCTTTGTACTACACAACTTTTCCACTGCACTTTGTTCACTACTAGAATGGTCTATGACATAGATTAAATTCTCTCACTTACTTTAGCACTTATTTTACACTTTATCATTCAATCTCATCTCAAAAATTTTAATTTGTACTTCTTTACATGCCATAAACTTCATTGCTTCAACATTCTATTTTGGATAGGTTTGCTACAAAGGCTACACGTCTTCTTTAGATTTCATCCTTAGATTTTTTCGTGATTGACTCCACAAACTTCATATTTCATTTCCTCTATGTCAGATCTCAATTCTTTTTATTTTACCATACAACAACACACAACTAACTCTCATGATTCGAGTTATTTATAACAAGTATTTGGATCAACTAACACCTCGTGGACATGTAATCCAAGCATAAAAGATTCCATGAATCCCATTCCAAGGATAATACCATGGGATGCCCAAACACCATGGTTAAATACCATGAGCTTAAACAATTTTTTTCCCCAACTCCATATATCAAAGAAGGAATAGATAGTTGGATGACTCAAATGTTGACCTACCATAACAATTCAACCCCAGGGGCTAAACCATAAGGGTCGTTCCATGACCATGTTTCATAACCATAATCTAAAACAATTACCCCAAAAAATCCATGATTTGGGTCCCTCCTTAATGAGGACACTCTTGACAATACTTATATTCTAGAATATTTAACTATTGACTAGCTCCAGGGCTAAGCCATTAAGCCCTCATGACCTTGAGCTGGGACCACATCTTAAATGATTAGCTCGAGTAGATCCCATAGTCTAGATCCCTAAAGAGGGTACACTTTTGTATAACCATATGTGTGGTTGCCTAGACGTGTCATTTCATGACCCTTTAGCTCCAGGTTCTAAACTATCAAGCACCCGTGACCATGTGTTGTGACCTCGGTCTAAACACACCGCTATGATATTCTCCAATGTCAATTTTTCTAGTACTAGTATGATAACAAAACCCAATAGACAGATTGTCAACTGATGTACTTGTAAAGCTTACCAACTATTGATGATATTTCCCCTGTCATACTAGATACTTGATACATTCATGTAGAGTTATTCATCCTAGTTCCTCGGTACTCCGGTACCTTGTTAGGGACCCACTTTTTCCATGTCTTATCTCTGCCTCGTGTCATGATCTGTTCATGCGACTTTTAATCCATAAGCTATCAATTTGGCCATCTAGAAAGGCTGTAAACGAATTCCACCTATTGTCCATGTGGTGTCACATCATATTTCTACCATGTCATACCATATACCAACCTTATTATTTTCAATGTTTATAATATAATATCCGATGTTTGGTACCTTGGCATGGAACCCACCACTCCCGCATTACACTGAATCTATGCTCACATCATACTAGGATGATCAATCAACAAAGAATCAAGTTCCCGATATGATTAACATCTCTAAACCCATCTGATATCTACTAATCATGTATTAATCACATTTTAAAAATAATTATTGGTTAACCATTTTCATTTCAATCACTAGTACCACATTTTAACAAGCATTGGTGGTTAACCGTTTTCATTTCAAACATTGGTACTACCTTATTCATTTTAATACTTTAAATGGATATTGGGTACCATATATATACATTTTGAGGTAACTTTACCTTAGTGCTTCATGACTGTGGGATACAACCATGTTCACTCCCTATCCGATATCAAATTTTTTTGATACTATGCTTTGTGATATAGATGATACTCCAAGGTCTAATAGATGAATGCCTAGTAATGAATATATCACTTTCTCTTAAGGTTTTCCATTACTCCTTTGCACTCTCCTATGTTCCCTTGCGCTTGTACGTGAATTTCCTGTTTTACCTTCTAATTTGGATCCCCTTGACTTTGACATCAATGACAACACAATATTCAACATTCTATTGTTGGGGATTGACCCCCACCCCTAGCTTTCTATTTACCTTTTCCTTTATTTTTTCATTGTTTTGTTGGGAAGGATGATTGGCCATATTAAGTTGCTCAAATTCCTATTAGTATTACATGAAGGAAGGTTGAACAAAATTAATCCCCGGCATGTTGTTGATGGTATGGGATTGTAGGGTTGTTTTGAGGTGGACTCGAAAAACAGTAGTAAGGATTTCCTTGTGGGAGATTCCCATATGTATTGTAAGATGTGGACATGTTGTCAATAGTTGACATGGTGTTGTATAAGGGGTCCTATATGGGAGGGATGCCTTTCATGCCATGAGAAGGAATCCTTATGGAAGGTAGGTTAATGTAGTGTCCTCTTGGCATGGGTACAAAGGAATATGTTGGCCCTGCCATGTTTGGAAATGATGGGTGTGGTGCATATTGATTCCTGAGATGGTTGTTACCAAAGGAACGAGGGTTGCCTTGACATAATGAGTCCATCACCATTGTTAGACGTCCCTGATTTGGGTTGGTTGAAGGGTTGGGTGCGAAGATCATCCAAGATGACTATATATAGATATCTTGATTGAGCATATATCCCTTCAAAATGTTGATATTTTACGATGACTTCTTCCTCATTCGCAGGCATAATGGTTGCAATGTCTTTTACTATGACTATAAAAAAGGATTTAGGAAGAAATCTAAAATAATTTCATTGGGAACTTCAATTTCGTAGATGCGATGAAATCTATGCCATTCATAGTTGTGGTTTGTGATATGACTTTATTAGGTTTGCCTAAACTTAATGAAAATTTCTAGCCCTATGTCATGATGTACTCATAATTGAAAAAAGGTGAAGGAGGCCTTAGCTAGCGATGTGAAGTCATTATGCATGCAATTTTTCCACTAATATACCATGTGGGTGAGGATCTAGTTAAGGTGTATTGAAAGAGTTTCAAATGAATTGATTCTTTAGTGATATTGTTGGGGGAGTGCCACAAATTAAAGGTGATAATGTGGTTGAATGTTTTTTATCACAACTTCCCTTCAAATTTTGGAATGTTTGAAGGGATTTTGGTTAGCATGGGAGGGCACAAAACATCATGCTCTATGGGATCATTTGTGAAATTCATTAAATCTAGGAGATTAAAGCAAGAAACAAACGGTAAGTTGGAAGTTTGAGATGCAATAACGAGAGTTTTGTGATTTGTAATCGTACGAGGAGAGTTAACATGAGGTGAGGCAGTATTCAACAAAGTTTCTCCTAATACAAGTGATCCTAACAAGGTGAAATTATCAAATCATTGTTGTGGGGTAGATTGAACTAAGGGAAGCGGTAAGACCCGGGAACCTCCTAATAGTGGTGGAATACCTTTCAAGCCATGAGAAAATCAGGGTGTGGGAGGTTTCCCTTTTGTTCTGAATTGGGGTGTTATGAAGTGTGTGAGCTCTGAGTGATGAAGTTTTAAGGTGTTTTAGAAAATGTATTGGTTGAATTAAAGAATAAAAGTCAAGGGAAAGAACCAATATACATTTCTCTTTCCAGAACATATGTGCTTGAATCATAAAAACAACATATGGGCTTGAATCATTATGAGACTTAGTTTCCTTCCACTCAATAGTAACTAAGCCTTCTAAAAGGTTGCAATACTAAGGCGTGTATTCGCCAAAAGTAAGCTAATGAAAGTTTAAAAGAGGGCTATAATGTGAGGTACTATGGGAATGTTTTGAAGTGGTTGGAAATGTTCCCATTTTACATTCAAAATCGTCTCTATGTGTAGTTGCGCCTAGTAACCACCACCTTAGGTAGATGCTCAATGAGTTGGCCACTAAGTTGCCTTTATCTAGTGTGGGAAAGAGAATCTTAATTTCTGGGTTTCAACCTTTGATATGAAATCCTAACCAAGAGCTGAGACTTAAGGAGGTTTGCAAAATCATAGATTTAATCCTTACCATCTTCACAGGTTTCTTCATGCAACTAGTTTATTGAAAACTTGACGATGAAGGATTTAGAGTTCCCTACAAGACAACTTCTATGTATATTGGTAATACTTTCGGTATAAATCACATTAGAAAAGTTCAGACGACGCGTTTTGAACCAACTAATGTGATTCATCATCGGGACAAGATGAAGAATCAGATCATGACACCCGTTTAAATTTAACTGGGTTCCATGATCAGATTCTTCATCTTATCCTGATGATGAACCACACTGGTTGGTTTGAAACGCGTTGACCAAACTTTGCTAATGTGATTTGTACCAAAAGTATTTCACATATTCAAGATATGGATCACAGGAGATTGAATTTGAATATCACAACTTCAATGTTTTAAATGAAAATGACTAAGGGGGTTATTTGGATTCCTACTCCCAAATTCCTAACCAAGCTGCAAATTTGAAATTAAAACCAAATATCAAGAGTACAAAAACCTTAAAATTTCAACAATTTTCAACCATGTCATTATGAACCAAATATCATTACTACAAAGAGCAAGAAAACTTTATCCATTGCAACCAAAACTTAAAAACCAACCATCAAATTGAAGCACCATATTTTTAATCAAGCATTAAAATTGCAATGAATTTTTAATTATGGTCTATAAAATCATAATAATACATAATGGCATGAAAATATCATTGTATAATTTAAAAATTCAAAACATTAATTCCTAATATTTTTATTTTTATTTTTATTTTTAATCGAAATATCAATACTTAGTGCATTGAACCGAACATAAATTATTTATGAATGTTATTGTTGCATTGTGGATATACAAAACAAACGAGTTCTTCATAATTAAAACATATAATCCAAAAAAAATATAAATGACTCAACTTCATGTAAGGTTATATGTAAGCTAAAACCTTTATTTCAAGTTACCACACAAATATCATATTGATCAAGATTACATAATTTTTTTAGACAATTATTCATATTCACTCATAGATTTTGACACACCATTAGAATCTACATCATCTTTGAATGAATGATTGGATGAATATGTTAAAGACCCACATATGATGTTGTGCTTATGATCTTCCAGAACCAATATAAATTTTTCTTTCCTTTACCCATGAAGACTCAATAATACCTTGAGATTGTTGTTGTTCAACAATGTTTCTTTCCTCAGATTCATTTGTCATATTTTATGGCCAAATAAATAGTCTTCAAAATTTTACCTCTATTTATTGATCTTGAAATTATGTCATTTTTATCATTGAAAAAAGACTCCCACAAAACTGAATCAATGACATCAAAGTACTCATACCTATCCTTAATAGAATTTATAATTTCTTCCAAGCATTCAAAATAATTTACATCTCTCTTATGACTTTGTGCATTATGGATTTCAACAACTGATTGTAATAACAAGAAATTTGATGCAAATATTGGACAATCTAGAATGAATTTCAAAAATTCTAAACTTAATGAAGACCCCCATTCTAAGATAGTAGAATATTTTTTCCCCATATAAGTGTTTTCCATCAATATTTTTGATAGATAACTGATATTGAAAGGCAATGTCATTAGGTTGTTCAATGTATTTTTCTTCACCATGTGATTCCAAAATAAATATTTTCAAGTAAATAGTTTCTTCCAATATGTGAAAAATATGCTCTAGAATGTATGATTTATTAATGCATTCAATTAATGAAGGTAGGCTTGCAACATTCTTCTTCCTCAATATCATTGAAAATTTACTGAACATCTTATCAATATGGTCATGAATGTGCCTAAAAAGAAGGAAACCAACCTTTACATTTTCATCATAATTATTGTCCTCCTAGATACATGATTTGTTTGAAATATTTGTTTGTAGAGCACACCGAGAGGATCTGTGCACTATAACAGCCCATAGGTCACATGCATTACTTCTTTGTACCTACAACCATATTTCTAGACAGAGAAAGAGAGTGAAGAGGCCCCACCTTCCAACTGGGTTTTCTCCTGAAAGGGTTTCCCAAAGAGAATATCTTGTGTCTTGTGTGTGTGTATGATTATTTTGTCGTTCTTTACTGTTTTTCATAATTTCCATTCACATGCATGCACTAATTATAGTTAAATATACAGATCTTAAAGTTTAATAAAATTGTAATAGTATAGAATCTCAGGTTTTTTAATATAATATTAACATATCTATTGTTATGAACTGTCCAGTGGAACATCCATGATAGTTTATGGATAATTTGGTATCAAAGTAGGTTTCTTTGGGTATTTGTGGATATTTGCAGGGTTCTATGTTGGTAGGGTCAAAAATCATAAAACCCTTTTCATGGTCGACGAATCTGTAAACGAACCTCGTGATCTTGCAGAGGTAAGGTTTTCACAGCTTGAAAAACAACTTGTGGATATAAACCGCAATGTAAACCTCCTCATGGTGGCCCTAATAAATAAGCTGGGGATATTTAGAGAATATGGGGGTTCAAATGTAGAGGAAAAACCATAAGGGGGATTGGGAGATCGGGAAGACACAAAGAACCAAACGAAGAAAGAACCCGGAAAGGATCAACCCATTTCAAGTGTTGTGAATCAATCCCTATTCAAAATGGAAGCAAAATCAATATCAAGTCATACCATGGCGATATCGATGCTTTGAAATTGAACTACGGGTTGCAACAACTAGAAGTTTATTTCAACGTCCATCAATTCAAGGAAGGACAAAATATCTCTTTCGTGCGACTGAAATTAGAGGGCCATGCATTGGCTTGGTGGGAGAGCCACACAGAAACCCTGAGGTTGGAGGGAGAACCTCTAGTGACTAAGTGGGAGGATTTCAAAACCCTCATTAAGTCGTAATTTTATCCCATTGGGTACATGGAGGACCAGTGGATTCGGTGGAATTACTTTAGGCAAAATCCGGGTTAAAACATGCAAGAGTACACCACAGAATTTAGGAGGATGGATATAATGTTGGGTATCTATCCAAAGAACCTAGATGTACTCCTCAAGTATTTGGGCGGTTTGCATCGCCATCTGCGTGAGAAAGTGATGATATTTAAGCCCAAATCGGTGGACGAGGCTTGTGTATAGGCACAAAACCTAGAAAAAATAGGCCTGAAAAGAGCACAATCAAGTGGATCGAAGCAGAACGAGCAACAAGAAGCTTCTAAGGAGGGGAAGAAGAAACAAAAATAGGGAAAAGATAAAAATATGAAAACCACAACACACTAGTGCAAATATTTTAACAACCTCTGCAACCAATGCAACATTGATGGACATAGAGAGGAGAAGTGATGGAAGTTGCATCAAGAGCTAAACCCGAAGAACAAGAAGAAATATAATACGAAGAAGAATCTCATGGCTACAGATTCGAGAAACCAAGTTGAAAGTAGCTCAAATGTGGATGTGAAGATCGTCTGCATGTTAATGTAGAAGGAGGTGAATCTGAGTAGCCTTCAGCAAAAGGAAGAGAAAGAAATTACCAAACTCTTCCATATAAAGATACATGTCAAGAAGACTAAGATTGATGCTCTATTTGACTCAGGAACACAGGCGAATCTCATTGCAACAGATATGGTCAAGAAGTTGGGGTTGGAAGTTCGTGATCATCCAAACCCATATCCATTGGGATGGGTAAATAAGGATGTAGATCTAAAGGTAACAAAACAATGTAAAATTATATTTGTTGCCAGTGTTGATTTTATTGAAGTAGATCTAGATGTGGTTCCCCTTTATGTATGTGGAGTTGTGTTTGGGAGTCCATACATGTACATGCGAGATGAAATATTCATGAAGAGAGCCAATCAATACTGACTCATCAAGGATGAATTTTTTTTCATCCTTAATGTGCACAAAGGCAAGTCGAAAATTTCACTCGTAAGTTCCAACCAAGCCAAGAAATTTATCAGTTCCAACAAGAAGTACGTTTTATTGTTTTTAAGAGAAAGTTAGTCTAAAGAGGAGTCAATAAGAGGCAAGGCATCCTTGGAGGGGTGTACTAAGAAAAAAAAGAAACAATTGGAGTTGTTACAATCATACAAGGATGTGTTCTGAGATCCTAAAGGGTTACCACCTAAGAGAGAAGTGGAACATGAGATCCAACTATTTCCAAACTCCCCATTGCCAGATATTTCGCTATACATGCAATCTGTTACAGAAGCAAGTGAGGTGAATAAACAATTGTAGCAGTTGCTGGAACATGGTGTCATTTGACCAAGTACATCACCATGTGGGTCATCCATCGTCATTGTGCGGAAGAAGGATGGGACTTGGTGAATGTGTATAGATTATAGCGTGTTGAACAAAATCACGTTCAAGAACAGATACCCCCTACCAAGGATAGATGAGTTGCAACAAGCAAAGTACTTCATCAAGCTGGAATTGAAGTTTGGATATCACCAGGTTCGAGTTAATGAAGAAGATACATGGAATTCTGCCTTCAAAACCAGACAAGGTTTGTATGAGTGGTTAGTTATGCCATTTGGATTATGTAATGCACCAACTAATTTATGATATTAATGAATGATGTACTATGCCCTTTTATAGATTCATTTGTTATTGTATATTTGGATGATATGCTAGTAAATAGTGCTACTTGGGAGAAGCATATGTCACATTTGACGCAGGAGGTGGAAACATTGAAGAAGCACCAACTGCTAACAAATCTCAAGAAGTGCGAGTTTGCGCAACAACCTTTGGTGTATCTTGGGTATGTGATTGGTGGAGGAGAACTGAAGATAGATCCTTCCAAGATGGTGTCCATCATGAAATATCTAGTGCCTACTAATGTTTTTGAAGTCAGGAGTTTAATTGGGGAAACACAGTACCTGAGGAAGTTCATAGCCTCATTTTCAGTGGTAGTAGCACTGCTCCATGACATAACAACAAGTGGAAAGAGTTTCCAATGGGGAAAAGATCAGCAAAGGGATTTCAAAGAGCTAAAGAAGAAGACCAGTCAAGCACAAGTTTTGGCATTACCAAACTTGCAGTGACCCTTTGAAGTGGATACAAATGAAAGTGGGTATGTTATGGGAGCTATCTTGATGCAGGGAGGAAGGCCTGTATTCTACCATTCTGAAGTATTTCATGGGGAAGTCCTTAACTACCCTACCTACGACAAGAATCTCTATGCCATGGTGCAAGATGTGAAGAATTCAAAGCACTATCTGATGGGAAAGGAGACAATAATCCACACATATCACCATCCGTTATAGTACTTGCAGGCCTAGAGCATGCTACAACAGACCAGGGGTTACAAGTGGATGGAGTTTTTACAACAATTTCATTTGGTGATCAAGTATAATAAGGGAAGCACAAACTAGTTGGCTAACATGCTTTCAAGGCCATCCACATTAAAGATCAAAAATTTGGGGACTCTTATGCACATGGAACCATTCACCCATGATGCATACAGAGCGGCATTTTCAAAAGATGAGGACTTGAAGGATGTGTATCAGCAATTGCAGAGTTAGAGTCACGTGAACGATGGAAATAACACGATTGACTACCATCTCCAAGATGGTTTACTCTATAGGCTGGATAAGCTATGTGTTCCTAAAGATAATCGATTGCAGCCAATTAGAGAAGCTCACAACTCCAAGGTTCTAGGGCACTTAGGTGTAGGGAAGACTGTGGCTAACTTGTAGAGGTACATGTATTGGCCCAAGATGCAAGAGAAGGTAGCTAGGTTCATAAGAGGATGCATGGTTTTTTATATAAACAAGCCTAGCAATAGGAAACAGGGTATATACCATCCCTTACCTGTACCTACTCGTCCTTGGGAAAGAATTTCCATGGAATTTGTGGGAGGTTTACCGGCAACTAGGAAGGGACATGACTACCTGTTCATGGCAGTTAACAGATTCAAAACGGTGTGTGTTCTGATGCCCTGTAAAAAAACCATCAGCGGTCAAGAAACACTATAATTATTCTTTGGACAAGTCTGGGTGCACTTTGGGATACCAACAAGCATCATTTTAGACAAGGATACAAGATTTATCAATACATTCTGGACTAAATTGTGGGAGAAGATGGACAAAAGTTTAAGAGATACAAAATTCCATCCACAGACAGATGGGCAAACAAAACTAGTCAGCATGACTTTGGTGCAACTTCTGAGGGGATACAAGCAGAAGCATCCAAAGACTTGGGATGAAAATATGGTATATTTACAAAATCTTTACAACATAGCAATCTACACTTCTACAAGAAATTCCCCATTTGAGACTTATTTTGGATATGTTCCACCTTCACCTTTGGATCATTCATATGGGCATCAAGGAGGAGTGATGGAAGATCTTACAGGATATGATTTGAGGCTAGGAATGATCAACATTGAACAATGAAGTCATTCAAGGTGGGAGACAGAGTATGGTTAAAGTTGAACAAGGAGAGGCTGCATGGGCCTGGTAATAAAATCAATGCTTTGAGGTATGTCCCTTTGAGATACTAGAAATGGTGGGTGATAATGCCTATCGACTTAGTTTACCACCACATATACACATTTACTTAGTTTTGAATGTAGAGAATTTGAAACTCTATGAGCCTTCCATGCTATATCAGGAAGAGGAATAGGTCCTACCGTTTTTGGATGATTTGGCACCATATTCTCAGGCAGAGTTGAAAAAGGATACAGTTTTGTAGAAGAGGTCCAAAACTACAAGATAGGGGCAACATGACCTTTGGAAGATTGGATTGAAGAGACAAATTTCAAGCAAAGCTAAATGGTACGCTAGAGAGAAGGCGGAGGAAAAATTTCCTCACTTGATTAAGAAGAAGGTTTTGGGGACCAAAACCCTCCCAAAATGGGGATGTGTGATCCATATTGGATCATTATATTGTTTATCATCCATCTCGATGCATTTGGAGTGGAAAAAGTGTAGGAATCAACTCATGGGACTGTTTTTACCGGCGGGACCCAGTTTGGCAAAACATGGTTTGAAACCTTTCGGGTGCATTTTAAGGCATCAAATGACATTTTTTGGGGTTATTTTTTTGTTACTCTAGTGCACATCATTTCGAGCTATTCTACACAAAAACATCTTTCCAATAGCGTAAGAATCTCGTCAATCAAAGTCTGTATGCAAAAGTTATGCCACTTAGAAGTTGACCTTCCCATTTTCACACCTATGGTTCAGGAGGATGCCATGTCAGCCCCCATTATTTATGGAAAAGGGGCTAGACACATGAATATGATGTAAACTAATCTAGAAGATTCTATATTGTAACTCCAGTTAAGAGTTAATGTAGTCAAAATTAACCACTAATAGGTTATCGGGTTGTGTTATAACTGGGCCACTAGGAGGAAGAGGCATTCCATTATTTTGAAATAATTTTGTTCTATAGCCGAGAAAAGATAGCCAGTAGAGATAGGAGGTAGAGCACACAAAGAGGGTCTGTGCATTGTATCAGCCCACGGGTCATAGGAATTACTTCTTTGTACCTGCAACCATATTTCCAGACAGAGAAAGAGAGCGAAGCGACCTCACCTTCCAGCTGGGTTTTCTCCTGAAAGGGTTTCCCAGAGAGCATATCTTGGGTCTTGTGTGTTTGTGTGCTTATCTTGTTTTCTCCTGAAAGGGTTTCCCATAGAGCACAATTTCCATTCACATGCATTCACTAATTACAGTTAAATCTACAAATCTTAAAGTTTAGTAAAACTGTAATAGTGTAGAATTTTTAATATAATATTATCAAATATGTTTTGATGAACTGTCCAGTGGAATATCCATGATAGTTTATGGATAAAATGTCTCCATAATTTCATCATTCTCTCTACAAGAATTTTCATCATCACTAGGAGGAATACTATCCTCACTATGATCATAATCAATATGGTAAGGAAATTATTCACCATCCCCATCAAATCCTCCAAAATCCTCGCTTGGAGGAAATGCTTCACAATTCTCATTTGTACCTTTAAAATACTCGTTGAGATAAAATTCTCTAGCCTCCTCACTGTTGCCAATGAAATCCTCACTTTTATGAAATTCTTGAACATCCTCATCAGTTCCTTTGAAACCCTCATTGGGAGGAAATTCTTCACCATCCTCATTTATGCCTTTGAAACATTTCTCGAAGGAAATCCATCATCCTCATCAGTGCTTCTAAAATTACCATTTGGAGGAAATTTTCACCATCCTCATCGAGGCCTTTGAAATTCTCACTCGATGGAAATCTGTCATCCATATTAGTGCCTTTTAAAACCTCACTTGAAGGAAATACTTCGCCATCCTCATTTGTGCCTTTGAAATCCTTACTTGGAGGAAATCCTTCGCTATTCTCATCTGCGCCTTTGAAATCCTCGCTGGGAGGAAATCCATGATTCTCATATGTGCTTTTGAAATCCTTGCTTGAAGGAAATCCATCATTCTAATTTGTGCCTTTGAAATGCTCACTAGAGGAAATCATTTGCCATCCTCATCAGTGCCTTTAAAATCCTCACTTGGAGGAAATCCATCATCCTCATTTGTGCCTTTGAAGTATTTGCTTGGAGGAATTCCATCATCCTCATTTGTGCCTTTTAAATACCCGCATAGAGTAAACCCACCATCATCATCATCTGTGTCTTTGAAATCCTCACTCAGAGGAAATTATTCACCATCCTCATTTGTGCCTTTGAAATCCTCACTCAGAGGAAATTCTTCACCATCCTCATCTGTGCCTTTGAAATCCTCACTCAGAGGAAATACATCATCCTCACCAATGATTTTACAAGTTTTCCTCGAAATAAATCCATGATCTTCATTTGTGCCTTTGAAATAGTCATTTGGAGGAAATCCATCGTCCTCATCTGTGCCTTTAAAATCTTCATTTGGAGGAACTTTTCATTCTCCCCTTCGTCAACGGTGCCTTCAAAGTCCTTAGGATTAGGAATTTCTTGATTAATATGCTCAATGTCTTTACTTGCACTTTCATCATATTCCTCAGTTGGTGAAATAAATGACTCTCTATTCACATTAGAAGCATTCATATTATATTCATCAATACAAATGGAAACAATGTGCAAACAAGTTATTGATGTTGCAAAGATAAAAAATTCACTATTAGATGAATCCATGACCTTTCATAGAAAATTTAGAATGATACAAATGCTCTCTCTCCAAATGTTAATCTTATAACTCATAGAATGAAAATTCCCTCCAAAATTTATTCCAAAAAATTTACTAAAAAATTCTCTTCAAAATTTCACCTCTACTTTTTTTTCAAACTCCCCACAAAAATTTTCTTTTAATAATTTCTTTCCAAAATCAAATAAAACTTTTATTTTAATTATCTAACATTAATTAGATAATTAAATTATTTTTTATTTTTTATCTTTTATTTTTTTGTCCCACATTCCCCAAATGTTAACCTAATCCATGTAATCTTTGTTATATATTTACTTTTCTCCTTTCTATTACCTTGATCACATCTAATCTTGCAAAGCAATGATAAAAACACTTAAAACAACTTACAAGGGAGTTAAATCATCAAGAAAACCTACAACATGAAACCTTCACATTTAAAAGGTAGGTTAGTATTTTATGCTATTTTAACATTTAGAAATAAATTTACAACATGAAACTTTCACATTTAGAGCGTCAGTATTTTTTGCTATTTTAACATCTAGAAATAAATTTACTTAAATTTGGAGGTCTTTTTTTAGCCCAATCTTAATTATTGTTGTTTAAAATGGGTTTTTGATTGCATATATGGATTTAGCACCCTGAAAAACCGATGGGACACTCAGATTGTGGAGAGTTTAAAACTCAAACTTGTGATTCCAAGAAATCGTTACTAGATTATGCGCAAATTAAATTGGAAAATATGTTGTAAAACCTTCCAAATGTAGAACACACACACACACATATATATGTATGTGTGTGTTCTACATTGGGAAGGTCTTACAACATATTTTCCAATTTAATTTGCCCATAATCCCTATTTTCCTATTGTTTTGAAAACAAAAAACAAGAAAAAATGATCATATTTTAGGGGAAAACACACAAAAAAAATCACAATTTTAGGATTATTAAGGGACGGGGAACACATTAGAAAAACATGCTTATAGGATTTTTACTAGAACTATGTTTTTAGGATTTATTCTTTTGTATATTTGAAAACAAAAAAAAAAAAAAGTGTTTTTTGATTAATTTTCTTTTAACCGACTTTTCTTTTACTTGAAAAAAAATAAAAAATAATTTTAAAATATATATATATATATTTCTAACATATTAATTATACATATATATATATATAGATATAGATATAGATAGTTAGTTATTTAAAGAATACAAAACAATATTTAAATTAAAATTAAATAAAAAATTAAAAACAAGACAAAAATAAATAATAATAATAATTATTATTATTATAAAAAACATTAGCCGAATATTTTTTTTAAAATTTATCTCATATATATACATAAATTTATTAGGAAAAAAACACAAATTTTGTTTTTAAATCTTATTTAAAAAATTGTACTAAAAATATTTTTTTTTTTAAACTCAAACGATAAAGGTCATTTTAAAAAAAATATATGCAAAAAAAGTCATTTTTTAGAATATAATTAGAATGCATTTTATTAAAATTATAAAATAGACATTAGGATAGAATCTTATATTTTTTATTTTTTATTTTGGCAAATGGGATCAAAGAAGGTATATCTGAATAATTTTAGATCAAGAGCTTTAATAATGACATATAAAATTGTGATTGGACCCTTTATGAATGTTACTCAACAAAAGGAAGCTAACACTAATGGTTAAAGTCCATTGAGTGACTTCTCAAAATAAATGAAGAATATTAGAGAAATGAATATAACATTAGAGGAAAACATAATGGAGATTTTATGGTATCTTAGAGATAAATGAAGCAACAATGCAAAACAAATACAATAAATATATTTGTATTGTATGAATTTGACCATCAATAAGGAAATTATGAGATGCTTGGCATGGTATGAGACACATGTTTGGTGTTGGGTATAGATATAGTTTATCCTCTTGTAAAACAAGCTAGGACATATAAGAAGATTAAATATTGTTTTAAAAAGAGCAATTATAATATGACATAATATTTTACAAAGTTCTATGTAGGTGTTGTGGAAAACGGAGAAAAAAAAAATTCTTCATATTTATGTATTATGTGTTATTATAAAGTATAATTATAGTTTTTTAAACTTTATTTATCATTGAAATGATATATTTTATTTTGACATGAATTTGCTATATCACTTTCAATTATGTTGGAGGGAATTTATCATATATAATGGAAGTGATCAACAATTTTCATACTAATAAAGCAGAACAAGAAAAGATAAAGAAACAAAAAGCAATAAAACTTGAAACTACAAGAGTAAATACACACAATTAGGGAACAAGTAATAAAAATCATCAATCTAATAAGGTTAGAAAGTGACTTTTCAACATGTGGAAACTAAAGATGAAGAGGATGTTTTCATTGGTGACAATGAGGTTACCACTCTTGTTGAAAAGAAGAAAATCCAAAAGAAAATAAAAGAAATATGTCCAAAGATGTTTCTGTTCTAGTTGATTTAGAAGAAACTCCTTAAATGATAAGAGGAAGAAATCAAATGTTGTTGGTTATTTTGAAAAAACCATGGTTTTTGCTAAAGATCATAGTGAAAATTCTAAATGGAGTGGGAAACTAATAACTTATTGAGTGCTAATTTAGAGGAAGGTATTGTTAACACAAAAAAAAAATGCCATTCAATGTCAATTGAGGAAGAACAACTTGGTTAATGAGGGGCATACATCTCAGTTGAATGTTAGGAAGCTTTATAGACCAAGAAAAAGGAAACCTAAATACCAAATTAGAAACCTACACCACTTACATGCTCATAACTTGAAAATGTTGATTAGGTACAATCCATATGCACATGTGGTTCTTGTTGAGCCAATGAAGGTTCCTAGCAAGGAGGCATTCTATATATCAAAATGTTTGTTAGAAACCAAGACCATACTAAGGGTTGGGGGGGGGGGGGGGGGGGGGATCTAGGTGGGTTTGGTGGGGGTGAATCAATATTGTAGGAATTTTAAAATTTCTTTGATCCGAACTTATACAGGAATGCAAAAAAATACATATATAACCATACACAGAGAGATGCAGTAGAAATAAAACTTCATTTCATTAATATTAAAGAACTTAAATGTGCTTACATACAAAATCGAAATAAGCTAGCTCGGGCAATGATAGCTTATCTTTGAGAAGAGATGTGGCAGCTACATACCTTTGAATTGTGTTAAATGAGGCTAGAAGGCCTATTTATTATTGAGAAACCGTAGAAAACCCTAAACATAGAAAAACCTAACCCTAGGAGATGAAGTGCCAAAACTGTGGGTCCCGTTGGGGTAAATTGATAAATCAACTTCCTGGGGTTGTAACTTTGGCATACGATCTCTATTTGATGCACATGAAACCTCGTTATAAATATTTATCAGAGGAATACAAATTTAGACTGCAAATGTTAGTTTAAAACTCTTGTTTTCCCATTTTCCAAAAAACTTTGTTTAGGGCCTCAAAATGGCTCCAAAAGTTCAGGCCTTGAAAAAATTCCAAAAATAGTAAACTGTGTTATAATTAAGGAAACTGAAAACTGAAAGAAACAATGGTGGGGGTCCAAGTGGAATAGGCGGGTGGCCACCAATATCCACCTAGATCAGTCCTCCCCCCTTAGGAAGCAATGGTCCCCATTGTGTTGAGTGCCTCCATGAGATAGGGATACTTCTGCTGAACTTGGTCCTTGGTAAGCCACTTGCCTTGGTGCAGGAGTTAGCCTTGTTTGACAACTCGATATCGTTGGATCCTATGTTGTTGAGTGTTCTTGAAATGTGTATCCACGATCTTATCATTCATGGCCTACTCAATACATCTCTGGTTGAGCTCTGTTGGTGTCAACTTCTCAACAATTTATGTTGTGTCTAACAATGGGGGAAAGTATGGCCAAAATTGGTCCACATTGAATACTAGGTGCAAGACAAGGAATGGTGGAATGTGAGCTTGAAATAATTTTATCCTATGACCTTAGTGATGTTGTAAGGACCATACCAGAGCGGGTGACACTTGTAGTGGTCCCCAGCGAGGCGCTCCTTCTGCAAATGTAACCAAACTTTGTATCCCACCTGGAACTTGTGTGGCACCCGATGCTGATCATGCACTGTTTGTACTTGGTATTTTATCTGTCCAATATGTCATGGACCTCCTAGTGGATGTTCTAAATGCGCTCAATGAAGCTGTTAGCCTTGTTATTTTTAGACTGGACATAAGTCGAATCTGCTTGAGTAGCTGCAAATGGTATAACCACATCAATGGGACATAGTGGTTGGAATCCCAACCCCACCTGAAAGGGGTTGCTTCCAGTTGAGCTATGGAGAGATTTGTTGTAGTTGTGCTGGAAATAGGGGATGCTTTCGTCCCATGTGCATGGATTCTTCAAGTTGTACATGCATAGAAGGTGCACGATCATTTTATTAACGACCTCTATTTGAACATCAGTTTGGGGGTGGAATGCCATGGACATAGTGAGCTTGGTATCCAGCATCAACCATAGGCTTGACCAAAATGTACTCAAGAACTTGCTGTCTCGATATGAGATAATGGACTATGGGATCCCAAAGTGTACCCACACTCGTTCAAATAATAGCTTATGGGTGGCTTCTGATGTGATACTCTTCTTGTAGGCCACTAGAATAACTATCTTAGAGAATTGTCGATGACCACGAAAACACAGCCATTGCCATGCTTGGTAGAAGGAAGGCCCGACATGTAATCCATGGAGATGGATTACCGAGGCCGAATGTGAGTAGGTAGAGGAGTATATAAGCCTTTCTTCTTGATGTTTGGTTTGACAATGGCATAGGCATTGCAGGATCTGATGTACTTCCCAACATCCTATCAAAGGTTCGGCCAACAAAAATAATTCTGCAACACTACCACTGTTTTCTCTACTCCAAAATGTCCAACGACTTGACTGTAGTGTGCCTCCAAAATCATCTTTGTACGCTCACTTGAAGGAACACAGAGGTGTCCTAGGTGGCATAACAGTGCACCCTAGAGGTGAAATATGGAACTTGCTTGGGTTCCAGGAGAATTTGGTATGTGTTTCTGAATTCTTGATCGCTCTTATAAAGATGCGGCCACCCCAAAGTCTCTTGTACACAAGAGTCGAGCATAGTGGTCATTTCCATGACCGGTGGTCGGCTGAGGAAGTCTTCAACATTATTGGTGCTGCCCTTCTTGTACTTAATGTTCAAATGGAATTGTTACAAGTATGTGGACCATTTCTAATGGGGATTGTTTTGCAACTTCCCTTGTGTCTGTATGAACTATAGGGGTTGGTGGTATGTGCGGATAATTGTTTTCTTCCCCAAAATGTAATGCTTCCATTTTCAACAAGCCTTCATAATGAAATACATATCCTTGTCATAGGTGGGATACTTCTAGATTGTGTTTGAAAGTGTCTCACTATGATATGCCACTGGATGCCCCTGTTGAGTAAGAACTGCACCAATAGCATAGTCAAAGGCATTTGTCTCAATCTCAAATGGTTTTTGCAGGTATGGTAATGTGAGCACTGGTGCATAGAAGAGGCAATTCTTCAACTCAACAAACACCTTCTGTTGGGATTCAAACCAAAAGAACTTTTCTTTCTCTCTGTCATTAGTGACTTGACTCAAAAGCCAACTGATATGAGAGAACCCTAAAATGAACCTACGGTAGAAATTGGCAAGACCAAGAAAGCTACGGAGCTCTGTTAGAGTGGTTGGGGATGACCAATCCTGAATAACTTGTATCTTGGCAGGGTCCACTTGCATACCCAGCTCATCAATGATGTACCTGAGGTATTGAACTTGGGTCATAAAAAAAGGTGCATTTCTCCATATTGGCACACAATTTGTGTTTTTGCAGGGTTTGGAGGACCTATCGAATATGATGGAGGTGATATTCCCAACTCGGGATGAATATCAGGATGTCGTCTAGATACACTACCACAAATGGGTTGATGAAGGGCTACAAGATGTCTTCCATCAGCCTCGTGAAGGTTGCGGGGGCATTTGTCAACCTCAAAGGAATGACTAGCCATTCGAAAATGGCTTCCTTGTATTTGAGGGAAGTCTTCAACACGTCAAAGGATTTGATTGGTACTTGGTGATAACCAAACTTCAAATCAATGTTGCTGAAATATTCCCCGCCCTTAACATGGTCTAGAAGGTCTTCAATACGTGGGATTGGATACCTATTCTAGACAATGATCTTATTCAATGCCCTATAGTCAATACAAAGTCTCCAGGTCCTGTCCTTCTTCTATACAAACACGATCAGGCTCCCACAGGGTGATGAACTTGAGTTGATGTGCCTTTTCTACAACATCTGCTAAATATTCCTCTTAATTTCATCATTCTCTAGAATAGATTATCGATAGATTGGTCCCTTGGGTAGCAACGCACCTGGGGTCAGATTGATGAAGTACTTGACCTGATAGTGTAGGGGTACCCTTGTTGGTGAGGCGAAGATGTTCTTGTACTCCTCCACAACCTTGTACCCATCTGCCACTGCCGTGTGGAGGATCCCTATTTGGAGGCCTTATATGTAGCCACAACCTTCTTCTTTCCCTGTGGGAGAATCATAAGGAAGAAAAATTTCCCTGTTTGGGAAATGATATTACTGCATTGCTTCACAGAGAACAAAGAGATGGTGGTAAGCGGTGCTACCTCTGGTATCCTGTATAACTTATTGTCCAAAGTAATAATAACAGTGTGAGGCCTAGACTCATACACAACATGACGCTTCCACAAGTACGGTTGACCTAACAATACATCACAATATTCAAGAGGAGAAACATCAAACAATACGTCATTTGTGAAAGGTTTGATGATGTAGGGAATGTGACACTACTAGCTAAAATGGATATATTGTCCAGAAGCCACCCGATAATGTACGACTACAAGTGTGTTATGGACGGTAGGAGGCCCAACCGCTTCATGACCTCTCCTGAAATGAGCTTCTTTTGGCTGTCGCTGTCGAAAATGGGGAACCCTTTAACCAAGTCTGTGAGTGGAAGAGGCACTCCCCCTCCTCTAGATCTTTGAGCTCAATCTTTTAAATCTTGGTGGTGGCAACAGTGGCACTGGACTCCACATCAATAATATGGTTCCCTTTTTCATTCCCCTTGTTGGGTTATGACTTAGAGTCATAACATGCATCTGATTCATAAGCCTTAGCTCGGACACCAGTGTTTGATTGGCCCTACACTCACTGGTGTTGTGAGTGGGGCTCTTATGGAACTCACACCATTTTCTTGTGTCCTTCTTTGTCTTCATGGTGTTATTCTTTGCTTTCGGCTTTGACAGGTTGTTCTGGGTCGCCCTGCCTTGGATTTTTTCATTGTTTTGTGGTTTGGGCGTGCCTTTCCCTTGCTTCAAATTCACAGATCCAAAGTCTCGCTTATTCTGTTTAAATTTCTGCTCGAGCTTGATAGCGTATCGCTAGGCAGCACCGAGCGAGGAGATGTCCAGGAACTCCATATCATCCTTGATGTACTTGTGTAGATAGCCATGGTACTTGAGTACCAAATTCCACTCAAAATCCTTGATACTTAACTTCATGTAAAGGGTATGAAAAATATTTGTGAACTTTGGCACATCTTGGTCCCTTCCTTGCCGTAGCGTGGTTCACTTTATGTATTTACCTTCATATCTCCCGATAGGGTAATACTGCTCCTTAATGGTGTCTCAGAAAAAATTATTAATGGGAACGACTGAAAATAGTGAGGGTTACCCCTCGTCCCTTTTCTCACAATAGGTTTTCTAGCAGTCCTTGATGTGGGGGGTGGCTTTGAGGAGTGCAAAAGTAATATTTTCCTGATTTGAAAAATCATGAATTGAAAAATATCCTTCTAGAAAATTTATTTGTTTATCTACGACATCCAAATTTATCTGGCCTTCAAATATGGGGATGTCAAACTTGACTTGTACCTTAAAGGGAGTGGCTATTGTATGAAAATGTGTCGCTTGTGGGTAGCCACCGGAGGATCTGGGAAAAATTATCCATCATCACATTCCTCTGTCACTCGAGGGATTCTTCAAGCAATATTTTGAAAGGATCTCTTGCTCCCTCATCTTTATTTTCTTTTTCCATGGGAGGTCATTTGGGTTTGAGAGGCTGGTCTTGCAAAGGTTCAACCACTTTGAGCCCTAACTCCTTATACCCTGACCTCATCGGGGACATGCAAAGAAAAAAAGAGAAAGATCAGACTACTCTGATACCAATGATCCAGACTTATACAAGAATGCAACAAAATACAGATATAACCATACATAGAGAGATGCAACAAAAATAAAAATTCATTTCATTAATATCAAAGAACTAAAATATTCTTACATACAAAATCAAAATAAGCTAGCTCGGGCGATGATATATTATCTCTGAGAAGAGATGTGGCGGCTACATGCCTCTAAATTGTGATACAATGTGGCTCAAAGGCCTATTTATTATTCATAAATAATGGAAAACCCTAGACATCCAAAAGTATAACCCTAGGAGATGGAACACCAAAATTGTGGGCCTCGTTGGGGTAAATTGATACATCAACTTCCCGGGGTCATAACTTTGGCATACGATCTCCGTTTGATGCACACGATACCTCGTTAGAAAGATCTATCCAAGGAATACATCCTTTAATTGCAAATGCTTAACAAAGACATATGTTTTCCTATTTTCCCAAAAAAACGTTGTTTAGGGTCTCAAAATGGCTCTGGAAGTTCAAGACCTGAAAAACTGCCAAAAATAATAAACTGTGCTAAAATTTAGGAAACTGAAAAACTGAAAGAAACAATGGTGCGGGTCCAAGTCGAATAGGCAGGTGGCCACTAATATCCACCTGAATCATTCTTTAACTTGCAAAATATATTGGGACACCAATTAATACTTCAACAATTAATTCATATGAGCATGGCATAAAATGACATAAATAACACAATTAGAACACACAAAGTCTTCAAAATTTTCTTCACAATGCAAGCTACCATTTTGTGTTACAAATTTCTCTGGCTACAATCAGTTGGAAGCTACTACTCCCGGATTTATCAGCTACAAGTGAAAGGAGCTACAACCCCTAAGTTTATCAGCTACCACTAAAAGGAGCTTCAACCCCTGAGTTTATTAGTTACCAATGAAATGATATTCAACCCCTAAGTATTTATAAACAACTAGTGGAAGGAGCCACAACCCCTGATTTGCAAGCTACTACTTGCATGGCCCCAATGATTCAACTTTCATACAATTTTCATGCTCAAATCATGGAGGTCACTTCCTTACATCAACAAATAAATTTGACTCCTCAAAGTCTCACCAACAACCACCATTACAGACACCTTAATCAATCTTTGATTACTTAAAAATTCACCATCATCCACCAACAACATCAATCCATGACCAACACACTATCACAACTTCCTCACGATCTTGGAAATTCAATTATGCTTATAAAATAATTTGGATTGATATTTTGGAATTAAATTCTTTTTTATCTTTCACTTTAATGCTTGCATGAATCCTTTATTTTTTGTCTTTGTCTTGCTTCTTTCAAGTCATATGAATATTCTCTCTAAGTCTGTAAACTCTCCTTACATGTTTCTGCTAGAAAAATTGGGCTTAACTGCTCAATTTTGCTATTTTGGAATTTTTACAGGATTTAGCTGAGTCTTTCTAAATTTGGGGCACTGCCAGTTTTAGTTGAATTGCAAAATATGTCCACTGTCACCATATCAGTTGCCAACTCATTCATGTCTTTGTTTTATATTATATTTAGCACTTCATTGTATATGGCATAAACGACAAATTTTATGCTGCTGACACATTTATGCTTTAAGCATTCAAAATAGGCCAAAGTTGTTATATTTGGCATATACACCAAATTTCAAAGTTGTCGACTCATTAATCCACAAGCCCAAAGGATTTAAACATAGCCCTAAAGCACTTTAACATAGGCATATTTCCATATGTAACACTGCTGACCCGAGTGCCTTTTATATAAAAACACACATAAAACCTCCATTTGGGCTCCTTTATACTATAGTCTCGAGGGCTAACATAACACTATAAAAGACTTTCGTGCCCTCAATTTTATCTTTTGTATCGAAACACGTTATGGAACTTAACTTTTATCTCTCTAATTAATCTCCTTCCAAGATTATGTGTCCAAGGGGTTCGCCATTGTGCCTTCCTTATTGGTCATGCACACTGCCCTATCCTGGTGCTCTGTTAACCCAGAGCACCTCCTTTGCACTTGAATAACTGTGGAAATATCCGATCCCTTATAAGTTAAATCATTTTAGGGTCTAGAGATTGGGATGAGTTGTCCCGATGGGTACCATCGTCACACTCTTGGAACAATAAACGACAAGCCAGGATGAACTATCACTGATACCTGCCACCATTTCCCAAAGCCTAGTCAACCCGGAGTACTTTGTGTACACTACTTATAAATATTTTGGGGAAGCCCTTTCGAGGCCACAAGTCGGGGATGAAATCACTTACATCACTGATGCCATGTGGTTCCATCTGAGTGGTGACATGTATCACTCAGATTTGGCCCCTTCGGCTACCTGAAAACGTCGAAAATGCATGTCACGTGTCCTCCTTGTGTTGACATCATCATCCTAGTGTGCCTTCATAATATCACCTTGAGCCAATCAAATTTTGTTATAGTTTCAACTGCCATGATTTTCTGGCTGCCTTTCTAGTGGTACTTTGGTACCACTTTTCCATATCCGCCTGACCTTATGTCATCCCCATCGCCTTTCCTCTACGCATGTCTTAACACTTCTGGGGAAGTCCTCCTGGGGTGACATGGCTCTGGGGACCACTGTTGTAGAACTTCAGCCAATAAAATCTTTTTCCACCACTGTGTGGATTGACCACCTCCACCCGATCTTATGTCATCTTAGGCATTCCCCTTAGTGCACATATTTGATCCTTTTGGGGTACATCTGTCTGGATTACATGTTATACAGGCTCCACCTATAGCCAATAAAAACTGCTTCTGCCATTTACGCTGTCAGACCACCTTCGATCAATCCTTTGGATATCTACTCCACTAAAAATCTCCGCTACGTTTGGCAACCCTACCAAACTTAACTTGCCCCAATGGTCCTCGAATAACTTAGCTCTAAAATTTTGACTTTTGGGCTCCCTAACTTTGACTGGGAATAACTTTTGATCTAAGATGCCTTTTTAGAACTTCTATATTTCACTGTAAAAGAGATTCTCAAGCTCTATCCAATTAAGTGGGTTCCAACTGCATTTGAGGTGATTTTCTATACAATAAATGGCTCCAAAGTATCTGCACCTTCACCATCTTTGTCTTTTCCATACTTGAGCCGATCTTCATACTTATTACAATCACTTCTACATTTGCCTTCATCCTCATCGCCTTTTCTGCCAATGACAACAAATTTCTAACATTCTTCCATCATCTTCTTTGACTTTTCCATCAATGAAAACATATTTCTAACAATGTTTTGACTAAAAATATTATGTGATTAAGGTAAACCATTCTGCAAATTCTAGAAGAGAATTGTTGCAGGATTATCCCAATAACACAAATATTGAAATAATGAGATATATTATTTATGCTAGTTTAATGGATGTGGAATCAAATTTATTGGCATGTGATCATAATACAAATAACAAGTATAGGATGTCTATGAATTTCATCCAAAGGGTTATATATATTCATGATGAATTTGAAGAACAATGTGATGGTGATAAGATAAATGTTAGTCCAAGCTTTTGAAAGCAATGTTGTATGAAATTGGCTTCCCAGTTGATGAGGAAAATTCTAAAAGAAAAATTCACAAAGTAAGTGATATGTTAAGAACTGCATATATCTTTTTCCAATTGGGATTTAAAACTGGGGGGATATGGGATTTGATTGATGATATTTTCATCGCGTGGGGGAATATTGGACTTATAGTCACTGAGATTTCAATAAAGTGGTTACAGAGTTTCTAGAAGTCACAACACCACTGCTTTGGAGATTTGTGACTTTTCATTCAAAGATATAATTAGTATTAGTACTATCAAGCTTCAAGAGAAAAACAAACTCAAGGATGCAATATTCATGGTAAGACATTGAAATTATATGTATAGTGATTAATATTAAAAGGAAATTTATGTACAAGTTAACTAAATTTGCACTATTTCATGCTAAAGGAAAAATCCAAATCTTATTAGTTCTAGAGGTCAACTAATTACAAGTGATTTTAAGTTGGTACATGTTGAACCCTGGACAAAAGATGATAGTTATAAGTCTATTTTTCTGAATGAAGTAGATGGAAAAAGTGATAGTTAAGTAACGATTTATAATGTTGTGGTAAGAAAACTAACATATGAGGAAAAAATAATGGAATGAGAGATAATTGACATTTATCAAAAGTGACAAGCACTAATTAATTATATTTTAGATTTATTTTCAAATGTAGGATATTTGTTTCTAGATTTGTTCTTAGGTTTAGATAAGATTTATGATATGAAATCAAGCTTCAATCTTTATTATTTTATAATTTATATGCGTTTATACTAATTTAGTTAATTATTTCTTTTGTACTTGGTGATTAAGTGAAACACTAGCATTCACCTAACATGTTTCTTAAAAAAGGAAGAAATTGCATAGCCATTGAAAATGACACACCACAGTAGCTATTTTTTTCATCAAATAATTAATGCAATTAAAATTCTTCCAGATGCAATGAAAAAAGTTGGTTTGAGGAAAGGAAATTTTAATGAATCACATGTGGCAAAAAGGTTAAAGAAACCTCAACCACCATTAGATGGATTGATTAGAAAGGAATACTTTGGGAGTTTGCAAACACAAAAGATCCAATGGGAGAGGAAAATGACCCAATGGAAGGACATAATACCATGGAGAAAGTGTTAATGAAGCTACTGAAGATGATGAATTTGATTTATATGATATTGTTGATTAATTTTAAGTTATGCTTGAAAAACAAGCTCAATTTTGGAAACTATTAACAAGTTATACTTGTGATGTTTTGACTTTGAGATTTTATTATAGGTATTCATTTATGGTTGTTTTATGATTAATTTTTTATTATGTTTTTTTGGGAAAAAATGAAAATTTCGTCAATAAAAAATATTGAAAAACACTTTAAATAACACTTAAAAAACTAATATTTGGGGGGAAAAGAAGAAAACGACTTGAAAAATGTTTCAAAAACCAACATTTCAAAAAAACTATCCATACTTTATAAATAGGAAGATTTAAAATGTAAAAAATTCCCAAAAAACGATGTTGTATTACCTTAAAAAAAGAAGAACTTGATAAAGCTTTTATTAAGTTGGTAACTTTGTTATATATACTAAATATTATATGGGATCCTTCATCGAAATTTAATAATATTTAATTTTTTTTTGGTCGAACTTTCCACTCCACTTCATTGTTTCGTTGCATGTTCGTTGAAAGTTGAAACCTTCATTATATTTTTGAAGGCCAACATCCAATTGGTGAGTTTATTATATTTAAAAATTGAAAGGGAATAATGCATAAGTGAATAGTTACTTCCATCACAATTGTGTCATCATCACGTTAAACTTTCATTGATCTATTGTTGGACGTTTTTCGAATGTCTCTCAAAAATGCAGTGAAATGTTCAAAATTTTGTCATATGTCTAATGACCATCAAACGTGGTCGGAAATCTGACGGGAATATCAGGAGACCGTGGGAAAAAAGATTAGTATTTTGATAATTAGGGAGTAATTGATTGTATGGTCGAAACTCCTCGCCATATATTCTTACTATATGTAGTAGTGCTAGTATAATCAAGTCAGCGTGAAAGAAATGAATTGATGTCAGACTATTGTGGATTTGATTGATCAGGGATAAATGATGAGGATCCACGGTTAATTGTGAGGAAATCTTGAGGACTTCAAACTCCAAGGTACTAGTGGTTTCTAAATCCCTTTTTTAGATAATGAGTTGACATTAATAAGACAAGTATCGTCAAAGAAGGGCCTTGATGTATCTCTCTTCAATTGACAAAAATCAAACTGAGAGATGATATGAAAATATGAAGTCACCAAGTACAGCTAATACAAAAGGTCAATAAGAATATAGATGACCAATAGGCTTGGACTTCCTTTGAACATAGTTGATATGACACAACGGTGACTTAGAAACATTGACTCATGAAAATCACGTCATATCATACAACAATGCATGAGGCATTGAAACATACTCCATAATCATTGGAATACTAACTAGTAAGAGGAATATATGAATCTTATGTATCGTACAACTCCTAGGCAAGTTATAACCTAGTTGCAACATAATGACACATATAGGTGCCATGTTCAAGGGAAACATGACTGATGTTGCCAGTTCTTGATATAGATCTTAATTATACCCCCCAACTCTTTTTGGTATCTCCTTCATAGATTAATGGGCATGAAATAGAACATAAGTAAGTTCATAAATGCATTTTTCATTTTGTTTTAATGAGCCCAAAAAAGAGCTAAAAGTTTATTCGATAACGTATATTTTTCATGAGGTTTTAATGAGCCTGAAAAAATAGGTAAAAGTATGATTATATCATTCTCATAGTTTTAATGAGCACAAGAGTTGGAGAAGAGTAATTTCATCATCCTTGATTTCTTAATGAGCATGAAAAGGAGGAAAATAAATCCATCTCAAAGAAACAAGTGGAAAAATGGATATGCATATAAATTCAAGCTAGTGTAATTGACCTAAGAAAGTGGAAGCAAAGAAACTAGAATGATAAAATCACTCATCAAAATGGCCTCTCTATGAAAGGTAAAGTCACCAAATAAAGGAAAAAGTGATGTGATTACAATGGTTATAAATGAAGCAAGGCAAAAAAACAACATAGTAGTATGCATGAGACATTAGCAACAATAAGCATATGATATTATAAAGCAACATAAAAAAAATTGTTTCGGATCCTTCTTAGGATGTGGCCAAAATCTCGGTGAAAAGAGAAGAATAAGGTTCAACATCATGTCATGGAGGGTAGTCCCGTGCCTATAAATTGTCACGTCATCGATACCAAAATGACAATTGGGTGCTATTCCAGGGCATCCACGAAAGGTAGGAACTATTGTACAAGTTACAATAACGATCACTATCAACAAGGATTTGTGCTATGTGGGATAGTTTTGTAAAATCTCCATGACGAACATTGAACATAGTGCCTAAGCTAAATCCTCCACAATATTGTGATTATCAGTATTTCATGCATTATGATTATGAGTTGACTATTGGAGAACACCCTTTGGATGATGTATTATAATTTCGAAAGGCTTATCTATCAAGAAAGGTCCATTGGGTGGAGTATGGATTAGTGGGTCCTTACAAGAAGAACCACTCTAAGGAGTCCCTTAGTTCTTAGCTTGTGTATTCAAGTGCACTACCTCATTACATATGAAAATTTTCACATTTTTGGGGCTTCTTTTTTTATATTGACTTACCATGTCCCTAGGTGAAGGAGTTGGATAATTGGTAACCATTTTTTGTTGTTGTTGTTGGGTGGGTAATGGATTCGTCAAAACATGTTGCTGACCATTTGACCTACTGTGAAAAATAGTGATGAATATCATCCAGCCTTAGGAAATCATGAGTATGATGGTCTCCTTGACAAACATTGCAAGGAAACTTGTTCTTCCTCTTCTTATCATTGGTGCCCCCACTCGTGGTGGTGTGGCTTTGTGAGTCCCCTTGTGCATTTTTTGAAGAGTTTTTTTTGTTTCTTCCTCTTCTTTACATCAGCTATTTGAGGATTCTTTAATGATATGGATTATATGAAATGCACCTCGGAGGTATTCTTAAGCATTGTCACAGTTTGATTTGTGGGAAAAATAGTTTGAGGTTATGATCAAACAATTATTTGGCCCAATTGCACAACTAACTAGTTGATATCTTCAATGGATATGGAACCAACCATGTAATCAACATGTGGTATTAGGTTTGGAAGAGGATAATTGTTTAATTTTTGAGGAGCACTAGGAATCATAGCATTCAATCTTCCCAACTGAGAATAAATCAAGTCAATATGTTGGTCATGAAGGTTGGATTGCTTCTCTGTAAACGTTGTTTCCATTGCAACATTTTTTGCAATTTGGGAAAACAAGAATTGAGTGAACAAATATTTCAACAATTTATTAGGAATATTGGTCCTAATCAATTATTTACAGTCCCTTCGTTCATGAATGTAACCAAATATGTGAGTAGAGGATTTCCCCTTAGGAACCAAGGAACTCCTAAAGGCATGACTACACCATATCCAACTACGGGGGCATAACTTCCTTTAAGGAAAGCACCTTCAGGTGTAGGTACACTTTCATGGTATACTACATTTATAAGGACATTTATCCTATATGTATGGGTACTTCCAAAGACATTAAAACCTCCAGGGAATAATTTTCTTCCTAATGACTAATTTCCCCATGGATTATTAAATCCTTTGAAAACAAACTACCCCCATCATTTGTAGGAATAGGTACATATATCCTTTAATTAAGGAAACCCTAGGGGGGCATTGAGGTACCCACATGGTTAATCCTTCTATGTTATGGGTCAACTTGGATAGTTCATTATGTTTTGCCTCCTTTGGATCCTCATTAAATCCCTCTGTCATTTGAACAATCTTATGACATAATGGTGATTGTTCAGGTAGTTAGATAGGAGCCACATCTATGTAAATACATGTAAATCATTAGTGACATTGTACTGACAAAAAAAAATAGTATATAACAAAAAATACAAAAAAATTACAAAATCTTTGAAAACATTAAAAACATAAATACTTACCTAGATCACGCTATTGTGCTCTATGGGGAAGAGACAACTCTATGTCATAATAGAGTTCTATGCCTACATATGTGTAGTCATCACTAACTAAGTATTGTTCCTCGAACTAGTCAAATAAATCCTCGTTGAATGCTCACACAAGTGTTCCTCACCCCAACCTCACCATTAATTTAGTCCATCATACCATACATGGCTCGAATGACCAAAGAAATGGTGAGGATACATGTGGACACATCAATGTAACCATCTCTAAGAAGAAGAACACTAGGATGCTCTCGTACCCAAATTGTTTATGCTTCCCTATTCTATATTTTGTCAGTTAGTCCTTTAGATTTGCTAGTAAGCCTACAATCTAGTTGAATGCCATTAGCTATAAGCACCTCATAGAAATTCCCATTAGTTATGTTTTGGAGGCCAAGTTGAAGCTGATTGAGCTTGCCACTCCAGCGATGGTTAAGAGTATGGTGTGGAGGGTCACATCCACTACCTCTTATATAGGGAGTCTGCAACTTATTTTTTGAGATTGTTGCCAACAATATCATGCAATATACATGTCCACACTCTCTTCTCCCACACTTCTTCCCCTTGAAACTACTACTGAGGCCCCTCGCCTTGGTAGATTAGTGAGGAAGTAGATATCTTCTATATCCAGATTCAATAATTGATCTTTCGCTTTGAACAATTAGTGTTTTGGATTCCACATCTCAATGAGCCATTGCAGTAAGGATACTTACCCCTTTATCCTCTATGTGTGGAAAAATTTCAAGAGGCCACACTCACGAGGTGTATCAAGACTTCGCTAGTGAAAAAGAGTAATTGTATTATTACCTTCCTATCCTCTTTCTATCCACTCAATAATGTTGGATGGTACCCCTACATAAACATGATTAAAAATATTGTTGAACTCTAAAAACTAGGGATCATATGGACTATATCTGAGAAAAATACCTTCCATCACTCTACCCTTGCATGTATATAGTGACCATCACTCAAGCTTTCAGAAAATATAGTGATGGAAGACCCTCCATCACTTGTCAAACCTTACTCAGAAGCAATGGAGGGGTTGAGCCTTTCAAAGGGTCCAACTAAGGTGGATTTTTTTAGAAATGAAAAGAAAATACATGAAAATGATGAGAATAGGAAATATATCTAACCTAGAGAATATGGTGTGGAAAATGAAGGCCTAAGTATGTCTGAAGTTTTGATGAGTAAGGGTTTCTCCAAATTAATGAATATGTACAAGCCAAGATGTCCAAATGACCTCTAATTTTACCATGTTTGCCTTTTTAGCTATGTGTTAGAGTGGGGTTTAAAATATCCTTATTCAAATTGAGGTCCGATATACGTATTTACCATTATAATTTATGATGATTTTATGTCCTAATTTTATGAGTTTTTATGGCCACTAAAATATTTTTGGAGAACTAGTTTTGGCTATTGGAAATGAATAACTAGTTTTGGCTATTGGAAATTAATATCTTTTGGAATCCTTGTTTTTTAGTGACATTTGCTAGATTTCAGGTGTATATTATTGGTATCAGCATATAGGGATAAGAATTCCTTTTCATTTTCGCTTATCTTATTGACCATCTCTATGTATTTGTTAAGCCTTAGGTTTGATTTCACTAAGTTGTGACATCATCCCTCCTTTATTGTATGTCGTAACTAGACCAATAGTGCATATGATTCATGGATTCCTTAGCATAACACCTGCTTGTTGTTTGTTAAACCCTATATAAGCTTCATGTTAATCCTAAAACACCTTATTAAGCCTTAGATATTGATTTATTACATTTCTATTATTATATTATTTTGTAGGCTAGAACCTCTCATGGTCCCATTTTATTATAATTGTACTCTTTGTCTCATTCATACACAGACACAGACACACACACACCTACACACTCTCTAAGGAGACCTAGTCTCAGGACCATCAAATATTGTCTTGATTATTGTATTTATTGTAAAAGGCGGTCCCCCTTCAAAGGGGACTATAATTATTGGTTTCTTATCATTTTTAATTTTTAATGCTCATAAAACTGGTATCAGAGCTTATGATCCTAGGGTTTTTGTACTTCAAAAAGGTCATCGTGGAATTTTCTCTATAAATTTTTATCTAGAATATTTCAAAAGGTGAAACTTTGAGATATCGAGGAAAAATGTTAGGTAACATATGGTTCAACTTTTTGATTTTTATTCGTTATATTTTCAGAGATATGCTCTAAGGAAGTTATGGTTCTAGAATGCTCTTGAAATCAATCTCAAACAAGTCAAGTCGATATTTTTTCTAAACTTCCTTTTTTGGGGGGATTTTTTGCACTGTGAAACTTGGACCCTATTTAGGAGATGTCTCGTTGAAGATTTGATTCAAATTTCAGATCTTGGTTTGCTATAGTTTTGAGTATATTCTCTAAGGAGTTTAAGGTTCATGATTGGTATTGAAATCAATTTCAAATAGGCAAGTTTGAAATTTTCACAATACATTTTTCTATGAAAGGTTTTAGATAGTGAAAATGATATCGAAATTCAAAATTTGGTTCGAACAGTGAACAACTGGTTCGAATTTCAAAATTTGGTTCGCTATAATTTCAAAGTTATACCATATGGAACTGTTGATAGCGCTCGAAATATGTCAACCAAGGGGGTCTCCTCGATGTGATGTCCTAATTAGTCCTCACATTGTTTGGAATAGGATCCCCATCTAGAGTATCAACCTATATTCCATGTATTCTTATAGATTTTTGTTGGCTACAGAGTTCAGCACAAGAGAATAATGCACAGGTATCTTTGGATCAACAAGTGAGTATGCCTTGTGAAATGTTCAGTTGCGGAAAGTATCAAGGTCCTTCTACTAAAAGGGAAGAGAAAAGTGGGCCCTTTTAAGACAAGTAATAGTACTAATCTAGAAAAGGAACATGGGAATATACATATGAATTGTTGATCAACTAGAAAAATAATTCACAAGGAAGCAATTATTGTTAAAGAACATACAACACACCTTCAACAAGATAAGTATCAAAACCACCGAAATAGTTCAATTTCCTTAGTAGAGATGAAAACAACATATATCACAAACATTCAAAGAAGAGTCTTACAATATTCATGACATATGCATGAAAGCGTACTGGATCAACGAGCTTTTGAATTAAGTAAGAGTGCCAAAATATATCAAGACAATGAACACCACTAGCCCCAATAGTGGAGCATTAGAGTAGTCACTCGCTTCTCCAAAACAACTATCTTCCTCTCCAATGTCTGGTAGGAGGAGCCAAGGTGAAAAGTACCTTACATGAGTAATGAGGGTGTATATATAAGAAATGGGGTGACCATTCACTTCCCTTGTGACTCTTGGACTACCCTCGTGACTTTTGACTTCTCAATGACCTTTCAACTTCCTACATGACTTTTCGTATTATGTGGATGACTCTTGTACTTCCACTTTGCATTACATTTCTCCAATGTTGAATTTACATAATCCATAAATGATGTGGGAAATAATGACTCGTGATGGGACATGACATGATACTAATGACATGGACTGCATGATGATGTGGCAGTGCCAAGATGTACTTCTTGTTTCTTTTTCTTTAATAAAGATGTATCCAATACCTTGTCTTCATGAACGATATGGTTTTTTCTTCATATCCACCCTCCAAAGGGTTGTTAATCAGTATGGAGTCTTCATGTGGTCCTAAGATTTAATCTTCTATTGTACTCTGGTGTTCCTTCGTCTTCTCGCCTGATGATCATCTTCTCTCTTTATCTCCATAGGTGTATTGTAGTATGGCATCCTTCTCCTTTTCATCCATAATCATCTTGTCATGATAAAATAGAGTACCTACAACTAAAACCACTAATGACAAGCTGAAATCAATCCGGAATTCTAAGATGCTTCATGAAATCACTTGTTAGGACTAGAACTGGGTGACTTATTAAGAGCTTGACTTAGGATTGCATATTTAAAAAGGCGAAGGTCCGAGACTAAAGCTTGAGACTACACAATGCGCAATTCAGGATGGCCAGGGTCAAAGGATTGTGCAATTGAGGGACACAAGAGCTCAAGTTGTAGACTTGAGCCTTGAGACTGTGCAATGAGTAGTTCTGGAGGCCTGGGTAGAGGGACTGTACAGTTGAAGGAATCAAGGGCTCAAGCTGGAGGCTTAAGGCTTAAGACTATGTAGTGTGTGGGTTTGAAGGCATGGGCTGAGTGACTATGAAGTTGAGTAACCTAAGAGGTCAAGCTTGAGGCTTGAAGTTTCCTAATGCATAGTTCATACAAGAGAATGTGATGGGAGATTGCGTAGTTGAGGAGTTCAAGGCCTCAAGCTTGAGGGTTAAGTTTCCCAATGTGCAGTTCTAGAGGGATAGAGGCCAAGTGATTGAGTAATTCAAGAGCTCAAGATTGAGGCTTGATTCTTGAGACTATGTAGTGCACATAGAAGGTTGGTTAGAGGCAAGGATTGCACAGTTTTAGAGCTCAAGGGATAGGCTTGAGCACTGAGATTACGCAGTGTGAAGTTATGGGAGGAAAAAAACTATACATTGTGCAATGCCAAGAGGCAAGCCTACTACTTGAGGACTAAAACTATGCAGTGCGCAGTCCAGGAGGGATGAATGAGGTTAGAGGCCCTGTCAGGGAGTTTTCCTAGTTTTGACGAAGTGTTGGATCATTGAGAGAAAGTTGAACAAAATAAAGACTTGAACATGATCACACACTTAGTTCGCTTAACGACATAACATAGAACACTCATAACACATGAACACCATTATTTCCTCAATGCAACAACATTGCGACAACTCACTCCAAGTGTGACACTAAAGATACACTTTGCAACAATAGTGACGACACTTGTGCGAAAAGTCTTGAAACTTTGGAAATGAGTGTGATATATGTTTACATGATAAGGATAACTAATTAACACAAATATTACCCCTTGACACAACCAAAACTATCTTTTGTACAATATGCGACACTTATTGTGCCAAAAGATGACACTTACAATATGAGAAGAAAAGTGCTAGTGACACTTGCGATATGTCAACGATGATGAAGGTGAAATGTGTCAGAGCGAAGATAACATGAAAAAAACACTCATTAAGGTGAAAGAAAGTAAAAGCGACCATTGTAAACATGAAAATGAAAATTGTGAAAGTGAAAGTGCGCAAAAATCATTAGTTTGAGAAACTCATCGAAATAGGAGTATGATCACAACCAAAAGTGAGAGACTGCCAATGAAAGCATGCACTGACTGCCGACATGGGTTGATCATCACACAAGAACAATATTGATAGATTGTGCTATGTATGTACAAGCGTGTGTAAAAGAATGCACTTATGGACTTATTGCATACTAAGAATGTGAGAGTAGGTGACTTCGACACTTGTAATCCAAGAGGGAGTTAAAATACTTAATAGTGCATCAACCGATCAAGAAGTGATTACAGAATGAGCAATAAAAATATCCATAGTAGGCTTCAAAATTCAAGTGTTGGCAAAATTTTGGAGGGTGTTGCTGCAACGACAACAAGAACTTAGGGTTTGTAAACAATCCTGAAATAAATTTTAAATAGGTAAACTTGGTTTTTTTTCTATATCTTATTTTTTGGGATTTTTTTTTTTTATGGTGAAATCTTCAGGGCTTTTCGGAGACATACATTTACAAATTTCACAATTATTAGAAGAATTGGACATGTAGCATACTATATATGTTTTCTCATGGGAAGAGGCCAAAAATCATCAAGTTTTGGGAAAGTTATCATAACTTTCACTTTGCACATCAAATTCTGATCACACTAGTTGCAGAAAAGACATAACAAAGTTTTATAGACCAAAATTTTATATCTATAAGGACTCAAATCTCATATATATATGAAGAAGAACTTCAACCATTCAAATATTCTCCAAAATAAGGTTTTTAAGGTATGTAACTTACAAATGACATAACTATTGATTAGAATATACTTTTTTTTGGTGACTAGAAGTTGTGATAAAGAGGAGTACTATTATTATTTTGAACACGCCTCCAAATAAATCTACTACACCAATGAAACCTACTGAAGGATCATCCTTGATTCATGAAAAAAGTGAAGACTTAGAATTTAGGTTATCTCAATTAAAGAAGAAATTTAATGAAATGGATGGTGGTACGTTGAAAAACGTGGATTTATTAGGTTCTCAAGAAAACATTAAATGAGAAATTGAAAAGAATAATGAATTAAAATAAGGCAGAAATATAGAAATTCATCAGGGAAAAATAAATAAAAATTAAAAAACATCCCATTAAAATATATCCCTAAAAGTGATGCAAATATCTAAGGAAATCATGAACATAAGGAGAAGCACGATGTTGAGAATCAATCCCATATGGGGGTGTATGTCATCGCAATTAGATAGCTCAAATATTGAATCACAAAACCATAATTATCAAGTTTCAATCCAAGATCCTCATCATTAGGGTTTTGAGTCAACACCAAAGAACTACTACATTTCGAAGATCAATATGAGGAAGTTTGATGGTAATGATCCTCTAACATGGATATTTCAAATGGAGTAAAAATTTGATCTACACTAAGTGGAATCCTTGCACAAGGTAAATAATTCATCCCTATGGTTAGAACAAGACCAACATGTATGGTAGCAATGACTTTGTGAAGGGAAAAATGATTATGTTATATCTTGGTCCATTTTTACATAAGAGTTGATAACACATTATGGGGATATTAAGAGCAATACATTCTTCAGTAAATTGGTAAAGCTTCAATAAAATTGTCCTATTATAAAGTAGATTCAACAATTACAAAAGTTGAGTCCCAAAGTAAAGAATATTTAAAAGAATAATTTGTTAGACCTATTTATGGGAACTTTAAAGGAAAGCATCCCACATGAGGTGTGCCTCTTTGAACCTAAATAGTTGAGTGTTGAGGTCAACACTTATTTGAAGGTTAGGGGAATTTTAAGTCCTATATAAGTCCCACGTTAACCATAAAACCCCTTATTAAACCCTAGATATTGAGTGATTGCATTTCTTTTGTTATATTGTGTGTATGCTAGAACCTCTAATGGTCCTATTTTATTATAATTGTACCCTTTGTCCCCTATATATAAATATACACAAAATAATTAAGGAGACCTAGCCTTATTATCATTATATATTGTCTTGTACATTGTATTTATTGTAAAAGTAGAATTTCCCGTTGAAGAGGACTGTAATTATTGTTTTTTTATCATTATTAAAGTGCAAGGTTCATAACACTGTTTTGGTGTCCACTTTGCAATGTTTCATAGGTATAAAATCTCCCTGTAGACTCACTATGACATGAAGTTGAACTTCTGTTTTTTCCCTCTTCATTTAGCTTCTAGCCATATGTCAAGGAGGATGCCAAAATTTTTGTGTTTCTTTATAATTGCTAATGTTTATTGCTACTATTGTCTTGATGCATATTACTACCCTATTATTATCCCTTGCTTCACTTACTGCTAACAAAGTCACACTTGAAATCTTACCATTTGCATCATTATACCCTTTTTTTTCGTCCTTACCTTTCTTGGAGAGACTACTACTATGAGTAAATTTATCTTGCCAATCTCTTTTCTTCCACTTGTTGAGCTTTGTTCTACCATCTTGGAACTAGATGCATATAATTTTTTCCACTCAATTCTCTAAGGTGAGGTTTCTTGATCCGAATTGGATCATTATATTTTTTTTCATCCATATCGATGCATTTGAAGTGGAAAAAGTGGAGGAATCATCTCACGAAACTATTTTTACCAGTGGGACCCAGTTTGGCAAAACATGGTCTGAAACCTTCTGGGAGCATTTTGAGGCATCAAATGAATTGTTTTGGGGGTAAAACTTTATCGCTTTGAATGCGACACCTTTTCATGCTATTCTACACAATTAAATATTTCCAACGGTGCAAGAATCACGCCAATTGGGTTTCGTATGCAAAAGTTATGCCACTCAGAAGTTGACCTTCATGTTTTCATACCTATAGTGCGGGAGGATGTTGCTTCAGCCTCCATTATTCATGGAAAAGGGGATAGACACATGTTTGTGTTGTAGAAGACTCTATAAGAGTCTATTTTGTAACTCTAGTTAAGAATTGATGTAGTCAAACTTAACCACTAGTAGGCTATCAGGTTGTGTTATAACCGTGTCACTAGGAGGAACAAGCATTCCATTCTTTCGAGAGAATTTTGTTCCATAGTTGAGAAAATATATCCAGGAGAGATAGAAGGTAGAGCACACAGAGAGGATTTGTGCACTGTAGCAGCCCACGGGCCACAGACATTACTTTTTTGTGTCTACAACCATATTTCTAGATAGAGAAAGAGAGCAAAGCGACCTCACCTTCCATTTGGGTTTTCTCCCGAAAGGGTTTCCCAAAGAACATATCTAGTGTATTATGTGTGTGTGAGCTTATTTTTTCGTTCTCTACTTTTCTTCTTGATTTACTTTTACATGCATGCAGTAATTGCAGTTAATTTTACAGATCTAGAAATCAAATAAAGCTGTAATAGTGTAGAATATCAGATTTTTTAATATAATATTACCAGATGTGTTGTGACGAACTGTCCAGTGGAATATCCACAAAAGTTTATGGATCATTTGGTATCAGAGCAGGTTTTATTGGGGTATTTTGTGGATATTGCATGGATCTAGATCGGTGAGGCTGAAAATCATAAAACCCTAATCATGGGAGACAAATTTGTAAATGAACCTCGTGAACCCGCAGAGGTGAGGTTTTCGCGGCTCAAAGAACAAGTCGTGAATATAAACCACAATGTAAACCTCCTCATGATGGTCCTAAGCAATAATATAGGGATATTTGGAGAAGAAGGGGGTTCAAATTTAGAGGACAAATCAGAAGGGGGATCGGGAGATCGAGAAGATGTAGATAACCAGCCGAAGAAAGAACCTGGAAAAGATCAACCCAGTTTGAGTGCCATGAACCAATCCCTATTTAAAGTGGAATAAAAAGTCGATATCAAGCCAAACCATGGCGAGATCGATGCTCTGAAGCTGAACCATTGGTTGCAACAACTGGAATTTTATTTCAGCATCCATCATCAAGGAAGGGCAGAAGATCTCATTCCCGCGACTGAAATTGGAGGGTCGTGCACTAACTTGGTGGGAGAGCCACACAAAAACCTTGAGGTTGGAGGGAGAACCTCCAGTGACTGAGTGGGAGGATTTCAAAACCCTCATTAAGTCACAGTTTTATCCCATTGGGTACATGGAAGACCAATGGATGTAGGGGCATTACTTCAGGCAAAAATCGGTCCAAAGCGTGCATGAGTACACCACAAAATTAAGAAAGAAGGCTATAATGTTGGGTATCTCTCCAAATAACCCGTATGTACTCCTCAAGTATTTGGGGGGTCTGCACCGCCATTTACGTGAGAAAGTGATGTTGTTCAAGCCCAAAACTATGGACGAGGCTTGTGTACAGGCATAGTACCTGGAGAACATAGGCTTGAAAAGAGCGCAATCAAGTGGATCCAAGTAAAAGGAGAAACAAGACACTTCTAAGGAGGGGAAGAAGAATAAAAAAGGGGGAAAGGATAAAAATACAACAGCCACAATACACCAGTGCAAAGATCCTAGCAATCACTGCAACATTGATGGCCATACATAGGAGAAGTGTTGGAAGTTGCACCCAGAGCTAAACCTGAAGAACAAGAAGAAAGATAATAAGAAGAAGAATCTCATGGCCACTTATTCAAGCAACCAATTTGAAAGCAACTCAGACATGGATGAGAAGATCGCCTATACATCAGTGCAGAAGGAGGTGAATCTAAGTAGTCTTCAGCAACAGGAAGAGAAAAATTTGACCAAATTCTTCTATGTAAATATACAGGTCAAGAAGACGAAGATTGATGCTCTGTTTGACTTAGGATTGCAGGAAAGTCTCATTGTAGCAGATCTGGTCAAGAAGTTGGGGTTGGAAGTTTGTGATCATCCAAAGCCATATATATTGGGATGGGTACATAAGGATGCATAGCTAAAGGTAACAAAATAGTGTAAAATTATACTTGCTATCAGTGTTGAATTTATTGATGAAGTAGATTTGGATGTGGTTCTTCTTGATGTATGTGGAGTCATGTTTGGGAGTCCATACATGTACATGCATGATGCGATATTCATGAGGAGAGATAACCAGTATTGACTCATCAAGGATGGAAAAATATTCATCACCAATGCGCAAAAAGGCAAGTCAAAAATTTCACTGGTAAGTGCCAACCAAGCCAAGAAATTGATCAGTTCCAACAAGAAGTATGTTTTATTGTTTTTAAGAGAAAATTAGTCTGTAGAGGAGTCAATAAGAGGCAAGGCATCCCTAGAGGGGTGTACTAAGAAACAAAAAAAAAACAATTAGAGGAGATGTTACAGACATATAAGGACATGTTTCGAGAACCTAAAGGGATACCCCCCTTAGAGAGAAGTGGAGCACGAGATCCAACTATTTCTAGACTCCCCATTGCCAAATATTGGGTTGTACAGGTAGTCTGTTATAGAAGCAAGTGAGGTGAAGAAACAATTGCAGCAGCTGTTGGAGCAAGGTTCCATTCGACCGAGTACACCACCATGTGGGTCACCCATAATCATTGTGCCAAAGAAGGATAAGACTTGGTGGATGTGTATAGATTACAGGGTGTTGAATAAAATCATGCTCAAGAAAAGATACCCCATGCCTAGGATAGACGATTTGCTAGATCAATTACAGTAAGCAAAGTATTTCACCAAGCTAGACTTGAAGTCTGGATATCACCAGGTTTGAGTCAAAGAAGAAGATACATGGAAGACCGCCTTCAAAACCAGGCAAGGTTTATACGAGTGGTTAGTTATGCCATTTGGCCTATGTAATGCACCAGCTACATTTATGAGATTAATGAATGATTTAGTGCACCCTTTTATAGATTCATTTGTTATTTTCTATTTGGATGATAATAGTATATAATGCTACCTAGGAGGAGCATATTTCACATTTGACGTAGGTGCTGGAAAAATTGAAGAAGCACCAGCTCCTAGCAAATCTCAAGAAGTGCGAGTTTTCACATCAGTCCTTAGTGTATTTGGGATATGTGATTGGTGGAGGAGAATTGAAGATAGATCCTTCCAAGATGGAGGCCATCATGAAATGACCAGTGCCTACTAATGTTGCTGAGGTTAGGAGTTTCATTGGAGAAGCACAATACTTGAAGAAATTCATAGCCTTGTTTTCAGTAGTAGCAACACGCTCCACGCCATAACAAAAAGTGGCAAGAGTTTCTAGTGGGGAAAAGGTCAGCAGAAGGCTTTCAATGAGTTAAAGACGAAGACCAGTGAAGCACTAGTTCTAGCATTACCAAACTTGCAACGACCCTTTGAAGTGGAGAGAGATGCGAGTGGGTATGCTATGGGAGCTATCTTGATGCAAGGAGGAAGGCTCGTTTGCTACCATTCTAAAGTATTTCATGGGGCAGTTCTTAACTACCCTACCTATGATAAGGAGCTTTATGCCATGGTGCAAGATGTGAAGAAGAGGAAGAACTATTTGATAGGAAAGGAGATAATAATCCACAGAGATCACCAACTATTACAGTACTTTCAGGACCAAAATAAGCTACAACAGAGTAGGCATTACAAGTGGATGGGGTTTTTACAGCAATTTCAATTGGAGATCAAGTATAAGAAGGGAAACACAAACAAGTTGGACAAGATGCTTTCAAGGCCACCCACATCAAAGATTATAGCTTTGGGGACTCTTATGCACATGGAGCCATTCACCCATGATGCATACATGGAATCATATTAAGAAGATGAGGACTTCAAAGAGGTGTATCAATAGTTGGAGAGTTAGAGTCATGTGCACGATGGCAACAACACCATTGACTACAGGCTATATAAGGTATGTGTTCCTAAAGGTGAGCGTTTGCAGTTGATCAGAGAGGCTCACACCTCCAAGGTTGCAAGGCACTTTTGTGTAGCGAAGACCGTTGCTAGCTTGTAGAGGTATGTGTATTGGCCCAAGATTCAAGAACAAGTAGCTAGGTTCATAAAAGGATGCATGCTTTGTTGTACCAGCAAGCCTAGAAACAAGAAATAAGGTCTATATCATCCCTTACTTGTGATCAAAGCAATGAAGGGAGGTGGACCGACCCAAGTGGATCATCTTTTCATACTATTCTACACAGAGAAATATTTCCAACTCAAGTGGAGCATCTTGGATACAGACTTATCCCTTCAGACTCAAGTGGGGCATCTTTTCATACTATTCTACACAGAGAAATATTTCCAACGACACAAGAATCACGTCAATTGGATTCTTTAAGCAAAATTTATGCCACTCAGAAGTTGACCTACCTGTTTTCACACCTATAATTCGGGAGGATGCCTCGTCAGCCCCCATTATTCATGGAAAAGGGGCTAGCCATGTGTTTGTGATGTAGAAGAGTTTATTTTGTAACTCTAGTTAAGAGTTGATGTAGTTAAACTTAACCACTAGTAGGCTATCAGACTATGTTATAACAGGACCACCAGGAGGAAGAGGCATTCCATTCTTTCAAGAGCATTTTTTTCCATAGTTGAGCAAAGATAGCCAAGAGAGATAGAGGTAGAGCACACATAGAGGATCTGTGCAACGTAGCAGCCCACAGGCCACATACATTACTTCTTTGTATCTGCAGCCACATTTCCAGACAGAGAAAGACAGCGAAGCAGCCTCACCTTCCAACTGGGTTTTCTCCCGAAAGGGTTTCCCAGAGAGCATATATTGTGTATTATGTGTGTGAGCTTATTTTGTCGTTCTCTACTTTTCTGCTTGATTTACTTTTACATGCATGCAATAATTACAGTTAATTTTACAGATCTAGAAATCAAATAAAACTGTAATAGTGTAGAATCTCATATTTTTTAATATAATATTATCAGATATGTTGTGACAAACTAGTGGAATATCCACGACAGTTTATGGCTAATTTATTTTTTTCTTCCTCATGCTCATTAAAAAATGCAAGAGGATGAGCTTACTCTTCCTCATTTCTCATGCTTGTCAAAACTATGAGAAGAATACCAAGCATATTTTTACCTCTTTTTCAAGGTCATTAAAACTTCACAAAAAAGGAACTCTATCGAGTACACTTCTAAATCTTTTTCAAGATCATTAAAACTAAACAAAAAATGAATCTATCAAGCTTATTTTTATTCTCTTTCATGATCACTAATTTATGGAGGAGACACTAAAAAGGGGGCGGGTGAATCATCAAAACATGTATCAAGGAATCTCAACATAAGTCATTTCACCCTTGAACATTGCATGTGTTTTCCTCGTTGTCTTACAGTTGGGTTATAACTTACCTAGGAGCCATACCATCCATATGAATCACTCTTCGATTCATTATGGAGCACTCTACAATGCATCATGTGTTGTCACATGATATCACATGATACTCATGAGTCAATGCTACCAAGTCACTTTTATGTCATGCTAATGATGTTAAAGGGAAGTGTAAGTCTCAATTGACAATCTGCAATCTTGTTAATATTTTGTGTCCACTATCTAGTCTCAGTTGTACTTAGTGAATTCAACTCTTCATATCATCCCTCAATGTATTTCATGTTAATTAATGAGTGATGCAGGAGCATACAACTCAACAATTTCATTATGTTTTAGTTGACTTAGGGGGTCTTGTGTTTTCAAGGAAGTTGGATTCCTATGTATGTAATAATTAATGTTTTGAGTGATTAGAATATGAATTAATTAGATATTGTGAGGATATTTGTAAATGCTCTCGAATGTAGGAGAACATGGGTGATTAATGATGATGAGAGAGTTAGAAATCAATTGTAAGTCTTGGATGAGAAAGTGGTTTCATAATTCGAGGAGCTAGAGAGGATTCTTAGGGATAAGTAGGAGCCAAAAGTGGACTTAGAAGATAATTAGGATTTAGTTCAACAAATTAAGGATCTAAACCAGACTTAGTTCAACATAACCTTTTGTATAAATGTAAGCCTAAGAGGCATAAAGATTCAGTAGTTAGAGAGGTAGTTATAGAAGTCAATCAATCAGATTGTAAGCCTACGGGCAGGAACAAAGGCCATTGATACAGAAGATCAAGCCAAGGAAAGAGTTCCTGTGTAAATACATGTTTATTAAATAGACAATTCGATTCTGAGTTCATGTGTGTGTATTAAGTAATTGAGATGTATCTTGTATATGATCTTGAGTTATTCTATGTAACATAGGTTGCAGGTGCAGATCCATAAGGGAGGCGAAATACATAGAAGAGTAACAGAGAGGTGTTACGGCTTTGTACACATCGACAGTACAGGAGGAAGCCTTTAGTGTTACAGTGAAGGTGGAGGAGCTTAAAGGTGCGAGTGGAGTTAAGTTAAGGAGAGAGTTGATGCAGAAGAGCTAAAGACCAGAACCCTGGAGAAAGCTGAAACCACAGAAGAATACTGACGAAGCAACATAAAAATGAAGCAAGAAAAGGACGAAGAAGTGAGATGTCGATACACAGGAACTGTTAGATCATTTAAATCAACAGATATGAATGGCGGAAGAAGAATGGCGAAGAAATGGACCGTGGGGATAGGAGAGTGTGGAAATTCTATATCGGGGTTGAAGACCTGCACTGAATTACAACCATCGATCTAGATTTCAACTACTTACGTCATAATCAACTACAGGGGTTGAGCGTTGGTAAGCTACGTGCTAGTTGAAGGGTCACAGGCCATAGGAATTGATGACCTTTGTCATCCAACGAATATCAGGCCGTAAAGAGATTGAACTTTAACTGCAAGGGCGGACCCGAACATTTATAGATCGAGGAATGATAATTCTCATAGGCTCCGTGAGGGCGGATAATCGTCGTGCAAGTGGTCTATGCGATATCATTTGGACCATCAGATCAAATGGGTTTTGATCTACTGCACAAGATCACCGAGTAGCTCTGTTGATCGGGAAAGACATCAACCATCAGATTGAAGACAAGATCAACGGTGGAGATTGAGCGATAAGATTTGAGCAGAGCGAACTCAAGAAGGTTATAGGTGCAGTTTTATGTTATTTGAAGTTCGGTTGTGTTATCTCATATCGCATGCGAGAGGCGATGAATTCACAGGTTGGTGTGATGTGATATTGCAACAGCCATTGATCTAGTGGATGAAATCAATGGTGGAAAGGGAAATCGCATATCGCAAGTCGGGAATCCTGAGTGCATGTTCTACTCCGCGATTGTGCTAAAGGATGAGCTGGCACATAGAGTGGGGTTTGGTTAACATGCGGGGTTATAGAATTAACCAAAGTTGCCATAAAGGATGAAGGGTTGAGTTATAGGATTCCGTAGCAAAGGATTACCAAAGGGCCAGACTAGGGTTAGTTATTAACTCGTTCCACATGAGGGTTTGATTAAGGGGCCTTAAACCTTAATTTATGAAGGTTTGACCAGGAGGTCACTGTAATTCCTGGGATTGATGAGATTACGCATTTTATATGCATATTGTGGGTATACGCGGGGTTTCCTTGCGTCAATGAGGGATACATCGCGTCCCTCCTTTGATTACTCTCCTCTTTTTGTCAACGTCTCATTATCTAGGAGAGGGATCTAGAAACTAGTAGTACGTTGGAGCTCACAATTATTAGTGGCAAGTTTCCTTATGGTCGATAGTGGGTTCTCATCATTGATCCTTGATCAAACGAATCCATGAGTGTTCAACATCAATTCATTTTTTCATGCTCACTTGATTGTGCTAGTTACCTTCATGTCAATTTTCATTTTTGGTGGATCCCCTCATGCTTATTAATTATAACCATTAATGACCAATAATCACATAATTTCTACCATGCTCAACACTAGCTCACATATTTGCATGATGTATATTTGTACCATCGGAGTAGGGATGGATAACTTGGCTTTGGGGCATCTCACTGATTCATGTTCTTCCACTTAAACTACAAAGTATTTCACTAAATTTTATACTTTGAAGGCCATTCATGGGTACTCTTATTTGTGTTCAATGTCTTGCTAATGTATAGTGTGACATAGGTCCACATTATGTTTGCTCGTAACTATAATCTCTCTATTCATGGCATGGATCCATATTGTATTCCTTCGTGCCCATGTACTTCATTTCATGGATCTGTAGTGTATTATGTTGGTGGCCATGTTTTGTAATCTCTTATTGAGCATGTGTATGCTTACATCGGGAATGATCTATGTGATTGAGTATTCAATGTTTTGTAGGTATTAACTAATTTCTTGATCTTTGGCTCCTTCTTTGTGACACCTCTTCAGTGTTACAATATTGTAATGTGTTTCGGCCATTATTATCTCTTATAACCTCACACATTAGGAGGCATTTGATATAACTTATTTGTCACCCTTGAGTTTCATTGAGTAACCTACATGGGTAGTAGGTTGAGGCACTAAGTTAATACCTTGGGAAGCCCAATTTTATGCCTCCATCATTGTTGTTGCTTTTGTAGTGAGAGATGGCATCACTTTATACCTGAATGCTCCCAAACTCTTAAAAAAATAAATAGACAAAAAAATATCTTGAATTTATGCAAGAAAGAGCTCTCATAGCATTTGTAGCGTAATTGACACCAGAAATTCAAAGTATATATATAAAATGTGGTGCAAAATCTAAAAACACAAGAAAAAAATAGATAAATTTAATAATAAACCTATCTTTAATAATAAAAATAAAGAAATATGTTCACTTATCTTTTTAAGGGGGCAAATCTCCAAAAACAATGCAACAAATACAATAACAATTTCAAAGAAAATATTATAAGACCTTGTACTCAATATATAGCAAGATCCATAAAAAATCTTAACTACTTATGAGCCCAATTATAGTAAGAGCCTATTAACTATTTTGAGTCTTATTAACAAAGATGACCCTTTTTGCAATAAATGAATATTAATTCATTATTTTAATAAGCCTTATTGAATGAAGGTAGCCTCATACATTAATAAATGTAGTGTAATTTATAGAAATAACTTTTTTGAGGGTATTTTCTCTCTTTAATTTCTACCAAATTATGATAAGGACTTTTAAAAACTTGAGTTTTAGTTGTTTAATTTGTAAAATTCTAGTGCCAAGTTTTTAGGATATTGAATCCATTTATACGTTAAAAAAATAAAAAAATCACAAACTTACTTGAATTTATGTCACCTAATTTTAATGAAATAAGTTATTTCTTTTATAAATTAGACTATCCCTTTATAATATTATTATTCATTTAAAATAAATATAAAATAATATATATAAACAAAAATATTTCACTAATTTACTTATCAAATGAATTTACGATATTTTTTTATGATAATTATCATTATACAATTTTCATAATATTATAGTATGGTCCGTGAGACTTAAAAGATCAAGAAGCTCATTAGATTACTTCCAAAATGAAATTAAAATTAAAGATTTCTTTGGATGCCTAATTTCTTATTGGCAGCATATTCTAATGTATGGCGGAATATACATATATATTTATTTGGGCGTCGAATTATTCAAAACATGAAATATTTTTGGTCAATATAAAACCTGTTCCTCTCGTGATTTTATCATTTGGTTCGACGGAACCCAACACCATTTTCAAAACACGTTTGAAATTTAATTCAACAAAAATGAGAAGCGTGTTTCGTGATTTTATCATTTGGTTCGACGGAACCGAACACCATTTTCAAAACACGTTTGAAATTTAATTCAACAAAAATGAGAAGCGTGTTTGAACTTAAAAACACAAGGGGATCGTGGAAGCAGCAAGGAGTTCAAAACTCAGACCAGAGGTAATAAATCTCTGCGAAAATGGATGTCACCTCGCAATATTAGGTCCTCGACCTCCGCCCCCAGGTCCTCCGCCTGGGGGACGAGGAGGACGACCAGTCAATCCGCGCCCGCGCCCTCGTCCGCGGCCTCGGCCTGGGCCAGTTACTACAGTAAGAGCTCCACCGGCTCCTCCTGCCTGATCAGTATTCGTCGGTGGTCCTCTGGCAACTGGTCCTTGGGTTAACGGCAAATTGGGATTGGGTTTTGATATTTTTGGTCTCTTTGCGGCATTCTCTTCCTCCTCCCTTATCTTCTGCCGAGCCTGAGCCTGAGCCTTTTCCTTTTCCTTTTCTTCCTCCTTTATCTTCTGCCGAGCCTGAGCCTGAGCCTTTTCCTTTTCCTTTTCTTCAAAATACTTCGCTGCACATGTGGCCGGGTATCTTGCAATGCTGCACACACACAATTGACATGTTCAGTAGAATTGCCTTCAATTCTGGGAAATTCAATCCTGAATTGAATTGGGAAAATAATATTAAACCTGCTCGGATGACAGGGCAGTGTGTCTGTCCAGAAATATTCTGAATCCAGCGCCTCTTTCGCAGTTATTCTCTGCAGACATCCACGAAATGTATTTTAATTCAGCAGCATCTTCTGATAAAACAGGGCATCATCAGATGGTATAAAACAGAAATTGTGATATATACCCGAGAAGGACATAACTGAATCATCTTCTTGAGAAGATCCACTGCATATTTATCCATTAAACTGACCAGCATTAAATCATCATTAAAACTTTAGTTAATAAAATATTTTAATTGCAGAGGGTTTCCTAAAATTAGTCTTATCAAATGAGTATCTTGAACAATTTATCTTAATTTTATTTATATAACCAACATGGAAATGATAAATCAGGTTCCAATTATTACATTCATATTTTACTCACTGGCTTAGTTTTTTCCATATCAGCCGTCGAGGAGTGTACACCTTCACATTTTTCCATTTCTCAAGACTGGTGACACCAGGCCAGATGTTCTCATTTGGATACCCTAAAGAGTCAAATATCGTATTTAACTGCCCTATCTGTGAAGGCATCAACGAAAAAAATATAAGGAACCAGGGGAATTTGATAAAAGCCACCCAAAACTTTTTGGAAAACAAAGTTGTTCAAAATTCTATATTAAAATTTTGATTGATCTATGGAGTTCCATAGAAATAGCAAGGTTCTATCATGTGAAGACCTGGAAAAGTTTAGTTGAAACCATTGAGTTCCAGATAAATTTGAATTTCAGAATAGATTTAAAATTGTGTAAATTTTTGGTAAAACTACGAAGTTCCACCACTTAAAAAAATTAAGAAATTTGATGTTCTGGATAGACTTGGAATTGTGGAAAACCTCGGGTACAAATTTCTACCATAAAGAAAACAATGTCTAAAGTACTAATTTTTTTTAATGGGTAGAGTACAAACTTTTATGGAAACAGAAATGTTCAGGCTCAGGTGCAAAGTTTCAACAAGCTACAAATTTGGATCATACTGTACAATGAAATCGAATTTTTACAGTAAGTAGAACAAAATGCTCATGCTCAGGGGCAAAATTTCAACCAGATAAAAATTTGGATCATAGTATACAATGAAATCGGGTTTTCTAAGTTTCTTTTTTCAAATTTTTGATCAAATTTGTGCACTTAAAAAGGATCAGTTTCCTACCAAATTAATAGATCACTCCATTTCTAAACTGATTCTCAAGAGAATTTTGGCAGGAAAAAGGATGCTTTTAACTGTGAATTGTTGGGCAGAATGCAAACTTTCATGTAGAGAGTGAGAGTTGAGCTTAACTAGGAAATTTAATGGACAGAAATGAAATCAACTTCAAATAGTTAAACTTTGTTCCTGTATCAAATTTCTTCAGAACTCTACAATGAGAGTTGAAACTAATTCAATTGAAAGTTCCGAAAATCTGATGAATATTTATGAAATCAAAGTCAAACAATTAATGGACAGAAAGTTTTGAACTTTATTCCTGTATCAAATCTCTTCAGAACTCTCCAATGAGAGTTGAAACTGATTCAATTGAAAGTTTCAAAAATCTGATAAATATACATCAAAGTCAAGCAATTAACTTCACTTCTAAGCCTATATTAAATTTCAAAAATATTCAGAAATCTACACTCTAAAGATAACGATGAATAGTAAAAAAACTGCTGATTGCACTAATACCTCTCCAATTCCAAGGAAGAGACGGTCTCGGGGATCAGGTAGAAACATCTCTGCAAAGACACATCCAACTGACCATATGTCGACTTCTGGTCCATAAATAGTTTGACCTAGAAGCAATTCTGGGGGCCTGTTATTCTCTCATACAGATGACATTTAGATTTATACGATAAATTCCACATGATCTTCATGGGCATTAGAAGAAACAAAAACGAAAGTCAGATTTCGAAGAATACTGAGACTTGATGCTTACCTATAATACAATGTGATTACTTCACCGGTTAGCGGTGCGCCATTCCGACAGCGACAGATGGATTTGGCCAGCCCAAAATCAGCAATCTTCAGAATTCCGTTGTTGTTAACCAACAAATTTTCGCCTAAAAAATATTCATATTTCATATATCGTGAGAGAACATAATGTTTACAGTCGGAAAAGTTCTGACCTTGAATCCATATGATTAAGAAAAGTAAATTGGTTTGGACCATGCATATGACATCTATTTAATATTCTTTTAAACCAATTGATTTATTTAATAAATTATTGATTTATGAATGGATTCTGAACTTGAATCCATCTGATTAAAAAAAGTAAATTGGTTTGGACCAGGCATATGATATCTTTTAATATTCTTTTAAATCAATTGATTTATCTAATAAATTTATGATTTATATTTAAAAAAATATATGAATAATTTTACATACAGAATAAATGATTATTTTACAAGATATGCCATGGATAATATTGATTGTATCATTCTGAATTTAACTAGATGCAGATTAAGGATCCTATCAAATTTCTACTTAACGCAGTGAACAATGAACTGCCCAAAACCTACCTTTGATGTCTCGATGAAGCACGCCATTGCTGTGCAGATAATGTAGACCCAATAACAATTGTTGCATGAAACACTGCTGAAACAGGTGCACAAGTGCTTAGTCCCCTGCTCTAAGGATTTTTTTTTTCAAGTACAACTTTTGAAGGATCTATTAGTTTACAGTACCTTTATTTCAGCTGGGCTGAATTTGTTGTTTCTTACATGCCTTAGCCGACTAAGGTCATGATGCATATATTCAAAAACCATGACAATGTGTCTTTCAATGACACCATCACCACCTGCGTCCAAAAGAATTCATATATTAAGTTCATTTAGAACACACAAAATCCTTCAAATATGTCAGAGACAGAAAGAAACAGAGTTTATAAAATCACAACCTGGAGCTTCTCCAAAAACAGCAAAAGTCTCCTTCAACTTCAATACGTTCACGTGGTTCATCTTGGCCATAATCTCCAGTTCGCGAACAAAGGTAGTACTATACTGTATTATATTTTACATCAAATATTCAGTCACAGTCCAGTCGAGCATTTTACTAATATCATTAGGTTAGGTTTATGGAGGGAAAGGAGTGTTGATAAGTATTATGTAGCAAGTTCATGATTTGTCATTTTTTTGGGTTAAATATGATTTATGATTTTAAAATGAGAAGAAAAACAATGAACCAATAAACTTGATCATGGTGCTTATTATTTGCTAAACAAAAAATACCTTCACTTTTTTCAAAACTACAAATCCACCAGTCTCCACATCTTGGGCCTTGAAAACCTCTCTGCATCATAATGACGGATAGATTATATTCACAATATGAAAACCATACAAAAGCAAAACCCTAATCTTTCTTGGGCATTTTCATCTCCATGGTGGATTCCGCCAATATTTTGGGATTCTCAGGAACATGGGCCATATCAAATATTTGAGGTCCATGTTTGGACATGGCTAAGAACAAATAACTGACTTTGTCTATTTCTGTTGGATCTTGGAATATTTAGGGAATCAGCAATTGATTTAACTTTAGGAACTTTTCTCAAAAATTATAGTCTAAAGAAATTTTATATTTGCTAAAAAAAGTATGGAAATTTTGGAATTATTTTCATAAAATTTTACAGAAATTTTTGCAAATCCAAATTACAGTTATAGATTTTCAAAATTTTAAGTACCCAAATTTTTTTAATGGTAATGAATCCATTTCTACAGTGAAAAACACCCCATTCAAAAAAATTTGCTATCAAAAAGAAAATCCCAAATTTAGAGGTATTGAAAAATTGTGAATACATATGGCTTTTGCATCCTCACCCATAAGTTCCTGAGCCGATCCTTTCAAGAATTTGGAATGAATTCCAATTGCGGAGACTTTCTGTGTGCCTGTCGTGTTCAAAATATCTTGCTATCGGCATCTTCTGTTATGATGATAAGCAAAGCTGCATAATCTCATGTTCATCCAGCTTGTTCAAGGAAACGAGTCGGTCACTGCAATGCTTCATATCGTCGTCATAATCAATCGGTACAGAACGTCGCCTCACCTCGCCGAAAATTGCGTCGTTTGATGAGCAAAAGGACTCTCTACGCACTATATCGTTAGTTTATTAGTGTAAAGCTTTCTGTAAGATTAACTAAAGCACATATAAAAAGCATTAGGGATGCGACGGTTAAAAAGAGGATTATTCGTTTTCGATAAAGTCTTCTTAAGCTACCAAAAGAGATGAGACAGAGCGTAGCTTAAGGAAATAAGAGGGGCTGCATAGCAATAAGGGACATATCTCCATATTGGAATACTGAAAATTCTTCAAGCCTCCGCTTTTTTATATAATGCAGATAGGGCTATATGTCGATATGGCGAGAGCTTTTAGCCCTCAGGTGCTAAACCTTAGCGCTTTATCACCACGAGTTATGAGCTAATAGACTGGGATATAGGATATTCTTCCAGCCTCAGATCTTTGATATAACACTGATATGGCGATATGACAAGGGCGTTTAGCCCTCAGATGCTAAACCTTAACGCCTTGTGAGCCTGGGTTGGTCACATGGGTTGTGACCAGGAGCCAATAAACAGGGATGTTGGTGAATCTGCAGGACGTTTTCTTTGTGAAAGTATTTATATGCCGAGGGTCTAGTAGATGGGTAGTAGATAGGCTGTGACTTAAGCATTTCATTAATTGATGACAGAGATTGAAGGTCTCTGGGTTTTCAGGACTTTCGCAATATAGCTGAATTTTGAGGTTTTCGACAATTTGACCCGTGACTAACAGGTGGGCAACTTGAATTACAAACCAGACATAAAACCGCTCCCGGCCAGAACTCCTCGACCTCCCACCGCGCCAGAGCTCGTCGACCTCCGTGCACCTGGGTAAGAAAGGTTTTGTTGCATTTGTTCTCTTTCTGAAAACATTTTTGTTGAATTGGTGATTGATCTATCAACACGATTGCTCCCAAATTTCAACCCTTTGAAACCTGGAGCTGCTGCTTGGATTCGTATAAAGGGAATCTACTCCGTAAGGCGTCTTTCAATTGCAAACAATGCAAGTTTACAGATTATGTTTTAAGATTCTCTTACATATTTGCTTTCGGTTCTGTTATTTCATTTCGTTTTCTTTTAAATGCATATTTTTATTCTTATTTCTCACTTATTTGGTTTTTGTAATATTTCAAATGGTTTTATTTGTCAGGAAAAGTAAATAAAGTTGGAGTATTTAGAGTGTCTATTCATTCTGGGAGTGCAGTGGTGTTGCGGATGTTATAAACACAATTTTGCAATCTACAACTGATATGAAGCATTTGGTAATGAAAATTGAGTTTAGCGGAGATGCAGAAAGACTGTACTTTGTTGATTTTTTCAATATGCATTCAAGATTAACTAATTTTGAAGTACATGGTGCCATATTTGTTGCACTCTCATAAAGAAACAACTCGACAACAAGTAAGCGTGTTCATTTCTAAATTATAACATATTGTTTGGGATGTTGGTTGTTATCTTTGCATATTACTTTTTGGTTTAGTGTTTTTGTTGAAAAAATGGAAAGCTCAATGAAAGACTTGTATTAATTTTTTCTTCTAAAGTTGTATTTTTTTTTTTATCTTGCATTTGGACTCCTTGTTCACCATACCTTGTCTGGAAAATATTTTGATTACAATGAAGTAACGTTTGAATGCTGAACAGGAAATGATGACATTAATGTCCTTAGTTAAATACAACCCAAAACTAAAAGAATGAGGTCACCTTTGAATGCTAAACAAAAAATGATGACATTAATGTCCTTAGTTAAATACAACTCAAAACTAAAAGAATTGATTATATGAGTTTCCCAAATGAAGAATTTCCAAGAAATTGCAGACAAATTCTTTGAGCAAGTTATGAGGTTCAAGCTTAGGAATCAAGTTGTCACAATTGAGAAACTGAATTCAGGGCTTCCATGCTTGATGTTTTTGGCTTACCTCTTATAGGAGGTCCATGCTTGATGCTTTTGGCTTACCTCTTATGGGAGGTCAGAGATTAAGGTGCCTACCAAATTTTTGGGAAATATAGCTGATGTGTTCTGTTTTGTAAATCTCAAATTGGAAAATTATTTAAGAACCAGACTTGAGTTGCATCTTATTTACTTTTATTGTTGAAGTAGAGTTAAAATGTGTTATAATTATTGTCACATTTGAGTTTGAGATGGATATGGTAATATATCGAAGGTATACATTTTGGCACTTCTAAGGTGTCATTTTTCCTTCTCTTTGATATAGAGTTTTGGGATATTAGGAAATGCTGTTTAGGTTTCATTTTTAGTTTCTATCTTCTATAGAGTTATAAAGAGAGCACCTTTGTAAACGATTTGATCACCATTGGATGAATTTCTCTCAGAGGCAGAATCACTTCTATTTGGAAAATATTGGATAGCAGCATATTTGGAGGAGATACTATTTTTTCCTGTAATCACAGCCTCTGTATCACAAATGCTATCCTTATTTCATATGATATTTCCACTCATTTTATTATTTCCTGATCATAAACCTAGCAAAGCCAGGTTTTGGAATGATTGGTTGTTTTATTGAAAAAAACATTGTTGTATAATTTCATGAATTCTGTCTTTGATTTATGCCAAACATTTTTACAAAATTTATGGCTTTATAACTTTTTTCGGATGGTTATGGCATACTGGAAAATATGTTTGATCATTTGTTTTAAGAAGTTTTGGGTGTTATGCCTTATGGCTCTTCTCTATTTGATATCCATAATAATTACAAATCTTGCTACTAACTACATATCCCTAGTTTTGGGTGTTATGCCTTATGGATCTTCTCTATTTGATATCCATAATAATTACAAATCTTGCTACTAACTACATATCCCTAATTGGTATTTAATCTAAATCTATACTCCTGCTTTCTTCCAATTTCCTTGTGTTTTATTGGAAATTTATTTTGAACCATATTGAATTATGAAGGTGCTAAACCTGGAAAAGATGTTTGATCGTTTGTTTTAAGCAATTTTGGATGTTATCCCTTATGGATCTTCTCTATTTGATATCCATAATAATTACAAATATTGCTACTAACTACATATCCCTAATTGGTATTTAATCTAAATCTATACTCCTACTTTCTTCCACTTTCCTTATGTGTTTTACTGGATTTTTATTTTGAACCATATTAAATTATGAAGGTGCTAAACCTAAAAAAGTGAACCATATTGAATCTGATGGTGATAAACCTAAAAAACATTGCAAACTCTCATAGTGCAAATGAACATTGCATATCATTAAATGATCATCTTTTATATATTTGTTCTTTCAAAGTTTTGATGTAGCTTTTCATCTTTAACCAAAAATATTGTTTACAAGCACTCTCAAATGGTCATCTTTTACATGTATGTGGACCATTCCCTTAATGATCATCAGTTGCAATATTTCTAATTCATAGTATATATGTGTGTAGCATTTAGTTAGAGAAATAGATGGTTTACAATACTTTCTTTTACACATCTGTCCACTGTTCACCTAATAATCATCAATTATGTTAAATGCTAAAATATGATAGAGCTCTTACACGTAAGGAATTTCAATTGAGCACTTTTTAGAACCTCTAATGTACTAAAGTTGAGTTTAGAAATCAAGAATTTTCACGGTTTGAACTTAAAAAAATAATTTAATTATAAATTTGAAGATATAGTACATTATCACTGTTGACACCTAATCCTCTGCGATTGGGTGAATTTGGAATGTGAACAGTCATCAAGAAGATGAACTGATCAGTCACATTCATGTATATAACAATAGCTACCTAATGAAATAAACGAATCAGTTTTTCTGCCAAGTCTGGAGTTACTCCTGGTCTGACATGGTATCAGAGCCAGTTCTTAAAATAGTTGTAACTCCCTTCATTTCTGCTGTTGTCCTCTGTCGTTCTGACCTGAGCTCTGTCCTCAAACGCCTCTGTCATTCTGCCACACCTGCGCTGCCCTGAATTCACTCAGAATCCAAAACCGTTCCAGCGCCTCTGGGCTCTGTCCATTAACGCATCTGTCCACTGAGCTTTCGATGCCAAAGATCTGTTGTGGCGGTTGAAGGGAAAGCGACTGCTGTTTGAGGGGACTCGAAAAGATGGTGTTGAGAGTGGGATAGAGCCATTGTAACCTGGAAGCCATTGTTATCACTGTATTGCCTGTATTGACAGTGATTCCGTTCCGCGGACGTTTGGGCAGACCCATGAGCTAGGCCGGTGTATTACCCGCCATCCTTACTGGATGCTATATTCTTCCGAGTGACCGCACGATGAACTTGCAGTTCGCGCAACGCCATGAAGTAGTACCTTCCGCCATTCAGATCGATCCTTTTGACGGCAACACGCTCATTATTGGAAGTGTCCCGAGCCATGCAGACAGTTCCAAAATCCGCCATATCCCAGAACTTCAATAACCTCGTACTTCTCGTCTAATTCGAACAATTTCACTTGCGTTGGACGTATATCTTCTCTGGTATATCTTCTCCACGATATTCCACTTGTACTATAAATTTTCTCTTTCCTGGAGACAAATTCGTAAATTGTTCTGTAATTGTTGTGTAAATTGTTCTGAGAGGACCCTCCTTGGGAAATGCAAGCTTCTGAAGGGCTGCTTCAAAGACAGGCTGCAATACGTGGAAGACATTCCTCTGTCTGTCGGAGTTTTCGGCGTAACATGCATCGCCATTGCCGGAGTACATGTGAAGAACTCCCTGCAGATTAATGCCGCCTCTGTGAACGATTTTCACATGTTGTAGAGTGCCCTTATCCATTGCCATTTTTGCAACTTCATCTGAATTGGGCAGCGTTTAACACAAGCGCTCAATTTTTATGTGATATATATATACGGTGATATATGTTACAGTAGCAGCGTTTAACACAAGCGCTCAATTTTTATGTGATATATATATGCGGTGATATATGTTACAGTAGTAGCGTTTAACACAAGCGCTCAAATTTTTTATGCGGTGATATATATGTGGTGATATATGTTACAGTGGTAGCATGTTATCAACATTCGTTTCAATAGTCAATAATATATAAATGGCGTAGCAGAATCATAATCATTCTTTTAGCAGCAAAAGTTCTTTTCTCCACAAAAGCACATTCTTTTTGCCATTAGAAGTATTATTCTATCAGCAGAAGTTATTTTTTTTCGCAGAATGCATTCAATCATCTCTATGGTAGGAATAGTTCTCACTGGCAAGGAGAACTATCCTGAATGGTCCCGGATGATAAAACACACCCTCATCTTCAATGAGTTGTGGAAAGGAGTTTGTGTCGGAGAAGGAGAAAATGACCCAGTGCAGCCTACATCAGACAAAGAGCTCGTCATTTGGGAAAACAAGAACAGCAAAGCCTATGCATTAATCGCAGCTATTGACCTCTACCGGTCAACTACCCATGCAGTACACCCCCTTTTTCTTTGCAAGAAAAGGGCAGCACCTGATCAGCGTGTCCGTGCCATCTAGCAGTCATTAGCAGCTTGATCAATCTAATTGTAAACCCAGTTTGTATGTATTAATTGTAAATAATCTTAGCAGATATGAGTCGTGTATGTGAATTGCCTAGGTGGACCTAACTTTCTAGTGGTAATCTACGTCCCGGGAGGTTTTTTGTCTCACCGATCCATGGATCGGCAGAGTTTTCCTTCAAACCTGACCCCAAAGCCGGGATGGATTTTGTCATTGGAATTTTAGGAGAATCCTAGTGTGTTGATATGCTAGATTATAGTTGTGTCGCAGAACTGGGTGTTTTGTGAGGGTCTGTATTAAGTGGGTTTGTCCCCTTGAGATGTAAATTGTAAAAAGTCATCATGAAATGTGTCTTGAGGGTTGAAAATGTTTTAAATCCCATCATGAGTCCTAAGTCCTAGGTCCTAGGTGATGTTTCCGAAGGCTTAGTTCGATGATCCATTTTAAAATGAATTAAAAAATTAAAAAATGAATAAAAATAATAAAATAATAAATAATAAAAAATTTAAAAATTTAAAAATTTAAAAAATGAAATAAATAAAAAATAATAAAAAATTTAAAAAATAAAATAATATTTTAAGTGAATAAATCGACGGATGAGATCAAGAGATGTCTTGATCCTCATCAACGGTCGAGATCATTTCAACATGGATCACTCGAACTAGCCGTTGGAGTCATTTCCTTTAAGTAGGGTGCTAGGGGTCATTTTCAGATCATTGGATCTGTGAGTCTGATACTGAAGAAGCTCTCTTGTAAATCTGTTTCTGGTTAATAAAAGAAGACTTTGGGGTCCATATCTTGCTGGTGTTACTCTCTTGAAATGCTGTGAGATTGTTTAAATTTTCTGCATATTTTATTTTCAGCCATTAATAATAGCTTTTTGTAGAGTATTGTGAGCACAGGTATCTTGTTCACTTGCTGGGGTTTGGGTGTTGTTAGGGTTTCTGAAGTAATGGCAGGTATCTCCATTACTGTTTGAGATCTAGCAGCATTTTTGCCCTCTTTATTGACGGTTGTTTTGAGCTGTGCAGAAAGCATTTTATGAAGGAATTTTGTGGGCGTTCGGGGAAGTTCTCGGCTGAACCAGCCAACTCCCGCAAGCATTTTTTGCTGAGCCCAGTTGGATTTGATCCTGGGTCTATCATTCGGTTTATTTTTCTAATTTGCATGAGAGATTTTCTGAAGTTCTTCACAGTGACAGTCTGAAATTTCTGCCTTTTTTTTTATAAATATTTCTGTGCTTATTGATGAATCTGCCTGTTAAGGGGCCAAATCTGTACATTAATCAGCTGTCCTAGGGTTTCAAATTTATTTTTGCAGTTTTCGTTAGGGTTTTATTCTTTTTTTGTTTTGCAGCTGTTCAGCCAGCAAATCCAAGCCAAATCAAAATACCCAGCACTGAGCCAGCTTGCAGTGAAAGCAATATTCGCGTGGCCATCAACAAAAATTCATTGCTACACACAGAAATTTTGTTCTGGGTAATTTCTTCACGTGTTTAACCGCCATCGACTGTATATCAATGCGTATCAGCATTCTGAGTATTATCAAATAGGCCGCCGACAGTTACAGCTACGTATGTCAAAACATTGGCGTAAGCAAAAGTCAGGTAAAATAAAACAGTGTCAATCGAAAAATTTCAAGTCGGCGTCCGCAGGTAAGCATCAAGGTTTATTTTTTTTTAAACATGGATGGCAGGTAAGAGTCCCCATCCACGCGTTTGCAGTGAGAAGTGCTGATCGAAATCTGTAAATGAAGAAGTAAGTCGCCATATTTCATCATATTCAACTGCCTTTGAAGCTTTACAAAAGCTGAAAGAACTCTATGACTCACATTCTGCACTTGAAGTTATTCAGCTCATGATTAAACTCTTCACTCTTGAACTGAAAAATAATGATCCTCTTGCTCTTGCATCTGAAGTAAAGTCTATAATGCATGATATTAAATCCACTAAGGTTGAGCTGGATATCCCTCTTATTGCTTTTCTCAAGGCACTCTATCCTACCTACTCCAATTATCTTGAATCTTTACAAGCAAATGGAAATCTTAAAGATATAACCTTTGACTCTCTTGTGAAAAAGTTTGCTGAAAGAGAGAAAGCCTTTGGAAAGAAGACAGTCCCTGAATCTTCTAAAGAGACTGTTTGCATTGCACATAAAGAAAAGCATCCTGCTCAAGATTCTACAAGAGGAAGAGGTGGACGAAGAGGAAGAGGAAGATACTTCAGAGGCAGGGGGGCAGACATTCTCAAGCAGAAAAAGCAGATCTGCATTGCATTTGCTGCAAACGAAATGGATCACATGATGCTTCTACATGCAAGCTACCATGGGACAAAATTGAGCAGAAAAGAAACCAGCATAAAGGTAAAACTGATGATACAGACAAAGGTAAAGCACCTGAATCGCTCACTATATTGAGGCACAATGTAACATTGGAGTAAATGAAGATTTGTTTAATGCTTCACTTGCTTCTTCGAAAAATGATTGGTTGCTTGATTCAGGAGTAACCTGTCATATGATTCATAGGAAAGATTTTTTTGAAGATTTCACTGACAATGTTGATGGAGCAGTATACTTTGCAGATCAGTCAAAAATCAAGCCATCAGGGCTTGGCACAATCAGGCTTAAATTGCCTGGTCTTCCAGACTTTCTTCTGGATCATGTTCTATATCTCCCACAGCTCAAGAGAAACTTGCTGTCCTTGGTCCACATCCGCCAGCAAGGTCACTCCATTCATATGTTTGATGGCAAGCTTGAGGTAAGAAAAGCATCTGACCACTCACTTGTCATGAGGGGAATAGAAGAAGAAAGGCTTCTCAAACTGCAAGGAACCTCTGCTCATGCACAACATTTCTCATATATTTCTCATCATGAAGAAGGTACACTTCCATCAAGTTTATTATGGCATGCTAGATTTGGACATTTAAACTATGACAGTCTCCGCTTATTGAAGAAAAATGGTGTTGTTGCTTTGCCTACATGTTGTTGGGAAAAGTGTCTACTCATAATGCCCCTATCCCACTAAGGTGTGACAATGCCTTAGCAACAAACAAGGAAAACTACTTTTGTATTCTTCTTTATGAAATGTAAACGAAGAGGAATAGGATGAACTAACCTGTATCTTGCGCTAGTCCGTTGATCCAATCGCTCTCCTCTTTGACAACTTCCAGCTACCTGCTCCCTTACTTGCCCAGCTTCACCAAGTTCCTGCAAGATCACAGAAGAGGAAAACTACACAAAGACATAGATTTACATTCATAAATAGCTTAGGATCAGATTTAAGCTAAACATGCAAATATAACAAAACATCATTGATACACAAGCATGTAGGAGAAACTCAAATAGTTTTATTGATATAACAAGAAGATCCAGGAGGAGATACAACCAAGTGAGTCCTGATCCAGCATCTACCTCCCAGCAAAGGAATCCCTTCTTCACCTCCAACAAAGCATAAATCACCCAATGCACTGATCTCAATCTCAAAACCAACAGCAATTCTCTGCAAAGTACAAAATTCCAGCCTCCGGATCTCTGGGATGAGGGATCCATATATAGATGTATGCAGAGAGGATGAGTCAGCTTATGATTTGACTTGTGGCCTCTCTCTATCAGTTCTTGCTTCCACTTGGAGACTGAGAGCCTCTTACTCATCCTTGGTCGAACTCAGTGAGGCAAGTGTCATTGAGGAAGATTCTGGAAGCTTCCATTGTCTGTCCACCTTGCGGAATGACACTGCCATTTGGCATTTCTCGCTCAGCGCACCCTGGTAGTGCATTTAGGTGCGTTGCAACGCACCTAGCTAGTGTACTTGGGTGCTATGCAACGCAGGTAGCTAGTGGAGCAGCTGAAATGATCCTGATTTGACTGGTTCTGAGCAGTTTCTGGTGGAGAACTTCTGGGAGAAGCTGTAATTTGTTGACCTTGTTCCTCTAGGGGTAGGAACAACACTTTTTAGGGACTTTGGATCCCTTGGTTTATGGACATTTCATGCTTAGAGCTGTAAGGCACAAAAATGTCTATAACAGTTGCCCCCTAAAGTATGAGGCCATTTATCGGGTGAAATGCTTTATTAGGAGGATCCGAAGTTCTTTCAATGCTGGGAGGAGACCTGTAATAAGATACAATACAATACATTATCTTCATACTGTTTTCATGATCTAGCTGAGGCGGGCATTCCCATGCTCAGCTTTATAAATTCATTTTTATGTACATAGGATAGACAATCGTCTGATGGTAGACTGATGATTCTGATGAAGTCATCATCCTTTTGGTAGGATGATTATCTGTGCTACAATGCTGTACATGTCAATGTTTTTATTTTTCCTAAATATATATCGCAGCCCGGATGGATGAAACTAGATCCAGGGTCTTCAATCTCGTCCGATCTTCACTCGAAGTACAAGTCGATCCATGCGAGAAATGTTTTGAAGTCAAACATGGAAAGACATCGCTTGATTACCAGTCGATGATGTAAACTGTTAACAAGCGCGAGAGGAATCACTGATAAGGATGATGACCCTCAAGGTACTGCAGTACAATTCACGTGGTGTGAATAAAGGACTTGGCGTCAAACACCACGCAAAATCTTTCGGTCGAAGGTCATTGATGTATACCTGTCGCCGGAAGTGAGAAACTTGCCATTGAGGCATGCAAGCTTCAAAGTACTGAATGGGGTGTTCCTAGATCAACTTCTTGGATAATGAGCTGATGTCGACAAGAAGTGATCCGTCAAAGGAGGGCCTTGATGAATCCCACATCAATGACACGGAACGGAGCAAATGATTTTGATGGAGGTGAAAACGATCTGATGATATATGGTTTAGGATGGCGGTCATGAAGGAATGAAGTATGATGTATGGTAGTGGATGGGACACGGGTGACTTCTCTGGATGACTTCTCTTGAACATGTCGGCGACACTTATGTGATGGATTGGTAGCATTTACCCCAGATGTGGATGGTATGGCAGACCATGGTGATGTGACCGGTGAATGAAACAACCCAACCCGACTCAGGCACGAAGTGGAAGTGTCATGTTCAAGAGCGACTTGCTACCAATAAAGATTCTTTGAGTTTCTTCCCAATTTTTCCCCAGTCATTGCTGACCAGTACCTCTTTATTTTTGTCAAGCTTGAGGATAACATATGCTTGTTCTATAATTTTCCCTTCGGGCAAACCCATCGCTATGTTTTAACGAGCCTAGCGATAGTGAAACTCGTTCTCGTCTAAAGAGAAGTTTGTTGCTATTAATGTTTTTAACGAGTTTAACGACAAAGATAACTCGGTCCTTTTCATTTTTAGAGAGTCTGGAAAGGTACGTAAAGGTAACTCCGAAATTCCTTTTTCGTCATCTAATCCCTTAAGTCTGAAAAAGTATAAAACAATACAGAAGGGATGAATTTTCGATAGTTTTAACGAGCCGAACAACACAAGCGCTCGATCTTTTTGTGCAATAATCCCTCAGGTCCAAAAAGATTAAAATCTAGAGGAGGGATAGCACTTCCGGTCGCTTTAACGAGCTGGAAGGCCAAAACTCGGCAATCTTTTCATGTTTTACGAGTCAGATGAAAAGAGCTTAAAGAAGACTCGTCTTTTGAGGAACGAGTGATAAAATGGGTAGCAGCTGATTCTAGGCAAGGGTTGGAATTTTCCAAGCACAGCAGTGTCACAAGGATGGCTAGTGAAATCACTCTTCGCAGCTGTTCCTCAAAATGGGTAAACAATCAAGTGGAGGTGAATGATCGGCCAATGAAAAAGTGGAGGTGACGGTGCAAACACGACCAAGGCTTTAATGGCTGATAATGTTGCATTCACTGTGGTTATTTACCGGAGGATAGTTCATTTTTTAACGAGCTTAAACGCGGATTGAAACACTTGCTCGATCTTATGTTTATTTTTTAACGAGCATGAACTATGTGCTAAAACTGCTCGATAATCCAGTCATATGATAAGAATGTCTCATATAAAACGGAAACATTTAGATTTTTGCCCCACATCCTTTCTTTATGCAAGTTAGAAAACGACTAATCCTACGAGTTTAAAGGGTTAGCCTACGGGTTTAAAGGGAGGACCTAAAAATTTAAAAAATAAATAGCCGCCCCTTGCTTGCATTCCAAAAGGTTTGCATGCCCCCAGGTATAAAATATGGTTTCAAGGTTACCCCTCAATTTGCAGACAAAACATTTGTTCTATCAGGAAAGGCCTACCTCTTTCAGGTTACCAAAGATTGTCTCATTCGCGTTACAAATGAAACACTTCCTCGGCGATGTCTACCGAAATAAACAAAGGTGAGCAGAGATGAGCGCCACTCACATAAATTTGATAAGAGAATCTTTTTCTAGAATAACCCCTCTTCCACTGACGGACGGGGTACAGACTAGTCATATTCTCCCGTGGAAACCTACCCTATACCCGAAGTTTTCCTGCTGAAGCAGACCAGGACGCATGGCCCCTGGGTTCCAGTCATATCCCTCCGAATTACTCGCGCTCATCGGGAGGACGAACCGTGGGTTGAGACATTTCTTGCGTGAAGAGACCATTTAGGGATAGTATATGACTATTTGCGATGCGTGATCCAGGAAATGAAAGCTGGTCCACGAGCTTGACCACTCTTCCTTCGTGCGGAAAACGCATTACTCTAAAGAGTGAGGAGACGATGGCTCCCATGCAATAAATATAGTCTCGTCCAAGGAGTAGGTTATAATCCAAGGGTCCTTGAACGACCATTACGTTCATTTGAACTGTCTTCCCTTTCAATGTTATGGTCACATTGGGGAGGATCCCTAAAGGTCGACTGGTTCCTTTATCAAAGCCTGTCAGATTTCTCATCTTAGGCAAAAGCGATGGCGAACCAAGCGCTTTCCAAGCAGTAGAGGAAAGGATACTCACAGAAGCCCCCTCATCTATGATGGTACCAGCCATGACCATTCTATATATTTGGATGATAATTCTGAATGGTATGCTTGCTGGTAAACGGGGTCTGCCTAGTTGATTCCAGTCGAAGGAGACAACTAGGTTGCTTGGAGGTGGGACTGAATAGACGGCCGGGTACGGCTCTGACGAACTTCCTTCCTGCGGTGTTGTGGGGAAAAATGCCTATGCAGGACGATCCTATCCACCTAAGGTGTGACAGTGCCTTAGCAACAAACAGAGACAGCTATTCTAATATTTCTTCCTTTATGAATTAAGAATGAAGAGAGATAGATGGACTAACCGGTGTCTTCCGTTTGTCCCTCGATCCGGTCTCTCTTCTCTTGGAGGATTCCCAGCTACTTGCCTTCTCGCTCGCCCAACTTCAAGAGGTTTCTACAAGATCACAAGAAGAGAACACTACACAAGACATGGATTCATATTTATAACTAGTTCAGGATTAGGAATAAACTAAACATACTAATGCAATCATACATCAAGAATACATCAGCATATAGGAGAAACCAAGATAGCTTTATTGATGAATAACAAGGTTCAGGAAGAGATACAACCCAGAGGGCTCCAATCCAGCATCTCCTTCCCAGCAAATGGAATTCCTATCTTCACCCCCTTCAAAGCATTAAGCACCCAATGATTCCAATCTCAAACCAACAGCAATTCTTTGCAATAACAAAATTCCAGCCTCTAGATCTCATGGAGGAAAGATCCATATATAGATGTTTGGAGAGAGGATGAGTCAGCTTGAGATCTGACTAGTGTCCTCTCCCTCTGTCAGTTCTTGATTCCACTTGGAGGTTCTTGCTTCCACTTGGAGATTTGGAACCTCTTACTCATCACCAGTCGAATTCCCTGAGGCAAGTGTCATTTTGGAAGCTTCCTGGGTTTTGACACCTTGAGAAATGAGCTTGCCACATGTCCATTCTCGTTCAGCGCAGGTAGCCAGTGTTCCCTTTGACATTCAACGCAGGTAGCCAGTGTTGGCTTTGACATTCAGCGCAAACAGCTAGTGTAGCCACTGAAATGATCCTGAATTGACTTGTTTTTGAGCAGTTTCTGGTGGAGAACTTCTGTGAATTTCTGTGGTTTGTTAGCCTTGTTCCTCTAGGGGTAGGAACAACATGTTTTAGGGACTTTGGATCCCTTAGATTATGGACATTTCATGCTCAATGCTGTAAGGCACAAAAATGTCTATAACAGTTGCCCCCTAAAGTATGAGGCTGTTTATCGGGTGAAATGCTTTATCAGGGGGATCCGAAGTTCATCCAATGCTGGGAGGAGACCTGTAATAAGATACAATACAATACATTATTTTTCATACTGCTTTCATGATCTAGCTGAGGCGGGCATTCCCATGCTCAGCTTTATAAATTCATTTTTCTGTACATAGAACAGACAATCGTCTGATGGTAGACTGATAATTTTGATGAAATTATCATCCTTTGAGTAGGATGATTATTTGCTGCAATGATGTACATGTCAATGTCTTTATCTTTTCTGAATATGTATCGCAGCCCGGATGGATGAAACTAGATCCGGGGTCTTCAAACTCGTTCGATCTTCACTCTAAGTACAAGTCGATCCATGTGAGAATTGTTCTGAAGTCGAACATGGAAAGACATCGCTTGATTACCGGTCAATGAGGTAAACCGTTAACAAGCACGAGAGGAATCACCGATAATGATAATGACCCTCAAGGTACTGCAGTACAATTCACGTGGTGTGAATAAAGGACTTGGCATCGAACACCAAGCAAAATCTTTCGGTCGAAGGTCATTGATGTATACCTGTCGCCGGAAGTGAGAGACTTGCCATTGAGGCATGCAAGCTTCAAAGTACTGAAGGGGTTGTTCCTAGATCAACTTCTTGGATAATGAGCTGATGTCGACAAGAAGCGATCCGTCAAAGGAGGGCCTTAATGAATCCCACATCAGTGACACGGAATGGAGCTAATGATTTTAATGGAGGTGAAAACGATTTGTGACATATGATTCAGGGTGGCGGTCATGAAAGGATGAAGGATAATGTATGGTAGTGGATGGGACACGGTTGACTTTTCTGAACGATTTCTCTTGAACATGTGGTGACATTGATGCGATGGATCGGTAGCATTACCCCAAATATGGATGGTATGGCGAGACCATGGATGTGACCGGTGAATGAAACAACCCAACCCGATTGTGGTACGGAGGAAAAGTGTCATGTTCAAGAGCGACTTGCTACCATCAAAGTTTTCTTTAGTTTCTCCCAATTTTTCCCCAGTCATTGCTGACCAGCACCTCTTTATTTTTGTCAAGCTTGAGGAGGATAACATATGCTTGTTCTATAACCTGCCCTTCGGGCAAGCCCATCGCTATGTTTTAACGAGCCTAGCGATAGTGAAACTCGTTCTCGTCTAAAGACAAGTTTGTCGCTATTTAGTGATTTTAACGAGTCTAACGACAAGGATAACTCGGTCTTTTTCATTTTTAGAGAGTCTGAAAAGGTACATAAAGTTAACTCAAAAAGTCCTTTTTCGTCATCTAATCCCTTAAGTCCGAAAAAGTATAAAACAATACAGAAGGGATGAGTCTTCGATAGTTTTAACGAGCCGAATAAAACAAGCGCTCGATCTTTTTGTGCAATAATCCCTCAGGTCCAAAAAGATTAAAATCTAGAGGAGGGATAGCACTTCCTGTCCCTTTAACGAGCTGGAAGGCCAAGGACTCGGCAATCTTTTCATATTTTACGAGTCAGTTGAAAAGAGCTTAAAGAAGACTCGTCTTTTGAGGAACAAGTGATAAACAGGGTTAGCAGCTGATTCCAGGTATAGGTTGGAATTTTCCAATCACGGCAGTGTCACAAGGATGGCTAGTGAAATCACTCTTCGCAGTTGTTCCTCAAAATGGGTAAACAATCATATGGAGGTGAACGATTGGCCAATGGAAAAGTGGAGGTGACGGTGCAAACACGACCAAGGCTTTAATGGCTGATGATATTACATTCACTCTGGTTATTTACCGGGATAGTTCATTTTTTAACGAGCTTAAACGCGGGTGGAAACATTTGCTCGATCTTATGTTTATTTTTTAACGAGCATGAATTATGCGCTAAAACTGCTCGGATCTTTGCGTTTATTTTTTAACGAGCATGAATTGTGTGCTAAAACTGCTCGATTACCCAGTCATATGATAAGAGTATCTCATTGAGATTCTATTTTTTATGGAGCTTCATCTCACAAAGCTATGCCCCGCATCCTTTCTTTATGCAAGTTAGGAAACGGCTAACCCAAAAAACAGATAAATAACCGCGCTTTGCTTGCACTCCGAAAGGTTTGCATGCCCCCAGGTATAAAATATGATTTCAAGGTTACCCCTCAATTTGCAGACAAAACATTTGTTTTACCGGGAGAGGCCTACCTCTTTCAGGCTACCCAAAGATTGTTATGTTATTCTTTCAACAAAACACTTCTTCGGCGATATCTATTGAAATAGACAAAGGTGAGTGACAAGACCCGCCCTCTCACATAACTTTGACAAAAGAATCTTATTCCAAAACAACCCCTCTTCCAACCACGGACGGGGTACGGACTAGTCATATTCTCCCGCGGAAACCTACTCTATACCCAAAGTTTTCCTGCCGAAGCAGACCAGGACGCATGCCCCCTGGGTTCCAGTCATATCCTCCCGGATTACTCGCACTCATCAGGAGGACGGACTGTGGGTTGAGACACTTCTTGCGTGAAGAGACCATTTAGGGATGGTATATGACTATTTGCGATGCGTGATCCAGGAAATGAAAGTTGGTCCACGAGCTTGACCACTCTTCCTTCATGCAGAAAACACATTACTCTAAAGAGTGAGGAGACGATGGCTCCCATGCAATATATATAGTCTCGTCCAAGGAGTAGGTTATAATCCAAGGGTCCTTGAACGACCATCACGTTCATTTGAATGGTCTTCCCTTTCAATGTTATAGGCACATTGGGGAGGATCCCTAAAGGTCGACTGGTTCCTTTATCAAAGCCTGATAGATTTCTCATTTCAGGCAAAAGCGCTGGCGAACCAAGCGCTTTCCAAGCAATATAGGAAAGGATACTCATAGATGCCCCCTCATCGATGATAGTGCCAGCCATTACCATTCCGTATATTTGAACGATAATTCTGAATGGTATGCTGGATGGCAACCGGGGTCTGCCTAGTTGGTTCCAATCGAACGAGACAACTAGGTTGCTTGGTGGTGGGACCGAATAGATGGCCGGATATGACTCTGACGAAGTTCCTTCCTGCGACAAAGGAATGGGCAAATTGCCCCCTTGTTCGTTGGAGTCTGTGTTGATGAAGAGAATTTGGACAGTGTCGTCTTTATTCTCCTCTGTGATGGTATCATTCGAAGATAGAGCCTCTGAAGGCAAAACCGGGTCAACTGCCGTCTCAACCTTTTGAATTTCGTCAGGCATGGATCCAGACGGTTCATCTTCAATGATAGGTGCTTCGGCTGACCACCTGGGCGGGCCAGCCGGGTTCTCAACTAGTGAAGGACTTGGCAGGAGTTTTTGATATCCAGGAGGAAGTTGCGCTCGTAAAATCGGGCAATCTTCCAAAACTCTTTTCGCCTCGTCTAAGAAGGGACAACGGTGGATGGCGTGGTCGCCTTCACACAGTTTGTAGGGAAATCTAGCTTTCCCTCTTTGTCCTGTGGCTTCACTTTCACTAGTTGACGGTAAGCAGTCAACATGGCTATCAGAGGTTGATGCTACTGAATTGTGCAAACAGGGAGACCAGTCCCTCAGTATCCGAGGGATGCAGGGACAATCTCTGTGGAAGTGGTCTCCCTTGCATATGACACATGGTGATTTAGGCCCTGTCAGTGCTGTGTGTGGATTTTTGTCAGACGACACTTGTTTGCCCCCAGTCGCTTTTGGCTCCTTCTTCTTCTTCTCTTTCTTCTTCTTTTCCTTCTTCTCCTTAGGAACTTGGTTTTTTGTTTTACCAGTTTCGTCAAGCGAAGAGGAAGGAGGAGAGGAAGAGTTAGATGAAGTAGAAGGCTGGTTGGCAACTCTGGTCTGGTCTAACTGTTGACTCGACTGTTCAGGAATAGTGGTGGTTTGAACGACATTGGTTGAAAAGAGCCAGACCGGCAGGCCAATTGTCAATCCTGGAAGCGACAATGTGGCCATATGGGGCACACCAACATCTCCCCAAGAGGAGAAGGGACTAGGATTTCCACCAAGGGGAACTCCTTGGTTGGTGTGCTCCATTTTTTCAACCTAAAGATCAACGCAGGAATAAGGGGTGATTGTTCCGTTTAAAATAAATTTTAACGACGCTTTAGACACAACTTGCTTTTTCACTTTTAAAGAGTCGAGAAAAAGCTAAAGATGACTCTAGTCTCCTTCGATGTTTTAACGAGCCCGAAGTGACAAATGCTCGGCTGGACTTTTTCCGTTATAGAGTCTGAAAAAGGCCAAAAGGAACTGCTCTGGAGTTCTAGGCAGAGGGTGTGCCAAACTTTTCGCAAAATCGCAGAATACTTTTTAGGGTACGGGCGGTCGATCTTCCTGAATGCTGTGTTCAGTGCATTGCGATCAGTAGGGCGGCCGACACGGCTTCCTAAGGATAAAGGTTTTATGCCTATAGGGGTCTCCCAATATATACGCGACGGTACGTGGGAGCACAATCTGTACTGGCGCTATCGTCCCTCAGGAGGAATCACCCACCATCAACGAGATCGACAGTCACCAGGCTTTACGACGCCGGAACACGTCTCTAGCCTAGACCTCTATGTTGTGTGTTATGTTGCAAAGCGTTGTTAAGTTCATTCAATTTATTTTAGGTTGATCTTTTTAAAGTTTGCCTTTCAAGGTTCACCACGAGATGTATGATACAAATTCCTAAATGCAGTCTAAAGATGATAAGCAAGCTTTATATCTTTTCAACTTTGAAAATCCTAGCTACTAAGGGAAAAGAAAGACACCATCTTTTCTCAAAGAGCAATCAACACACTCTAATGCACTTTTCCTAAATCAAACATGCAAACTATCAAGATGCAAATGCACAATGCAGGTGTTTGTTTTCCGCTTTCTTAGTATTGATGCCTACAAAGAAAGCTTTTTGCACAACTTTGAATTTGCTTTTAAATGACAAATACAAACAAGTTTACTTTTTCGAAATCAGAAAGGGTAGAAGAGATTACAACATTTAGCGATTTTCGAAATAAACTTTTGTTTCGACACTTTAAAAGAGACAAACTCAAACCAATAAGCAAAAGCAAATGTATAATCAACTGTAAACAACCAATGAACTCTCTCCTAAGATCGCAATCAACATATCTGAATCAAGGGCTACAGGATGATTACTTCACTCATGCAAAGGAAAACTGTAAATGACGCCACAAACACATAAAAACACTCACAGTCTTTTTGTACAAAAGGAGGCGGAATTTAAGCAGAGAAAAGGAGTTATCAGACTGGTACCTATGCTGGTTACAGGCTGCAAAAATCAGAGATCAAAACAAGGCAAAACAGAGCAGAGAACCCCAGCTGCACTAGGACAAACTGGTTCAGCGCAACCTCAACACAGGGGTTTTGACATTCAGCGCAGGTAGCCTTCACGGGACCTGCGTTGAAATACATAATCCCTTCACTGGGTTTGCGCTGAAGGAGAAACTCTCGTTTCTCACTGGTTCTGGGTCACAGATTGCTATTTAATTCACTGTTTCAGGCCAAATAAAAGCAACAAGCAAGGTACAATCAAAGGGATGCTTTGAGGGAGTACTAAGATCTATCACAAAGGATCATCAAATCATTTGTGAGTCCATAGTTTAGATCATAGACAAGTCCAGTGATTGGATCAAAGCAGCAACTGTCTACTTTGCATCCGGGAAAAGCAGATGCAGTTCGATTGTTGCTGTCAAGTCTATGAAACAAACAATGATAGAAACACAAATAAAATGACTAAACAGATCTCCCCAGCGGAGTCGCCAATTTGTTGTGGGGAAAAATGCCTATGCAGGACGATCCTATCCACCTAAGGTGTGACAGTGCCTTAGCAACAAACAGAGACATCTATTCTAATATTTCTTCCTTTATGAATTAAGAATGAAGAGAGATAGATGGACTAACCGGTGTCTTCCGTTTGTCCCTCGATCCGGTCTCTCTTCTCTTGGAGGATTCCCAGCTACTTGCCTTCTCGCTCGCCCAACTTCAAGAGGTTTCTGCAAGATCACAAGAAGAGAACACTACACAAGACATGGATTCATATTCATAACTAGTTCAGGATTAGGAATAAACTAAACATACTAATGTAATCATACATCAAGAATACATTAGCATATAGGAGAAACCAAGATAGCTTTATTGATGAATAACAAGGTTCAGGAAGAGATACAACCCAGAGGGCTCCAATCCAGCATCTCCTTCCCAGCAAATGGAATTCCTATCTTCACCCCCTTCAAAGCATTAAGCACCCAATGATTCCAATCTCAAACCAACAGCAATTCTTTGCAATAACAAAATTCCAGCCTCTAGATCTCATGGAGGAGAGATCCATATATAGATGTTTGTAGAGAGGATGAGTCAGCTTGAGATCTGACTAGTGTCATCTCCCTCTGTCAGTTCTTGATTCCACTTGGAGGTTCTTGCTTCCACTTGGAGATTTGGAACCTCTTACTCATCACCAGTCGAATTCCCTGAGGCAAGTGTCATTTTGGAAGCTTCCTGGGTTTTGACACCTTGAGAAATGAGCTTGCCACATGTCCATTCTCGTTCAGCGCAGGTAGCCAGTGTTCCCTTTGACATTCAACGCAGGTAGCCAGTGTTGGCTTTGACATTCAACGCAAACAGCTAGTGTAGCCACTGAAATGATCCTGCATTGACTTGTTTTTGAGCAGTTTCTGGTGGAGAACTTCTGTGAATTGCTGTGGTTTGTTAGCCTTGTTCCTCTAGGGGTAGGAACAACATGTTTTAGGGACTTTGGATCCCTTAGATTATGGAAATTTCATGCTCAATGTTGTAAGGCACAAAAATGTCTATAACATGCGGTAAAGGAATGGGTAGGTTGCCCCCGTGTTCGTCGGAGTCTGTGTTGATGAAGAGAATTTGGACGGTGTCATCCTTGTTCTCTCCAGTGACTGTGTCATTCGAAGATAAAACTTATGAAGGCAAGACCGGGTCGACTGCCGCCTCGACCTTTTGACTTTCGTCGGGTATGGATTCAGCTGGTCCATCTTCAATGACAGGCGCTTCAGCTGACCACTTGAGCGGGCCAGCTAGATTCTCAACTAACGAAGGACTCGGCAAGAGTATTTTATATCCAGGAGGAAGTCGTAACGGTGAAACCGGACGATCATCCAAAAATCTTTTAGCTTCGTCTAAGAAGGGACAACGGTGGATGGCGTGATCACCTTCGCACAGTTTACAGGGAGATCTAGTTCTCCCTTTTTGTCCTGGGGCTTCACTTTCGCTAGTTGACGGTGTGCTTTCAACATGGCCATCAAAGGTTGACGACACCGGATTGTGCAAACGGGGAGACCAGTCCCTTAGTATCCGAGGGATGCAAGGACAATCTCTGTGAAAGTGGTCTCCCTTGCAAATGACACATGGCGATTTAGGCCTGGTCGGTGCAGTGTGTGGATTTTCGTTAGACGACACTCGTTTGCCCCCATTCGTTTTTGGCTCCTTCTTCTTTTTCTCTTTCTTCTTCTTTTCCTTCTTCTCCTTAGGAACTTGACTTTTGGCTTTGCCAGCCCCATCAAGCGAAGAGGAAGGAGGAGAGGAAGAATTAGAGGAAGTAGAAGGTTGGTGGGTAACTCTAGACTGGTCTAACTGCTGATTCGATTGTTCAGGAATAGTGGTGTTCTGAACGACATTGGTTGAGAAGAGCCAGACTGGCAAACCAATTGTCAGTCCTGGAAGCGACAATGTGGCCATATGGGGTGCACCAACATCTCCCCAAGAGGAGAAGGGACTAGGATTTCCACCAAGGGGAATTCCTTGATTGGTAGACTCCATTTTCTCAACCTAAGATCAACGTAGGAAAAGGGTATAAATATTCTATTTAAAATAAATTTTACGACGCTTGGACACAACTTGTTTTTTCAATTTTAAAGAGTTGAGAAAAAACAAAAGATGACTCTAGTCTCCTTCGATTTTTAATGAGCCTGAAGTGACAAGTGCTCAGATGGACCTTTTCCATTAAGGAGTCTTAAAAGGAACGAAAGGGACTGCTCTGGAGATCTAGGTAGAGGGTGTGCCAAACCAATCACAAAACTGCAGAATACGTTTTACGGTACGGCAGTAAATCTTCCCGAATGCTGTGTTCGGTGCATTGTGATCAGTAGGGCAGCTGACACGACTTCCTATGGATAAAAGGTTTTAAGCCTATAGGGGTCTCCCAATATATACTCGATGGTACGTGGGAGCACGATCCGTACTGGCACTTATCGTCTCACAGTGGAGGAATCACCCAACCATCATTGAGGACAACAGTTACCAGGCTTTACGACGTCGGAACATGTCTCTAGCCTAGACCTCTATGTTGTGCGTTAAGTTCCAAAGCGTTGTTAGATTCATTCAATTTATTTTAAGTTGATCTTTCTTAGAAGTTTGCCTTTTGGGATCACCACGAGATGTAGATGTAATTCCTAAATGCAATCTAAAGATGATAAGCAAGCTTTTATCTCTTTTCAACAATGAAAATCCTAGCTACAAGGGGAAAAGAAAGACACAATCTTTTCTCAAAGAGCAAAGAGCACACTGTAAATGCACTTTTCCTAAATCAAGCCATACAAACTATCAATATGCAAATGCACATATGCATGTATTTGTTTTCACTTTCTTAATATTGATGCCTAAAAAGAAAGTTGATGTACAAATCTGAATTTGCTTTCAAGTGAAAAACACAAACAAGCTTCTTTTCGAAATCAAAAAGGTAGAGAAGATTACGACACTCTATGATTTTGAAATAAACACTTGTTTCGACACTAGAAAGTGACAAATTCAAACCAAAGGTAAAAGTAAAAGGTATAATCAACTGTCAACAGCAAACAACCTTTCTCCTAAGATCAAAATCGACACTTACGACAGATCTAAATCCAAGGACGACAGTATGACTATTCTACTTTTCAATGGAAAACTGTAAATGATGTAACAAACACACAAAGAACATCTACAGTCTTTTTGTACAAAGGAGGCGGAATTAAGGCAAAGAAAAGGAGTTTTCAGATAGGTACACACACTGATAACAGGCTGCAAAAATCAGAGATAAAACTGGACAAAATGAAGCAAAGAACCTCAGCTGCATAGGGCAAAGGCTGATCAGCGCACCTGTTGCACAGAGAAACTGAATTGCAGCGCAGGTAGCCCTCTCGGGACCTGTGTTGAAATGCAGAACCTCTTCACAGAGCCTGCGCTGGGGCAGAAACGAGACTTCTATCCGGGTTCTGGGTCATGGATTGCAGTTTAATCTATGGATTTTGGCCGAGTAAAAGCAATCAATAAGGTACAATTAGAGGGATGATTTAAAGGAGGACTAAGAGCTATCACAAAGGGTAATCAGATCATTTGTGAATCAGCTGTTTAAATCATAAACAAATCCAGTGAGTGGATCGAAGTAGCAGGTGTCTACTTTGCATTTGATGATGGCAAATGCAGTTCGATTGCCACTTCTGTGTTTATGAAACAAACAACAAGATAAAACACAAACAAACTAACTAGACACGGTCCCCAGTGGAGTCGCCATTTTGTTGTTGGGAAAAGTGTCTACTCAGAACACCCCTATCCCACTAAGGTGTGACAGTGCCTTAGCAACAAACAAGGAAAACTACTTTCGTATTCTTCTTTATGAAATGTAAACAAAGAGGAATAGGATGAACTAACCTGTATCTTGCGCTAGTCCGTTGATCCAATCGCTCTCCTCTTTGACAGCTTCCAGCTACTTGCTCCCTTACTTGCCCAGCTTCACCAAGTTCCTGCAAGATCACAGAAGAGGAAAACTACACAAAGACATAGATTTGCATTCATAAATAGCTTAGGATCAGATTTAAGCTAAACATGCAAATATAACAAAACATCATTGATACACAAGCATGTAGGAGAAACTCAAATAGTTTTATTGATATAACAAGAAGATCCAGGAGGAGATACAACCAAGTGAGTCCCGATCCAGCATCTACCTCCCAGCAAAGGAATGCCTTCTTCACCTCCAACAAAGCATAAATCACCCAATGCACTGATCTCAATCTCAAAACCAACAGCAATTCTCTGCAAAGTACAAAATTCCAGCCTCCGGATCTCTGGGATGAGGGATCCATATACAGATGTATGCAGAGAGGATGAGTCAGCTTATGATTTGACTTGTGGCCTCTCTCTGTCAGTTCTTGCTTCCACTTGGAGACTGAGAGCCTCTTACTCATCCTTGGTCGAACTCAGTGAGGCAAGTGTCATTGAGGAAGATTCTGGAAGCTTCCATTGTCTGTCCACCTTGCGGAATGACACTGCCATTTGGCATTTCCCGCTCAGCGCACCCTGGTAGTGCATTTAGGTGCGTTGCAATGCACCTAGCTAGTGTACTTGGGTGCTATGCAACGCAGGTAGCTAGTGGAGCAGCTGAAATGATCCTGATTTGACTGGTTCTGAGCAGTTTCTGGTGGAGAACTTCTGGGAGAAGCTGTAATTTGTTGACCTTGTTCCTCTAGGGGTAGGAACAACACTTTTTAGGGACTTTGGATCCCTTGGTTTATGGACATTTCATGCTTAGAGCTGTAGGGCACAAAAATGTCTATAACACTACAATTCCTAGGAAACATAAGCAATGTGATGCTTGCATTCTAGGAAAGCATAGCAAACAGTCTTTTCATGACTCACATTCAAGAGCACATAGGAAGCTTGAACTTATTCATTCAGATTTATGTGGTCCAATGCCTGTTTCTTCTGCAAATGGAAATAAATATATCATGACATTTATTGATGATTACACCAGAATGTGTTGGGTTTATTTATTGAAGAACAAATCTGGTGCTTTTCAAACATTCAAGAATTTTCATAAATGGATTGAAAATGATGCACAATCTCATATTGGGTCTATTCGCACTGATAATGGAAAAGAATATACATCAAATGAATTTGAACACTATCTTCGCCAACATGGGAGTAAACATCAAACAATTGTGCCTTATAATCCCCAACAGAATTGTGTAGCTGAAAGAATGAATAGAACAATCTTGAATATGGTACGATCCATGCTCTTTTTCAAAAATGTAAAGATAATGTTTTGGGCTGATGCTGTTCTATGTGCTGCATATATAAAGAATAGATGTCCATCTAATGCTATAAGAAACAAGACTCCTTATGAATTGTGGTATGGACATGTTCCTTCGGTAAAACATCTCAAGATCTTTGGTTCCACCTGTTATGCTTTGATACCAAAGGTACATAGAAACAAACTTGGTGCTAGAAGTCATAAGTGTATCTTCCTGGGGTATTCAAACACCTCTAAAGCATACTGCCTCTATGATGAAGTAAATAAAAAGTTTGTTGTATCTAGATATGTCATTTTTCTGGAATCATCCAAATCTGACAATATTGTTGAGCGGCAACTTGATCGCTTGGATAGATTCGCAAAAACAAAATCATTTCAAGAATTTGATAATCAGATTCCACATCTTGAAGGGGGGATTCCTATACTAGATCAACATGTGGAATCTTCTTCTGAAGAACAATCTCCCCTGCATGAAACTCCAACAACGGATGATGCTTTAAGTGATGTAATTGATAGAATTGGGAGACTCAATCTTGATTCAGTCCCAACTCAATCAACATAGCAGCCTGGACCATCTCAGAAAGGTCCCCCAAAGTGGCTGACAAAGACACTTGAAAGTGTTCATCCTGATGAAATTGGAAAAACAGGAACCAGAAATTCAAACCGACAAAATGGAGGTGATGTAGATGACTCTAATTCACCTGTTGATATGGATGTTACTTATGATTGTGAATTGAACTTGTCTACAGATTTTGAACCAACTTCCTTCAAAGAAGCTGCTTCTCATGATGAATTGAAAGAAGCGATGAAAAAGGAGTATGATGCCCTCATAAAGAATGGCACTTGGAAGCTGGTTGATCCTCTATTTGGAAACAAACCAATTGGCTGCAAGTGGGTCTACAAGAACAAATACAAAGCTGATGGCTCACTTGAAAAGCACAAAGCTAGGCTTGTGGCAAAAGGCTTTGCACAAAAGGAAGGGGTTGATTATGAGGAAACTTTTGCCCCCACAACAAAATGGGCCACCATTCGGACACTCTTTGCACTAGCTGCTCAGAACGGTTGGAAAGTCCATCAAATGGATGTAAAAACTGCATTCTTGAATGGAGATCTAAAAGAGAATGTTTTTATGTCTCAGCCTGAAGGATTTGCTGTGAAAGGACATGAACATAAAGTATGAAAACTTGTGAAGTCCTTGTATGGCATCAAACAAGCACCACGAGCCTGGTATGAAAAATTAACTGAGCATCTTCTGAAACTCAACTTCAATCATTTTGATCTTGATGATGCAACTTTATTTGTCAAGAAAGTTGGCAAAACAGTTGTATATCTTGTGGTATATGTAGATGATATTTTAATGACAGGGAACAATGAAAGCTATATTGCATCCATAAAGAAAGAATTAGGAAAATGTTTTGAAATGACTGATTTGGGCTATGTTCATTACTATCTTGGCATTGAAGTAACCCAACATCCAAAATCCATATTTCTTTCTCAAAAGAAATACATTGGAGATTTGTTAAACAGATTTGGCATGATAGAGTGCAATCCTCTTTCTACTCCAATGGAACAAAACTTAAAGCTCACATCTATTGAAGGAAAAGAATTTGAGGATGCAACAAAGTATAGACAGCTTGTAGGAAGTCTCATCTACCTCACTACTACCAGACCAGACATTTCATTTACTGTTGGAATCCTCTCCAGGTTCATGCAAAAGCCTTGTGAGGGACATTGGTCTGCTGCAAAAAGAGTTCTAAGGTACTTGAAGGGAACTCAAGACCTTGGAATCAAGTATACACAGGTGGACGACTTCAGCTTGATTGGATACTCTGATTCAGACTTCGATGGAGACAAAGAAACTGGAGTATCTACTTCAGGATATGCTATGAGTCTTGGATCAGGAGCTGTCTCTTAGAGATCACGCAAACAATCAGTTCCAGCAGATTCCACAACAGAAGCAGAATACGTGGCAGCAGCTGAAGCAACGAAAGAAATTGTGTGGCTCAGGAAAATTCTTGAAGATTTGCAGGTAAAACAAGTACAATCAACTCCACTCATGATTGACAACACCTCTGCAATAAAGTTGGCCAAGAACCGAAAGTTCCATGATCGTACAAAGCACATCAATACTAAATATCATCTGATCCGACATCATGTTGAGGCCAAAACAATCCATCTCCGTCATTGTTCCACAAATGAGCAAATTGCAGACATCTTCACCAAAGCGCTTGGAAGAGAAAAGCTTGAAAGATTCAGAATGATGCTTGGACTCACCAACATCCCTTCAGATTAAGGGGGGGAATGTTGACACCTAATCCTCTGCGATTGGGTGAATTTGGAATGTGAACAGTCATCAAGAAGATGAACTGATTAGTCACATTCATGTATATAACAATAGCTACCTAATGAAATAAACGAATCAGTTTTTCTGCCAAGTCTGGAGTTACTCTTGGTCTGACAATCACAACTTGAAATGGCCAAGCCTTTCTCTACTTTACTTGAACTTATGCTTGTCAAATTGGTGAATTATTAATTGTACATGAGTTTATTTGATATCGCAGAGCCTATATGAATGCAAATTTGATTAAAGAAGTCTACACTAAAGACCTTAATTGATTTGGTTGCATATGTTCTTCGAGAAATCCTTGAAACCCTCTCATATATATCCTTCTCCTTATTATTCCCCGCCAACTCATTCATTATTCATTATGTGTTTTGGTTGCATATGTTCTTCGAGAAATCCTTGAAACCATCTCATATATATCCTTCTCCTTATTATTCCCCGTCAACTCATTCATTATTCATTATGTGTTTGATTGTGACATCAAATTTCAATTCACTAAAAAGTAAAAAGCTATTTATAAAGTTAACTTTATAAGTGAAATAAAATTATTATTTTTTTAATATTTTTATTTTATTTAAAAAAAATGATTGGTTCAAGCGGTTGACTCTTATTTCACCATCATTGTTTCAGCCGCCATTTCAATTCATCGTGCCGCTGATGCAGAGTGTTGTACGTTGTCGTCATTTCAATTCATCATAGTGTTGTAGGCCGTCGTCATTTCTATTCATCGTGATTCAGAATAGTGACATATTTCCAATCGAGTTTTCAAGATTTCATACTGGGCACGATTTCACTGGGGTTTCAAGATTTCAACCACTGAATAAATAAAAGAACCTGAAAATATTATACCATTGGAGTCGGATATTAGGCCTACAATTCTAATACAATGAATGTCAACATCCACGTAGCCAACTTTATTATGCATGTGAGTGAGGACAGGAGAAGCAAACAAATCCATCTGGTAGAATGAACACAGTCCTTCCGTGTCCAATTGCTTAATCATTCTTCTTCTTATGAAAATTTGCTCAATCAAGGAGTTTGGATCAACATAATAACAATGATGCCCCGAGTAAGCTCTATAAATCATCCCTATAAAATAACAAAAACCAAAAAGATAGTTCCCTGTAAAATAGCAGAAACCGAAAAAAATAGTTGAACAGAGACCCAGAGACTGCCCGAAATAAAAGCTAAGAAGCACAATAGCTTTAGGCTCGCTGATATAAGGACAGCCCAAAACAAAAAGATGAATCCACAAAAATTTTAGAACTATGGACAAAGCATGAACTAAACATATAAAAAACTTGCATTGAAATAATAGAACTATGGACAAAGCATGAACTAAACATATAAAAAACTTGCATGGAAATAATATTGTTACAAAATTTGGCAGCATACCATGAATCGCTGGTGAGTGTATACGTTATCCAAAACAGATATTTTCATGCCCAGTCTGTTGATTATAAATATGGGGCAGAAGAAGTGAATCATCTCTTTCCCTTATCTATGTTTGCCACGTTATTTGCCACCTCTGCATTAAAATTCGTGTCAACTGCTAGATGTAAGGATGAGGGTGCCTGAAGGTTGGATTTAATTGTAGAAAGACGTGTGTATAACAGTATATAAATATGTCCCCCGGATGCGGGTGATAGAACAGATGGGACGCGTGTTTAAATGCGGCCACACGCTAGCCATGCGCAGTCGCAAGGAACACACATGGGCGCAGGCCTGTTTTCAGCCGCGCGAGAGTGGTTTGTTTGATATTTACCAGAGGAGCTTAAATGCTCTGTCCACCCTTGTACGCAAGCCAGAGTCCGGCTCTTCGGCTCGCATGGAGGTTGCAGTAATGGCGGACGGGTTTCGAGGTGAAGGCAGTTATGTTAAATGCAATGGTGGGTTGGGCTTCACTGCGCCGGTTTATGGTCTGTTCATGGTTCAACCTCAGGGTATGTTTATGCAACCTCTGGAGCTGCGAGCAGCTCCAAGCGGCTGTCTTTCCGTCTGGGCCAACTCGCCGTCTGTTTGTGGTCTCCCCGGGACTGGTTTGATTCTCAATTTCGCTGCGCATTATCCATTCGGCCCCTGCCATCATGGTTAGGCCTCGACAGCGAATGCTCAGCCGTCGAGGCACCTCCCGTGGAGGGTCTTCGCGCCCTCCTGTAGATGATACTTCTCCCCATTGCTGCCATTGCCATTGCCATCGTGCCCGTGAAGCCAACCCCCTTCAGTCAAGTCAATTCCTGGATTCAAGCGCTCCTGATTCTGCTTCCTCGCCCGCCTTCGGCTCTGCCATTTTCAATTTCAACAGTTCTTTGAACTGCCCCCGGATCAGCGCCCATGTGTCGGTTCTCTTCATCGAAGAATCCCCGGATGGCAGCGATACTCAAGACAGTCGGGGGAAGCAGCCAACTGACAACTCAGAGAAAGTCATGAAGACGCCCACTGCAGATCCAGAGAATGTCTCATAATGCCCTCTGGCTCAGGAGGCGATGACCAGCAAAAGAGAAGATGTCAACATGGAAACCACTCCAACTGCAACGAAGGTGGAGGAATACGGGTGGTTGAGGAGGAACCGGAAGAATAACAACGCCTTCGTTCCAGGTCTCTACAACACTTTTGTTAGGACTTTCGACCTCTCTCGCTGTTATGATTATGTTTTGGTTTTCATGTTTATGTTCGGTTGGCAAACTGTCCATGTTTGGGTCTTGGGTTCTGGAATCTTTTTCTATGGTTGGGAAGTGTTTGTTTCCCCTGCGCGGGATTAATCTGTTGTTCTGCTGGCGCCCCTGCGAGGGCTGGTTTATTTTTGGTCTGGTTAAGTCATCGGACATGGCAGTCTCAGCTGTTCCAAGCTGCCATTATAGGCAACTTGGTTCTTTCTGTCTTGAAATGATGTAACTATTCTCTGATAATAGAATAGTTTTAACGAGAAAAAAAAAACAGTATATAAATATGTCACATACCTGTGAGGAGAAATGAATAATGTATGTGGGTGAGTGGAATTCGGTCAGAAAACCTTTTTCAAGTGCAATTTCTGGCAGTTTCCTTCAATAGAATGTTGTGGTTCAGCTGCTCCTCATTCCACCGAGTTATGTTTTCTACCGAATCAATGGGAAAAAGAGAATTTTTCTTTGTCAATTTCTATCACCCTTATCTAAAATGTGCATTCTGTTCTAAACAATTCATAATATTGTATGTCTTCGTGAAAGAGTTGAATTTGAGTGTAGTGCAGATTCAAAAAATATTTCAAATTCTCAATTGTGAAGTCCTGGAAAAGGAACTTAATTGTTTTATCTGATTCTTATATTTTTATTGGAGTTCAAAATATTTCACATATAATTTTTATTTCCATTTTATTTCAAAGTATTTAAATTTTGTAACAAATAATATTATCAATATATACATACTCTATCCTTTCAAATTCGGAATTGTGAACTTTTGAAAATCTATTTCACCACCGAGTTATGTTTTGTACGGAATCAATGGAAAAATATAATTTTTTTTTTGGCCAATTTCTATCACACTAATCTAGAATGTGCATTTTCTTCTAAACAATTCATAAGATTGTATATGCCCTCGTGAAAGAGTTGAATTTGAGTGGAATGTAGATTCAGAAAATATTTCAAATTCTCAATTGTGAACTCCTGGAAACGAACTTAATTATTTTATCTAATTCTTATATTTTTATTTTTATTAGAGTTCAAAATATTTCACATCTAATTTTTATTTCCATTCTATTTGAAAATATTTAAATTTTATACCAAATATTATTATCAATATTTATGATGTGTCTCTCTAGCTTTACAACAGATGTCTTGAGATTTTGTTTGGATCCTGCCCCATGGACAACACTCTATTTAGTTCTATATGGACGTATATGGTAGTGGAAAAAGGTTTTAATCCTCGAACAATTTAGCAAGCATTTTTTTGGAATGCCTTCAAGCATATACAACATGTAATTTTCGACCATCTTAATGAAAATTACGAATTTTCTTTTTTGGAAAAAAAAAAAAAAAAAACCTTGATTTCATCTCACAAGAAGTCTCTTGGACTCCCTATGGATGTTCATGTTTACTTGTGGCTTTTAACCTTCCTCTCAAGTGAATAATACAAATTTACATAACCTCTAAGGGTTATTTTTCCATCAATTAACTTACATCTATCCTTATAATTTTTGATATCCTACTCTTTGTAATTTGTTCATCCAACTTTAGGTAAACAATAATAGCTAAACTAGCACAACTATATAAATTAAATGATGGATAAATGCCCATAGTTTGTGCCATTTAATTTATCATCTATTTAATTATGTAATGCCGAAAATTTGTATTGTCAGATTGTATAAGTTTTGAAATAGAAAAACAGTTTGGAAACCCTTCATTTCATTTGTTAAATTGTGTATAGGATCATTTATTAAATCTAGATTATCCATACTTTTTTATTTTCTAAAGAATGAAAATTCTAAAAGTCCTATTTGTAAATAAGCCAAGCCTGTGGTCTAATTAAATTAAAACTTGTGTTATAATTTACCAAAAAATTTTAACCTTCCTTATATTTTAATATTACAATATAACAATATAATTTAATGTCAAGACAAAGTGGGAGCCAACCACAAACACACAACATAAGATTAAAATGGAAAAACAATTTGGAAACCATCCATTTCATTAGTTAGATTGTGTACCAGACCAAAAAAAAATCAAGATCATTAAATCTAGACTATCCATACATTTTTTTTAAAGATGAAAATTCTAAAAACCCTCTTTCTTAATAGGCCAAACCTATCGACCTAATCAAATTAAAACTTATACTATAATTGGCCCAAAAGAACTTTAACCTTTTTTATATTACCATCAGTGTAATTTGAACACCAAATATAATCACTATATAAATACCTTTTTACTTCAAATCATTCATTTTCGATTTCACACAATTTTGAATTTCTTTATAACATTTAAAAATAAATCATTTTTCAATTTCACATATTTTAAAAATTTATTTGCCACATTTACAAAGAAATATCAGCGATTTACAATTATTATAAAATTGTTCAGACTAGAGGAGGTGCATGGTACACCTTTTTGTACTTAAGTTTAGACTCATGCAGCTTAATGATGAATGGCAAGTTATATACTTAAAGCCAAAGTATTACAACTAAATAACATTTGTAACTTTTCACAGTCTTAGTGATATTTATGTAAAACGAGCGGAACAATAAAACTTTTTGCTAGGTGTGTGAATTAGACATAAATGAATTTTCTAACTAAATATTTCTCGCACCTGACTAAAACTAACTTCCAAGCTATATGGGCCCGCCACACACAATAATTTGATGTGAATTTAAAAAAGAACGCGCAGTGGATTTTAAAGCAGGAAAAAAGGAAGCCTCATAAACAATTTGAATCTCTGACCGTTGGAAATCGAGCGCGCATAAAGCTTTCCCCAGAGGCAAACAAACGCGGCATTAGTTTCATCTCGGCTTCTTTCTTATTCGGCATTGCCTTGGCTTGCTTGATTATTGCTGTTTGTTTGCTTCTTTGTTTACTGCTGTTTGTTTGTTCAGTAGCATGGCCATGCTGGTTGCTTTTTCTTTGATGGATTTTTAATCTTATTTGTTTTGGTTGATTGTTCTTCTTTTATTTCCTGTGTGTGAATTGCTCGGCCGTCCAATTTTTATTTTGTTGCCGAATGCAGAATAGGAGATTAACAATTAGAGATGAAACCATGATATTCATCAGCCCGGGGTGGAGAAGTTGTTTTAACCTTTGTTATCTTTCAGGAGAAGCTGTCTCTCTTCTTTTTTCATTGCAATGTTTGATTAGTGGGTTGAAAAGGAGAGGCGCTATGTTTTCCTATTTAAGATTGGTCGGCTTGCAGGTACATGTTCTACCATCATCTCTGCCTAATTTAATAAGCATTTCTTTGCCTATTTTTCCTTTTGGCGCTATCTTTTCCCGTTTGGGGTAGGCAATCTTGCAGGTACATATTCTACCATGAACTTTGTGGTTGATTTAAGAGGTATTTCGCTTTCTGTCCATTTTTGACCTACTTTTTTTCAACCTCTATCCATCTCTCCATTTGGCTAGTTTGCAGTCAATTATTTTCTGCGCAGGAATTGTACATTCCATCCTCATTCATTCTAGGTACTTGACGCGGAGTCGCAACATTATTTTTGGGAAATTATTGCTAGGGACCATTTTCCCTGTTTTCAGGGTTTCTTACCAGTGCAGTGATTTGATGCCGTTTCTCACCAGTGCAGGGTTTCATCGTATATTGCAGTAGCCGTATATCTCATTGGGCCATCTTCCGCTATATGCATGCAGGTTATGTGATTAACCCAAGGTGGTTTTATTCTTTGAGATGACCTAGCGTTCTGCTTAATATTTAACGCATCTTGCCTGCGAGCCTGGCCGTTTCTCAAGCATCTTCGGATCCGTTATTTTTGGCTGAGTATTTTTCATTCTGGTTTGATTCTTTTAAATAATAAGTCTGTTAATTTTTTTCATATGTAATTAAACTTTTTCACGGTAATATTGAGAGGTGTTGTTATTCTGTTAGATGACCTAGTGTTCTGCGTAGCGTTTTAAAGCGTCTCGCCTTTGAACCTGACCTCTTCTCAAGCATCATCGGATCCGTCCTTTACTTTGGCCAAGTATTTTTCATTCTGGTTTCATTTTTTCAAATCATAAGTGTTTTAAAATGTAATTAAAGTTCTTTTGTGGTTGTTTTGCAATGCAGTGAAGAGTTGAGGAACTAGCCGAGAAAGCCCCTTTTAAATATGTGGTGGCCCCTTTTAATTCTTACTGAGATTTTCCACAGCGGTAATATTGAGAAGTTTTTGTGGTTGATTCCCAATGCGGAAAGGAGTAGAAGAGGCAGCCGAGGAAACTTCCCGTTAAATATTTGGTGGCTCTGGTTTATGCTTCATCTGCTTAGCAGACAGTTTTCGGAGTGATTAACTTCTCATTTTCATCTGCTTATCAGATAGTTTTCCGGGTTTTTAGTTCCTGTGAAAATGAAAATAAAACCCATTGTGGTATGTCATTAGTCATATGTATTTTTAATTGTAGGTGCAGTTGTCGGAGGCATTCACTGCAGTGTTGGTCAAGAACGCACGCAACGTGTAACCCTCTGTTCAATGCCAAATCATGAAATTAGGATAACTTAGAGGATGATTAATTTAGATTAAAAATAGTATTATTAGTATTAATTTAGGCTGAAATTACAATATAATTGATTACTTTCGTTGTATTTTAATTTTTAAGTTATTAAAATAAATTTAAGTTTATATAAATATAATAAATTTTATGTAAATTCTAAAATTAAATAAATTTTATAAAAATTATTATAATTTTTTAATATTGTATTTTTAAAATTTAAATGTAAAATATTTCTTAATAACTTTTTAAAATTATAATCAAAATTAATTCTTAATAACTTTAATTTTATATTTTCAAAATTTTTAATATATTAAACCTCTTATAATTATTTAATTTATTTTAATAGCTATCCATTAATAAGTGTAATTTAAAAATAAATAAGAGGTATTCTCAATATTATATTATATTTTAATTTTAATTTTTGATATATTTCAATAGTGTATTATATTTTATTTTTATTTTTAATATACGAAATGAATAGAAAGTGACTCATTATTGTTATTGATAATAATAATTACATATAAATATATTTTTATTAAAATAACAATTACATATAAATATATTTTTATTAAAATATTATAAATAATTAAATTTATGAAATGAATTGAGTGTCTTATTGTGATTACTGATAAAAAGATTGTCATTGTTAATAAAAGGTGTGTATAATTATATTTTAGCCCAGGAAGTCCTAACATTTTTCTTGGGAAATTGTTGGTAAGAACAATTTTTAGTAATTTCAGGGTTTCTTACCAGTGCAGTGATTTAATGCAGTCATTGTATATTGCAGTAGCTGCATATTTCGTTGGGCCATATTCCGCTATAAGCATGCAGGTTATGTGATTAATTCCGTGAGATGACCTAGTCTTCTGCGTAATATTTTGACGCGTCTCGCCTTCGAACCTGGCAGCTTCTCAAGCATCATCGGATCCGTCCTTTGTGGCTGAGTATTTTTCATTCGGGTTTGATTATTTCAAATCTTAAGTCTGTTAAATTTTTTAATATGTAATTAAATTTTTTCATGGTAATATTGAGAGGTGGTGTTATTCTGTGAGATGACCAGTGTTCTGCATAATGTTTTAAAACGTCTCGCCTTCCAACCTGGCTGCTTCTCAAGCATCGTCGGATCCTACTTTTTGGCTGAGTATTTTTCATTCTGGTTTAATTTTTTCAAATCATAAGTCTGTTAAAAGTTCTAAAATGTAAATTATTTTTTCGGTGGTCGATTTAAAATGTTTTTGTTAAATTTTTCGGTTGATTTACAATGCAGAAAAGAGTTAAGGAGGTAGCCGAGAAAACCCTTTTAAATATGGTGGCTCCCGTGTATGCCAGATTTTCCACAGCGGTAATATTGAGAAGTTTCTCCCGCTGAAGAAACACCAGCCCCTTTTAAATATATGGTGGCTCTCATTTATGCTTCAATTCCTACTGAAATTTTCCACAGCGGTAATATTGAGAAGTTTTTGAGGTTGATTCTCGATGCAGAAAGGAGTTGAAGAGGCGGCCGGGGTAATCTTGACAAGTTTTTGTGGTTGATTACCGATGCAGAAAGGAGTTGAAGAGGCAGCCGAGGAAACCTCCTTTTAAATATTTGGTGGGCTCTCGTTCATGCTTCATCTGCTTATCAGCTACAATATAATTAATTAATTTAATTGTATTTTAATTTTAAATTTATTAAAATGAATGCAAGTTAATATAAATATGATTAATTATATTTTAATTTTTAATTTATTAAATGAATTGAAGTTTATATAAATATAATTCATTTTATGTAAAATTTAAAATTAAATATAATTTATTAAAAAAAATACAAATTTTTAATGTTGTGTTTTTAAAATTTAATAATAATGTTTTATTTATTTATTATGTAAAATGATTTCTATTTTTTTAATTATAATTAAAATTAAATCTTAGTAATTTAAATTTTATATATTTTTAGAATTTTAAATTTAAATTAATTTTAAATTTATTAAATTTTTTATAATGATCTAAGTTAAATTTAATAGTTATAAATTAACCAAGGTAATCTAAAGTAATTTAAAAATAAATAAGAAACATTTAATGATATATAAAATATTATATTATTTATTTATTTTTGATATATTTCTATAGTATATTATATTATATTTTTTGTTTTTCATATATGAAATGATGGTAAAGTATTTTATTATTGATAATAAAAATTATATTTTTATTAAGCTATTATAAATAATTAAATTTATGAAATAAATTAAATAACCTTATTTTATTATTATTAATAAAAATTATATATAATTATATTCTAGTTTATGGAAGAAGTTTAATTAACGATCCTAGTTTATGATGTAAATCAAGAATTTCAAATAGAATAAAAAAATTATGTACTTTATTTTTTTAAGAAAATTTAATTCTTTTATATTTCAAAATTTTAATTAAATTAATAATATTTTTTCCTTAGTGAAATGTATTTAAATAAAAAAAATTAAAATATAGAAAATCAAAATTAAAATGCTGTAAATGGTTTTCCTCATAGTATTTGTTCTATTGGATTTCTAATCCTCAACTGTAATTCATCTTCAAGATGTAGAGAGAATCTTATCGACATTATTTCAATTTTCACTTATAATATTTATATTTTTAATTTCTTTATGAACTTATATTTTATATATTTATTTAATAAATAAAAATTATATATATAATTTATTGATGAATTTTTTGCAAATAAATGTATAACACTATCTTTTATATTTTTATAATAATAATTATCAATAATTATATCTTATGTTTAATAATTGTGTAATGAAATGAACAATTTACTATTCATATTATTTCAAATCTCATATATGTATTTAAAATTTATTTTATTAATCTAAATTTTATGAAGTTATTTAATAAACATAAATTAAAATAATTATAAAGCATATTATTTTTGGAAAGAAGTTGAATTAGTGATCGCTGAAAAAATAATGTATTTATTTTATTATCAATATAAATATGATATTAAAATATTATTTATAATGATTAACTAAATCATTAAAAACATTATTTATAATTGTTAACTAAATTATTGAAGTGTAGAATCTTCCATTAATATACATCAGGGTCATTCCACTAAATATACATCATTATTATTGTCATTAATAATAATAATATTAATTAAATTTATATATTTTTTAAAATTAAATTTATACTTCATATTCATTTAATATTTAATTCTTTAATAAAATATTTAATAAAACTAAAATTAAATAATAATTATTATTTATTAAATTAACAATAAAATTTAAAATATTAGGTTACCCCTTTATTAAAAAAGAAAACTAATGTAAACCCGAAATCTATAATTTAATTGCCGTTAAGATTAGTATTATTCAACATAAGCTCAGTCATCTTACCTCATTTATTGCCCTTATTTAACATTAAATATATTATCTCTTATTTAATTCTCTTAAGATTAGTTTTATTCAACATGAGCTCAGTCATCTGACCTCATTTATTGCCCTTACTGAATATTAAGCATATTTATTTGTAGTAAGTAGGATCAGTGAGAGATCTCTTATTTAATTCTCTTAAGATTAGTTTTATTCAACATGAGCTCAGTCATCTGACCTCATTTATTGCCCTTATTGAATATTAAGCATATTTATTTGTAGTAAGTAGGATCAGTGAGAGGATTGTATATTTGTCATTATGGGAGTTCCGTTCAAAGATCGTCGTATATGTAGTTCTACCGGTAGCCGGCAGGCTCATTTCACATAATTTCCATATATGGGAAGAGTAAAAGAGAGAAAATAAAAATAATAATTGTCCATTATCTATTCTAAATCAGCGTATAAAGATAGTGAACAAATATAAATAAAGTGAAACCAAAAACATATAAAGAGAGTGAACAAATATAAGTCAAACCAAAAACATAGAAAACTACCTAGTACAAACATAGTAAGTACAACTGTGAAAACAAAATATTGTTTTCATCATGAGAAAGGAAAGAACCCAGCCTCGTGCTAACAACCCCCATCTCCAGCGTGGTATGGAGACTGTTATTAGAAACAGTGATTCCAAACATGGAAATGGTGTCAGCAGTGGAATTGTGAACCCTGAAAATGTGCTGAATGAAGATTTCTTGAAAAGTGCCCATCAGATTACTGATGTTCTTAAGCCAGCCTTGTAAGTTGTAAGTGTGGTTGTGGGTGAAGGAACCTTCATTATCTTGTTTGTGGCCGCTAAAAGAAAGGAAGAGGCGGAAAGCTGCCAGCAACGTCCCAGCCATCCATACCTGGTTGAAAGACTTTTTAGGACAGCCATTATATATTGGTTTGTTTTTTAAAAGTTTCCAGTTTCTGAATTTGCTGTGGGCATGGAGCATATCAAGGAATAGCATTACAGAAAAAAGCATTTCAATGAAATGTAAGTAATGAATTTTCCCGTGAATTGGTTGGGGTTCAACCTTTTCTCCGAAAAGTCAATGGAATATGCCCAAGTGACGTCCAGTCACTCCCAAAACTGAAAACGGGAATGCTCGAAAATTGCAGAGGACGAAGATGATGCCAGTGTTTGGATAGGAAATAGTGGACAAGCTGAGAAGAGTATGATCACCTGACACTATTGGGGGCATTGCAAAAGAAAATGAAGTCAGTAAACAAAGAGTTAATTTGGTGAATATTCAGATGCACGGAGCAATTCAGATACATCTCAGAAGTAGATGCAACCAAGTAATTTATAAATTAGAGTTTAATTAAATAATTGATAAATTATATGTTGGCATCTCAGCCTATGAGACAGTTTCTCGAACTCCGCAAGCAAATAATTCTGGTATCTCGACTTTGAAAATGTCTACTTCATCTAGTTTAAGAAATCAAGGATTAAAATGGAGAAATGACTTCAAAATTAGGGAGCATAATAGGGTATGCTACATCACTCCTGCAAAAGCATGCACAGCCTGGGCTTTGCTATAGTTTTAAGCAGAAGTTAGAAAGGTGAGTTAGGCAATGCCATTCGCATTGAATTTCTGGTAACTATCTTTTAGGGATTTACTACCTTTGCCGTGGAGACCATCTTTATAATTTAGGGATTTTTTACTTGTACCATTTTAGGGATTTTTTACTTGTACCATGGTTTAATGCGGTAGTTGTATAGTTTATTTTTCCATTTTCTATCAAAAGCATGCAAGTTATGTGATTAATCTGAGGCCGTGTTATCAGTGAGATGACTTGAAATTACAATAGAACCTATTCTCTGGGTCGCATTTCGAAAAGTGTTTTGTGCAATATTTTAATGCAAGCTTCTTACACTCTCCGCCTTTGAATCTCAAATCAATGGCCGTAGAACCCTTTCGTTTTGTTGAGTATTTTCCGTTTTTTTTTTGTTTAATTCATAAATCTGTCAAAATTTTCTTTGATGAATTCAAAATTTTACAGTTCAGAATGAAAAACTGAACATCCAACCCTATTTTTTTTATTGATTCGGAATGTAGAGAGCAGTTGAGGAGGCAGCGGAGGAAGTCAATTTTAAATATTTGGTGGCTGTTGTTTCTGCTCCAATTCCAATTCCAGGTAGGTACACGATGTTGTTTCTGCTCCAATTCCAATTCCAGGTAGGTACACGATCTCTAACCCTGTATGAAATGCGAAATCATAATTTATTTTTCTGCTTTCAGCTTTTCTTAACAGTGCAGGGGTTTAATGCAGTTGTTGTATATTTCATTGTCCCATCTTCCACTATAAGCAGGCAGGTTATGCGACTAATACACGGTGGTGTTATTGAGATGACCGATAAACAACAATAAAGTCCATTGGCTTTATCGCATCGTGGGAGTGTCCTGCGCAATATTTTAACGCGGGGTTTACATTTTGTCTGGCCTTATAACCTCAAATCAATGGCCCCTCTTCAAGCATCACCGGTCCCATTCTTTACGGTTGGGTATTTTTCATTCTTGTTTGATTCTTTAAACAATAATAAGTCTGTGAATTTTTTTAACATGTAATTAGAATTTTCCAGGGTTTTTGTGATTGATTGTGATTCATTCCTGATGTAGAGGTAGCTGAGAAAACACCTTTCTAAATATTTGGTGGCTGTCGTTCAGGCTCCAATTTTTACTGAGAATTTCCACTGTAATTGTGAGACCGTTTTGTGATCGATTCCCGATGGAAAGAGGAGTTGAGGACGTAGCGGGATGAAACCCCTTTAAATATTTGGTGGCTTTCGTTCATGCTCCAATTCTTATTGAGAATTTTCACAGTAATATTAAGAGAGTTTTTGTGGTTGATTCTTGACGCCAAAAAAACAGTTTAGGAAGCAACTAAGAAAACCCTCTTTTAAATATTTGGTGGCCCTCATTTATGTTCCAATTCTTCTTCTCAGCAAATTTACTTACTTCTTTGGGGTTTTATCTATAAAGCGTTACTGTGAAAATGAAAATAAGACACAATTGCCGTATGCTATTATTGTCTTATTTTTCCAATTGAAATAACATTGAAGAAACGACGGTTTGAGATCGCTTATTCGTACGTGTTTATTTATTGTATGTGTAGTTGTCGGAACAGTTGTCAGAGTCATTCACTGCATTTTTGGTCAAGTACGCAGGCAACCTGTAACTGTCTACTCGATGCGAATTCATGAACTTGGAGCACAGTTGGTTAAATTTTTTGGTGAAGGAAGTACATAACCTGCAGCTGTCTATGGGACCACAATTTGGGTTAAATTAGAGTACGATTAATTTAGATCAAACATAATTTTATTATTGATTTAGCTGGAAATTATAATGCTATTAATTATTATATATATATATATATATATATATATTTTGAAATTAACTATAATAGATTAATTTAATTATATTTTAGTTTTTAATTTAAATAAATAAATAATTAATTAATTAAATTTATTTTGAGTAATTGATAAAAATAATTAAAATCCTCCCCCATAAATCAAAATTTACATGTAACATAATCAACTTTAATATAAAATAATATAAAATAATATTGTTGAACTACATTACCATCTTTGGTTTTTTACTCTAATCCCTTTTAGTGTGCCTCCATTTTGTTTAGGCTTTAGATGGCATTTCGCATGCCTCCCTATTAAAATGAACTTAATCTTTCTATGTTTTGATTTTTTTCAAACGTATAATATAATGAATGGTTTATTATTTTTATTTATAATAATAATTAATAATTATATTTTATATAGATTAATTTTATTAAAAAATTATTATTTTATTGTAATAATTTATTAATTATATATTTTTTATTTAATTTTTTTATAAAATATTTAATAAATATAAATATAAATTATAATAAAATATATTGTATTTATATAGAGTAGGTTAATTCTGGAATATTTTGATTATTTTATTAAATTTGGTGATAAAAATATTTATGAAATTGTTTATTTTTATACTTCAAAACTTAAAATGTATTTTTGAATTCATATAATTTTTAAGGATAATTGAAGAAAATATTTTTTTTAACAATTACACTATAAATATTTATATTATTATAAATAACAAATATATTTATTTATTTATTTATATTATAAATAACAAATATATATTTTAAAATAAATAAATATCATTATGATTAATATTATAATAAATATAGTGTTAATTAAATATATAAATTTTTCATAAAATTAAATTTATATTAATGATTAATTAAATAACAAATATTATTATTATTTAAAAAAAATTAGCTGAGTGTGGTTCACAATTTGCCAATGGTGTTTCGCTGGTTTATGTTGTTATGTTTTATTTACTCTTTAAAATGACATTTTCCACTATTCTCTATATCTGGTTATGCTCCTTCCTATACTTTATATGGACAAATGATGGTCCATCTGCTGATTTTTGGTTTTACTTCCTGGTTTTTTTGGGTTTATTCATGGGTTATATGAAGGCTTACATTAGATTTGGTAGGCTATTTTGGTTATGGTTACATTTTCTTAATGCGTTGCTCTCATATATATAGAACTTGATAAAGTTGCATGTACTGGTTTTCACATTTTCAATAAAACCAACTTTTTATCTTATTGAAAAAAATAGTTTATAAATTATACTCCAAATAACATAATAAATATTATTAATAATTATATTCTATATTAAATATTTAATTATTTAATAATAAAATTAATCAATAATTAATAATTACAATTAATTAAAAATTAAAATTACTATTAATTAATAATTATTATATTATTTTTAATAAAATTAAAAATAACAATAACGTAAAAAACGATATTCGAGTACAAACAACTGTCACCAATCAATTTATATATATAAAGAGTAATATAGATCCAAAATCTCTCATTTAATAGTTGCTGGGACGATTCAATATTTTATTTATAGAAAGCAGATCCAGCGAATAGAACTCGAGAATGCCCTCCTCTTTCACTCAAAAATGTAGGTGAAAGAACTCTGATTATCTTGTTTACAGCGGCAGCTAAAGGAAAGGCAAAAGCCTAAAGCCGCTAACCATGTTCCTAGCCATCCATATACCATAGAACGGTTGGAAACACTGCCATTTACTTATTGAAAGTTGCCCCTCTTAAACGACTTCTAAGACGACCATTATATACAAGTACGGATCTCGTATTGGGTTGTATTTTAAAATGTTCCGGTTAAGCAGCTCGCACGCATTTATGAAGTGACGAAGAAGGATTCTGAATTTGTTGGGGACTGGGCTCACAAGCTGTCGGGTACAAGAGATGATCGTCATAGTAGAGATTCTTAGAGAGAGCAGTTGGGCATAGAACCTCTTAAGGCATGGCATTAAAGAAAAATCATTTCAATGAAACATATCGTAATCTCATCGGATGAATTTTCCAATGAACTGCTTGGGGCTAAACCTTATCTTCTCTACGAAAAGGTAATGGAATAGGCCTAGGTGTTGCACCAGTTATTTCCAAAAAGAAAACGTTTCTAGTTGCCGAATGCTTGAAAAATGCAGAGGACGAAGATGAAGCCAGTGTTCTAAATAGAGAGGAAATAGTGAACGAGCTGGGATATGTATAATTATAATTACCTGGGGCATTGTAAAAGAAAAGGAACTCAACAAACATAGAGTTAATGTTGTGAAAACCTCAGATGCTCGGAGCGATTCAGATACATCTCAGAATGGAATGCAAGCAAATAATTGATAAATTAAAGTTAAATGAAATAATTAATAAATTAGATGATGGCATCTCTAATTGTGAGACATTTTCTCGAACCCCATCCGAAGCAAATGATTCAGGTACCTCTGCTTTCAAAATGTCTACTTCATCTAGTTCAAAAATCAAGGGTAAAACGGAGTGATGACTTCAAATTCAGAGAACAAGACAATGCATGCTGCATCACTCCGGCAAAGGCATGAAGAGCCTGAGGTGTTTGCCCTTGAAAGATGGCTTAGGTAATGCTATTTACATTGAATTTTTGGTACACACGATTTTTTATCATTTAGGGATTTCTTACTTGTGCCTGTCTACTTCATCTAGTTCAAACATAAAGGGTAAAACAAGGGTAAAATGGAGAGCTGTCCAAAGTTCAGGGAACAGGACAAGGCTTGCTACATCACTCTTGCAAAGGCATGAAGAGGCTGAGGTTTGCTCTTGAAAGATGGCTTAGGTACTGCTATTTACATTGAATTGTTGATACAAACTATCTTTTTATCATTTAGGGATTTCTTACTCGTGTCTCTTTAGAAATCAAGGGTAGAATTGAGAGAGGGCTTCAAATTCAGGGAACCGGACAAGGCATGCTACATCACTCCTGCAAAGGCATGAAGACCCTGAGGTTTGCACTTGAAAGAGCGCTTAGGTAATGCTATTCACAGTGAATTGTTGGTACAAAAGATTTTTTTATCATTTAAGGATTTCTTACCTGTGCCGTGGAGACAAATATTTTATAGTTTAGGTTTTTTTTATTATTATTTTAAACTGTGTTGTGGTTATGCAATGGATGTATAGTTTATTGTTCCATCTTCTACTAAAAACATACTGTTTATGTGATTAATCCGAGGCAGTGTTGAAATGACTCAAAATCACGAGAGAGTAATGCAGGACTCGGCCTTTCATCTCTAATCAATGGGGCTAGTCAGACATCCTCCTATCAGTCTATTTTCATTAGGTATTTTTCATTTTTATTTATTTATTTTTTAAATTAATTAATTTAAAATTTTCCTATTAAAAAAAAAAAACAAACATCCCATGATATTTTTTAAAATAATATTGAAAATCTCTTGTTATTGATTCAAGATGCAGATAAGACTTGAGGAGGCAGCCAAGGAAATCCCTTTTAAATATTTGGTAGTCATCATTTTCTTTTTGTCAGTAAAATTTACTTTTTATTTTCATCTTCAATGGACAGTTTTATATGGTGAGGGTTCCTATCAAAATGAAAATAAAACTTATTGTTGTATGTGATTATTACAGTTAAATGACATTGAAGAGGCAACCCGTCGTACGACACCGCTTGTACGTGCATATTCGGACGTGTTTATTGCATGTGAACTTTTCAGACGCATTCATCCGAATCATTGTGAGGTAGGTACAAAATCTCTAACCCTGTTTTAGATGCAAAATCAATATATTTGTTATTTTCTCTGAATGGTTAATAATATAGATTTTAAGACATTAAAATATTTTAAAATAATAAAACCTTTATAATAGAAAGGTCCGAAAACAAAACTAATAAATTAGTTATATTAAAATATTTATATTATTTTTAAATTAAAAATTAATTAATTATAATAAAAATATATTATTTTTTAATTTTAGATACAACTAGAGTAGGATTGATTAACTTGTATGTTGAAGAATATTACAATAGTATTGATTAACTAGGATGTAGAAGAATATTACAATAATATTATATTTTTAGAATTAAATGGTTTATTATAATGTGTTTTTAATACAACAAAAAAATTGTAAGCAAGGCTAGAGGGACAAGACAACAAAAAATCTTTCCACATGTTTGTCAAGAATAAATCTTCTACTCTATCGCACCTAGTCTTCCACTTCAAAAATGGTCTTTGTACCAGTCTTTGTACCATTTCTAGGATAATACTTCTATATCTATCCACCGTGGCATTGGCAACTGACTGTGTACGAGTTTGACCCGCAATAGGAGGGGAGTTGGGGGCAGGGGAGGGACCCAGGTGACTGAAGATCTCTCCATGATGGGGGGCTAAAAGGTGATGCCTAGCCATATTGCCAAACCCAAAACTAAAAACCAACTTAACACAAGAAATGTTGGAGTAGTTTGAAGGATACTAGGTGACAGAAAGAGAGGAAGGATTGAGACTGAGTGGTGTGGGAATGTCACTGAGTGCAAAGGGAGACAATAGGGAGGAACCCCCGAATGGAAATGAAAATCCCTAGAGAGAAACCATAGTAAAACTAAAAAGAAAGGAATCCAAAAATGGAGGCCAGGTGGATACGGGACCAACAACCAAACTTGAACAACTCTGAATTCCATATAATGAAACCCCACCAAAACTAACAAGCCCAGAGTGGGCACATAAAACCAGAATTCCAAGATAACATTGATATCATCACATTTACAACTACATAAAAGTTCAAGGTAGAAAAAAAAAAAATTGCAAACTTGCAAAACTTTCTTTATGGTTGTAGTGCCCTAGATGTGGCATATTCTACGCCGACAAGCTTCTAGTTGAGAACAAGCACCAACCCTTCATGCAAGGCTATCTCCATTCCCCAACAGACATTGTATCACCTTTTTCTTGCCTTTTCTTTCTCAAGAATAGTAAGTCCACAGAGGATAGTAACTTCCAATAGGGTTTGTGTAAGGGAGGTCCTCGAGTTGGTATATAAGTTACAGGGGGCCATGCCTCATTGTCCTTCTTGCAACCAATATCATTATACTCCATTTTCCACCCTGATTCATAGATGATTGTTATTCGTCGGCACCTTGAGTCTGTGTGCAGGGTGGTTTGTCCTTCATTGGACTCCCATGCATCCAAAAACCTTGCCTCCATCCTCTCCCACACTTCTAGAAGATTATGTCCTGATTGCAGTTGTACTACCTTCCTTGTAAGATGTCATTTGGTGGCAGCCTTCCCCCTCGTCATAATTGTTCTGCCCTCATTTTAGTTAGTGGAGTCCACCCCACTGTCAAAGCACCCTCTGTGGGGGCTCTTAGCTTTTTCTTGCAATTTCTTCACGCACAATTATGATAATTCCTACTTTGACTCTTGACCACTCTCGATCCAACATTTCATTTTTATGATTTAATCCTTAATTAACTAGTCTATTAGGTAACATATTCCCTTTCTTAAATGCATGTGAAAGGACAGGGGTAGAGATTGTAGTTAAGATATTTTTTATTCTATTCAATCTTGCTATTTTTTTTTCTCAATGTGACTACTTCTATTATTGATACAAAAAATTACAGCAAGGCCGTGGCCTTGAGAGTTCAGCCTGTTGATGGCATTTTACACAAGTGACAAAACACATAAGATCAGTACAGTTCTCCGACACATTGCAGTTTTGAACAGTGACAAAACCATTACATTTGACAGACAGTGCCCTGAGACGGACAAAAACATGGATAGAAACATGAAACAACTGATATATGTAGTAACGACGCACTGACATGCAGGATCCTGAGCCAAAATCATAGCAACGAAAACAGAAATAAGCTAGGCTAGTCATCATCTGTAGTATAGGGCTGCTCAACAACCAGACACCCATATCGAAGAGAGTCCTCTGAGTCCGAATGAGGGGCCACCAAGCCGGTGGGATCGCCACGCACAGACCCACTTGGGCCAGCGGGGTTTGCCAGAATCGGCGACGAAGCATTCTCCGAGACTGGGCGCAAATGTTCCTCCGGATTTACAATTCGCTGTTCCGCAGGTGCTTCAGCTTGGGCCGCTCCCAAATTACTGTTGCCTTCAAGCTTTTCAATAGAGACGGAAATAATAAAAGTAGCATTATCGAGCGAGCAAGGGAAACGATACTGCGCAGTATGGTGAGCAGCATGTTCACATACTGCATCTCTGATCTACCACGACCCCTTCCTCTGCCACTCCTCGTTGCCGGAGGACATCGCCTTTCAGGTTCCGGAGTGTTGGAGGAACGCTGCGAGACTGCTCGACCACCAGAGCCCCCTCTTCTGCTCAGTAACCTGACTCTTTCGCGCTGCATTTTTGCTTGCTCTGAGCTGGGTAACAACAGAACCTCCCAATAACCATACAAACTCTGCACATTAACAGTTCTGTGAACCCCTGCAGAGGGATTTAGAGAAGTGCCTAGAACTGGAAGTAAAAACTCTACAGCGGAATACATTGAAGCTGGTATGTTGTGAGCGTATAAGGAGCGGCAGGACGCGGCGTGCGAGACGACGGGTGAACACAATAAAGGCCGCATTAAAGAAGTTTTGCAGGCCCATCTCCCTTCCCAAGCGATCTGACTCGTGGCGTATGTGAGCTGACAGATGCCCATCTGATGCGCCGCCTGATTGTCCTTTGGACATTTAATCACCCGCATCCGGGGTATTCAATCTTGCTATTAATATCCAACTATCTGAAATTTTTGTTGGACTATAGCCATTTTGAATTTTCTTTACCATTGATATAATAATTTTGGAAACTCCTTCGATTACTAATTTTTGAATTTTTTTATTCTTGGCTATTATCAAAGCTTGTTTAAGAGCTAAAAGTTCTACCATATTATTAGTGTCCTTCCCTAGGTCCCCCATAAAAAAATCAAGGACCCGTCCTTTCTCATCTCTGAAAACCCCACCCAAGGTAGTTGGACCAATATTACCTTTAGAAGCTCCATCGAAATTTAGTGTCACAAAGCCTTCTGGCAGTGGTTGCCATTGATCTGGGCTAGAGTACTTTGGCTAAGGGGTGGGACATTAGGGAGGAAATAGATTCATTGATTCCTAAAGTCACCAAAATTTGTGATTCTTTGGAGGTGCACTCCCAGTCTTGGCTTGACCATGGGATGGTCAAGATTGTCTCACTAACTTTTTCCACGATGGAGTTCCAAATTATGTTCGTGTTCTTTTCTTGGTCTTTAAAATTTCTTTTGTTTCTCTCTTTCACACCTTCATAATATAAACCTAGGGAACAACTGCTAGACCCTATTAACTATGGCACTTTGAAATGGTCCTAGACTCCATTCCTTGAGAGTAGTAATTATATTGTTGCTATTTTGATCCGATTTTTTGAAAATTATGGCTATTTTGTCCCATATCTTGGTAGCAAAGTTACAATTATTTAGAAGATGTTCTATATTTTAAGCCTTGTTGCCACATAAATAACATCTACTTGGGCCTTGAAATCCTCTTTTCTGAAAATTGTCCCAAGTTAAAATTTTGTTTTGCATGAGAAATCAGAGGAGTGTCACTTTAGGCCAGAGCTTAAGATTCCATAATTTCTTCCACTTGTGGATGGTTGGTTGCCCTTCTAATCTTGCTAATATTTTGCAAGCTTCTTTTAAATAGATCTTTTCAGCCTATGGCACCATCAGAGAATATCCTTCCTTGATTGTACTTTGATTTTCCAAATTTCTAATTCTTTTATGAGTATTTCCTATGTTTCATTACTTATGTTTGTTGGCTAGATTGTGCATCTCTCCCACTATCTACATTGGTGCTATGATATGGGTTGCTCCTAATAATGCTTGACCATCTCTTTACCCTGTGCTAGTAATTGTGTTTCCTTCTCATTTAATTCTCCCTCTTTTTCTAGTATTGGCCATTGCTACCAAGAGTCCTCCCAAAAAAGGAAAGATCTCCCTTTCTAATTTCCCAAAAGCTGTGATTTTGGATGATATTTTTATTTTTCTAGATCACATTCCATATGTGTGATCCCTTAATGTATCCTTCCAGTCTGATTAGTTAGTCCTCATCTACTCTCGGTACATTTTTCTCCTTCCAAACTTTTCTTCATATTGCTCCTTGGTTCTTAAGCCATCTCCACTAAGTTTTTGCGCGTAGCGCCTGATCGAGAATCGTCGGGTCTCTTAGTCCCATGTTCCCCAGCTTCTTCGGGTTGCATTATTTTTCCCATGCTACCAAGGCCCATTTATTTTGAAAATTAACACCACCCACAAAGAAAGGTGTTGGCTGAAGGTGTCCTGTCCCAGGTTCAGAGTTAGTCGCGCCAACAAACAAAACCCTTCACTGTTAGCTCTTTCGGCAACAACTCGCGTAGCACAGGCTGCAGTCTCATCCGAAGCAGTATTGGGGGATGAAAGAACCAAGTTTCTGCATCCAGAGGCTAGTGTGATGTCTTCCAATGCTTTAGATCTGCTTTCACGTAGGCCAGTAGACTTCTAGGGCTCTTTATTGTAACCAAGTTAAAGCAGCTTCCAGACCTTTGCGAAGGCCCGATCGGTCTTTGCGGACCTTAAACAGATGATTTATCTACTTTCGCGCATCAGTAAACAACCCTGGATCGTAGTTCGCAGTGATCTACTTAATTTGTCATAAACATAAGAGAAATAGCTTTTAATCTTCGTAGAAGTGGATAACCATTCATTTCATGCAATATTAAGACAGATTCAGTGAATTGGCGCAACATTCATTCAGTGTTTCATAAACATATCATTCAATTGACAACATATATCATAAATAGAGTCAATGGAAATACATAGTAATTCTTCAAAAAGGTTGGCTTTATTGATCTTCAATTCATTGATTACAGACTCTTCTACCTCGCGCACACAGCTGCAGGGGTCCACGCACTCAACTGCGAACTCTATCCAGGCCTCCTGCGCACTCAGCTGCAGGAGCCTTCCCTTCTTTCCCCTAAGAACATGAAGCAGAGCCTTCCTGCCTTAGCACTTGCTCAAGACACAAAACTCTTCAATGTACCCAATTCTCTATCGAAAGTTATCTCTAAGACTCATTATGACTCAACTATTTATAGCTTCCTCAATACAATACCATGGTCTACGGACCATGGGTGAGTCTCAAAACCGACTTGACTATCTATCCAAACAGGGGGCTAAGACCCCTTTGACACCTATCTATCTGTGCGCTCCGCATCCACATGTCGCGAAGACTTTACATCTTTTACAAAATTGGGTTAAGTTAACCCCAAAACTACCCCAAGGGATCCTATCCCAATAGGCCCCCAACACAAAGATTGTGACTCGCCCTCGAGTCACTCAGCTGGTGCCGCGATCTTGCTGCGAAGATCACTCAACTCAACCTATATTATTGCAACTTCTGCAGCGCTTTGCGCTGCTGCCTACTGTACTTCTTCGACCAACTTTTTAGTTGTTGGCCCATCCACTGCGAGGCGCATGATCCACTGTTTTTGCTGCGATCCTTTGAGCTTCTCCTGGAGTGACAGAGTAAGCTGACATGCTTCTTCTAGCCACAGCTGTAATCTGGCCTTCAGCAAGGCCTCCTTCCTCTGCAAGTCCTCCACCTGTGTAAGCAGTTGTTTGCCCTCCTGTAGCTTGGCGAGGCATTGTGCTGGCGCCAAAGTGCGCGCAGTCGCTCAAACCTCATCATATTGTCGTTGTGTTTCTCGAACATTTGTGTTTAGCTGTTGCAGGGTCGGGTCCTCCTACAAATTTGTGCATAACTCCATTGTTGCATCAAACATCGACGAGCAATCATAGAATACGGTGTCCAACGCAGTCTGGTCCTCCTTTATTGCTTCTCTGCATTGTTCCCAGACTTTTGGCGGAGTCGTCGGCTATAACTTTAACTGTAGATTTGTTATTTGCATCTGAAAATCGAAAGTCACCCTACCGACTTCCTCCTTTGAAGCACATATTGCAGCAGCCAATTTCCTCACTTTGGCTGAGGCCTCTGCATCCTCTGGTATATTCAACTCAGGCACTGACTTGCAGGCCTGCTCAATCGACGTTACCAGGTTCTGGCGTTATGTCTGTAATTCCTCCTTTTCCTTCAGCGCCTGAGTCTTTTCTGCGAAAAGCTGCTCGTTGTTGACTTTAAACTCATTGACAACGGTGAGTGTGCGTTGTTCTCTGATCTTCAACTCATCTGAGACCCCCTGATATAGCGCATGAAGGGTTTGGAGTGGCAGCGCAGCAAGGTTCAGTCCCATATCCTTCACTGTGCTGAGCACAACGCGATCTTCGTTCGATTCAACTCAGACTGACCCCTCTGGCAAAGGAATGACTTTGAGATCCAGAGTCCATTCAATCTCTGTGACTGCGCTACTTCCCTGTGTCAGGCTCCTTGCGCGTCGCCCACCTGTCCGACACCCACGTGAATCCTGTTTGCCAGGATTTGCAACTCGCGCAGATCCTTCTGGACGCTCCCCAACATCTGCATGTATTGCTGCTCAAAATTTTGCAGCACCTCTGTGGTTGTGTCCCGGATCTTGTCCTCGATCTTATCGAGATCGTCTTCTGTCAGTACCATGGGATCAAGATGTGTCTGCTTGTCAGACTTATGCTTCTTCCGCTGTCCGCCCGTCTGTTCCTGTCCACGCCTCTTCAGGATGAAGGGAGTGCTCTGCTCCTCACCGTTGCCTCCTGCCTGCTCTGACAGTTCTTGTTCGTCAGTGTGGTGTGAAGTAGACTTCCCACTCTCCTTGACATCCTTCTGTTCTTTCTCTGCCTACTCTTTGGCAATGCGCTTTCTCCATACGTGCCTTCTCTGCAGCTGCCTTAGCAACCTCTTTCTTCTTTTGTTCAGTCAAGGTATGCGCATCTTTCTGAGCGGCTTCCTTCTGCTTCTGCGCAGCAGAATTCTCTGTGCCTTTGTTGGTTCCCACATCCAACGTTGTAGGTTCGCGACACTCTGGCGGCCAATAGCCGACAACTTCCTTCACATACGTCTCGCTCACTAAATAAGGCAATAGATGCCAAGTTCCCTCTGGGTCCTTCTGTGTACAGATTGATACGTTGTGAAAGTCAGCCTTGAACTCCGCGTAGGCTGTCAACTGTTTGAACAAGGTTGGGGACAACCTTGGCCTCTAGATAACCACCATCCGAAGGTCCATCTCCATCAGGACCCAAAAATCTTCATTTCCTTGATATGTGCCGCATCCTTCGTAGACCAGAGCGAGGTGAACCTTGTTGCCTCGGGCATATTCCTTGTGCGGAGGAAATTGGCTGTCCTCAGGCAATCTCCACGAAACTAATATGATAGACAGTAGAAGCCAAGCATAATGAAAAGGCTTGCTTTCATCTTGGGCTTCTCGGCAGTTTGCGAGGAACTCCTAGCAAAGATACTTGGACCAATTATACTGCACGCCCTTCGCGCACTGTGCAGCAAGTGACACTACCGGCGCCGGAACTTTGTCCGCGCGACACTTCCTCATGATCTTGCCTGCGAGGATCTAGGTAGCGAACTGGACTGCCTGGTCTTGAATTGACAAGATTGAGTATCCATGTGACTTTTTCACAAGACCATATTCCTTCTTCATCTTATCAGCTAGTTCCTTTCCCCATCTTTCCCTGCGAATTCCTTAGCAGGGTCCACTCCTTTGTGAGGCAACTTTGTTATTCGATGGATCAACATGTCGGTTATTGGAATGGGCTGCCCAAGCCACAAAATCCCATCGTACACCAGTGCGAGGAGTTGGCGCACACAAACTGTATTGATAGGTGAGCGATGATAGTGCGGAACTAAAATCATGTTCAACAGCCCCGACTACTCAACGCCGCGGACCCACTTCATGGGTTCTAACTATGTAACCCCTATCTCATCATAATATATCTTTGTCATGTACTTATGGGTTGCCAAATGCAGAAATTTTTCATGGTCCACAAGGTCCCAGTCCTCCATTTTCAATACCGAGATGCGCGTGAGCCTAGGTCCTTCAAATGTGACCTACTCAGGCAGCAGGGGAGTGGATACCCCAAATTTTCCAGAATCGGGATCTTGGGTCACTTTGGTTTTTCCCTTCTGCGGAGGGATGTACTCAGGAAGCCTAGAAATAGGCTTAATTCCCTCGGCATCGACTTCTTTGATACCTTGGTACTCCTCTTCTTCTAAATCCACCACTTTTTTTGGTTGTTTGTCTTTCTTCTCCATTGGCCGCAGCTCTGGATTTTTCTTTGGTGACATTCTTATAGGCACTGGTTTCTTCTGCTTTTCCTTCGTGGCAGAGTGCTTTTCTCTTGCGGCTGGTTGTTTTTCTTTTGCAACAGTTTGTTTCAGCCTAGGCGACCTTGGCGCCGTGGGCACAATGGCCATAATTTCCATACTAGTTACTTCGGGAGCTAGCGTGGCAGACACGACAGCTTTTGAGCTTATGGTTTCAGCGAGGTTAGTACCAGTCATCTTTTCAATGAATCACTCTCGGGCTACTACAGAATAGTTCATAAACGAGGGGCGCATGTCACAAATGCTTCCCAGAACCATGACTCATACACTTAAGACAGTAAAAGGTAGCACAAACTCTCATAATGCAAAGTGTTCTTTGTTGGACCAACACACACAATTTACAGGGGGATTTGAATTCAAATCTAACCGTTCCCCCCAAATTCTGATAATAAATGCTGCTTTGGCTGCAGATCTTCAAAGATTTTCGCCATAAATGGCACCTACCCGCTCCTCTTAACTGCTTTTTAGTCATCAAATCATGAATAGTAACCTCAATGGTTATCTTTGGGCTCACCTGTGTGGCATTATTCTTCATGGCGTAGCTTATATAACGCAGGTTTACCCGTCGCACCCTTGTTATCCGTCGCGCAGCCTTTCTACTAAGTGTTTCCCTGAGTCGGGCAACATAGTTTATAGTCCTGCAGTCCCTTGTAGCGGCCTGGATTACTGAGACTGTCCTGCTGCCATATAGTGATCGCATAGGGGCAGGATCCCCTGTATATAGCTTCAACCTACTTCCGTTCACTTTTCTAGGGAAAGGTTCACCATTCAGCTTCGCGAGCTGAACTGCGCCACCATTCGTAATCTCCTTGATAACATACGGCCCCAACCAGTGCATTTGAAACTTTATGGAAACTTCATGAACTTGCTATCATATAACAACACCAAGTCATTTACCTTGAACGTGCGCAACTTAATGTGCCTATCATGCCATGTTTTTTCGCGTTCCTTTTGCACTTGCTGATGGAATCCTATTAGGAAACGATCTTCCTCTAACTCCATGATCTGCACGAGCCGTTCCTCTAAGGTCTCATGGTTTGCCATCTCAGTCAAGGTTGAAATTCTTAGGCTGGGCACAATGTACTCCATCGACATGACTACTTCAATCCCATAGACCAACCTGAATGGCATTTGTCCGGTCAATTTCTTGCATGTCGTCCTATAAGCCCATAACACAACAGGTATGTGCATGTCCCAGTGGTTCCTTTGAGCGTTGTGTATCTTTGTCAACGCATGCTCCAAGATCTTATTAAAAGCTTCCACTGTTCTATTCCCTTGTGGGTGATAGGGCATGCTCTTTTGATGATATACTTGAAACTCTTCCAACATTGCGCTGATCTCGGGTCTGAACATGGGTTTGGCTTTTGGCAACGGAACCATTTGTTGGCTTAAGGGGTCCTGACTTAGGTTCAGAGTTAGTCACACCAACCAACAAAACCCTTCACTGCTGGCCCTTTCGATAACAACCCGCATAGCGTAGGCTGCATTCTCACTCGAAGCAGTATTGGGGGATGCAAGAACCAAGTTTCTGCATCTAGAGGCTAGTGTGATGTCTTCCAGTGCTTTAGATTTGCTTCCGCGCAGGTCGGTAGACTTCTAGGGCTCTTTATTGTAACTAGGTTAAAGCGGCTTCCAGACCTTCGCGAAGGCCCACGATCGGTCTTTGCAGACCTTAAACAGACAATTTATCTACTTTCACGCATCAGTAAACAACCTTGGATTGTAGTTTGCACTGATCTACTTAATTTGTCAGAAACATAAGAGAAATAGCTTTTAATCTTCGCGGAAGTGGATAACCATTCATTTCATGCATTATTAAGATAGATTCAGTGAATTCGCGCAACATTCATTCAGTATTTCATAAACATGTCATTCAATTGACAACATATATCATAAATAGATTCAATGGACATACACAGTAATTCTTCAAAAAGGATGTCTTTATTGATCTTCAGTTCACTGATTACAGACTCTTCTACCTCACACGCACAGCTGCAGGGGTCCGCGCACTCAGCTGCAGACTCTATCCAGGGCTCTTGCGCACTCAGCTGCAAGAGCCTTCCCCTCTTTCCCCTAAGTGCAGGAAGCAGAGCCTTCCTACCTTAGCACTTGCTTAAGACACAAAAGTCTTCAATGTACCCAATTCTCTATCAAAAGTTGTCTCTAAGACTCGTTAAGACTCAACTATATATAGTTTCCTCAATACAATACCATGGTCCACAGACCATGGGTGAGTCGCAAAACCGACTTGACTATCTATCCAAATAGGGGGCTAAGACCCCTTTGACACCTATCTATCTGCACGCTCCGCATCCACATGTCGTAGATACTTTACATCTTTTACAAAAACTTTTACAAAATTGGGTTAAGTTAACCCCAAAACTACCCCTAGGGACCCTATCCCAACAAAACGCTCTCTGTATGTTTCTTATTTTTTGTAGAATTGCTTTATGGGCTGCTAAGGATGAGAAAAAGTACATTGGAATTGCCTGTAGCACAGATTTAAGCATAGTTAGCCTTCCAGTTAGGTGGAGGGATTTGAAAGTCCAACATGAAAGTCTTTTCAATACTTGACATAAGTTCTTCCCAAAGTATAAGTTTGAGTGGGTTTTTAACCAAGGGGTAACCATGGTATTTGGACATAAGGGAGCTATTTTGAATACCCATAAATCTAGAGATGTGAGTTTGAATGGATATGGGTGTGTTAAGAAAATATTTCGAATTTGGCATAATGTATCTCAATACCCAAAGCATAAGAAAAATCCTTCAAAATTGCTCTAAAGCATTTAGCCTCTCCAATTTTAGGTTTTCCCATGAGAAGTCTATCATCTACGAATTGTTGATGGGTCGAGGGAGGATTCTCGCCATCCCCCCCGCACCCCTTTATGGGGAGGTCCTTTATAAGGCCTTGGGAGGTTGCAAATTTGATAGTTCTCCTTAGACCATTTGCCATTAGAAGGAAGAGGTATGGCAAGATGAGGTCCCCCTATCTTAGGCCTTTAAAGGGAAAGAATGGGGGAGATAGTGACCCGTTAACCAAAATGGAGAAGAGCGTTTTGGTTACTAATTCCATAACCCAACCAATCCAGATCTCATTAGACCCATAGGCTTTGAACATATGATAAATGAATTGCCAACTTAAATAGTTGTAGGCTTTCAAATGTCTAGTTCGATGACCATCCCTGGGTATTTTTATGAGTGAATGTGTTCATGGGCTTGGAAGATACTATCCAGAATTTTCCTCCCTTCTATGAAACCAGATTGCTCTAGGGAAATCAATAAAGGAAGAAGTTGTTTAAGTTGGTTGGTGATAATCTTGGAAATTTTTTTGTATATTACATTACAAAGGGTGATAGTTCTAAAATCCTTTGGCTTCTCTGAGTGGGAATTTTTGGGGATTAAAGATATGAAATAGCATCAAGGGTCGAGAGAAAGGACATATATTTTTGTGAAGCTTCCACCAGAGTCCAAACATCTTCTCCAACTATTTTCCAACATTCTTGGAAAGTTTCTATTTTAAAGTTGTCTGGTCCAGGGGATTTGTTTCTTGGAATTCCCATTACTATTTGTTGTGTGCTTCCTCTTTCTATTGTTTTGATGCTTGGATCTCGACTAACTTTGTACCCTTTTGAATATGGGTTGCATTGTCAGACTGAGCTGCAACACCCACTTCTACTTGGTTACCATGTTGAACTTGAACATCCACTTCATCTTGGATTGGTTGGTTCTACATGGTTTAATCTTCTTCTTCTTTTGAGAGGTGAGAATCAGATAGCTGCCATCCTTTTGGCTTATGGGCCTGCCTCTTTTTTGTTTTTGGAATCTTTTTTGCCTATGGGCATGTGTTGTGTGAATGTCTTGTTTGAAAGCACATTCAACATCTGAACGTTGTGTTCTCTTAACCTAATACTTGGGACCACTGAAATTTTTTGTGTTTCAGTTGTATGTGGTTAGGTAGACCTTTATTGAGGTCTATCTCTACACAAATTTTGGCGAAAGTAAATAGATCTGTCTTTGTTCTTTCAGAGTCCATCTTTTTGAATTTTCCTAGAGTATTTCCAATATCCTCTAGGACCTTATGGTGCTAGAAAGGAAGAGGGGGATTTGGTAATCTCACCCATACTAACATTGTTGGGACCACCATATTTGTGGCATCAAAATCTGGGAACCATGGGGTAATGAAGAGTCCATCTCTACCCCAAAATCATGGCCCATCATTCATTATGTTCTCCAGATCTTTCTGTGTATCAAATTGAACAATGAAAAAGCCTTTGGAACATAATTAGATGTCATAGTTGGGTGTCCAAGAAGAAAAAGCCCACTAGTGTAATGCATCATATCTAGGCCAGAAACCATTAAACCTACAAATAATAACTTTGGATTGGAGAGTAGAAAAAAGAGAATTTTTCTATGGAAGATTAACTTCCGTGGTTAGTACTTGTTCCATTTGTTCCATGATATAGGGTTTGTGGTTGTTTTGGATCTGATCTACGGGGATGGAAGTCTTCCCTTTCACTGCATCCTTGAAAGAGACAGATCCACTAGGGATTCTGGAGCCCGAAGCTCCACTACAAAGCCTTAGATTCAAAATAATGGTGGAGTTCCTCGAGATGCAATAGTCCTTCATCTAGAAGGAGTCCTGTAGAAATTTCCCTTCGAATAATAGGCATTGAGAAATTGCAGAGATGCCCACCAAGTATGAATCCCTGATCTAGAAAATGGAGGTCTTCCTATTAAATTTTTTAATGAAAATATTAAATGTTTCCTTTTCTGTCTCTTCTCATCTTTTGGGCTCGATTAGAGAGAGGAAAACATGGGGGATTTCCATGGGATGACAAATCCCTCATGTACATAGGTATCTTCATTTCTGTAGCGCCCAAATCAAATAGGGAAGGGCAAGCACGAAAACCCATAATAAATAATTTGGACGCCAACCCAGAAGGGCTTTCCTTTCGCAAGCACCCCAAGCTGAGAATATCCCAGCCAGAGCTTTAATCCTTGGGACACATGGACATACTTTGTACCATGGATACAAATATTCCATGAACCTAAAAGAAAAGAGAAACCGATGAAAAGAGCCATCGCTCATTCGTGGAGGCCTTTGGCAATCTACTATAGAAGATCAAATGTTCCTCATAATATTGAGCCTAGAGCCACCAACGCCCATTGCCAAGGTGAAAGATGGGTTTAATGTCTGCTTTCCTATGCCTGCCTCCTCTCTGTATCTCGATCTGATGGCTTGTAGTGTCACCATATGAAATTATGCAGGAAAGAAAAACCCTAGCGCATTGCTCAAACTCCATCCTTCTCTTCCTTCCTAGTTCTGAGAATTTTTAAGACTTAAAATTCTATTTTACTGCCTGTGTTGGATCATTGATCTGTGGAAAAACTTTGGTGTTTTTCGCTCCTTTTAACCATTGTATTTTGGATTTTTGTTTCCACAATATTTCTTCTTGTTTTAGTCTCTCTTCTAGTTGGAGTTGCAATATTGCTTCCCTATGCTCAGTCTCCTCTGAATTGCCTTCTTATATGATTGTTTGATGTAATTCTTCCATTTCCATATTCCATTCCTTTAACTTGCCTTTTATATAATTGAGTCTTTCCTGAAATTGATACATCAGTGTTCCTTCCATTGTTTTTTATTCCTTTCACCACTTCCACCAATTGGGGTGCCTGAGCCAAAAGGCGTCAAATATAAAGCATTTATTCCTTGGACACCGAGAAAGGAGATGGAGGAGAATTATTTGTTTCCCTTTTGTGCAGTCTTTCCTAGGATTTGATGAAGGATCTGGTCTAAGTTGGAATTTTTCTTCTAGTATCGCCACTGGATCCTTCAATTCCAATTCTAAAGATAATGTTTAAAAGTCCATACTGCTGTGAGTCAATTCCTTTTCCTCCTCCTCCATCACTACATCTTCTATTGGTGCTTCTTTGGTTGGATTTACCTCTTCATATTCCGTATGCTTTTGCTTATTCTTTCTTCCTTCCAAATTGTCATTTTCTGTTGGTCTCTTTTCACCCCCACTTGTTGTTTTTCTTGCTCTTGCTGAAGAAAAATGTAGTAGTTGTCATCTTTGTTCCCTGATGTCAATGGATCTTGTGACCCTATTCTCATTTTTTTTCCTATTCGTTGTTGATTTGGGGTAGCATAGGATGTGCTTTAGGCATGAAATTTGGTGGAGAGGTTGGGGCACATGAGATATCCAATACCCAAAAAGGGTTTGGGTAGATTCTAAATAGTTTAGGAGATATTAAAATAATTAATATTTTTAATGGAGTCCCTAAGTCTAAACTTAGGGAAAATAAAATATTAATTTGTATTAATATGAAACTGTGTTAGAATGGTCCAAAAGACATGGATCAAGCCAGATCTAATCTTAGCTGTTGATATGTCAACAGGAAAAGTATAAGAGGAGGCTTGAGGGTCACTTGGAGAATACACCAGAGTGATCAGTCATTCTATTCTCTAGAGTGGGGTTTGCTAAGAGAGATAGAATTAGTGATCGGGAGTTGCAGCTGAGGGGCATTGAGTACAGAGAGATAGAGAGGCAGAGATAATGTTGGGAAAGTAGCAAGTAGCCAGAGAGAGTGACGCAGTAGCCGCCAGGGCTCACGCAAGGCCACACAGAGGCAGTCGGGAGCTACGCAGAGCCTCAGAGAGGCCAGCGTTGCTGACGCAGAGGGCCAGAAGGCTAACGTAGGGCCTCCTAAGGCTGACGCAGACCCATTCAGGGTGACACAGGGCTAGCGCTGGGCAGAGAGGGGCTGACGCAGTCCAGAAAGGGCAGACGCTGGGGTTTCTGGGGCAGATTGTAGCTGAGGAGCTGCCGGAAGGATTATTCGGGGTTTCAGCTGGGAAATTTGTCAAAAACTGAGAGGTATTACTGCCAAGGAAATTCTCTATTGGGTAGGCCAGTTTCAACACCGAGATTTTACTCTGATATTGTTTAATAAGGAAACCCTTAGATAGCTGCACCGATTTTCCCACATTGGGTTTTTCCGAGGACATTGGTCCAAAAATAATGGTGTCATATGGTGTGATTGTTTCTGTTTCCTTTAGTTGTTAGTTTGTAATATGTTGAGCATGTTGAGCATGCACTAGTGTTTAATTTCAGTATTTACATTGTAAATAATTGTTAAGTAACGAAACACGTAGGTAGGAATAAATAAGATAAAGTGCATGGAGGGTTTCTAACTAAGTAAACTTAGAAACTTCAACATTCGTTACCCCTCCTCGTACATTGTCTGAGTGTTTGGTGTACACTATTGATTTTGGTTTAATGGATATTCTTTGAATGATTGAACATACTCATGACATTTGCGACATCTGAAAGGGATTTTTCATGGTCTATGGGTTATTCCCATACTTCATCCTGGTAGCTAATTAGAATGCTTGTTGGGAGTGGCTTAGTTATAAATCCAACTACATGCATAGCAATGCATATGATGTATAACACCCTAGTTTGGTTGTTTCTAATGTCATTATGAATGACCCAATATCATTACCTATACTTTCAAATGTGTCTTTATCCCAAAATTTTGTTGGCAATGAGTATAGTCTAAGCCAAAACTAGAGCCGAGTTGAAATCTTCTTTTTTTGGGTTGAATCTTTTCACTAGGGTTTCATATATAACTCTATCAAGTTTAAAAAGTATGGTCCTCCCTAGAATATCTTGTCCATATTTTCCACGTTATTGAATATAACAATGAAAATGAATTTTGAGTACAATTTCAGTTCTATATCCCCTTTTAATTGTTAGTGCTTTCAAATCCACCCTATTAGCAGTCTCTGCGATGGTCAAATGCCAATGAATTTGCATATTTGTGCACGATCCTTCATTTACTTGATCTTTTCTCCTACTTTCTCTGAAATAATTTCAAATACTGGGGTTTTTGTAATTTTTGGGAGGCATGACTAGTGTTTGTTACCTCCTTCCCCTATTAATTGGTTGTTTTCGGTCAACTTTTTCTTTTTCCCTCTCCTTATGAGGAGCTTGTGTTGATGACCCAGGGTTGGAGTTTTTGTGTATGTCAAAGTTATATGATTTGTGAGTCATTTTCTTTGTGCCCCATCCTACGACCACTTTTTTGAACGAAGGCCCTCCGCCCCCACCCCCCGTCCACCACATTGAGGAGCCATAAAAAAATAGGTCATTTGAAACAAGGTCAAAACCCAAAGTTGCAAGCCAAAGATCGAATCTGTGCCACTCCTTTGACAATCTCCTCGAGTTAAGAAAACATTTGTAAATGAATGTATATCATTATGACTAATAATTACTTCTTATATAAATGACCATAGCTTATTTGATGGATTAAGTTAAAAAAAATCAAACGTATTAATTGGGATTTGTCCAATGGCTGGAGGAATCACATAATACCTTACCCACCTAGTTTTCAATGACCACTTATGACATGTGTGCTCTTTGTCCACTTGTTAACTTACTCGTTATATAATTACTCAATATGATTGTGTATCATTGTCATTCTTAATATTAATTACTCCTTATATAGAGGACCATAACTTATTTAAAGAGTTACATATTACCTTACATGTCTAATTTTCAACAACCTCCTGTGATATGTATGCTCTTTATCTACTTGTTAACTCACTCATATAATTACTCAAACATAAAAATAAAATTAATGGATCATTATCATTATTAATAATAATTACCATTATTATATTTGATATCTTTGTAAAGAAGTTTTATATTCTCTTGCCCACATTGATTCAATTTCCACTAATATGTGTGTTTTTTATTTACTTATTAATTATCTGATATAATTATTTAATATAAATAAATTAAAATAATAATAAAATATATGTATATTTATTCCATTACCAATAATAAATATGATATTAAATAAAATGTATATCATTATTATTAATAATTATATTTTCATCTCGGTATATAATTTCTAGATAAAGTGAAATTAAAATAAATTTATAGTAATTATTTATTAAGATTAATAAATATTTTTATTAATAATTAATAATTATTATCAATAAATAATAGAGTTAGACTTTAGAAAGGGAATATGGGACTTATGGTCCTTCTACAAGCTAAGTGAAAGAAGAAAGAGAAAGCAGAGTTAGCTAGGGTGGAATAACTTAAGAGTGGGTTCATATCTAATGCTGTAGCTTGTTGATTTATTAGCACTAGAAGCATGTAGAGTAGCGATATAAGTGAAACGTATAGTTAACAATAATAAAAATAACACTGTATATTTATTAAAGATAGCGTGGGGAACAATATGGGTTGTCCATTATTATTCTGACCAATGAATAGGTTCGTGACAATTGATTAAGAGTGAACCAACCAGTTTGTCTTGTGATAATATAACCCTTTGCTTCCATTGTTGATGGTTCTACTTCACCATACTATCGGTGGGTCTTAGTCTTGATCTGTGTTTGCATAATATCTAATTGAATGTGTTTCCACTTTGCTTCTTTTGATGCCTTAACATCGTGGGTTAAGTCTATACTATGGCTTAGGCCTTTGGAGTCTCTTTGTAGGGAATCTAATAGTAAGACCAATAGAGAGAAAGCTAGCAACAATAGAGGAAGTAGCAAAGGAGGTTAGGTAGGAGCAAAGAAAAAAGCAGAGGTGGTTAGAGCACCATTAATTTAGAGTTTGGATTCTTCCCAAAACCAAAAGCTAGAGTCCTTAAGGGTCATCCTTTGTATCTTAAGGATTATACTAGGTATCTTAGAAAAATGTTTAGTAGTATGTACATAATTGCTGCTTGAACCTAAACTGGCTCTACACCATGACTTCTCCGGGTGCTTGCTTTCCTGTTGTTTCCGCTCTTTCTCTAACCAGGTAAACTATAACTATAGCAAAATTGGTGTGGGCATGGGTTCCAGTCCAATATAGGATTTTCACCACACTTATAAGAATCCACTGAGTAGGGTATTGCTTTCCATCTAGTTTCTTTCTTTATACTTATGAACTAGTGTTGGTCCTATACTCCTAAGAAAGAGGGAAAATAGATGAGGGTGGTAGAAAGGGATAAACTCTTTCAATAGGTGATTCATTCATTGATGGACCTATATTCTCTCATTCACTTGTTGCCGGAGCTAGTGTTTATTCAAGATGAGAAGTGCCAATTTTCACCACTCAAACTAGCAGGGTTGGCAAGGTTCAACGAAGACTACTATGCGGTAACAGCTATTAGCCTTTAGGAATAAGCCCAATGTCACCTTAGTGCATTCCTCTCGCTTTAGGCCAATCCCCACTAAATTCCAAGAGTGGTATCACTACAAACAACAACTCAACCAAAGGAAAAATAAACCATGCCTAAATGGAGTATATGGAAGAGGTAGGAGTTAGTTAAATAGATAAATTTGGGGTTGATTAATGATGTAAGAACAAACTTACATTGCAGACCAACAAAGGAAAATACTCAATATGCCAAGGGAATAAGCTTGAAAGTGCAACAAATTGACTATGAGAACTTCTTACCACAATAGAAGAGAAAATAGAGTTGTTATGCCTGTTTTATATGGCTGTAATAAGGAAAGAAACTTTCTGTTCAGACCTGTGATTTTTGTATTTATGAGGAATACACTAGGGCAGAAAGTAGAAGGAAACTTCAAATACCTGAAAATGGCTTTTAGTGGACCTGAAACTCAAAGGATTTAATTGGAGATGTTATTACTATAAAATTCCTTTCCAATGAGCACACAAACACTAAATTTGGGTAACTAGTTTGGGGAGATATTCACTCTGCAACTCAACTACCTAGAAAATAGCCCACAACCATGAGGGCTGAAAATTGACTTGACCAAAGATGATGATTAGCCATGAAAATAATTTTGGGTAGCTAACATATGATATAAAAGTAAATAATAATCAATGAAAAACCTTTTAGATCAAATATGATGACTACAAGAGATTTTATCTTGAATTTCACGTATCCCAAAGCAAGGGTTTGCCTTGGATCACTTCCAATTGCTATAAAATGTTTCCAAGATCTGTAATTAGCTTCAGCGTTCTTGGAAATGCAATTAGTACAACAATGTAAGGTAAATCAAGTGGGGGTATAGCCTTATGGTTTCCCAAAATTGCAAATTTTGTGGTGATTTTACCAATGTAATAATCAATAAATGCAACATAAACTTCAATTTAGTGAAGATATTCATTGTTTAAATATTTTTGGGATTTTTTGTAAGAAATAGTTTTGATTTTGGAAACGTAAATTTTATTTTAGGGTTTTTTATGCCTCAACGTCTAGCTTGGAGGGAACTTTCCTGCTCTCTTGAAGAATTTCGGCTTGCTTGTCTTTTTTAGAATGCTAGTGTTCAACTTGACTTAGAGGATCTTGGTCACCCTTTCTTGGAGTGACATGGACTTGATATTTGACAATTAACTCTTGGGGGTTCCAATTTGCATAATTAAGCTGCAATGTTCGTTCACTTGCCCTCAAGCTCCTTTACTCCATGTAATAGCTCCAATGATGATGACAGCATGCCCATGTGTGGAATAAATGCTTGAAAAAGTCACCTTGGGTTGATTTGGCTTGTACAAGTCACCTACTTGCTATATCTTTGTTATCCACTTCATCACTTGACTTCACATCTTGTTACTTGCAATGCCACATGGAAAGCCCCTTTGCCCCAAAAATGGGTCTACTGTTGTAACTAGAGTTCTTTGAGGGAATTCTGACTGCTTTAAAAGACAAGTGGTTCATCTTGGTATAGAGAACCAAATGGACACCTTCTTTGCCTCAAAACATATAGCATGATGCCTTAGGGGACACATATGCATTGGGAACTATGAAACTATTAGGATGCAAGGCCAAGGCTAAAGGGGAGTGCAAAATACATAAGACACGTGGTAGATGTGGGGTAGGGGTGTGCACCGAGATCTAAAGGGACAATGTCAGGGAAAAGTACACATGGTGATCACCCATACAAGGCTTTATTGATGTAAGTGCTCCCTTAAACCATGAGTCCTAGCAATTCCTACTCCATGATACCTACACAACATCCCAGGGTATAAGGCAATTACTGCTCACCAGGGGGAATTCTATTGTAGCTTGGGAGGTACTCCAAGCCTTTGTGAAAATTCCTACTACTACAACAAATCTGAATCTACTTCACCTACTTGATTTTTTATTACATTCATCAAGTTATTCTTCTGAATACTGAAGCAAATTACTGATGCAGCCTACATTAATTAAATATTTGATCTCATGAAACAGAAAATAGAGCAAAGAACAAGATACATAGGACACACTTATTTTTGGACACAATAGTCCCCAGAAAAACACAATGCGGGAAAATCAGTGCAACAGCTCTGAGGGTTTTTTTATTATGCAAGAGAAATATCTGAATACAAATCTAGGATGCTCATCTAGCAGTCTTTTACAGAGAAAATACTGGCGGAAAATATGAGTGAGTTTTACCTCACTTCACCCGACAGAATTTTCGGTTGATTCGGCACAACACTGGCTAACCCCAACCATTTCTGTGCTAGCTCTGCGTCAACCCTGCATCACTTTCTTTGCCCTCTGTGTGAGCTCTCCCGATTGTTCCGGCCATTTTGACTATTCCAGCAGTTCTTGGCAGTTTCGGCTGTTTTGATAGTTCCAACTTCTTCGCCTTCTGTGTCATCTCTCCTGGCTGTTCCAGCAGTTCCCGACAGTTCTGGCCTTTTTGGTAGTTTTGGCCGTTTCGGTAGTTCCAGCTTCTCTACCCATTAATATTTTGATTTTCCTAAGTTTATACTTAGGAACCCCATTAAAACTATTAATTATTTTAATAAAATACAATTTGGGTGGAATTTCACCAAACGGTTTCTGGGTTCTTTAGAACTCATGTGCTTTAGCCTCTTCACCAATTTTCAAGGCTAGAGCACTTACGATGCTACTAAAAACTAACACTCCCTCTTAGCGAGGAAAGTGCTCTAGCAACAATGTCCACTTGCATGTTGCTCTGTTTCTGAAGCACCTCCTTTTTGCACTGCCGCTGCCACCAACACTATGCTGTTCTGCTGCCCATGACACTGCCATTGCCACTACTGCATCTATACTACAACTCCCTTTCAAACGTTGCACCCGCTATGCTGCTAGCACTGCCACCGCTAACACTGCATCCGTACTGCAACTCAATTGTTGAGAGAAGCAACAAAAAAACATCCAAAATTAGTTGAAATTAATTGTGTTCAACATAATACAATGAATGTTGGAATCTGGCAGCTGCTGATTCAGACCCTCTGAATCTTCCGTGTTGCTGCTGACTCCTGCACTGTGCCAAATGCACTGCTTCCAACCTTGCTTTGCGTTGATCAGTCTCTCGTCCCCAGCTACTGCATCTGTCCTCCAAACACTCCACTACATCATCTGACACTAAGTCCATCTCGCTACTGCTGAATCTTGGGCTCTTGTAGCAAGGAATTGATCCAAGAGGTGGACTCCTCAAGTATCCTGCTCACATGTAGTCCTCTCGACTACAGCTTAATATCACCCCATCTCCCGCCTGGAGATGCGTGGGCACTCATGGAAAACTCATCCTCGTCAATATTTGCTGAAGCAGCCTTAGGATCATGTTTCTCATCTTTATCCTTTTTCTTCAAAGGACATTGGGATGCATAGTGGCCCATCTCGCCACAACTGAAACATTTCACCTTCGAAATGTCCTTCTTTCGCTTCGGCTTCTACTGTCCCTTCGATGCTAGAGATGTGTTTTCCTCCTCCTCCTTCATGTTTGTGCCACTCTTACTGCTGCCATTGAGGTTGACCTTCACTAGGTCCCTCCTTAACTCCTCTTGTTGAAGAGCCACCCACATCTTCTCCCATGAAAGTAGTTTTCTCTGCTCAATATTCTTTGGATGAAAACTTGCCATTCATCCGAGACTCCATTTAGGGTTATCCTCACCATCGCAATTGGCTGAGGAGTGAACCCCACTGCAGCAATTTGGTCTCTAGTGTCCTGAAGACGCTGAAGATAGAGGTTCACCCCTTCTCCTTTCTGCATCAAAGTCCGTTGCAAATTCTACTGCAAATACATCTTTCGCTATTCGAAAGAGCCTTCATACAGAGAAGACAAGGCTTCTCACATCTCTCGGGATGTATCCTTGCCCTGCAAGTGTGAGACCACATGGTCTCGAACTCCATCGAGAATGAGCCTCTTTGCCTTCCCCTGCTCGGCCTTGTATTTCTTCTTTTGATCGTTGTCAGTAGGAACAACTACAACACTATTGACATAGGTCTCAAGATCATGTTCCTCCATAACAACTACGATTCTGGTCTTCCATATGACATAGTTGGAATGTTAAAATTGGAAACCAGGGCAAAACATCATGTGGGTCATCTTATTCATGGCTGATAATATTTTTATTAGATTCCTCTCGTCGAGAGGTGTAGGATTGATATAAAGATCATCCGATTCCGATAAGTATTCATGGAGATATGAATTTATTTTGATTATGGAATTATTATCAAGTCGACCTAAAACTCATGTAGGCTCAGAAGCCCAACAGTCACATCTATTCACCCACCAACGTTGTGTATAAATATAAGAGGACTTTTCCTCATTTGGACTCACTCATCTCATCACATCTCTCTCTCTCTACTGCGCATATATGAGTCTCTTCTCTACTGTGCTGAAATGGGTCTCTCTCTCTCTCACACATGTGAAGCCGGAAGCTGTTGAATTTGAAGCTGCAACTGCAGAAGTAAAGATTGACTTGCGTGGCCTAGAAGATCTCCTCTTTGGGACTGCGCTGTAGGTTCATCTGAACCTCCTTTGAAAGCCGCAACTTTTGGTGGTGGAATGAAGTCAATCCGATGAACGGTTTGCAAGATATCGACTGCCCTAGTTTGAAGCCGGAAACTGCTGACACTGAAGCTGCAACTGCAGAAGTAAAGATTGACTTGCGTGGCCTAGAAGATCTCCTCTTTGGAACTGCGCTGTAGGTTCATCTGAACCTCCTTTCAAAGCCGCAACTTTTGGTGGTGGAATGAAGTCAATCCGACGAACAGTTTGCAAGATATCGACTGCCCTAGTTTGAAGCCGGAAACTGCTGAAACTGAAGCTGCAACTGCAGAAGTAAAGATTGACTTGCGTGGCCTAGATCTCCTCATCTGAACTGCGCTGTAGGTTCATCTGAACTTCCTCTAGAAGCCGAAACTTTTGGTGGTGGAATGAAGTCAATCCGACTGTCGGTTTGTGAGATATGGTCTGCCCTAGTTTGATAATGAAGCCGCTAATGCTGATGCTACTGATCTAGGGTTTGCTACTGCTGATATGAATCAGATTTATTGTACTATTTCTCTCTGCTGAATTATTGAAGATAAAAGAAGATTTGATCAAAGGGTTTCCCCACACATTGTGGGGTTTGTCCCTGGCTAGCCACCACATCTTGTGTCTCTTGTCTTGGCTTGTTTTCTGTCGATCGTTTAATGTTCTATATGCACTTTACTTTACGTACATGTGATTGCTAATTGGTGGAATATAATAAGAAAAAGAAGTAAACTGTTATAAGCATAGAACATACCATAACTTAACATGGTATCAGAGCTGAGGTGAAGACAAAGCCCGAGCAAGAGCAAGAGCAATCATTGAAGAGAAGATTGGCAAGGCTATCCTAAAAGAACTATGGGGTCCTCAACACTCTTTCCTGTCGAAGACAAGCTCTGTGAGAAAGCTGACTATCACGGATGAAAGATGTCTATCGATCTAACCCTTGAAGATCAAGGAGTGCTGGACCATGTAAGAGGCAATATTGTTGAGCCTTCATCAAATGCATCTGCTGCTGCCTGGAACAAATGGAAAAATGGAGAAGTCAAAACAAAGAAGATCATCCGGGACTCTATCGACAAGCGCTTGGTGGCCTACATCTCTGATCTAGACACCTCCAAGGAAATCTACGACAGACTGGTGAGTTTATTTAAAGTTAATGCTGCAAATCAAGTTTTGTTTCTTAGAAATAAGTTAAGGGAAATCAAGAACGGTAGAGATGAAAGTATGCAAGCATACTTCTTAAGAATCACCGAGATCAAGAACGATCTCCTATCTATTGGGGAAACTATTACTGACAGAGAAATGGCACTCACAATGGGAAAACTATGGATGAGATCATGGACATAAAGGGCAACATGAGATCATGGACATATAGGATAGCATGATGATGATGCACACTAGTTTGAGCAGCATTATGATGGATAAAATCATGGACATGGGCAGCATGATGATAATCATGATTAGAGAAGCATGGTATAGTATGCAGTGGTGCAACTCGAAATCCCTCTAATGACAATCAAAGGAATGACAAATTCAACAGCAAAGGTAAGAGGAGAGCTGGGAATCAAGGAAGAGAACAAGCATTCAAGAAGGCTAGAAATTCTAGGATGTATTAAATGCACTTGACCTCAAAAGGAACCTAGTGTCCATCTTGGCAATGGAAGACAGAGGCTACAAGGTAACCTTCAGCAATGGCAAGGTATGTATATGGAAAAATAATGTTAAAGATGCCTTTACTCTTGGGTTTAGTGTTGATTCATTATATTAGGTCGTTGGAAGTCTGCTAGGTGTCATGTCTTGTGACACAACTCTTCAGTCCGAACTTTGGCATCAGAGGTTTGCCCACCTTCATTATAAAGCTATACTCGATGTAAGACAAATGGTAACAAGGATGCCCGAATTCCAAGTAGAGAAAGAAGGTGTATGTCGGGATGTGCTGAAGGAAAGCTCAAAAGGGGACCATTCCCCTCAAGCCAAAGCAAGACCTCTGATATATTACAGTTGGTTCACTTAGGCACATCTGAGGCTAGCATTAAGAGGGAGATACTACACCACATACTCCTGAGCAGAATGGTGTGGTGGGAAGGAAGAACCACACGATGATGGAAGCTGTCCGGGCCATGCTACATGATCAAAGACTTCCAAAGTTTCTATGGGCTGAAGCTACAAACACTGCTGGATATGTACAAAATCGATGCCCTCATCAAGCATTGGGTTCCAAGACTCCTGAAGAAAAATTCACTGGTAAGAAACCTGATGTTTCTCATTTTAAAATTTTTGGAAGCCATGTATACTTTCATGTGCCGAAAGAGAAAAGAAATAAATTGGGAGCATCTGGAAAGAAGGGAATTTTCGTGGGCTATGGTGAAAATACTAAAGGCTATAGAATCTATGTAGCCGGTCAAAGGGAAGTCATAATTAGTCATGATGTCACCTTTGACGAAGATATGGCTCTCAGCAAGGTGATCAATCTTCCGACTTTGAGGAGCTCTCAAGAAGCCGACACTAGGGAACCGAAAGAAAAAGATGATGAATCAATGTCTGATGTAGAAGAACCCATGGATCTGATTGATCCTCCTCCATATGAGCCTTCCTCTTCTAGGAAGAGGCCTTCGTGGCTTAAGGGGTTACTTGATGATGCTGAAGGACATGCTGCACCCTGAGGAACCTTCCATCAAAGTAAGAAACTTAATAGGTATCAAGGATACTTGACCATCATGAGCACGATCATACAAAATGAGCCTTCGTCATTCTCAGATGCCGTCAAGCATCAAGTATGAAAGGATGCTATGACCGAAGAATATGAGTCTATCATAAAGAATGATGTTTGGGAAGTAGTTCCCAGACCCCAGGACAAGACTGTTGTTACTTCCAAATGGCTTTACAAGATAAAGCATGCAGCAGATGGAAGCACGGAAAAGTATAAGGCTCGTTTTGTTGCTCGAGGTTTCTCCCAAAAGGAAGGTATAGACTATGATGAGATATTTGCACCTGTTGCAAGATATACGACCATCCGCTCGATCATAGCCCTTGCGCTTCACAAGGATGGAACCTACATCAGATGGATGTCAAGACTACGTTCTTGCATGGCTCGATCAAAGAAGAGGTCTACGTGGAGCAACCCGAAGGATTTGAGATTTATGATCGAAAATCTCATGTATGCAGGTTGAAGAAAGCTCTCTATGGGCTGAAGCAAGCACCCCGAGCATGGTATGAGAGGATCGATAGCTACTTGATGAAGCTGGGATTCACTAGGAGTGAAGCCGATCCTAACCTTTACTTTAAGGTTGAAGATGACAAGCCTCTCATACCGGTATTGTATGTGGATGACCTCTTTCTAACAGGTGCAAACCCTTTCATTCACAAATGTAAGAGGGAGATGGCTTCTGAATTTGAAATGAAGGACCAAGGACTTGAAGTGTGGCAGAAGCCAAGGGAAATTTTCCTATCTCAAGGAAAATATGTGGTAAATATATTGGAAAGATTCGGTATGATGGACTGCAAGCCTGTGACTACCTCGAGGATCTTAACTTTTAGAAGTTATATGGTAGTGATGTCGGACCAGACTTGGGAAATGCCTCTGAGTTTCAAAAACTCATTCGCATTGATGTTCTTGGTGAACCTCCGTCCGAACATATGTTTTGCAGTTAACATTGTGAGCTCATATTTGGTTGAGCCTCATTGGATTGATGCCAGGAATCTTCTGAGATGTCTTCAGGACACAATCTCTCATGGATTAAGATACACTGCCGGAGATGTGAGACTACTTGGATATACTGATGTTGATTGGGCAGGCAGTGTGGTGGACCGTAAGAGCACTTCCGGGTGCTGTTTCACCTTGGGATCTGCTTCGATATCCTGGATAAGCAGGAAGCAGAAGTCGGTGGCTTTGAGCACCACCGAAGCAGGATATATTGTTGCTAGCATAACCTCGTGTGAGGTAGTCTGGTTGCGAAAGCTCTTCAGTAAGCTGTTTGGATTTACATTGGATACCACTGTGATTCTCTATAACAACCAGAGGTGGGATTCGATTATTGAGGAATCCCGTATTCGTCGATTGCTCCAGCAGATAGACATCATCTTGGATATGGTAAGTTGATGAGCAAGGAGGCTCCATCGCATTAAGATGATGTACAGGTTGATACACCTTGTCAAAGCCCCGAGGAAAGATCTAATCTGTGATTTTCCCAAACGACTTGGAGTCGGTAAGAAACCCTTGTACAAGGGTCTTGCATGTTGCATACATTGAGCTCTGGGAGCTCTGAGGGCTTGCGGTTATTACTGGAGCAACATACGACCACAGGGTGACTCACCCTCCCCTGGTGGTGCACACTGGAACAAGATGATTCGTTCTCTTGTGGGACAAGATGATTCGCTCTCTTGTGGAACAGGATGATTCGCTCTCCTGTGTAGCAGGATGATTAGTTCTCCTGTGAGGCCTGGATTGATGTGTTCTCCATGGCGATTGTAGCAGGATTGATGTGTTCTCCTGTGAGGCCTGGATTGATGTGTTCTCCATGGCGGCCTGGATTGATGTGTTCTCCATGGCAATTGTAGCAGGATTGATGTGTTCTCCTGTGAGGCCTGGATTGATGTGTTCTCCATGGCAATTGTAGCAGGATTGATGTGTTCTCCTGTGAGGACAGGATTGATTAGTTCTCCTGTCGAGGCATCCTACTAATGCAGTCTGGGACTCATGGGAAGTACCTCTCATCTGATCAATGAGCAGGGAAATGAAGTTAGGGACCATAGTAGTACCGATGGACGCATCGTTGTAACTACCGTACTCCCTACGATAGGATGACCTCCATTGATCTGGGATCAATGATACTGGTCTGGGACCAGTGGTAGGAGTTGTACCATACTATGACGCTGACTTCGGGTTGGTTGAGACTGGTCTGGGATCAGTGGTACATACTCTGAGACTGACTTTGAGTCAGTGGAGGATGATATTGGTCTGGGACCATTGGAGTTGTACTCACTATGACGCTGACTTTGGGTTGGTTGAGAGTGGTCTGGGACCAGTGGTACATACTCTGAGACTGACTTTGAGTTAGTATGATACATCCTCGATCATTTCTTCTTCTCTTCATAATTCGGACAAAAGCATAGTAGAATAGAACAATGCAAGAGCAGAGCAGAACAGAACAAAACAATGCAGATCAGTGCAGGGCAGAACAAGACAAAGCAGAACAGGCAGAGCAGAGCAGGGCAAGGGTCAGGCTGTACAGGGCAGTGCATTTGATGGATGAATAGTAACGACCGATAGACAGATTGCAGATGAAGTTCTCCATGATTGAGAGGGAGTGTTAAAATTGGCAACCAGGGCAAAACTTCATGTGGGTCATCTTATTCATGGCTGATAATATTTTTATTAGATTCCTCTCGTCGAGAGGTGTAGGATTGATATAAAGATCATCCGATTCCGATAAGTATTCATGGATATATGAATTTATTTTGATTATGGAATTATTATCAAGCCGACCTACAACTCATGTAGGCTCAGAAGCCCAACAGTCGCATCTATTCACCCACCAACGTTGTGTATAAATATAAGAGGACTTTTCCTCATTTGGACTCACTCATCTCATCACATCTCTCTCTCTCTACTGCGCAGATATGAGTCTCTTCTCTACTGCGCTGAAATGGGTCTCTCTCTCTCACACCTGTGAAGCCGGAAGCTGTTGAATTTGAAGCTGCAACTGCAGAAGTAAAGATTGACTTGCGTGGCCTAGAAGATCTCCTCTTTGGAACTGCGTTGTAGGTTCATTTGAACCTCCTTTGAAAGCCGCAACTTTTGGTGGTGGAATGAAGTCAATCCGACGAATGGTTTGCAAGATATCGACTGCCCTAGTTTGAAGCCAAAAACTGCTGAAACTGAAGCTGCAATTGCAGAAGTAAAGATTGACTTGCGTGGCATAGAAGATCTCCTCTTTGGAACTACGATGTAGGTTCATCTGAACCTCCTTTCAAAGCCGCAACTTTTGGTGGTGGAATGAAGTCAATCCGACGAACGGTTTGCAAGATATCGACTGCCCTAGTTTGAAGCCGGAAACTGCTGAAACTGAAGCTGCAACTGCAGAAGTAAAGATTGACTTGTGTGGCCTAGAAGATCTCATCTGAACTGCGCTGTAGGTTCATCTAAACCTCCTCTGGAAGCCGAAACTTTTGGTGGTGGAATGAAGTCAATCCGACTGTCGGTTTGTGAGATATGGTCTGCCCTAGTTTGATAATGAAGCCACTAATGTTGATGCTACTGATCTAGGGTTTGCTACTGCTGATATGAATCAGATTTATTGTACTATTTCTCTCTGCTGAATTATTGAAGATAAAAGAAGATTTGATCAAAGGGTTTCCCCACACATTGTGGGGTTTGTCCCTGGCTAGCCGCCACATCTTGTGTCTCTTGTCTTGGCTTGTTTTTTGTCGATCGTTTAATGTTCTATCTGCACTTTACTTTACGTACATGTGATTGCTAATCGGTGGAATATAATAAGAAAAAGAAGTAAACTGTTATAAGCATAGAACATACCATAACTTAACATGGAAGCTCCTTCTAGTCTGTCATGATCTCTGAGCCCATGTGATGCCATCTTACCCAACTGTCAAATTGACTCCTCTAGTCACTGCTTAGCGCCGCTCAGTTGCTCAACAAGTGAGAAATTCGAACTTTCTGGTGGAAAGTTCTCTGAGGAGAAAATTCCCTTCTACGTGTCTTCGTTCTTTTCCAGCGGATTTTTGCCCCGCCAGAAACTGTGCCCTTCAAGCACTGCACTGAGGCTCTCCGTCACTCCCTCTGCCCTTACAAAATCATGAACTGGAAATCGTACCTCTCTGTCCTCTCACTCAAAGAGAGATTTCCTCAGATCTGCTTCCCGACAAGGACTACGCAATCCCTTCAAGGAGATTCGAATTGCTGCCAAGTGCAGCTTTTAGCCTCAATGCTTAGCACTTGATCATCTCTTCCCATTTCAAAATCAATGCTCTGATACCATGTGAAAATTCCTACTACTGAAGTAGCCCCTATTGCAGCAAATCTGAATCTACTTCACCTACTTGATTTCTAAATACTAAAGCAAATTACTTCTGTAGCCTACACTAATTAAATATTTGATCTCATGAAACAGAAAACAAAGCAAAGAACAAGATACATAGGACACACTTATTTTTGGACACAATAGTCCCCGGAAAAACTCAATGCAAGAAAATCGGTGCAGCAGCTCTGAGGGTTTTATTATTATGCAGGAGAAATATTTGAATACAAATCTAGGATGCTCATCTAGTAGTCTTTTACAGAGAAAATATTGGCGGAAAATCTGAGTGAGTTTTACCTCACTTCACTCGGCAGGATTTTCGGTTGATCCGGCACAAGGTTGGCTTTGCATTAGCCCTGCATCACTTCTCTGCCCTCTGCGTCAGCTCTCTGGATTTTCTGGCAGTTCTCGGCAGTTCCGGTTGTTTCGGCTTCTCTGCCCTCTGCGTTAGCTCTCCTGGTTGTTCCGAAAGTTCCCGATAGTTCCCCCTATTTCGACAGTTCTCGGTAGTTCCAGCTGTTCCAACAGTTCCAACTTCTCTGCCCTCTGCGTCAACTCCCCCGGCTACTACGCTGCTTTTCTGCAAGCTCTCTCCGCCTCTCTGTCAGTATTCTCAGGAAAGTGCTCCTTCCGGATTCTCACTGCCCCTCAGCTGCAAGATCTCCCCAATCTATTTTCCTCCTGAGAACTTCTCACCTTAGAAAATTGATTTCGTCAACCTCTCTGTGTGTGTTTTCAAATGAACCCCAAGCCTCCATTTTATACTTTTCCTGTTGAGTCTTCAACAACCGAGATTAAGTCTTTAATCAATGGCTAAGATTAAAACATGACTTGCTCCGCCTTCTAGATCATTCTCACCCATATTTTGATTAATACCGATTAATATTTTATTTTTCCTAAGTTTATACTTAGAAACCCCATTAAAAATATTAATTATTTTAATAAAATACAATCCGGGTGGAATTTCACCAAACAGTTTCTGGGTTCTTTAGAACTCATGTGCCTTAGCCTCTCCACCAATTTTCAAGGCTAGAGCACTTCTGATGCTACCAAAAACTAATAGCCTAGAGGATTGAGGGTTTGGAGGAAGGAGCTCCACAAGTGGCCTTGTGGGCTTGAAACCCAAGCTTGGGGTTTTGCACCCATCGATGTTGGGGACAAAACCATAAAGACATTTCGACATGTGATGGATAAGGATGATAATGCACATCAAGACGAATTTGACGCATCACAAATCATCTGATTCCAAGTTGTGGTTGAAGAGAAATGAATTTTTGAATGTATTATGTGGGTGAATTTGTCTCAAGTTCAAGTCGGCCTTAGTACAAGGAGCACTTCTTGATAGGTTGGACGTCACCCTAGACAAGAATATATAAAGGAGTGAGCAGAGTCCTCATTCCTCACATCCTAAGTGCATCAACATTAAAGAAATAGTTGTGAATTGGATAGCGTTTTAGGGCAGCAAGGACGCAGGGACAAGAGCACAAGTTGTGAAGGATATCTCTGTAATTTGGTGCGAGTTACCTTGTAAAGGATGCTGCAGGCCTGAGGAATCTTGGGAGACCTGTTTGATGTGCCTTGTCACTAGTTCTGGGTGTGCTCTTCTTGCATATTGGAGCTGCTATCACAGAAGTGAGTTAGAGTTGTTTTGTGCATGTTTTTGTTGGGTATTTGTCTTTGTTTAGGGCCGCAAAGAAGTGTTGTAGGTACAACACTATTGGAGGACTTGTAGAAGGGCCGAGAGGGCTAGTCAATCCCCTCTCTCCTAGCTGCAGTCATCAAGGATAGGCTGCAACCCAAAACAAAGGTATTTTCCTGTCTAAATAGGCCGAGATCCTTGCTGTAGCTACCTATGGAGTTGCAGGAGTTCTGAGGAGGAGCCTTGAGGCTTGCAACAATGTATGGAGAAGGGTAGAAGGCAGAAAAAAAGGGCAGCCTATTGGGACAGAGAATACAGTGATTTGGAGAAGAATTAGGGTTGTTGTGATGCCCTAACCAGAGCTCAGAGAATGCACATAAATCGAGGTTAAGGAGGCAACGACAGTTAGTTGTAGATGTCACCTTGTTGATGATTGGGTGCTATGTGGATGGGTGTCTTGGGAGAGGACATATTGAGAAGTCTGTTGGCATCCAAGAGGAGGGTTTCTTAGGTGTGAGGATGTCATGTCCCTTCCTAAATTAATTTGGAACAAGACTAATTATTACATTTTGGGGCCAATTTTGGAGATAGTGGGGCCCATTCAATTTTTATTAGGAGATTAGACTTAGGATAAGTTATTTTGTTGTGGTTAAATTACACATGGCGGCCACCCACACTAGGGAAATACACACTCCCTAGTTCAGTTTGCATGGAGGTGGTTAAATGACGACCCACGATGGAGCTAAAATTGGAGGGAAAAGTGCTCTACGAAATCTATATAAGTGAGGAAACTCTCCTCATTTCATTCATCTTTCACATATCGAATTTCTCTTTGGTTGCTCGAGCTGCTTCGCTGAGTCACTTGCTGTTTAGCAAGAGTTCTTCAAGCGAAGAGCTCACCCTTTATTCGACGGACTTCGAGTGCCACCCTAGGAAGGTTTTTCTTCATTTCTTCAGGAGGAAGATCTCATTGTGATTTCTAGTGATTGCATTCATCTCTAGGTGGTGCATATTACTGGAGGACATAGTGAAGAGTAGGTTGATTTTGCTTGTGGTGTATTGCAGTGGAGTTTGGGTGAGAAATTTTTCAGAGAGGAGGCATTGAAGGATTGTTGGAATTTGGGAGAGTTTTGGAGGTGGAGGAGTGTGCTACTGGACTTTCACACTTCCTGGGCCAACGCAGAGGCAACATTGGGTGCTCACGTGGAGGGTAGGGTATCAGTATTTGAGGCTGAACTTCACCGTGGAGGTTAAGGAAAATATTTGGAGAGGTGATTGTTGCATTTCATTGGTGTTCCTTGCAAGTTGTATTCCTTGAATAGTTTGGAGGGCGTAGGGCCTATTGGAGGCCAAATTTGGAAGGTCAAAATCCAGCCAAACCATTTCTGAGTTTTTGACAAGGATCCCAGATATAAAATTTCAAAATTTTATGACCACTGGAAGTGGGGTTTTCTGCTGTATCTTTGCAGCAGGCAGTGTAGAATTGTTGGGGATTGCATAGTGCCTTTGGGGGTTGATTTTGGGAGGTCAAAATTGGGCCAAACCATTTCTGGGTTTCTGTGGGTTTTGGCCAAGGATCTTGGGGCTGAATTTGTAGCATTTTCCGAGCAGCAGAAGTGGAGTTTCTTGTAGTTCCTTTCCAGCCAACAATGTAGTTTTTTGGGAAGCGCAAAGCATTAGAGGAGCAAACATTTTCTAGTACTTGAGATGATTGTCTCATCACCTGGATTCTGCTATGCTTTCCATTGAGGCAAGCCCAGGTGCATTCATCCATACTATTGTACTGGTCCATTGATTAATAAAATGGCTCAGGTGGTTCTTACTTATGGTGTTTTAATAAGCATTTGCAGATTGTTTTTGTTTCCTATGTTACAAATCGATTCTGTTTTGCATATCACTATTTATTTAAATTTGGAACATTATAGAGGATGCCCTAGCCAGAGGTAGATGCTACAACAAGTATTGGTCACTTGTGGATTGTTAGAGGGCAGCGTGAGAGTGGATAGTGATTGGGCATTTATGGTCTGTTCGAGGACAGCGTGATAGTGCCCAAGTTGGAGCTCGGTGTGCACCATATTTATGGACTTATATGGTTGCTAGAGTGGCAGAAGTTGAGTTCAAGGTTTGATCAGCTAGAGGAGCAGTTGAGAAGCCTTAGACTTGTGTGTGGAGAAGGACTTTTACAACATATGATGGGCAGTCTTTCTAGCCTGTGTTCATTGTGGGATATGGACATCTTGCAGTGATAGGTGGCAACCTTCGTGCCCCATGTTGGTCTTCATTGGAGCAGTGCAGGAAGACCATAGTGTGCTGAAGTCCCTGAGTAGCTGAGGAGAAACAGTGGGCAGATTGAGAGTTGTTCACAAGTGCAGTTGTGAACAACTCGACAGGAGTCTCGATGTGTTGTGCCTTTGATGGAATAAGGCACAACTAGTGAGCAGATCGGTGTTTGGTCAATTTAGTGTGTCCTAAATTTCTATTTAAAATGTCAATCCGGGAGTCGTAAACTGATGAAGTGAAGTGCACTGTATGTGCAAGATAACCGTTTTTATAGTCTTTTGTCGTTTTTGAGTTTTTTTTAGTTTGTTTTTGGGTTTATCTTCTGTGGATTCCCTAGTGTGAGATGGCGAAATTGAAAGTTAAGTATGGATGGTAATGGTGATTTCTACAATGATTTTCCAATCTTAAAAGTTCTCAAAAAGAAGGTTTCAAACTGACTGTAATGAAATCAATTCTCAAAAGGAAATAAATGTACCAAAACAGTGAACTAGTGACAATGGCCCAGTATCCTTATTGCTGTATGAAAAAGAAAATAAAAACTGAACTTAAAGCAACTCAAAGACTGAAAGCAAAGCAAACTAAATCACACTACTTCAACCCACATTCTGACCCTTCACCTTTCGACTCGCTTCGGCTATAGGAAGTAATCATAAACAAGCTGAGTAATATGATATCTAAATTGCAGGAAATTAAATTGCATAAAAGGAAACTAAGATTTAACTACTCATTCATATTTCAATTCTTGAAAATGACATAAGTAATTCAATCTCTAACTTGCAGGAAAGCAAACTAAATCATACTACAACAAGTAATATTCTGATTCCTCACTAATTGAGTCGCTTGGGTATAGAAAGGAAATCATAAACAGATGAGTAATATGATGTCTAAGTGGTAGAAAAGTAAATAAGCAAAGCAAAACCCAAAAGAAATGACAATGCTGGAATTAAACTCAGTAAACGAAAATCAGCAGAAAGGACAAGATGATCTCATGTCAGTGGTTAATAAAAATATGTAAATTTGTCCGAGCTGCCTACAAAAACCTGTAAGAGAAGCACTGATCAGCTAACAGTTATGAAAAAAACATAAAGGAAATATGGACAACAATGAACATCAGAACAGCGCAATATATATACAAGCAATGATTATAAAAACAGTAAATGAAAGCAAGTAAGAAACTATACAGAGCTTTGGTGTACAGGGGCCCTCTGCAACCTCAGCCAGTCAATACTCAGTCACAAATCGAATTCAGGAATGCTGTCTTCTCATATATTAAAGTGCAGTAATAAGACAAAGTAAAGCACAGTACAGTGGGCTTATAACAACAGTCAAAATTACATCTGAAAAGCTAACTATCCAGCGTATACCAACGCGTTATTTATAAGTGAAAATGCTGCAACTAATTCCTAGATTCTATGCTGCCAAAGAGACACGTAAATCTCCACGGCCTGAGATCTAGCGTTATGGTCATCATGACAGTTAAATCCATGGAGTGGTGGCTGCTCGATTCAGTTCACGGGTTGATCTACAGGTGTGCCAATACCTCCAGAAATTGAGGATCGTGCCACGCAAACCTTCACGTGGGCAAAACAGAGCCGTGCCACCACAAAACTCCTTGTTTGGCCCTTCCTTTGACCGTCGTTGACCATGACCGTTTATGAGTGATTTGGCTGAACTGAGGGGACACGCTCCATGTACATGTCACTTGCAGCTTGCCCATGTGGCCGGTTTCTCCATTGGACACCTGTAACATAGCCTTTAACAAAATGGCTGCGGAAACTTGAGCTGGCTGCGGAAAGTGACAAGTTTCCGCAGCTGTTTGAACAAAAATCTAAATCAAACAACAGTCACAACCATAGTTAGTAAACCATTTCATAAGCTCTTTTTAGACTAATATGCAATGATTTGACAGCTTGGTGGATGAAGTAAATGGAAAAAGAAGGCTGAAAGGGTATATAGGGAAGTGCAGGTTTGGGACTCAACAATTGGATAGTTGAGATTCAGTGACTAGATGGACTTAGAACATTGATAGAGGCAGGAGCTGCACATTGGGGGTTGAAGGACCGAGCAGGTATAGGGTACGACCGAGAGGAGCTGAGAGAGTTGACTACATCATCCAGATGGTGAGGGTATCTTGTTGAGGGTAGATTGGTTGTCAATGGAATGATACCAAGCCCCAGTTTGTATCCTTGTGTCAGTGGATGTAAGAGGGCCATTATCCCTGGTACGGGAGCCCTAGACTGTTGTATTATATGTTGATTAATATAGCGAAGTTGGGTTGAAAATTGTAAAAAATTGTCCATATTTTGTGCACTAGTAGATTTACTTTTGTTTATAGTCCGTTGTGCAAAGTAGTATTGTTGTGATTCTTGGTTTGGTAGAGTCAGAGATTTAAGATTCTATCCCAGGCACTAGGATCGTGGAATCAACAAAGTCAACAATGCCACTAAGGCAAACATATCATGAAACAAACAATACCAAGAGTAGCTATGGCCGTCCACACCAATGAGTATCTAAGAGTCACTTTCGCAAGATAAGACACACCCACATGGATTTACAAGGCTATAAGGCACATCCGTTGGGTTTATATGATGTGGATAAAAAGTTTTGAAGCACCTCTTCTAAAAGATGGGTAACATCTAGCTCCAACTACAGGTCAAGTTCTCTTCTCGTGGGCGCTTGAGAACCTAAGAATCTCTAAATGTCCATCACTCAAAGCCCTGCATTTGTGACCAAAACAAGTATCAAATTATATGAAAACAAGTAAATGAAAACAAATTAATCTAGCATGTGATGCAATAAGATCAAGGACTCAAACCACACAAGTATGCAAAGAAAAGGAAACACCTACCCTACTTGAGCATGCTTCAAAGACATTAGGTATTACCTAGGTAGAAAAGTTTTAAGGTTCGCCCATTTATGGGCAAGGGGACCTTCTTGTCGTCCAAATGGCATAAATGTAAATAACTTTTACCAACAATCTCATCAATCATATAAGGTCATAACTGTGAAAAATCTACAACTGGAACCCCTACTGCACCTATTTGTTAAATTACTTTAAACAAATTACTTGCAGTTTCCTACGACAAATATCGTAATACATACACTGCAACCTTCACTTAATTAAGTTATAAGTGGAAAGAAGAGACTGAGTAAGAAAGAAAATAAAACATAATAGACACTGTTATTTTTCAACAAATGTCCCCCAAAAAATCCAATGCGGGAAAACCGGTGCAACAGATTTGAGGGTTTATTATTATTAAGTAGTAGTTCTGAATACAGCTCTGGATGCCCTTTCGGCAATCCAGTTATAGAGAAAAAGACACTGGTAGAAAACTTAGTGAGATTACCTCACTTCACTCGGCAAATCCTGGCTGATCCGGCAGCTGAACTGACTATCCCGGTTACAACTGCGTTGCCCCTTTGCAGTAACTGTGTGGGCCTAAGTGGAGCTCTCTGAGGCTCTGCGTCAGTGCTGCGTTGGGTCTCCTTGCCTCTTGGAGCTTTGACGTCAACCCTCTTGGCTGATCCGGCAGCTCCCCGACAAATTTTAGACTTCTGCTGGAAGACAGCTTTGCCTCTGTGCTGGCCCTTCTGGCTCTGTGTCAAGCATTGTGTGGGCCCTCCTGGCCCAACATCAATCCTTCCTGGGTCTACGCTGCCTCCACTGGTGCTTCTCTGCCTCTCTGCTGAGTATTCGGGGTTCCAGAGAAGATACTCCAACCCAACTATCCCTGCCCCTCAACTGCAAGAAATCTCCTCAATCGAATTTCCTCCTGAGAACTTCTCACTTCAGAAATTCGATCTCTTGATCTCTCAGTGTGTTTTCCAAATGACCCTCAAGCCCCTTCTTATATCTTTCTGTTGGACAACCAACGACCTAGATTAACTCCTAATCAAAGGCTCAGATCATTTTGGATTGATCTTTGTCTTCTTCTAGAATTTACACTCACAATTAGATTAATACCCATTAATATTTTTAATTTCCTAAGTTTAGACTTAGGGTCCCATTAAAAGATATTAATTATTTTAATAAAATCGTCTCTGGGTGGAATTTCCCAAAACGCTTTCTAGGTTCTTTAGAATACATGTGCCCAAACCTCCCTGCAAAATTTGAGGCCTAGAGCACTTCTGATGCTACCTCAAATCAACACTCCCTGTTAGCGAGGAATGTGCTCTAGCAATATACTGTTGTTGCATACTGCTCTTGTTGATTTGGGGTAGCATCGGATGTGCTCTAAGCCTCAAATTTTGCAGGGAGGCTTGGGCATAGGTATTCCAAAGAACCCAAAAAATGTTTTGGGAAATTCCACCTTGAAGTGACTTTATTAGAATAATTAATATTTTTAATGGGGTTCCTAAGTCTAAACTTAGGAAAATTAAAATATTAATGGGTGTTAATCTAATCAGGAGCGAAATCAACATAATGATCCCCATTCATCCACTAGGTCCACAAAGGGTTAGCCTCCCCTTCCCAATGTCCACACTTCGGGTTGGGCCTGGAACGATGCCCGGAAGCTGATGTGACTAAAAAGAAAAGAAAAAACATAATTTGGCCACTCTTATCAGGAAATGTACCACAAAATGCAAAAGATGGTCAGGACATACAAATTTAGCACGTGGGCAAAAGCCAAACATGAGCTCTACCTCTCATTTATGGCCATCACCCTAGTTCCTATGGGCCCTAGATGAGCCCCCTTCACATTAAGGAACCCATGATTGTCCCAACACTTGGTGGGAAATGATTTTCCCACCTTAAAAGGGGATATATACTGCTATATCCTATACATCGTGCTCTTATCCCCTAGAGCCCTGAGTGATTATGAAGAAAAATCAATCAAAGGCGAAACACATATGAAGAAGGGTGGAAAACAAGGTCGGGGTAACTCATGTACCATGATTTTCTCCCTCCTACACTCATATACCCAAGTTTGGGCTTCCCTCATTATAGCTACCCTTGTATCATGACATGTGGGCTTGGAGCCTTCCCTTGATCCCCACTCCGTTCCATCACTATATCACATGCCACCTACCCATTGATGGATGTACCATGGACAGGTAACCCCCTTTAAGGGTAGAAACCAGCTAATAGGGTCCTTGGTCAACCCCCTTATTAAGCATGGAGACACCTGTACATGCTAAAGCTCACTATGGAAGGGCATGCCACCATGAAGTGTCCAATTGATTCCATGATTTGTAAGCTCTTTTAATTGATTACTCTAATGATTTGTCGTATTGGAGGGCAAGGGGGCACATTGGATCTTATGCAAGATTGCAGGTGGGTCTCCGTTTGGGATTTGTGTGAAATTTTTTGAATCCTTACAAACATAAATCCTACTGCAGTCACTGGTTTAGCATCTCCTACTTGTTATTTCATTCAACAAGTTATTTAATTATAAACAATGATGAAAAACACTACTGCAGACTACACTGACATACAGATCATAAACTGAAACAATATATGAGACAAACACACAAGGGACACCGTTATTTTTGGACAACACGTCCCCGGAAAAACCCAATGCGGGAAAACCGGTGCAACAGTTATGAGGGTTTCCTATTATTAAGTAGTAGTTATGAATACAACTCTGGATGCCCTCTCGGAAATTCAGTTACAGAGAAAAATACAGTGGTAGAAACCTTAGTGAGATTACCTCACTTCACCCGGCAAAATCCCTCTAATCCGGCAACTGAACTGACTATCCCTAGCTACAACAGTTGTGCCCCTTCGCAGTAACTGCATGGGCTTGCATGGAGCTCTCTAAGGCTCTGCGGCAGCTCTGCGTTGGGTCTCATTGCCTCCTGGAGCTCTGACGTCAACCTTCCTGGTTGATCCGGCCGGTCCTTGGCAAGTTTCAGATTTCTGTAGGAGGACAACTATTCCTTTGTGCTAGCATTGCGTGGGCCCTCCTGGCCCAACGTCAGTCCTCCCTTGGTCTGCGCTACCTCCTCTAGTGTATCTCTACCTCTCTTTGTTGAGTATTCGAGGTTCTAGAGAAGATCCTCCACCCTAACCATCCTTGCCCCTCTGCTGAAACTTAGATCAATTGTTCGATTTTTTTAGGAAACCTCGCCCCAGAAAAATCGAATTGACTGATCAACTTGGTGTATCTCCAATTGACCCTCAAGCCTCCTCTTATACTTTTCCTGTTGATGAATCAATAGCCGAGATTAAGTCCCTAATCAACGGCTAAGATTAAAACAGACTTGATCCTCGTCTCTTAGAAGCTTCTCACTCATATTTTTATTAATACCCATAAATATTTTTATTTTCCTAAGTTTAGACTTAGAAACCCCATTAAAAATATTAATTATTTTAATAAGTCATAATCAGGGTGGAACTTCTCCAAACGATCTCTGGGTCTTGGAGATCTCATGTTTTCTACCCCTCCACAAAATTTCAGAGCTAGAGCACATCCAATGCTACCCAAAATCAACAGTTTGAACTTTGGTCTCCTTATACGGTGTCCAATCCGCCTAGAGAGCCACATTGGCACTTTTAGGGTGAGCATTGAAAGCCATGGACCTCCACCATAGCAGAGAGTACTTCATGGATCCCCAAAATCATTTAGTGATTACTCGTGTTCCACCTTTTGGATGAGGATGATGCACCTGGATCACCATGCCCAACCGGCTTCATACTTGTACCACACACTTGGCAAGAGGTTCTAGGGTCCAAATGAGGTTGTGTCTCATTGTAGGAGACAAAGGGAGGGATTATGTCATCATCCAAGCCCTTATAGATGGTTTACAGGAATTATCGATCCACTTGGAGACCCATAAGGATGTCATAGTGCCCCCACACCCACTTGGGGACACCGCATGTGACTTTCTTGGATGTCAAGGGACCAAGATCCACTATGTTTGGAGTCCATTCTCTCACCGTGGCACAATTTGGACTCCACTAGGCCTTCTCAATGGCCCAACGACTCATTATGTTGATTAGTTTTCCCTCTTGAGAGGTTTATTTTTATGTTATTAAATTGTCTTGCTGGGCTTGTCACCAAGGGATGTTATTATTGCCCATTATTGTAATATTTGGGGCTAAGTTGCACGAAACGGGGAAACGCGGAAGCGAAACGAAACGCGACCTCCCCAAATTTTGGAAACGGGGAAACGCGAATATATATAATAATATATATATATATATATATATATATATATATATATATATATATTAAAAACATTTAAAAATTATTAATATACATATGTGCAATCATAAAGCATTAATGATACATTTACTTAAACATTTTAACATTAAGATTAAATTTACATCACAATGATCACATTTACTCATGAGTCATCACATAATGAAAATACTCAAATAGAAATATAGGAACTGGAAAATCCAAAATCAGCCTTTATTTATATTAGTATATGAGGCTGCAAGTACAATAAAGACTATAAGGCTGCAAGAACTATAGAGACAAGTCACAAAAGACTAATCCTCATCAAAAATAGAAGCAGCAGAATGCTCAACAGTGGATGGTGGTGCTGAAGAAGATGATGCACCAACTCCACTTCCAGAATCCTCCTCAATATTCAGGGCAGCAAGAGAGAGATCCAAATCAGGATTTTCTGCATCCACATCCCATTCTTTAGAAGGACCACTGTTGTATTCTGGACCCCTACGAGATGCAAGGCGAAGGTTGGAGTGCACATAAACAAGATCCTCTGCTTTCTGTGAGCCCAACCTATTGCGCTTCACAGAATGAATAAAACCATAAGTGCTCCAATTCCTTTCTGCTGATGAAGAGCTTGCCACTTGTGAAAGAATACGAATGGCAAGGCTTTGCAAATGTACACCATTTGCTCCATGACAAATCCACCACCTAACTGGATTCATGGTGCTTCTCTCCTCCAAAGCTGATATATCTGCATAATCATCTATTCCTGCAGCAAAACTGGCAAATTCCTCCTTTACCTCCCTATGTAGGTGAGAAGGAAACATTCTCATTAGTGCTTTTTTCACCCCAGTAGCCACCTCTCTATCCTTATGGGGTGCCTTACTCTTCCCATTGCTTTTAGCAATAAGCTCCTCATCATAAAATTTGGGGTTCAAAGCATGTGCTAAAGTGTGCAATGGTGTATTGAAATTGTTCCACCTGTCAACAATGATTTTCTTGATCAAACCAACAAAATGATCATCAACAAACAGAAGTTGTGGAGACTCCTGCGAAATGATTTCCATAGTTTTCTCAACCATGGAATCCATGCCATCATATACCTCTCCCAAGAAAGGTTGGTCAGTGTCAGCACTCCGGAGAAGCTCAAATGCAGGGGTTGTGAACTTTAGCAAGAAATCTACCTTGCTCCACCAATCCTCATCAAGGCACAATCTACGCACCATAGATCCCCGCTCTGAATCTGCTTGTCTCCACTCAATCCACAGTTGACTCACCACCATAGAAACTAATGCATGCTTAACCTCAACAAGGCGGCGCAACATCACGAAGTTTGAGGCATATCTTGTCTCAGCAACTTTTAACAACTCCAATTTGGAGTACTCTCGAAATATGGCCTGAGACTGGTGGTGGTTGGTGATGAATTTGATAATCTCCCTTGCATCCCCTGTGACTTCCTTTATCCAGGAAACTTTGTTGTCGATCTCCTCTAAGATCAGATTCAGATTATGGACAATGCATGGTGTCCAAAATATGTGGTCATACCTCCCCTCAATAATCAAACCTGCAGCTTTGCAAACTGGTGCATTATCCGTGATAACTTGCACCACCCTGTTAGCCCCTATTTGTTCAATAGCTTTTATAATAATATCAGCAATGAACTGTGCATCTTTCACCTCTCCTGAGCAGTCTTCTGCCTTGATAAACATTGCTCCTTTGGGGGAAGTGGCAATGATATTTATCAATGGTCTGCGCCTCATATCTGTCCAACCATCTGAGACTATGGTAACCCCAGAGCTACTCCAGGAAGAACGAATTGGAGCTAAAACGTCCTCCACAAGTTCCTTCTCATTTTTGAGAAGCTGTGTTCTGACTTTCTCATAGTTGGGCCCCTTGTACCCTTGAGGAGCTTTGTTAACTGCCCTCAACATATCTTGCCAGTAAGGAGAGCGAACAACATTGAATGGGATACCACATGCATAAATGCACCTGGCAACTCTAGAATCAGCTTCTTCTCTTGCTTGCACATTCACCAATCTAGCAATTCTGCTATCCTGAACTGATTGGGATGCCCCTGAGCCTCTGGTATGTTTGGGTGCTGCTTGTTCATGTTCTTGAATGTGACCACCTCTCCTCTTTCTTGCTTCAACTACAATCCTTGGCTCAATGTTAGATGTAGCCTGAGTATGCTCATCATGCCTCCTCTTAGTACCATCCGCCTCATCTTGCTCTCTTTGATATGCCCTCCTTACCAACGGATCTGCTGTTTTTGTGCAACCCAGAATCCCCTGTCCTCCTCCATGCAACAGATGCGCCTTCACTCTTGGGTAGGAGCCCTTGTACGTAATATTGCAAAGAGTGCATTGCCATTCCCATGAGCCACCACCTCTACATTTTTGAAGCTTCGTCACATGCCTCCAAAGAGGATAATATTCAGCCCTTGGGTTGGCCCTAGGGTTTGAAGTTGCAGCTGCACTTTGGCTGGAAGCCATTGCTGCAAAAATAAATTAAAAAAACAAATCTGTAAATAATAAATTTATAAAAACGTTTTTCATATTTTTGGCTGTATAAACCCTAGAAAAATTAAAGAAATAGTAAGAAAAAAACTAAGAAATAAATGTGGCTTACCCAAATTAATTATCTGTGGCTGAATCTACCCTAAAATGCCAGAAAAGAGGAGAAATATGGCTGTAGCTGAGCCAAATCTGCTGCAAAAATAAATTTAAAAAACAAATCTATAAATAAAAAACGTTTTTCAGCAATTTAGCTGCATAAACCCTAGAAAATTTGAAGAAATAGTAAGAAAAAACTAACAAAATGAATGTGGCTTACCCAAATTAATTTTCTGTGGTTGAAACTACCCGGAAATGCCAGAAAAGAGAAGAGAAATATGGCTGTAGCTGAGCCAAATCTGCTGCTACAGAAATCTCTTGCTGAAATCTCCTTCTCTTGCTGCTGAAATCTCTTTCTCCCGCTGCTGAAATCTACTTTGCTCAATGCTCAAAACACCAACTACTGAAACAACTGCCAATCTCCAAGAGAAACTCCTTGCTGAATAGTGTGATGAGAGAATGAGAGGCACTGCTCTTTTATAACTTTAGAAATGCTTTCTAGAAGTGATTAGAAACCCTAAGCTAAATTAAAAACTAATTAGGGAATTTTTTTTTTTTTTTAAAACAAGTGTTTTTTTACAGGAAACGGGGCCCGTACGGCGTGGAAACGAGTTTCCGTCCGTACGGGAGCGTTTCCATCTCGGGAAACGCGCCCGTACGGACGGAAACTCGTTTCCACGCCATACGGTACGGGGAAACCCGTTTCCGTTTCGTTTCCGTACGGAAACGGACCCCTGCCCAGCGTTTCCTGCTACTTAGATTTGGGGCTTAAATAGGCATGTTATTTTATTATTTGGGGCTTGATTAGGCCTAATTAGGTAAATCAAACTCTTTAGAGAGGATATAAATTGATGAGAGGCTCATTCATTCCTCTCATCATCATTTGGATTGGAATAGTAGCTCTTCTGAGAATTTGCATTCCCTTTTGGAGGACAATTTTGGTTTCATGGATGAATTTTGATGTTTGGATACTATTCTCTTGATCTTGGAGCTTCAAATTTGTCTTGATTTAATGATTGGATATACTCGTTGTACATGTAAGTTCTCTTTTTCATGTCTATTCTTTACTTCAATCTTGTCAAATGAATAGTGTATGGGATTTTCGCTCTCTAGATCTGAAATTTGCCCTAATTTATGCGAAATTATAGAAGTTTTGGACTTTTGAAGTGCTGCATATGTTACATGTGTCATGTATAATGAATGAATGTTCGTAGAGGTTAATTTCATTGAATACACCTTGATAAGTCTTCAATTCTTGCACATCGAAGTTCAAAACCTTTTGGTAGTTGCTTTCATGCCCTAATTTTCCATACAAAGTTGCCTAACGGTCTCCTTGATCGGGTTAAGTCTCTCCAAAACACAAAATCACCTTGACTCCATCTCTCCCAAAGGCAAGGAACTGATCTAACCATTGGTGGTCACTTAAAAAGAATATTTTTCTCGCCTTTTTTTCTCCTTCTAGGCCTAACCCTAGTAGGTCACCTAGGGCATCCAACAAATTCCTTTGTATCCAACCAAATCCCTCGATTTTCAATCCACTGCTGCACTAAGGCTTTCTCTAGAGGTACTCCAAGTTTGAGGCGAATCCGATGGTGGAATCTCGAGATAGAGCAAGCACTAGACATAAGGCCAATGTTTCCCCTAGGTTGGTTTGGGTTAGTGTCCTCACTTGGATCATGGCATTCAAATCTCAAAATAAAATTATTCCTTTGATCCTATTCTCTTCCCTAATTAGGTCAAGCCCCTCTTTGGTCGATCAACTCCATACACTTGACCTAGTTTGGGTCCACTTGGGTTCTCTGTGGTCCCACAACTTTATCACTCATATTTCACGAGGATTGCATAGAAGCCATTATATCACAAGGATTCTTAAACCTAGGAAGCTTCTTGACAAGGGTTATTCCCCAAACCTAGGCTTAAGTACCTCCTTAGCCCTTCCTAGAGAGCCAATCACCTTGCTTCTAAAGCAAGTAAGCCATTTGTCTTAGCCTCTCTTGAGAATAGGCTTTTGGAATCACCCCTTATCCCATCATTGATCCATTCATCTTTGTGATTCCTGTTATACCGGGTCTCCTCCCATCAATGAAAGTCTATAAAGAGCAGGCAGCTTTAGCTGAGATGACAATGGGCTATTGCTCCATTGTTGCCACTTGACCTAATAGTTTTGTTGTAGCGGCTACAACCACCCTCCAAAATTTTGCCTTAGCCTGTTTTGGAGCCTCCCCTACCAACCTTACACAGCACTTTGTCTTGCTTCGTCAAGTACTCAAGCTTCAGTGTTTTCCTCGCATAAAGGCAGCCTGTCGATCACAGTCGATCCATTCCCCTCACAGGCTGCTTACCCAGACTTGGTCCAGCTGTAGGCTGAGTAGCTTCCCAATGAAATTTGCGCATTTCTGGAGGGCAACCAACCTTCCCTCTAGGAATTGCGTAATTCCCTCTGAGAGCCTACTGGACTCCAAGATTTGTGCAATCCTGCCAGCCAACCCTCCCAGTAGGATTTGCGCAATTTTTCCCATCAACACGTTGTTCAGCGCAGGATTTGTGTAAATCTGGGAAATAGTCAGTTGCTTTGCCCAGAAATTGTGCAATCCCCTTGAGCGGTCAACCCAGCTTACAGTCGAGAATGTGCATTTTTCCTAAGCAATTGAGCATTGGCATGCATGGACAGTCTGGTTGACTAGTTCCACCCAGGACCGAGGAAACTTGACTTGCATGCATGCATGACTTGATCTTCCCGGAATAGCAAGAGACAACATGCAAAAGACATCCCATGATTCAGGGAGCTATTTTTTAGCAGCCGAGGGTTACATGCAAAGTTGTTTTAGAAGTTTCCCTCCAAGTGTTGTTTTTTCCTAGATTTGTGGCATGTGCGTCTTGAGACCAAACTTATTTATTCGATGCACATGTGCACTTACATAAATTTATTTCCATGATTTATGAGGAAGATGAGTTTATTGATGAACAGGTCGGGTTGCTTCTCGCATACACACTTCGTGAATCTCCATTTCGTTGGGTGCTTAGCCTATCGGCGGACACCGTGCACTCATGTGAGCACTTCTGTGATCTTATTGAAGACACGTTCTATCATTTTGATCTAGACCATCTTGACCGGAAACTGTTACAGCAGCGGAGGGCTCTGCATGAATCCATTATTGATTTTTGGCAGCGCTTCCATGACTTGCAGTTTCAAGCTTCGAGGAGCCAGATGAAGTTCGCTTATCTCTGGGACTAGTTCAAGTATTGTCTTAAAATATCTACTCGTCCCAAGAGGAAGCTTGATGTCAAGTCTCGCTCAACCTTCTTCGTTGATGGAATTGCGCAATCCCATGTGGGAGCAGGCACTGTCTCAACAGACTGTTCGCCTCCCTCTCATTCAACAGTTCCACCATTGCCTAGTGATGTTGAGGATCATGTTCGCACATCTATTCGCCCTTCACACCCTCCCAACATCACTCCACTCAATTTTCGCACAGAGTTGGTTGTGAGTCCTTCGAGTTCCCATATGCATTCTTTTCTTCGACCTCCGTCTTCGCACTCAGGTGTTCCTCCAGATGATGCTGTCTTATGTTCGTCCACTCCGAACTCTTCACTTGTTGTGAACGAGGAACAACCCACTGACGGAGTTGGTGTTCCACAACCAACATGCGCTGTCATTCATGAAGAGTATGAGTGGGAGCTTGAACATCAACACTCGGTGAAGGATGACTCCCTTCCATCTGAGCCCCCTCCGTTCTTTCCTACCTTCATTGGTTCCATCCATGATTTTGCATGTGTGTCTTCATCCATGGATGCACCCATTGTTGATCACTTGCAGGACTCACCAGATGCTAGTCCATCATTCAACAACGGAGAGGATAAGTTATTCATTGAAGATCCACTTGATCCTTCATCTGTCTTTTCTAGAAACACAAAGGATGAGTTCGTTCGCTTTTCATCTACCCCTCTATTTGATTCATCTGATCATGAGGATGCCGAAGAATTCATTGATTTTTCTGATCATGGTGGTCGTGATCCATTTGCTTCCATTTTTTATCATGATCATGAATCTATCGCAGTTGATCTTTCGAAGCCACCGGTTTATGATGATCTACCTAATGATGAAGTTGAGACACCCAATACTGTCGAGGCACTTCAGCACGCATTGATGGTTATGTCAAGCTCTCGGTCTCTTGAGGTCAGTCTCACTTCTGATCATGAAACTGTTCAATCACCCAAGGCTCCTCATCACTCGTCTGTATGCATTAAAAATCCATCTCACACATAAATCACACTTCCTCCACTCGAATTGCACAATCCCATTGCTCATGCATTGGAGGAGTCTTACATTGCAAGCACTCGTTCGCGACGCAAGTTATCTTTGTTTCTTTTGTTTTCTTGCATGTCTCAGTCAAGAGTGTGCTTTTGCTTCAAAGTTGCACGTAGTGTCACACAACACCATGATAAGTCCACGGACTGTTCGTCATGCACATGCACTCACTTATGTCTCGTGGGCACTTTGAAACACGAAGTGTGGCTCTTATATGCTGGTCCGCACAATTGGGTTACTCGCGGACCAAGCCTTCACCCACATGGGTCTACCAATGCGCCGGTGGCTGCATTGGAAGTATCACTTCACGTGATCAGGCCCATGCACCATTAGTATAGGAGTAGGAGTAGTGTTTGCTTTTAGTTGTTTGCTTGCATGCTTGTTTGCTTTCATGGTTTGATTGCTTGCTTGTTTGTTTACTTTCTTCGCTTTCATTTTTGCTTCTGCTCTTGCTTTGCTTTGTTGATTGTTAGTTTGTTCATTTGTTTCGTTCATAGGTTAGTTTTGCATGAAACCATGTGTGACTCATGAAACGAGCTGAGTAAAGTACAAGAGGGTTTGTACAGCTATCGCTACTTGGTTATTTGTCATCTTGCCTCTGTATGATGAACTTGTTAATATTAGTCCATGATACATCGAAGGAAAATACGTACTCTTCGAAGTGAACCTTGGTGTAAGCACAACGCTTGCGCGCTAACTAGTGTCACCTTCTCTAGTCGATTGTTTTTGGGTTAACCCTTGTCAGCTTATTCAAGTAGAGTAAGGTGAGGGGGAAAACCTTAAAAGGCACGTTAGAGATACATTAAACTACTTCTCTGCTGGAACAACATCTTTTGCTCTCAATAAGTCGGGATCCCTCTTCCGCCTCTGAAAGAAATAATTGCTATGCATAGTGAAAATGAAAAATGAAAAAAATCATAAGTCAAAAAATTCAAAATGAAAAATGAATAAGGCGAAAGAAGAGAAATGCTTCCTGCGCAGGGAGGTAATGCAAGTAACTCTGCCAGGGTACTGAACAGGCTCACTGGCAGTGGAGCCATGCTTGTGTTCCTATGTGACTCCACCGGAGTACTATCCAGGCCTACTGGTAGTGGAGCAACACTAGAGATTAAACTAAGACTCTGACGACTATATTGCTTGTGCACCTATTTACCCCCCAACCCCAATTGAAACAACTGTGTTGCCTTGGCTTGGAATGTGTCAATCGACCAAGAGTCTAGCATATGCTACATCTTATATCAAGCTAGTGTGAAGCCAAGATGAGCTAAGAATTGAACAATACTTCTAGAGGTGTTAGACTCGTTTTTACGAACAAGGTCCACTCAGAGAGCTGGAGTTCTACAGTGTGTCGCCACTTGTTGTAGCAGCTACAACCACCCTCCAAAATTTTGCCTTAACTTGTTTTGGAGCCTCCCCTACCAACCTTACACAACACTTTGTCTTGCTTTGTCAAGTACTCAAGTTTCACTGTTTTCCTTGCACAAAGGCAGCTTGTTGATCACAATCGATCCATTCCCCTCACAGGCTGCTTACCCAAACTTGGTCCCGCTGTAGGCTGAGCAGCTTCCCTCCAGGAATTGCGCATTTCTGGAGGGCAACTAGCCTTCCCTCCAGGAATTGCGCAATTCCCTCTGACAGCGTGCTAGGCTCCAAGATTGCGCAATCCTGCTAGCCAACCCTCCCAGCAAGATTTGCGCAATTTTTCCCATCAACAGGCTGTTCAACCCAAGATTTGCACAAATCTGGGCAACATTCAGTTGCTCTGCCCAGAAATTGTGCAATCCCCTTGGGCAGTCAGCCCAGCTTACAGTCAGGAATGTGCATTTTTCCCAAGCAGTTGAGCACTGGCATGCATGGACAGTCTGGTTGACTAGTTCCACCCGGGACTGAGGAAACTTGACTTGCATGCATGCATGACTTGATCTTCCCGGAATAGCAAGAGACAACATGCAAAAGGCATCCCATGATTTAGGGAGCTATTTTTAGCAGCCGGGGGTTACATGCAAAGTTGTTTTAGAAGTTTCCCTCCAAGTGTCGCTTTTTCCTAGATTTGTGGCATGCGCGTCTTGAGACCAAACTTATTTATTCGATGCATTAGAGCTCATTCATTCACATCGATCTTGGAGCTCTGACATCCCACAACACATCCAGGACTCTTCAACACATCCGACTTAGCTATTCATAGGTAAGTGGCCTCAACTTGTCTTTTTCAGCATTTCTGTCGCTTTTTGTGTATTCGCTTGTGTGAGTGTTGTTTTCTTGATTTCTTTGAACGCCTGCTGTCGTTTACATATATTCTAGCTTGTCCTAGCTCTATTTTAATTTTTGTTGCTATCTCACTGTTGTTGCATGCATGAAACTGTTTTGCACGGACGTTAGCCCAACTAGCGAATGACCTCACCCACATGCATGTTGCTCTGTTTGCTCAATCTTCCATTCATGTTTTTCATGCAATTTTTATCACTTCTGCTATCACTTAGTGTCGCCATGCATTTCATTGACTTAATTGCTTTCAGTTTCTCATCGGCGAGTCGGGCCAACCTTGGCCCGGTCTCTGCCTTCACTAAGGCTACATTGTGCAATTTGGAGAAGGAAGGTTCACCTTCCTCTCCAGATTTGTGCATTCTGGCCCAACACTGGCCTCCTGGATTGAATTGCGCATTTCTGGAGGTCAATGGCTGCTTGGCCCAGAAATTTGCGCAAATCTGTTCCTGGGCCAACAGTCTTTCCTAGCTGGAATCGCGCATTGCGTAATCCCAGCAGCCAACTGCCCAACTAGATTGCGCATTTCGTAGATCCAGCAGCTAGTCTAGCCTCCCAGTCATTCCAGACTGCCTTTTGCGCAGTCCTGGCAGCCAGTCACTCAGCCTCTTAGTGAAATTTGCACAATCTTGCTCATCAGTTCCCCAGGTATGTGCTATGTCCTTCCTCGGATTTGCTTTGTTTTCACTGACATATTTCTTGCCATGCATGCTGCTTGTTTCCAGATCTTTCATGTGTTCATCTGTCTCAATGGCTTCCAAGAGAACAGGATCCCAGGACACTGATGGTGTTGCAGCTGGAACAACAGTTGAACGTGTCCTCTAGCAATCCGATCTACGAAGATATGACGTTGTATCTAGACAAGGACATCAAACTGAAGTGGCAAGAGGTGAATGAAACATTCGTAGGTATTTTTGGGGAAGACCTTGAAGACCGTCAGGTGTACGTGAACATTCATAAGTCCAACCTGTATTGGATTGCATGCAGATATCCCACGTTCCCATGTATGGATATGATTCATTGGATCATCTCTCACAATGACCCCGAGATGATGACCTTGAGCAGTGTCAGTGGGACGAAGCTTGCAACCTTCTGGGCACGAGATTATGATGAGATGTATCAGATGGATGAGCCCATGACTGTCATGACCCCTTCGTTCAGCTTGCCCAACAACAAAGGCCACTCCAGAGATATTATAAAGGATTGGGTAAAGGAGCCAACTCATTTCAAGATGACCCCTAATCAGATCTATAAGACGAAGATATTGAGGAAGGCATACCAATACTTGGTCATATTCGCATGTCGACTGAGTGGCCAAGCAAGCACTGAGACCTTCCCTCAGAGTTAGATGGTCGCGCTGGACCAACTGGCTAGAGAAAGAAGACCGTGCAACTGGTCTGGCATACTGGCTCATCAGCTAAAGGAGCAAGTCACGAAGGTTCGACAGTCACCCGAAGGCATGCATGCAGAGATTTGCATGTTCGCCTACATTCTAGATACAGTCTGTGCCTGACATGAGTTCCCGGGCTTAGAGTGGGCATGGTCACCGGCGGAGACTGTTGTGAGCACATATTTCAAGCTATTCTCTGAGTGCAGCTTCAGAGGAGTGATCAAACGGTTGTTCGACCATCTTGTCACCCCAGTGTACAAGTTGATATTCGAACAGGATCCACCCTGCATGTTAGAAGAAGTGATGAAGCCATTGTTAGGCATTGCAAATTGGTATGCCTCACAGGATGGCACATTCATTCGAGTGTTTAGTGCGGAGAAGCCTCCGCATGTTCTGCCAAAGTTTGCTTTGGACGTGCTTGTCATGCAGGAAGTAGCGTATCATATCTCAGTAGGATTAACAGCTAGGCTGCAGCGGAAGAAGGCACCTTGGCCCGCTCTTCCATTGTGGATTGGGTTATAAGAGATCTGGAGCGTCAAGCAAGCGAATGTCGAAGTTGAACAAATGAGGAGGTACTTGTTCCACCTCCGAAGTCTCAACCCGTATGACCCACATTGCATTGTGAAGGATCACTACATGAGAGTTCAATTTAGTTGGATCCATGGGGCATTTCAATGGGCCAAGGAAGACTCATGGAGGTATTGTTACAATTACTCCAACCCAATGAACAGGTCGGTTTCGCCATAGAATGGTTAGCACGGTAGCATGAAGCAACACCACGGAGAACACTAGCAGTAGTAGCAACAACAGAGGCAGCAGAGCCAAGCATATCTGTGTGCGACAAAGGGAAAAGAAAGATTGTCGACCACTTGGAGGAGGAACAAAGTTGCAAGTTTCGAGCAAATCCACTCGTAGAACAAGCAGCTATGGCTATTCAACACAAGAGGCAGCAGCACGACAAACGAATCACGCGAAGGCAGAGGGATAAGAAGAGAATAGAAGAAGCAGAGAAGGAGTTGCATGAGCTGAGGGAGCAACTCCGGAAAGAACAAGAGCTGCACCAACATGAGAAGGAAGCACATCAGCAACAGATTTAGCAGGGGGTGCATCACGTGCAGATAGACAAAGCAGCGCCCGTACAAGTAGTTGATTCTTCCAAACAGCTGGCATCAAGCGAACAGGGTGAGCCCTCATAGGGGCAAGACTTTGCTCATGAGATAGAACAGGCTCTTGAACAGTTGGATGCAAACATGGAGCAACAGGAGTTGGAACAGGATACCGACCTCATGCCTCACCATAGAGAGGTCGACTCGCCCGCTTCAATGCATCCAGATGATGAGCAAGTCTCGAATGACCAAGGAGGCACTGAGATCCTTGGTGGTCAGCCGGAAGCAGGGATGCACAACAGCTCTTTTGATGAATCTCAACATAGAGTTGTGCAGCCTGACAGAGTACCAACTCCGGAGGAATGAACATCCCCTGTGCGAGTTGAAGAATAAGTGATCATGACCAATGTGCACAAGGACCTAGCTGCTTTGGCTGATGCAACTAGAGTGTATGCCGAAGCCACTAGCTCCAGTGTTCGCTTCCTCATAGCTGAGAATGAGCGAATGGCAAAGGAACTACAGGTGGTCAAGTAGGAAGGAACTACAGGTGGCCCGAGTTGAACTGAAGAAGGCAATACTAGATGAAGTATTGTCCTTGGACACAGTCATGCGAGCATTGTACTCCAAGTTTGGTACTGTGCATCAAGCAGTCGCTCATATTCACGGATGGCAGCATTGATGTGTGAGAAGAGCTCGCATCTTGAAGAACATACATGCTGCCGTTGATAACATGCAGGCATGGATGATGAAGTACAAGGGAGCCCTGCTTCATTCGCCCAAGATGATGAGGGCCAATGCGGTTGAGCTGCAAGCACGTATCCGGAGTCAGATCCGGAACTTTGAGGACCTACCGCAACTCATCACTGGCATATAGGCTTCCCATGCATGAGTATTCAAGAGCATGGAGGTCGTGGTGCACACACATGCAATTCCATCACTTGGGACTCTCACCCAAGTGAAGACCAAGAAGTAGGTCCAACAGGAGCTTGACTCGTACTTCAACGAGTTGATGCACGTCGCCACCAGTCCAGACTTGCCTATTAGTGCAGACATCATGCGCAAGTATGTTGCTGGTCCGGCCACATTAAGGACAACAATGCACATGCTTTCAGATGAGTTGGACAGAGGAGCCCAAGCAGTGTACCCGAATGCCATGGAGGCAAGGTTCAGGTTCCAGACAGATGTCACAGCGGAACACACGGACACTATCAGAGACTACCAATCTTGGCACCAATATGTTACTATTGATCAACATGAGGATGTCGAGCAGTTGGACTTCTATAGTTGTCTAAGTCAGAGTGGTGTCTAGTTTGGCTTGTTCAAGCCATTGTTCACATGGGTACATGTGCATTGTAATGTTGAGTCATGTCAAGTGTAAGTCAAGTGTCAAGAGTGAATGTAACAGTCATAGAGTAGTTGAAGAGTCACAAGGGTAGTTGAACGGTCACAAAGGGGAATGTCAAGGGTCACCCCACCCTTTGATATAAATAGTCCCTCATAGCTCATTGTATAGGCTTTTGGTTAGCGAAGCTTCTATTAAGACTATCTTGAAGAAGGCTTGGATAGTATTGTAATGCACTTTGGCTTCTCCACTGCACGGAGCTAGTACATCTCTTTGGAGGAGCAGGCGGATGTGGCTGTAATGTTCCACTGTTGGGGCTAGCAGGTTTACATGGTGTATTGTATGATTGTGACTTACACTTCTTTAATAATAAGAGCCAACACATTTTCATACATATGTTGTTATTGTAGTTGGACTATTCCGGTTGCCTTAATGATATATATTGTTTAACTTACGTACTTGTATATGAACTGATTTGTATGCAATTATATGAATCTTGTTGTTAATGTGTTGCATATTTTGTTAATGCTTTCACTGTCCGTGTTGACTGCTTTACCGGACATCAAACATACCTTTCTCATGAACCTTGCTATATCAACTGTCACACTCGTCTCAGACTGATCCGTGGGTGCTGTTCATGTTATCTTACCTTCTTGTTGTGACTGCCGCATCCGAGTGGACTGCTCTACCGGAAGCTGTGCATGTCCTTTGTGTGGTGTGTTCCTAGCCGAGTTGGGAATGATCCATTTCAACCTGGAACTCACCTTCACCTTCCTCTCGCTTCGAAGTGTTGGAATCTCTCGTACACATTCCTTGACTCTCTGCATCAGTAACACCCTTGCTATTGATAGAGTTAGCTTACTTGCCTCTGTGCGACATCGCGATCAAGGCATTACCTTACGACCCACTGCTGGGACTCCTACACCAAACGGTCTGAAGTCTAATTGGGACGTCTTACTGGGGAGATCCCCTTGACATGTTGGCGGGTCAAGCACCGTCAACAAGTTTCTCTATAGGATCCCTGCCTAGGAACCTGGATAGTTTGAGTGGTAATATGTGGGTGGCCAACAATATCCACCTAGATCAGTCCTCCCCTCTTAGGAAGTAATGGTCCCCATTACATTGAGTGCTTCCATGAGATTGGGAAACTTCTGTTGAACTTCGTCCCTGGCGAGCCACTTGCCTTGGTGCAGGAGTTGGCCAACCTTGACAACCTGATACAGTTGGATCTTCTACTAGCGAGTGTTTTTGATTTGTGTGTCCATGATCCGGTTTATTATGGCTTGTTCCATGTAGTCTGGGTTTAACTCTATCGGCGTGAGTTGTTCTGCAATGTCTAATGTGTCTAGTAATGGTGGAAAGTATGGCCGAAGGTGGTCCACATTGAGCATTGGGTGCAGGCCAAGGAATGGGGGAATGCTGAGCTCAAAAGCATTGTCTCCCACAACCTTGGTGATGGCGTAAGGCTCATATCAGAGTGGTCTGAGATTCTGATGGGCTCCAGTAAGGCGTTCTTTCTGCAAACACAACCAAACTTTGTCGCCCACTTGAAACTTGTGTGGCACCCGATGTTGATCATGTTGTTGTTTGTACTTGGCATTGGACTTATCCAAGATGTCGTGCACCTATTGGTGGATGTGTTGGATGCATTCAATAAACTGGGTTTCTTTATCAGCCTCAGATTGTACATGTGTGGATTTTGTTTGTGTAGTCGCATGAGGCATGTCAACATTAATCAAACACAATGGTTGGAAACCCATACCCACTTGAAAAGGACTGCGACTAGTCGAGCTATGGAAATCTCTGTTATAACTGTGTTGCAAATAAGGAAGGTTCTCTTCCTAGGTTGGTGGATGCTTGGAGTTGTACATGCGTAGTATGTACACTATCATCTTGTTGACGACCTCTATCTGGCCATAATCTGGGGATGGAATGCAGTTGACTTGGTGAGCTTAGTGTCCAATAATGTCCAGAGGCTCGACTAGAATGTGCTAAGGAACATGCTATCCAAATCTGATATAATGGTTTGCGGGATTCCAAAATGTACCCATACTTGTTTAAAAAAGAGTTTGCCATTGTGATAGTCTTCTTGCAAGCTGTCAATATAGCTATCTTAGAAAATTTGTCCACGACTACAAATACATAGTCATTACCATGCTTGGTAGAAGGAAGGCCCAACAGATAGTCCATGGAGATGGATTCCCAGGGCTCGCTGGGAGTAGGCAAAGTGTACAAAACTTGTTCTTGATGGTTGGTTTGGCGATGGCATAAGCAGTGCAAGATTTGATATATTTTCCAACGTCCTGTCGGAATTTTTCCCAATAAAGATACCTCTGTAGTATGACCACAATTTCCTCCACACCAGTGTCCTACGACCCGACTATAGTGTGCCTTCCAAATAAGCTTGGCACTGTGAAAATTTCAACTTTTGCAGCAACTAGAAATTATTCTCCTAACTATAATTAAATTATGTAGTTTATTTCTACGACAAATAATGAATAAAATCACAACTGCAATTTTCACCATGAAAATACCGCGGAAAATTAAACACTGGAAACTGAGAAATTCTATCACACACAGAAGAATTTTGACACAGATATTTTTAGACAATTGTCCCCAGAAAAACCCAACTTGGGAAAACCGGTGTAGCAAGTGAGGGTTTTATTATTATTCTTCAGCAGCAATTATGAGTACAATAATTTAGATTCTCTACTAGCAATCTAAGCTGAGAATTGTCAAAATTATTGTGAGAATTTTCCCTCGCCCCGTAGTTAATTTTTGCCACCAGAATTGTCTCCCTAGCCACATGCTAAGTCTTTTGTGTCACCCTCTACGTAATGCTTGCGCAAAATCTCTGGGGATTTCGGTCTTCTCTCACTGCCTCTTCCCGAGACTAGAATATTTCCTCCTGGAATACTGCTAACCTCCTCTACCACCTGCTACTCACCCTCTGTATCTATCTTCTCTACTAAATTTCTGCCACTGAGAAAATCGAATTGCCTGGGCAATTGAGTCTCTGCACTGGTGTGTTCTCCATCACCACTTCAATCCCTTCTTATATCTTCCTGTTGGAACTCCAATGACTAAGATTAAATCTTAATCAATGGCTCAGATAATTTCTGGATCGATCCATGTGAGTTTCTAGACGATTCTCATATTATCTCAATTGATACTAATTAATTAACCATATTCCTAAGTTTAGACTTAGGAGATAAAAAAAAACGACTAATAATCTAATTGAAACACTTTTAGGTGGAATTTTTTGAAACGATTTCTGGGTTTTGGGTATCTCATGTATTCTAGCCTCTCCACCAAATTTCGTGGCTATAACATATCCGATAGTTCACAAACTAACACTCCCTCTTAGCGAGGAATGTGTTCTAGTGCTACATACCTTGCCACAACACTCTGTCTCTGTATCATCTCCTGTCATACCGCTGATGTATGGCTGCTGCTACCCACCAACTACTGCGCAATTTGATGTTGCATCTATGCTACTGCTGACACTGCCATACTGCTTCCAACACTACATCTGCATTGCAACTCCCTCTCATCTGTTAATGTTGCAACTGAAAATATGTCCCTGCTACTCGAACGAGTTCTCCACCATACCCATTTGTTCTCTGAAATAAACAAACTTAGCTCTCCCTAGAGCTTTTGCGAGTATGTTTGCAACCTGCTCTTCTGTGGGAAAATACTGTAGCTGGATCGCCCCATGTTGTACACAATCTCTGATGAAATGACACCGAATATCTATGTGTTTCGACTTGTCATGAAACATTGGATTCTCAGAGAGCTTGATGCAACTCTAATTATCATAGTAGACTCTGGTTGCCTCCATCCTCTGCCTGAACAAGCTTACTAGAAGCTTCCAAATCCATATAGCTTCGCACGTAGTTGTGCTTGCTGCCATATACTCTGCTTTTGTAGAGCTCAGAGCTACCGACTTCTGCTTCTTGCTGCGCCATGAAACCATCCCCGATCCAACTTTGAAGCAGTACCATTAGGTACTTTTCGTGTCTATTGAACTGTCTGCCCAATTGGCATCTGTGAACCGACATAGTCTGATGGCATCCCGTCGAGTATCTTTCAACCCATACTCCATTATGTCGCGCACATACCTCAGAATATGCCTCACTACTTCCCAGCGTACCCTCTTCAGCTCTACCATGAACTGGCTGGGAGTATTGACTGCGAAGCAAATATTTGGCCTAGTGTTAACCAGATACATGAGAGACCCAATAAGATGTCTATACAAAGTGGGGTTGACATCCTTGTCATCTGATGCATCTATCTTGTTCCAGTTGGTGATCATGGGTGTAGACATGTGTCTACAGTCTTGCATTCTGAACCTCTTCAGAGTATCTGTAGCGTATCTTCCTTGCCCAAGGAAGATTTCCCCATCCCTCTGCCCCACTTCCAATCCTAGTAAATAGTGCATCAACCCCAAATCCTTCATATCAAACTCTGCAACCAAGTTCCTCTTGCAGTCCTCTATGAGCCTTGATGATCCTATCAGAAAAAGATCATCCACATGCACAACTAGGATGAGTGGTTCACCCACTACCATCAAATAGTAAAGGTTGGGATCTGCGTCACTCTTGACAAATCCCATTTGTTGCAAGTAGTTGTCAATCCGATCATACCATGCCCTGGGAGCCTACTTGAGTTCGTATAGAGTTTTCTTCAGTTTGCACACGAGTGCGCCTCTCATTAGTCTCAAAGCCCTCTGGTTGTTCTATGTACACCTCTTCTCTTATCACCCTATTCAAAAAGGTTGTCTTGATGTCCATCTAGTGAATTTACCATCCCATCTGATTAGAATTAATGAACTAATTAATCACATCGGTTAATATAAAATCTATTATATAAATTTAAATAAAAATAGTAATTTAAATATATTAAAAGAAAAAATTTATAAAATCCTTTCAATTAATTAATTATTACAATATTCAACTAATAAGTAATTTGTTAAAAATAATAAAAAATAATAAGAATCAAAGATTATGATAAAAACTTTTATTATTGTTAATAATTATTACAAATAAAAATAAAAATAAAAATTATCAGCCGACCTGCAATCAAAATTATTTCTTTAACTATTTATCCTATCACATAGCTCTTCTTCTATCCTCATTCAGATTGGTCCTGATGATGGATACTTGTTGGGATTTGAAATGTTGACAAATATGGTTTCTACTGTGAATCTCCGAGACTAAACTCAATTGATTCTGCTTCTGCAACTTGCAACAGAACCCTATGTGTCCAACTAGGAATCTGTTCAATGAAAAACTGAGTTGGTGCAACTCCCTCTGCCTACTGGAATCACTAATATGGGAGATTCGAACTTTTTCTGCCTCCTGCACTAAAATAATTGAAACTTCCCCAAGCAACTCGGCCTGCCTCGCAATGAATTGCGCTGCCTCAAGAACTTCGGCTTGTTGCTCCTTCAAAGCGGTGAAATTCTTTCCTTTGCTTTTGAGATTCCGACTAATCACTCACACTTTGATACCATGTGAAAATTTCATCTATTGCAGCAACTGGAAATTATTCTCCTAACTGTAAATTAAATTATGCAGTTTATTTGCTACGCTAAACAATGAATACAATCACAACTACAAATTTCACCATAAAAATACTATGAAAAATTAAATACTGGAAAATGAGAAATTCTATCTCACACATAAGAATTTTGACATAGATATTTTTGGACAAATGTCCCCGGAAAAACCCAACTTGGGAAAACTGGTGCAGTAGATGAGGATTTTATTATTATTCTTCAGCAGCAATTCTGAGTACAATAATTTAGATGCTCTACTGGCAATCTAATATGAAGAAAATATTGGCAAAATTTTTGTGAGAATTTTCTCTCATCCCACAGCTAATTTCTGCCACCGAAATTGTCTCCCTAGCCACACGCTGAGCCTTCTGCTTCACCCTCTGTGTAGTGCTTGCGTAGAATCTTTGGGGATTTCGGCCTTCCTCTCACTGCCTCTTCCTGGGACTGGAATATTTCCTCCTGGAACACTGCTAACCTCCTCTAAAACCCGTTACTCACCCTCTGGCTCTATCTTCTCTGCTGAATTTTTGCCACTGAGAAAATCAAACTACCTGGGCAATCGAGTCTTTGCACTGGTGTGTTCTCTATCACCACATCGATCCTTTCTTAGATCTTCCTGTTGGGACTCCAACGACCAAGATCAAATCTTAATCAATGGCTTTGATCGTTTCTAGATTGATCTGTGTGAGTTTCTAGATGATTCTCATCTTATCTCAATTAACACTGATTAATTAACCATATTCTCTAAGTTTAGACTTAGGAAATATTTAAAAAAATGGCTAATAATACAATTGAGACACTTCTAGGTGGAATTTCCAGAAATGATTTCTGGGTTTTGGAGTTCTCATGTATTCTAAGCTCTCCACCAAATTTCGTGGCTAGAACGTATCCGATGGTACAAAAACTAACAGACATGCTCGCTTGAAGGAATATAAAGGTTGCCCAAGTAGCATAATAATGCATCCTAGACGTGGAAACATGAAACTTGCTTGCCATCCACTAGCATCTAGTATGTGGTGGTGAACTATGGATCATTTTTGTACAATTGCGGCCATCTGAAGGTCTTGTGGCCACAAGAGTTGAGAACAATAGTCAATGCCGCAACTGGGGGCCGACTGAGACAATTTGCAACATAATTGGTGCTTTCCTTCTTATATTTAATGTTCAAGTGGAATTGTTGCAGACATGTAGACCACCTTTGATGTCAATATTTCTGCAACTTCCCTTGTGTCTGGATAAATTGAAAAGGTCAGTCATCTGTGTGGATGACCGTCTTTTTTCCTAGAATGTAATGTTTCCATTGTTGGCGCACCTGCACGATGAAATACATCTCTTTATCATAGGTGGGGTATTTTCAAATTGTATTGGAAGTTTCTCATTGTGATATGCCACCAGATGCCCTTGTTGGGTGAGAACTGCACCAATAACATAGTCAAAGGCATCTGTCTCAATTTCAATGGTTGTTGCAGGTCTGGCAATGTGAGTACAGGTGCAGAGCAGAGGCGATTCTTTAGCTCAATGAACACCTTCTATTGGGACTCAGATCAGAAAAATTTTGATTTTGCTCGGCCCTTGGTAACCTAACTCAGAGGCCAAGTGATATGAGAGAATCCCAACACGAACCTCCGATAAAAATTGGCAAGGCCCAAAATGCTGCGAATTTCTGTTAGAGTGGTCGGGGCTGGCCAATCCTGAATGAATTGGATCTAAGTCGGATCCACATGCACACCTTTCTTGTTGGAATTTCTAAGTCTAACTCGTTAGAAATTCTTTCTATACTATCTGGTTTATTTCACCTACTTGTTTAATTACTTAACAAGTTATTTACCATGTAAATATTGAAAATAAACACAAGTATAGTATCAACATCTACAGATCATCAATTGAAAGAAAAAAAGCAAACAAGTGACACCATTATTTTGGACCAATGTCCTCGGAAAAATCCAATGCTGGAAAACCAGTGCAACGATTCAGAGCGTTATATTATTATGCAGTTTATTTGAGTACAACTGGGTGCTTAAACACACTCACCCGACAGAGAAAAATATACAACAAAAATACCTCTATATCCAGAAACAGGTATTCAGAAAACCTGTCCCACAAAACCCTCTACGACACAACTGAAGCTCAGCGCTGGCCCTTCTGGCCACTGCGTCAACCTCCTACTGACCTGCGTCAGCACCAGGACCCTCTACGTCAACCTTCTGAAGCACTGCACAGCCTCTGGGAACCTTTGCATCACTCCCTCTACCCTCTGTGTGGATGACACAGTCTCTCTGGACTCTGCGTTGCCTCTGCTGGGCTCTGCGTAGCCTGGATTGACTGCTGCTCTCGCTCTCTCCACTTCTGTGCTAGTCTCCCAGTATTGTCCCTGCCTCTCTGCCTCGTACTCACTGCCCCTCGCTGTTGATCATTGATTCAACTTTTCTTAGCAACCCTGCTCTAGCAAAATGAATGACTGATCACTCTGGTGTGTTCTCCAACTGACCCTCAAGCCTCGTCTTATAATTTTCTCATTGGTCCATCAACGGCCGAGATTAAATCTCTAATCAATGGCTAAGATTATATTTGGCTTGATCCATGACTTTTGGAACCTTTTAACCTAGTTTTATATTAATACCCATTAATATTTTATTTTTCCTAAGTTTAGACTTAGGAACTCCATTAAAAATATTAATTATTTTAATATCTGTCAAATCGGTTAGAATCTGCCCAAACCATTTCTGGGCCTTGGAGATCTCATGTGCTTTAGCCTCTCCACCAATTTTCATGGCTAGATCACATCCGATGCTACCCCAAATCAACATTCCCTCTTAGCGAGGATTGTGATCTAGTAATACTCCACACTGAGCATCACCCTGATTATCCGGCATCGGTCCTTGTGCTGATGCTAAGCCTCCCCGCCCAACATCCTCTGCACTGCTGCCCATGGCCCTGCTACCGCCACTGCTGCATCCGTACGACAACTCCCTCTACATCTGTGTTGTTGCTGGTCCATCCTCCCAGCACTGCATCTGCACTGCATCCCCTCTCATCATGCTACATTGTGCTACTGCACTGCAACTCAGTTATTGAGAAGTAAGTAACTGATCCACCCAACTTCTGACATCCCTGTCAGGCTAGAAACACTCCCGATGTTGAAGCTCCCTTTGGCACTAATAAGTGCTCCCTCTACTGACCTCTACGCCATTGCAACAACCCCCTGCATCTCACACCGTTGCACATCTCTCTGTGCCATCCTGGACTGGTGCAACACTCTCGTGCCTCTCGCATTGTTGCAACCTGCTAGCCTCGCGTTGTCTGGGGACTCTTGCACTGTAGCACTCTCTGCCGCTTCATCCGCATCCGTCTCTACCTGCATCCGCTAGTCCTGCTACTCTTCTTCGAGGCTCCCATAGCAAGGTATAATCCAAGAGGCTGAGTACCTCAAGAATCCTACCCCTCATCGCCTGTAGTTCGTTTGACTACAACTCGATGTCTCGCTAGTTATTCTCAAGTCACATGAGCACTCATGGCACAATCGTCATCCTCTTCGACTTTTTTCTCCACCTTCATTGGAGCTGCCTTCGAGTCCGAAGCCTCTGCCTTACTCTTCTTCCTAGGACACTGGTTCGCAAAATGACCCAATTCCCCACAATGGAAGCACTTGACCTTGGAGAGGTCCTTCTTCTTCCTCTTCTCCTGCTTTCTCGCAGATGCTAGAGCCACATCCTCTTCTTCCTCCTTGATTTTGACCCCTTTGTCGCTACTCCCCGCCTTGGTCAGCCATCTGATCTCTTCTTGACGAAGAGCTGCCCATAGTTCTTCCCAATTTGGAAGACTCGTCCTGCCCAGTATGCTCTGAACAAATACCTCCCAATCCTTAGAAACTGTGTTCAGTGCAATCCTCACCATCAATTCCTCATCCGATGTGGCCCCTATGGAAGTTAGCTGGTCACAGATCTCCTTCAATCGACCGAGGAAGACATCTATCTGCTCTCCCTTCTGCATCTGGTATGCCCTTAGCTGATTCTCCAGGAGCATCTTCCTCTGCACAGAAGTATGCTAGTACAATGTCTTCAAGGCATCCCACATCTCCTTTGCTATTTCCTTCTCGGCAATATGTGGTACCACATGATCCTTGACCCCATCAAGGATGATGCACTTAGCCTTAGCCATTGCTTCCTCGTACCTTTCATTAGCTACCGGGTCAACTGGGATATCTATTACTCTCGAGACGAAGCTCTTGAGGCGATGTCTATCTAGAATGGACAAGATCCTAGCCTTCCAAACCACAAAGTTGGATGCTTTGTCCAGCCTATCTTGATCTCTCAACGCATTCACGGCCATCTCACTGCTCTTCTTTTGACTCCTCTGAGTCTCTCTACTTCCCTCTTGGAAGTCCTCTCTTTGACAACGACTGAGTCTCTCAACTTCTCGTCTGGAAGTTCTCGGTTCGACTCCCTCTGAGTCTCGATTTCCCTTTTGGAAATCCTTCTGCCAATGTCAAGTTGCCCCACTCTAATCGTTTGTGCAACTGCAACACTCATTCAGATTCCTTGGCTAGAAATCTGCCTCGATAGCAACTCCCTCCACCTTGGTCTTGCCCTGTTAGGTATTGTTCTGACCACAGTACCCCACCAGCTTTGCTCCGCAAACTACCCACAGCCTCCTATCCCCCAACAACTCAAGGATTGAGCCACTTGGCTCTACGCAATCTCGACACAGGAAAATCAACTCCTTAGCCAATTGCATCAGCCCTTCTGGCCTCCGTGTGGCTCTGCCTGAGCTTGATTCTGCCTCCCTCAGCCTCTGCGCTGGCCTTTCTTTGGCCCAGACTGATGACACGGTCTCTTTGCTTCACTCCTTCCTTTGTCGCCTTCTGCAAGGATCAGCTCCGTCACTCGGGACAGCTGAATCTACTGCAAACGCTCTGCTCGGCTGATGCCTTCAGTTTTCCTGTGATCTGCAACCATGCTCTGATACCATGTTGGAATTTCTAAGTCTAACCCATTAGAAATTCTTCCTATACTATCTTGTTTATTTCACCTACTTGTTTAATTAATTAACAAGTTATTTACCATGTAAATACTGAAAACAAACACAATTATAGCATCAACATCTATAGATCATCAACTGAAAGAAAGCAAGCACACAAGTGACACCGTTATTTTGGACCAATGTCCCAAAAAAAAACCAATGCAGGAAAACATTGTAGCTATTCAGAGGGTTATATTATTATGCAGTTTATCTGAGTACAACTAGGTGCCTAAATTGGCTCACCCGACAGAGAAAAATATACGGCAGCAATACCTCTATATCCAAAAACAGGTATTCAGAAAACCTGTCCCATGAAACCCTCTTCGACACAACTGAAGCTCAGCCCTGGCCCTTCTGGTCACTGCGTTAGCCCTAGGACCCTCTGTGTTAGCCCTCTGAGGCACCACACAACCTCTGGGAGCCTCTACGTCACTCCCTCTGCCCTCTGCGTGGATGACTCAATCTCTCGGGACTCTGTGCTGCCTCTGCTGGGCTCTGCGTAGCCAGCACTGACTGCTGCTCTTGCTCTCTCCACTTTTGTGCTAGTCTCTCAGTATTTTCTCTGCCTTGTACTCACTGCCCCTCGCCACTAATCATTGATTCAACTTTGCTTAGCAACCCCGCTCTAGCAAAATGAATGACTGATCACTCTGGTGTGTTCTCCAACTGACCCTCAAGCCTTGTCTTATACTTTTCTCGTTGGCCCATCAACGACCGAGATTAAATCTCCAATCAATGGCTAAGATTAGATTTGGCTTGATCCATGACTTTTGGAACCTTCTAACTCAGTTTTATATTAATACCCATTAATATTTTATTTTTCCTAAGTTTAGACTTAGGAACTTCATTAAAAATATTAATTATTTTAATATCTGTCAAACCGGTTAGAATCTGCCCAAACCATTTCTGGGCCTTGGAGATCTCATGTACTTTAGCCTCTCCACCAATTTTCATGGCTAGATCACATCCGATGCTACCCCAAATCAACATTTCTCATCAATGATGTAGCCAAGATATTGGATCTGGCTCATGCCGAATGTGCATTTTTCCAAGTTGGCACATAGTTCTGATGCATAGTTTGAAGGCCCTGTTGAATATGTTCTAGGTTCTCTTCCCAACTCTTTCTCAAGATGAGTTTTTTCTAGATATACCACCACGAACGAGTTGGTGAAGGGCCACAAGATGTCATCAATCAACTTCATAAAAGTTGTAGGGGCATTTATCAACCCGAAAGGCATGACCAACCACTCGAAAATGCCCTATTTCGATTTGAATGTTGTCTTCCATAAATTTGTGGGTTCTATTGGCACGTGGTGACAGCTAGACTTTAAGTCAATCTTGTTGAAATACTTTCCCCCCTTGAGCCGGTCAAGAAGGTTATCAATCAATGGGATTTGATACCTGTTTCTTGACAGTGATTTTGTTCAGTGCCCGATAATCAAAGCAGAGTCTCCAGGTTGCATATTTCTTTTGTACAAGTACAATTTGGCTCTCACAAGGTGAGAAACTTGGTTGGATGTGCCCTTTTTGCAGCAAATCCTAGATCTGTCGCTTGATTTCTTCATTTTCCATAATTGAGCGGCAGTATATTGGCCCATTGGGTAGAGGTGCTCTGGGAGTCGGATCGATCGAATGCTTGACCTGGCAGTTCAAAGGTACCCCTCTGGGTGAGGAGAATATGTCCCTGTATTCTTCCATGTCCTTATCCACCTGCTTCTGCTGCGTGGGGGAACCATTCCTAGGGGCCATGGATGTGGTCATTATCTTCCCCTTGCTTTGAGAGCAAATAAAAAAGAAAACAAATTTCCCAGTCAGGTAGATGATCTTACAACATTGGTTAGCAGAGATCAAAGAGATGATGGTAGGTGGGGTACCTTTGGTATCTTGTATAACTTATTGCCCAAAGTAATAATAATAGTGTGAGGCTTGGACCCATAAACAAGATGACCCTTCCACAAGTATGGTTAGCCTAATAACACATCACAAACTTTAAGAGGAGCAACATCACACAGTTTCTCATCTGTGAAGGGCTTGATGCTGTAGGGAAGGCGACACTGCTGGCTGACGCGGAGATCTCGTTCTTGTTGAAGCCACTCGATGGTGTACGACTGCAGGTGTGGTGTGGTCGGTAGGCCCAACAACTTCACGACCTCTATGGAAATGAGGTTCTTTTGGCTTCCATTGTCAACAATGAACTACAACGGAGAACCCTTCACCCACATATGTGAGTGGAAGAGACACTCCCCCTCTTCTGGATCTTTGGGCTCAACCTTCTAGACCTTGGTGGTGGCAATGGTGGCACTAGGTTTTGTGTCAATAATTTGCTTCCCATTGTCGGGTTTTGGCTCAGATTTAGAACATGCATTGGACTTTGACAATTTCAGCTTCACCACCAATGATTGCTTGGTGCGACACTCATTTGTGTTGTGAGTGGGGCTCTTGTGTTACTCACACCACTTTGTTGTGTCCTTCTTTGTCTTTGTGGTGCCATTATTTGCTTGCAGCTTCGATGGGTTGCCCTGGGTCACTCCACCTTGGCTCTGTCCTTTGTTTTGCAGTTTGGGGGCGCTCTTTCCATGATTTTGATTCACAGATCAAAAGTCGCGCTTCTTTTGTTTAAATTTTTGTTCAATCTTGGTAGCATATCGGTATGCTACACCAAACGAGATGTCCAAGAACTCCATTTCTTCTTGAATGTATTTGTCTAGATAGTCGCGGTACTTGAGAACCATATGTCGCTCAGAGTCTTTGATACCCAACTTTGTGCATAGAGTATGAAAGATATTTGTGAGATCATGCACATCTAGCCCCTTTTCTGTCGTAGTGTGGTCCACTCTATGTACTTGTACTCATAGCTCCCCATGGGGTAATACTATTCCTTGATAGCGTCTTGGAAAGAGTTCCAAGAAGGAGTCACTATAAACAGGGAGGGTTCCTCGACCCTTTTCTCACAGTATGTTTCCCACCAGTATTTGACATGGGGGGCAACCTTAAGTAGTGCAAAAGTAATCTTCTCCCTATCAGAGAAACTATGGACCAAAAAATAACATTTCAACAAATTCAACCATTTATCTACAACATTTGCATCTATTTTACCTTCTAATATAGGGATATCGAAGTTCACTTGTACCTTGAAGGGGGCGTTGCCTCCAAAGTGATTACTGGATGAAGATGCATCGCTGGTGGGCATCCGTCGAAGGATCTAGGAAAAAGTGTTCATCATCTTGTTCCTTTGTTGCTCGAGGGCTTCTTCGAGCAACAGTGTGATAGGATCTCCTACTCCCTCATCTTTCTTTTCTTCGCCATGGGAGGTTGCCGTGTTGGAGGGGATAGTATTGCAAAGGCTCAACCAGTTCAAGTCCCAACTCCTTATACCCCAACCTCGTTGGGGACATGCACAAAAAAATAGAGAAAGAGCAGACTGCTCTGATACCACTGATCCAGATTTATGAAGGAACAAAATGAAATATAGATATAAATAGAAACACAAAGATACAATGAAAACAAAACTTCAATTCATTAATAACAAAGTACTGAAAACTGTTTACATGCAAAATGGAAATAAACTAGTTCAGGCGATGGTAGCTTATCTTTGAGAAGAGATGTGGTGGCTACATGTCTTCTAAACTATGTTACAATGAGGGTTGAAGACATATTTATTATTGAGAAACAATGGAAAACCCTAAACATCTAAAAACCAAACCCTAAGAGATGAAGCGCCAAAAGTTTGTGGGCCTCATTGGGGAAAATTGGTACATCAACTTCCTGGGGGTGGTATACAATCTCTGTTTGACGTTTACGATACCTCACAAGAAAGATCTATCTGGGGACCATAACTTTCGACTGTAAACGCCTACCATAAGCTATGGGTTTATTTGTTTTCCAAAAAATTGTCGTTTAGGGCCTCAAAACGGCTTTGAAAGTTCAGGACCATAAAAACTGCCAAAATAATGGATTGTGCTACAATTAAGGAAACTAAAAGAAAAAATGGTGGGGGTCCAAGTGGAATAGGCAGTTGGCCACCAATATCCACCTGTATCATCAAAGAATGTTACCGCTCAAACTAGCAGGGTTGGCAAGGTTCAACCAAGATTGTTATGTGCTATGCACTATTAGGAATACACCCAATGTCACCAGTGTATTCTCACTTTAGGCCATCTCCCACCAAATACAACTGGTGGTATCCCTACATAGAATAGTTCACCCTTCCCCTAGGAGGTTGATTCATCTAAAAAAAAAGAAAGAGAATATCATGGTGATAATGAAAAAAAAAAGAAAATCAAAATGCAAAAGATGGTTGGGACATAAAGATTAGCACGTGCGAAAAAGCCTAGCATGAGCTCTACGTCCCTCATGTGGCCATCCTTCGGTTCCTGAGCACATGATGCTCCATTACATAAAATAGGAACCCTTGCATGAATCCTAATGAGCAATGAACTGAGTCATCATTAGGGGTAATAAAATTGCTACATCATAAAAACTTAAAAGAAAGATCTAACCTTTGAGTTATATGTGGTAATACAAGGAGTAAGTAAGAAGTAAAAGATGCACAAGAGGGGTGTTAAAATTAGGCCGAGCAGGTAACTCATGCATCCACGAATGCTCCTTGCTTATATCCATACACTCAAGATGTGGACACCCTCATTAGTTGGTCCCTTTGACCATGGCACTTAACCATGAAGTCTTCTCCTCTCCATTAACACATTATTTTTATCAACACCTATTGATTGAGGGGTTGACCTTGGAACTCTCACTTCCCTTTGAGGATTAGAAACACCTAATAGGGTTGGCTATTAGCCACCTCTACCAAGGTAGAGAACACCTTTATGGTACTTGGTCTCCCATTGAGAGACTAGTGAGGTTTTGTTTCACCAAAGGAAGCCCTAATACTAGAGAGAAGGAGGCCTCATTTGATAGTTGGATAGCCCTGGAGACCTCTTGATGGAAACCCAACTGGACTTGGGATGCCAAAGGAGGATTTGAGATGAATTTGAGGACTATCCCTCAAATTTTGGATCATTTAGGCATCTTTACACATTTTTGGCACCTCAACCCACCTTGACATGGCATTTGGAGCCCGAATTAGGCATGAAGTCAACATTTAGAGAGGGTACGACTCACACGTGTGGGATAATTTGGTCTATATTGTCATTAGCTAATGGCTTGGCTTGTAACCCAAGTTCATCTACGGTCAAACTTGTTTTTAGGGGTTTCATTAGGCTAAATTAGTTGAGCTAAATCATGATAATTTCATCTATGATAACAATTAGTTGGAGAAGGTTTCTTCATATAAATATTTAGGTATTGACATTCATCATCAGCTCAACTGGATTTATAGCATTGAGAAAAGGATTAGTGGACGCTGGAGAGCTTATTATGAGCTTGAAAATAGTTGTAAGTTGATTGATCTTTGGGTTTGGAGTAAACACGAATTTCTTTTTGAGATTCTTGTCATTGTTGTTATTTTATATAGCTGTGAAGTTTGGGGTTGCAGTGTATCTAGAGAATCGCAGAGGAAAATTGAGCCGATACAAAATCAATTTATAACTTACAACTTCAAGATTAAAGGAAATACTCCCTATTCTATCCTCTTGAATGAATCTAGCCTTTCCCCCAATGAAAGCATGGCTATGTTTAGGTATCTGATGTATAAGAAGAAGATTTACAACATGGAAGCTAAGAGGTTCCCAAAAATTTCTTCTAACTCTAGCCAAAACCCCCACCTTCGGCTCAAGCGGGGATGGCACAAGGATGCCTAGTCTTGGCTCGACTATTGGGGGATAAAGGAGGAGATCATCTTGGAGACGAAGGATAATATTAAAAATACTATTACTTTCAAATTTAAGGATAAATTGTGGGATGATAAGGAGCTATAGAGGAAAAGGAAGCTAAGGTATTATAAGGAGGTGATCAAACCCACTCATGCTAACTAGAATTATATTTTTGCCTTGACTAGTGCTAACAATAAAACAAACATTGCAAAGATAAGAATTGATTCTCAGGAGCTTCGAAGTGAAATCAGGCGTTGGTCTATTCCCAAAGCACCTTGGGATGAAAGATTTTGTAACCTTTGCAATACTAAGAGGGTTGAAGATGAAAAGTACTTTCTCTTGACTTGAATTGTTAAATCAACAAAACTATAGTGATCTAGGAACACTTCTTTCCCTTCTTTTTGATCATAGAAATAAAATATTAAAGAGTCTCAATTAATATCTTACCTTAAGATTCGATAGACCACATTGGTATTAGTGGACGTTAATCATCATCATCATCATATAGAGGCTTGTCTCATCTCATTTGGATCATCACTTGTGGATCAATTCGGTCCTCTTAGAGATTTGGACCTAGCTGAAATTTGCCTTGTATCTTATGGATATGTGTGATCGATTGTGGATTCTTTTTTATGGAGCTATTCTTTGGTATTGGAGATGTGAGTTTCGAGCATTAGAGGATTGATTCATGTTAATATGGTAGTGCAGTGACAAATTCCAAACATGGGACTAGATTCCTCTTTTCGAGAGGACCAATTTTGACTTTTGAAGCGCTTGATTTGGACAAGGGAAGGTTTATTTTTTAATTGAAACCCACATGTGCACAAAAGGATAGGTCGAGGGCCAAAAGAGAAATTGGACACCCTCGGATGGCTATAAATACAAGTCATGTGACCCTCATTTGGACATTTTCATGATCATTCTTCTTTCTTTGGTTTGGCTCGTACAAATCTGAGATGGTTTGTATAGGGCCGAAATTATAGGGTCCGAAGCACGCATGTGAGATCTAGGGTTTTGGTTTTCAGCTGCAGGGTTGACACAAGCATTTTTCGGTTGCAACCACAGGGAAACAGGTTCATGAGTGTGGTAAGAGGGTTTCAGTCGCACACACGTACACTCTTTGTGTGCAGTTGGAAACTAGGGTTTGATTTTTATAGTTGACCGCAAAGTTTGATAGTTGACCACACATATTGATAGTGGACCGCAAGCTTCTGAATCAAGATTTTGATTATTAGCATTGTTGGATTCTTCTCTTGGATGTTGATTAGTTGATTTTGCTGGATAGTTTTGTGGTTGAAGGTATGGATCATTGTACTCTCTCTTTGCTGATCATTTTATGAAAATCTAATAAGAAGAGGAATTTGAAAAGGTTTTCCTTGTAATGGGTTTTTCCCTGGTCTCTGACCAATCCTTGTGTCTCCATGTGTGAATGTTTTTCTTCTACTATTCCTTTATGTTCCACTGCATTGATGATGATATTGTTCTTTCTATATAGTTGCATATGCTGCTGAATAATGTTACAATTTTGTGGGGTGAATTTAATATGTAAAATGAAATGCAATTATCAAAGCAAAGAAAAATATAGCCGTAATAAAAATTAACAATTCATGCATCTATCTTGTAAGTTATTTTTGTGTTGGAATTTATTTTATGACAATTGAATGGAATGGCTATCGTCGAGGGTTTCAATGTGCTAGTCATTATTAAAGATATTTTTATGGAATCTTAGTAATGGTTTTGTATGCATCACTCATATTATAATTTGTATGACACTCACATGAGTGAAGCCTTAGACTAGCTCTCCTCATTGAATTCGCTTACTCACAAAAATGATAACTAGGGTGTGAAACCTAGCATTTCATATTCCCTTACTCCTTTCAAGGGTTTAGTATCTTCTCTTAAGTAGGTATCCCATAGACTCCATCACTCAAGGTTGAGGCACTGAGATTGTTCCCATTACTGATCACACCAAAAGCTCCCTTGAAATTACACTTTTCTCCCCAAAACCTTAATTTTGGCCTCTCAAGGAAAGCTGCTAGCTAGGGTTAGGGAATTTATTTCAACAAGGGTTGAACATGTTCCTAGTGGAAGGATTCAACACTTGGTTGTGAGGTAGTTTCCTCAAAATCAACCTTTTCCTGTGGCTAATTTCTCCATTTTAGGGTCGACTTACTTTTCCCTAGGTAAATTTTTCCTTAGCGAAGCCCTAGTTTTTCCCTAGGCTTCAACTTGAGGCTTGTTGAAGGCTTGTTGTGCCATAAATTGATTATATCTATCTATTTCAAGCCTTTTCTTTGCCTTGTGATTCTAGATTGTTCATTTGTGTAGTTTGGGAGGTACTCCAACACCCTAGGATACCCAAGCAGTGGGTTTTGCACCCAAAGTTATGGAAGCAAAATCGAGTGGGGATTTTGATTGTTTGTTCATTGAGGGCATGTAGGGCACCCTTAAGGAACTAAGGAGCACTAAGGCATCAATGAGGTGGCATTGGTTGGATGAAAATAATTTTATGTCTCATGTTTTATAGAGGTTAAACAAATTGTTTAGGTCGGCTTCGACTTATGTGATGATCCTTGATGGCTAAGGGAAACCCACCAAGACCGATATAAATAGAATACAAGTAGACTTCATTCAACACACATCTAAGTACATTCATCGAGTGGAGAGATAAATCTGAGGAAGCCGTAGACTCATAAGATTTTATCCAAGTGAAGAAGAAGAGCGAAGCTTTTGTCTTTCTCGAGTTTTTAGACAAGCCCAGTTAGGGATCTTGTTGGATGTGTAATAGGGCAGAATTTGGGCACTCGTTTGTGGTGTAGCTCTGTGTGAATAGGCCAAAAGTTTCTAAGTTTTTGGAAGGAGGGCCAATCCCCTCTGACACTAGTTTAGAGAGTCGAAAGGCTTGGAAGCTATGTTGCTAGAGCCTAGAAAGGTGTTGTCCCAGTATCGGGAACAACCGAAACATCGAAACGACCTTGAAACGGGACCGAAACACCATCATCCGTATTGAACGACGTTTCACGATTTTGAAATGTTGTCTGGTATGACCAACAACGTTTTGGGCCTAATTCAGTTGCTATAGGCTATGTTTCAGGTAGAAAAGGGCAGAGTTTTACTTCTTCTTTTTTTCGTTTTTTGGCCAACTCAAGGAGTGGACAAGGGCGTGGGCCCTTTCTAACACCCAAACACACTAAAAAACATTTTTTATGTGGTTGTTAACTAGATTTAATAAAACAAAATTACAAATAGAATTCTCTAGAAGATTAAAAAAATAGAATTCTCTACAAACCCTATGAGTCTCTTCTTTTATTTAAAAGGGCACTTCATTCACTCATTTATCACACATTCTTCTGCAAAAGGAACTTCTTATAGAAGCAACGTGAAATTTATTTGTGTTTTGGATCATGGGCAACAAGTGAGAGGGCGTGGGCAACAACAAGTTGGGTGAGTTTTTCATTTTCTAATTTTGCAATATTCATGGCTTCTTAAAGTTGTGTTTCAAGTGCCCCTAAATCCACTCAAGCAAACAAACAACAATAATATTATCCTCTATGGAAGTGTGTTACCAAAGTGAAGCAGATGGGTTCTAGTGGTATGTGGAAATGGAAGTGTAATTTATGCAAAAATGAAAAGACCTTCAAGGGCTCTTACACAAGAGTGAAGGCTCACATTTTGAATGAAGAGATAAAGGGTATTGATGTGTGTGCACATACCAAAAATCCATAGGTGAGGGCTAAATTCAAGAAAGAGAGTGATGATTCTCAAAGGTTGAAGGATCAAAAAAGCAAAATTGGCATGGACCCTACCAATCCTTGCATGACTAATAGCATTTTGCCAAGGATTGTTGAGGAAGCAAGAAAGAGGAGGGCACTAGAAGTAGAAGCAGAGTTATCCAAGCCATCAACTCCAATTCAAGACAACAAATTGTTGAAAATGCTTGATAGTCAAGGGAGAGAAGAAGTTGACTCAAGAGTGGCAAGGGATATATTTACTTGTGGCATCCATTTTAATGTGGTTCGATCCCCATATTGGCAGGATTTTGTGAGATCGATTAACAAAGCCCCTCAAGGTTACAAGGGGCCAAACTATGAAAAAGTCAGAACAATTTTGTTGAAGAAAGAGAGGCAACTTCTTGATGATGTTCTGAAACCAATTCGTAACTCATGGGGTAGTATAGGGCTTTCTATTATCTTAGATGGCTAGACTGATACAAGACACAAAACTTTGATTAATGTTATTGTTGAACAATTCAGCAAGAAATTCTCAATTTGATTTTGTCTTGATTAAATTGAGAAAATTCGAATTTCCACATTAGCAAACAACTTGGATGCAGTGAAATTGTGTGACATGGCTTGTGTCACCCAGTTTACTCGGTAAATTTGAGTTGGAGGAGTTAGAGTTCAATTAAGCTTGTGAGATTGCTAATTTGTGGCAATCAAAGTCAGTTATCTCAAGTCGTTTTCAGTTAAACTAGTTCTAATTGTTGGAGGAACTAGTGGAAGGTAAGCTGTGCAGTGGGAGTTCATTTAAACTCAGTGATCATTCAGTTAACTAATCAATCAACCCAAAATAGCTAGTGCATGCAGAGAATTCGAGTTCCCAAGCTATGTTGGAGATTCCAAGGTAGTGTAACATTAGTTGTAGACTAGTCTTGAGTGTACAACTATTCTACAACTATTGCATGCAACCAGATGATCAACCTTGGGAATTGCACAATCAATTTTGGAGAAATTTCTAAATAATAGGAGCCTAATTTCTCAAGGAATTGCGCAAGGAAATAGGGGCTCAAGCAAAGGCAGAAATTGACTAAGTCTAGGTTAGAGCTTCTCATTTCGCAGCGAGATAGGTTATTTACTTGTAGGGTGCTCAGTTGAGAAAATCAATTGTAATACATCTCTATTCATTAGATTAATGCAAGCAGACATTGGGGTTTTTAGTAGATTGCTTTCCGCACGAAAATAATGTGTGCGTGTGTTATTTCTTATTGCATGTCTGAAATTTTTGTTCTAAACTGTGAATTAACTTCTACAGAGTAGTAGAGTAGGTTTGTGTCTTGTGATTTTGATTAAAACTTGTTGAGTAGTTGCAAATCTACACCATAATTTCTACATGGTAGAAGAGAAGGATTCACATTAGAGCAGGAATTTTGAAGTTGTTTCTCAGTAGCTTCGAATTTGTAGTTCAGTGTAGCAGGATCTCTTCAGAGCTTAGAAGATGACCTTCAACGTGCTGAGGTTAGAGTATGCCTTGGAAGGCAAATCTAATTTCATCGCATGGAAGGATCATATGGAGGCAGTATTTGATGACAATGGATTGCTAGAATACGTCAAGAGAGATGTTGCAAAACCAACAGAATTTGATGCCCAAAACCTTGCTCAGTGGAAGAAAGATGTAGCCAAGGTGAGGAGAATAATATTGGAGGGAGTACGAGACCACATTATCACCAATCTCCATGGGAAGGAAAATCCTTATACAATGTGGTAGGCACTAACAGATATGTTCCAGAATAGTAGTGACCACAGGAAGCTGGTGCTCAAGGATAAACTTCGAAAAAGCAAGATGCAGAAGAATGACACTGTTCTGCAGTATTTGAACAGGTTCACACAAGATCGTGATGAGCTTGTCGGAGTTGGTGTTACTATTTCAAAAGATGACTGGTAAGCCTAGCCCTTTCGGGCCTTCCCAAGAGCTGGCATAACTATCGAGATTCAGTGAATGGGAGGGATAAATTATTGAATTGGGAGCACTTATGGTCTAATTTGTTACAAGAAGAAATAAGGAGGAATACCAAAGATGGAACTTCATCCAAGGGTGAGGATGAAGAAAACTTTGGATTGGTTGGAAACAGAAAGAAGGGAAAAGGGAAGAAATCTCAGACCAAACCAGAATCTAGCCAAGTGGTCAAGAAGAAATATTTGCCAAAAATTAAATGCTTCAATTCTCATAAATTTGAGTACTATGCCACGAAGTTCCCACACAAAAAGGCAAGCAAGAAGACGTTATGAGGAGCAACAGGTGAAGCCTTGACTTCATAGTTTGAGCTTGACTTTACCCTTATCGCATGCATGACCAACACAGTGATGGGGAGCGTGTGGTACTTGGAATCAGGTGCATCGTTCCACATCACAGGGTGTAGAGACTTTTTCAGTGACCTGGAAGAGAAATATCTCTAGATGCACATCGATGTAGGGGATGACGGAAGGTACAACTTGACCAGGATTTATACAGTCACCTTTCAGAGGGATTCGGGCTCCCCTATTAGGCTCAAGGATGTCATTCGTTTCGGGCCTAAAGAAGAATCTCATCTCTGCTGCAGTTTTGGAAGACTGTGGTTATGATGTGATCTTCAGCAAAGGAAAAGTATTCCTGAGACACATAGCCATGGGAGAGGTAAAGAAGATCGAGGTTCATGTGAAGAACTTGTATAAGCTAGATGTGGAAGACTGTGTTGCATTAAGCACTAAGGTGGAGAAAGTGCAGGGCCGCGATGTCGGTGAACTTTGGCACAAAAGACTTGGCCATTTACATCATGGCACCTTGAAGATTATGCATCAAATAACCACTAACCTCCCCAAAGGAGCACTTGAGAAACAGGATGTATGCAAAGGATGTACCTTAGGGAAGTACACAAAATCCACATTCCATGATTGGGACAACAAAGCACATGTAGTCTTGGAAATGATCCACTCTGATGTCTATGGACCTTTCTCGACAACCTCCACTGCCAGACACAAATATTTTGTCATTTTTATTGATGACTTCTCACGGAAGTGTTGGATCTTCTTCATGCGGAAGAAATATGAGACATTCTCCAAGTTCGTAGAATTCAAGGAACTGGTTGAGAAAGAAACTGACAAGAAGGTGAAGGCTCTCAGGAGTGATAATGGAGGTGAATTTGTTTCGAATGAATTCAAAAATTTATGTGTGAAAGAAGCCATTCAAAGAGAGTTGACAACACCCCACAAGCCACAACAGAATGGGGTGGCTGAGAGAAAGAACCATAGCATTGTGGAAGCTGCGAGAGCTATGTTACATGACCAAGGCCTATCTCTGCGTTAGTGGGCTAAGGTATGCAACATAACAGTCTATTTGCAGAACAGGAGTCCTCATCGAATTCTGGGCATAATTACACTGAAGGAGGCTTTCTCTGGGAGAAAGTCGGATGTGTCACACTTCAGGATTTTTGGAGCCTTTGTCTACTGCCATGTCTCCGAAGAATCAATGAAGAAGCTTGAGCCAACAACAGAATTGGGGGTATTTGTTGGTTACACAAAAACTCCCCACAACTGTCATGTGTACTTTCCATCCCTTAGAATGACAGTTGTGCGAAGGGATATAAAATTTGGTGAGGAGAAAGTAGTGCGGTGCTCTCTTGAGAGGGAGCTTTAGATCCCACCAGAAGAGGAGATTTTAGCTCCAAAGGAGGAGCCTCAAGAAGGTGTGGAGCAACCAAAAATTGAGGAGCAGAGAGTGGAGACATCCACTCAAGAAGAACCATCTAGAGAAGGTACGAAAAGGACTAGGGAAGCTGATAGACTTGTGCAGGATGCGAGGGAGAATGTGGGAGCTCCTTCAAATTTGCATAGGCAGAAAAGGTCACCTGAATAGTATGCTGGCTACAAGGCTCTAATGACTGAGCTTGTAGCGATTGAGCCATCCTCTTTCGAGGAAGTAGTAGAGCAACCTGTATATGTTGATGCAATGGTGGAGGAATACAAATCTATTGTAAAGAACAATATTTGGGAAGTGGTCCGAAGACCAACAGATAAATCAGTTGTGGGTTCGAGATGGATCTTCAAAGTTAAGCAGGCAACAGATGGAAGCATAGAGAAGTATAAGGCCAGATTTGTGGCCAAGGGGTACTCTCAAGTTGAGGGAATTGACTATGAGGAGACCTTTGCTCCTGTAGCAAGGTACTCATCCATTAGATCAATTCTTGCACTGGTTGTGCAGATGGGGTGGAAGATCCACCAGATGGATGTAAAAACAACATTTCTCAATGGAGTTATTGAGGAGGAGATGTACATTGAGCAACTAGATGGTTTTGAGACATTTGATCGAGAGTCTCATGTGTGCAGACTCATGCGAGCATTGTACGGTCTCAAGAAGGCACCCTGTGCTTGGTACACCAGGATCGTTAGCTATCTCACTGGTTTAGCCTTCACCAAAAGTGAAGCATATGAAAACCTCTATCACATCTTGGTAGAAGGTAAATTTCTTATTATTGTCTTATATGTTGATGATTTGATTTTAATTGGTGATGAGCAGCTGATCAGATCTCTTAAGGTGGACTTTGCAAGGGAATTTTAAATGAAGAACATGGGTCTCATGCACTACTTCCTCAGGTTGGAAGTATGGCAATGCGATGGGGAATTGTTTGTCTCTCAAGGCAAGTATGCAAATGAGATACTACAAAGATTCTACTTGGAGAGTTGTAAAGCCATGGAGACACCTCTAACGACCAACTGGAGGAAGGAGATTGCCTCTTCAGATGAAGAGGTGGATGCGACCATTTATCGACAGCTAGTGGGTTCACTCATGTATCTTGTGAACACACAACCAGATATGTGCTATGCAGTCAACCAACTAAGCCAAACTATGGTCAGGCCAACCAAATTATTTTGGAAGGCAACTAAGCATGTTTTACGGTACCTCAAAGGCACTACCTAGTTTGGAATCTGGTACAAATGGACAGAGGGAGTGAAGTTGTGGCTTCAAAGGTGCAGATTGGGCAGGGGAGTCCATCAGACCAAAAGAGTACATCAAGTGGAATTTTCAGTGTTAGGTCTGCAGTTGTTTCCTGGTACAACGGGAAGCAAAGATCTGTGACGATTAGCTCGACAGAAGCATAATACATGGTTGCAAGTCAAGTAGCATGTGAGGCAATTTGGATGAGAAAGATACTTGTTGGACTATTCGGTAAGATGATGGATCCAACTGTGATCTACTGTGATAATCATAGTTGCATCAAGCTCTCTGAGAATCCTGTATTTCGCTATTGATCCAAGCATATAGATATGCACTATCACCATTTATGGGAGTGTTGCTTTGGAGTAGCATCAGATGTGCTCTAGTCATGAAAATTGGTGGAGAGGCTAAAGCACATGAGATCTCCAAGACTCAGAAATGGTTTGGGAAGATTCTAACCGGTTTGGGAGATATTAAAATAATTAATATTTTTAATGGAGTTCGTAAGTCTAAACTTAGGAAAAATAAAATATTAATGGGTATTAATATAAAACTGGGTTAGAATGGTCCAAAAGTCATGGATCAAGCCAAATATAATCTAAGCCGTTCATTAGAGATTTAATCTCGACCGTTAATGGACCAACGAGAAAAGTATAAGAGGAGGCTTGAGGGTCAGTTGGAGAACACACCGAGAGAGATCAAGAACTCGATTTTCTGGGGCAGGGTTTGCTGAGGAAATTGAGTGAGTGATCAGAGTTGCAGTTGAGGGGCAGTGAATACATAGCAGAGAGGCAGAGTTAGTACCAGGAGGATCAGCGCAGAGCCGAGAGAGGGATGTAGAGCTAGCTAGAGGCCACACAGAGGCAGCCAGGAGCTGCGCAGAGCCAGAGAGGGCCAGCGTGTGAGACGCAGAGGGTCCAGGGGCTGAAGCAAAGGCTCTAGAAGCTAACGCAAAGCCCAAAGAGGCTGACGCTGGGCTAGAGAGGCTGATGCAGTGCCTAGAGGCAGCGCTAGGAACATTTTGTGGGATAGATTGAGAGATGAAGAGCTGGATAGGGTGACGCAGAGCAGCAGAAGCTGCATTGTTGCTGTAGGATCATTCATCCGGTGTTTTTGCTGGAATATCTCTCTCCGACTAAGTGGTACTACTGCGGAGGGCATTCTCTATTGGGTGAACCATTTCTGGCACCTAGGTTGTATTCTGAAACTGCATAATAATAAAACCCTCTGAATAGCTGCACCGGTTTTCCTGTATTGGGTTTTTCCGGGGACATTAGTCCAAAAACAACGGTGTCACTTGTGTGCTTGTTTACTTTCAGTTGATGATCCGTATGTGTTGATACTATACTTGTATTTATTTTCAGTATTTACATGGTAAATAACTTTTTATGTAATTGAACAAGTAGGAAGAAATAAATCAGATAGTACAAGAAGAATTTCTAACAGTTAAAGATAGAAATTCCAACATGGTATCAGAGTGTGGTTGCATATCACAGGATAACTAAAGGCATCAATCGAGCAGAGTAGTAGTAGTAGAAAACATTTGTCCCGAGTGACAGAAGTTGTTCCTAGTAGGAAGCAGCAAGGAAGGGGTGACGCAGAGTGCCTGCGTCATCAATTCGAGCCAGGAGGAGGATCAACGCAGTGGTAGAGAGGAGCAGACCTGACCTATGCTATGCCTGGTCATCTTTCTCAGCTAGGGAGGATTGACGCTATGGCCAGGTGCAGATTTTGTCAGTGCCGGGATTGTGCAGAGCCTAGAGGCTCAGTTCTTCAAGTTGCTGAGGTATAGGGGGCTGCGGATAATTTGCGGAGCGAAGCTGGTGGGGTACTGTGGTCAGAACAATACCTAACAGGGCAAGACCAAGGAGGAGGGATTTCAGAAAGGAAATCGAGACTTAGAGGGAGTCAAACCGAGGACTTCCAGGAGGGAAGTAAAGAGACTCAGAGGAGTTGGAAGAAGAGAAGCAAGATGGAAGTGAATGGGCTAAGAGATCAGGATAGACTGGACAGAGCTTCTAACTTCGTAGTCTGGAAGGCCAGGATCTTGTCCATTTTAGACAGGTATCGCATCAAGCACTTCACCTTGAAAACGATAACAATCCTAGTTGACCTAGCTGAAAATGGGAAGTACGAGGAGGAAATGGCCAGGGCAATGTGCATCATCCTTAATGGGGTCAAGGATCATGTGGTGCCACATATTGCCGAGAAGGACACAACAAATGAGATGTGGGAGGCCCTAAAGAAATTGTACTAGCATAATTCCGTGCAGAGGAAGATGTTACTTGAAAATTAGTTGCGGTCATACCAGATGTAAAAGGGAGAGCAGGTAGATGTCTTCCTTGGTGGATTGGAGGAGATCCGTGATCAGCTAACTTCCATAAGGGCCACGCCAGATCAGGAACTGATGGTGAGGACTGCAGTGAACGCAGTCTCAGAGGATTGGGAGGTATTTGTCCAGAGCATACTGGGCAGGTCGAGCCTTCCAAATTGGGAGGAACTGTGGGCGGCTCTTCGTCAAGAAGAGATCAGACAGGTGACCAAGGCAGGGAGTAGCGGAAAATGGGTCAAAATCAAGAAGGAAGAAGAAGAAGATGCGGCTCTCGCATCTGCGAGAAAGCGGGAGAAGAGAAAGAAGAAGGACCTCTCTAAGGTCAAATGCTTCCATTGTGGGGAACTGGGTCACTATGCAAACTAGTGTCCGAATAAAGAAGAATAAGGGAGATGCTTATGAGACCAAGGGAGCGCCAGCGAGGGTGGAGAAATAAGTGGAGACAGATGACGACTATTCCATGAGTGCTCATGCACCACTTGAGAGGAAGTGGGGAGACATCAAGTTGTAGTTAGACAGACTACAGATGATGAGGGGCAAGATCCTTGAGGTACCCAACCTCTTGGATTATACCTTGCTATGGGAGCCCCAAAGAGAAGTAGCAGGACTGGAAGATGTTGGTAGAGACAGATGCGGATGGAGTGACAGAGGGTGCTACAGTGCAAGAGTCCCAAGACAGCATGAGGAAACAGTACGAGATGCATGGAGTTTTTGCAGTAGCGCAGAGGTCAATAGAGGGAGCACTTGTCAGCGACAGAGGGAGCTTCAGCATCGGGAGCGTTTCTAGCCTGACAGAGATGTCAGAGTTGGGAGGATCACTTTCATACTTCTCAATAACTGAGTTGCAATGTAGCAGTTAGCAGTGGCAGTGCTATGGGCAGCGCGATGTAGCATGATGAGAGGCGATGCAATGCAGATGCAACAGTGGCAGTGGTAGGACCATGGGCAGCAGTACAGGATGCAGCAGTGGAGAGGATGTTGGGCGGAGAGGCCTAGCATCAGCACAGGAACTGGTGTCGGATAATCAATTTGATACTCACTGTGGAGTATTACTAGAGCATAGTTCTCGCTAAGAGGGAGTGTTGATTTGGGGTAGCATTGGATGTTTTCTAGCCATGAAAATTGGTGGAGAGGCTAAAGCACATGAGATATCCAAGTCCTAGAAATGGTTTGGGCAGATTCTAACCAGTTTGGGAGATATTAAAATACTTAATATTTTTAATGGAGTTCCTAAGTCTAAACTTAGGAAAAATAAAATATTAATGGGTATTAATATAAAACTGGGTTAGAATGGTCCAGAAGTCATGGATCAAGCCAAACTTAATCTACACCGTTGATTAGAGATTTAATCTCGACCGTTGATGGACCAACGAGAAAAGTATAAGAGGAGGCTTGAGGATCAGTTGGAGAACACACCGAGAGAGATCAAGAACTCGATTTTCTGGGGCAAGGTTTGCTAAGGAAATTGAGTGAGTGATCAGAGTTGCAGCTGAGGGGCAGTGAATACATAGCAGAGAAGCAGAGTTAGTACCAGGAGGATCAACGTAGAGCCGGGAGAGGGACGTAGAGCTAGCTAGAGGCCACGCAGAGGCAGCCAAGAGCTGCGCAGAGCTAGCGTGTGAGACGCAGAGGGTCTAAGAGCTGACGTAGAGGCTCCAGAAGCTGATGCTAAGCCCAAATAGGCTGACACTGGGCCAGAGACGTTGACGCAATGCCTAGAGGTAGCGCTGGGAACATTTTGTGGGATAGACTGAAAGCTGGAGAGCCGGATAGGGTGATGCAGACCAACAGAGGTTGCATTGTTGCTGTAGGATCGTTCATCCGTGTTTTAGCTAGAATATCTATCTCCGACTGAGAGGTACTATTGTCGAGGGCATTCTCTGTTGGGTGAGCCATTTCTAGCACCCAGGTTGTATTCTGAAACTGCATAATAATAAAACCCTCTGAATAGTTGCACCGGTTTTTCCGCATTGGGTTTTTCTGGGGATATTAGTCCAAAAACAACGGTGTCACTTGTGTGCTTGTTTACTTTTAGTTGATGATCTGTATGTGTTTGTACTGTACTTGTATTTATTTTCAGTATTGACATGGTAAATAACTTATTAAGTAATTGAAGAAGTAGGAAGAAATAAATCAGATAGTACAGGAAGAATTTCTAATAGGTTAAAGTTAGCATTTCCAATAGGGACTGTGTGCAGAGGCAGATAATGTTGCTACAATACTTTCCGATAGAGGAACAAGATGTTGACATTTTGACAAAGGCCTTGTCAAGAGGAAAGTTCAAGTTCCACAGGGGCAGGATAGGGATGGTTGATAATCCCTTTCTTGTTGAGAGGGAGTGTTGAAAAATGTAGCAAGAAATTCTCAATTTGATTTTGCCTTGATTAAATTGAGAAAATTTGAATTTCCACATTAGCAGACAACTTGGATGTAATTAACTTGTGTGACATGGCTTGTCACCCAGTTTACTCAGTAAATTTGAGTTGGAGGAGTTAGAGTTCTGTTAAGCATGTGAGGTTGCTAATTTGTAGCTATGAAAGTCAGTTATCTCAAGTTGTTTTCAGTTAAACTAGTTCTAATTGTTGGAGGAACTAGTGGAAGGTCAGTTGTGCAGTGGGACTTTAGTCAAACTCAGTGATCATTCAGTTAATTGATCAATCAACCCAAAATAGCTAGTGCATGTAGAGAATTCAAGTTCCCCAGCGGTTGTGGAAATTCCAAAGCAGTGTGACGTCTGTTGTAGACTAGTCTTGAGTGTACAGGTGTTGCATGTAGTCAAATGATCAACCTTGGGAATTGCACAATCAATTTTGGAGAAATTCTTAAATAATAAGGGCCTAATTTCTCAAGGAATTGTGCAAGGAAATAGGGGCTCAAGTAGAGGCAAAAATTGACTAAGTCTGGGTCAGAGCTTCTTAGTGAGTAGAGAGATAGATTATTCATTTGCAGGTTGTGCTTAGTTGAGCAAAGCAATTGTAATACATCTCTATTCATCAGATTAATGTAAGAAGGCATTGGGGTTTTTAACAAATTTATTTCCCTAGGAAAAATACTGTGTGCATGTGTGTTATTTCTTATTGCATGCCTGAAATTTTTGTTCTAAATTGTGAATTAACTTCTGCAGAGCAGTAGAGTAGGTTTGTGTCTTTCTAATTTTGATTAGAACTTCATGAGCAGTTGAAAATCTACACCATAATTTCTACATTTATTGCATCATCAGCAAAAGGAGCCATGTTCATCAAATCAAAAGATTGTTCCGGTGAGGTAAAGGATAGTAAGTTCATTGCTGATATTTTAATTTCTGCCATTTCAAAAGTAGGGCCAAAAAATGTGGTGCAAGTTATCACAGATAATGCACCTATTTGCAAAGTTGCAGGCTTAATTGTTGAGAGTAGATACAATCACATATTTTGGACTCCTTGCATTGTCCACAATTTGAATATGATTTTAGAAGAGATTGAGGAAAAAACAAAATGGATTAAGGAGGTCACAAGGTAGGCTTGGGAGATTATAAAATTCATCACCAACCAGCACCAATCTCAAGCAACATATCGAGAATACTCCAAATTGGAGTTGTTGAAAGTTGTTGAGACAAGGTATGCCTCAAACTTTATCATGTTGTGTCACCTTGTTGAAGTCAAAAATGCATTAATGAGTATGGTGGTGGGTCCAACTCGGGATGAGTGGAGACAGGCAGATTCAAAGAAGTGAAGTATGGTGACGAGGGAGTTGATTGATGAATATTGGTGGAGCAAGATTGATTTCTTGCTTAAGTTCACATTACATGCATTTGATCTTCTCCGAGACACAGACATGGAGAAATATTTCCTAAGAGAGGTTTATGATGACATGGATACCATAGTTGAAAGAATTGTGGAAATTATTACACAATGCGCTCCCACTCTTCTTTTTGTGGATTTTGATTTTGCTGAACAAGTGAGGTCCATTATTGTTACAAGGTGGAATAGCTTCAACACTCCATTGCACATTTTGGCACATGCTTTGAATCCAAAATTTTATGATGAAGAATTCATTGTTGAAAGCAATGGGAAGAGGCAGCTCCACATAAGGACAAGGAGGTGGCCAATGGAGTGAAGAAAACCTTTCAGAGGTTGTTTCCAACTTTTTACAAACTGATGTAAGGCAAGAATTTTCCTATTTTGTTGCTGGATTAGAGGATTTTGCGGTCATATAAGCTTTGGAAGAGAGGAGGACCATGGACCCGGTTAAGTAGTGGACTTGTCATGGGGCAAGTGGTGTTCATTTACAACGTCTTTCCACTCATATTCTATCACAAGTGGCAATCTCTTCATCAATAGAAAATAATTGTAGCACCTTAGTTTCATTCATAGTGTGAAGCGCAGCAGATTGGGATTGCAGAAGGTAGAGGACCTTGTATATGTGCATTCAAACCTATGCCTTGTGTCTCGTAGGGATGAAGAATATACAAGTGGACCTCATAAAGATTGGGATGTGGATGAAGAATGTCTAGATTTAGAGCTCTCTTTCTGCTCTTGATATTTGTGCCAGTGGTGATGCAAGTGCAAGTGGAAGTACTAGTAGAGTTGCCTCTTATGCTAAACAAGCATCTTGTTCAATCTTTGTTGATGAGGATGAGGAGTTTTATTAGTAATGATCTATTAATGTAGCCATAATTGCCTTTAGCTCATGTTTTCTTTTAGTTTTAAGCTTTAACACATATACCCTCACATATAAAGGCCGATTTTGGAGTCTTCGATGTAAAGCCTCATCTATAAAGACTAATTTTGGATATTTGCATCATGTAATCATTTGTTAGAGTTGATATAAATTTGAATTTCCTTCTAAAATGTCATTTATATGTCTCATTCTTTCTTTCTTGCAAGATAATGTGTTATTTAATATTGACTCATATATATATATATATATATATATATATATATGACGTTTTGGCCTGTGTTTCCAATTTTTGGGCGTTGCGTTTTGGGTTGTTCCCCGTTTCGCAAACTTCTAAATGTTTCAGCATTTCGTGCAACTTAGCTTGGCTGGTAAATATAATGTTTCGGCCTGTGTTTCCATTTTCTAGGTGTTGCGTTTTGGGTTGTTCCCCGTTTCGCAAACTTCTAAATGTTTCAGCATTTCGTGCAACTTAGCTTGGCTGGTAACTGGAGTAAGGCCGAGTATATTTCAAGGGACAACGCAAAAGTAGTGGCTAGAAGTTAGAGTTACACCTGGTTTTGAGGTCTATATGAATCCCTAGTTAGGGCTCACTTTGTAGCTGTAACTGAATACCTAAAAGGAGGGTCGAAACCTTAGTGATCTGTGCACAAAGCCATCGAGTGTAGGGTTGTGAAAGGCGTCCTACAAAGGTATGTATTTGTCTCTCAAGTTGGTGAATACTAGGTGATGTAGGGTCTATTTTGGACAACATTAGATCAACCTAAGAACAATGATTTGGAGGGCTATTAGTGGTTGTCTTGATGCCCTAAGTATAGTCCTTTTGTGGAGAAAAAGTGTTGTTAGTGGGCAGTTTGATCAAGCCCTAGTTTAGTAATTTGGGGTGAGACAAAACAATGATAAGAGGGATGATGTATTGTGCCTTATTTCAATGATTGATTATTAGTCAAATTAGCGATAAGAGGGCAACCTCCGAAGCCCAAAGTTTGGTCATCTTTGGAGAAGCAAAGAAATTAGAGGTGGGAAGCTATGAAGACCCTATGTGCTAGTGTCTTTGAGAAGCAAAGGAGCAACTGGTGGGTAGATTTGTATGGGACAAAGTTTAGTCACTCTTGGAGCAGTAGGAGGGTTGATAGTGGTAGTTTTTTGAGCTTGAGAAACAAGCTTTCTAAAGTGGCAGAAGTTGTGTGATCAGCAGAAGGGAAGACCATGTACCTGCCAGATGTGTTCAAGGTACGTGGACTGAAAGGACTGTGGATGTGCTCTATCAACAAGTAAGTCAAGTGTACTTTGTTCAGGGACAAATTCGTCATCATAGTTATCGATACCAAGCCCTAGTTGTTGTCTTGTATTAGGGCTAATTGTAAGGGCCATGATCCTTGGTACAGGAGCCCTAAGGTTGTATTAAATGTTTGTAATATAACAACTGTTGGGTTACAAATTGTCTTGAGTACTAGTTGATTCACTACTATTTGTTATTCTGTTGTGCAAAGTAGAAGTGTTATGGGATTTAAGTGTGTTTGTGATCATGATCTTAGACTCAAACTTGATTCTTGAGTGTCATGGAAAAATTCTACATGGTATCAGAGCTAATTTGAAGGGTTAGTGAATCAGAGTGTGCACAATGTAAAACTCAAGAGGGAGTTGGTTCCATTGTTGTTGAAGCACTAATAGAAATGGCGAAGTTGTTGGTTGATCTGCAATTCGAGGGTAGGTTGGATGGGTTGTCCAACTATAGTCCTTAGAAAGAAAGGATCAAGTTGGTCTTGATGGTGAACAAGATCTATGATTTTGCTGACAAGAAGATCAAGAAATTAACCGACCCTAAGGAGTTGGAAGTGTATGAGGAGTTGGATACAAAGGGAAATCTAATCATCCTAGATGGTGTCAAATATCACTTGATACCTCATCTATCCAGGAAGAACACTTCCCATGATGTGGAAATCTCTTCAGGATCTGTTCCGGAATAAGAACGAGAATTGAATTATTGGTATCAAAGGATAAGTTGAAGAGAACCAAGATGTTGGATGGGGAAGGATTCACCTTGTATCTAACGAGACTTTCTCAGGTTCGAGATGAGCTTGCTGCCATCAGTGAGACTGTTACCGATTTTGAGCTAGTGAGGACTTCTTTGAAAGGGTTTTACCGAGGAATGGAAGCCCTTCATCAAAGGGATTGTCGCTCTTGAGAAGTTGCTAGACTGGAACAGGTTGTGGGATGACTTCATTCAGGAGGAACTGCAAGATGAGGACCTTCATAAGAAGAAGAATTCTTTTGATCATAACGTGGCTCTTGCAAGGAGAATGAACGGAAAGGCAAAGAAGGACTTGTGCAAGTTGAAGTGTTATAATTGTGGAAAATATGGTCATTATTCGATCAAGTGTCTAAGGAAGAAGAAGGGAGATAATGAGAAGAAGGGGAAGGAGATAGCAGGTGCCACTACTTCTTCTGAGCTAGATGACCTCTCGAGAAAATTGGAGGACGAGGATTTTGCTTTGGCTTCTCATTTCTATGAGAGTACTGTCGATGAAACTGCATGGCACGTGGATTGTGGTGTGTCGAAGCTTATGATATGTTCGTGTGATGTGTTTGAGACTTTAACTTAATGGGACTCGAAGTTGCATATGGTGGTTGGCGACAAGAGTCAGAAAGAGATCAGAGGATCAATTGTTGTGCCATTTAGGATGGAGTCAGGTAGATTGTTGCGAGTTCAAGATGTATTGTTTGTCTTAGTGATCGAGAATTAGGGGTTTGACATGATTTTCCAGTATGGGGAAGCGAGACTTAGGCCCAAAGGCTCTCAGTTTGCTGGAGTTGTCATTAGAGGTAGGGAGCATGGTCTATACTGGTTGATGGGCAAGCCTATAGATCATGAGAAGCAGATACAGGTTCCAAAGGCTCATAGGGAGCCAAGTTCTTGCGGGAGTATGCATGTTTAGAGGGAGAATTCGCAACCCAAGAAGAGCGCTTGGTTGGTGGGAAGCAAGGGGACTTCTACAATTGTCAAGAAGGAACCTTGGGATGGCATGAAGGCCTATCAGGAAAGGAAGATGAAGTAGGAAGATTTTGGTGGCAGAGACACCACCGAGGAGGGCGTGGTTCATTCTACAGGGTATGTTGTAGTGGTGAATACCAAGAGTTGGACTAGTGTTGCCAGTCGCCAATGATGATGATGACGAGATACTTTTGCATGGTGGAAGTGCCTCCCTCCCTAAGAGGGACTGTTGTAGCTTGGGAGGTACTCCTAGACCCTAGGGTACATGGTTTGGAAGAAGTTTGACCCACATGGGCTTTGTGGGCAAGTGTACCCAAGTAGTGAGTTTTGCAACCAAAGTTGTGGGTGCGAAACCATGTGGAGATTTTGATGGTGTTTTCATTGAAGGCATGTGGGGCACGCTTATGGAGCTAAGGGGAACCGAAGGCATGAATGGGGTGGCATTGGTTGGATGAGAATAAATTTATGTCTTATGTTTTATGGAGGTTAAACAAATTGTTTAGTTCAGCTTGGAGTTATGTGATGAAACTTGGTGGCTAAGGGAAACCCACCAAGACCTCTATAAATAGAAGACAAGTAGACCTCATTCAATACACATCCAAGTGCATTCATCATGTGGAGAGATAAATTTGAGGAAGCCACAGACCCATTGGAGCTTATCCAAGTGAAGAAGAAGAGTGAAGTGTCTTTCTTGAGATTTTGGATAGGTCGAGTTAGGGATCTTGTTGGGCGTGTAATAGGGCAGAATTTTGGGCACTCGTTTGTGGTGTAACTCTTTGTGATTAGGCCTAAAGTTTTTGAGTTTTTGGAAGGAAGGCCGAAAGGCCTGTTACCACTCAATCTAGCAGGGCCCTTAGGAGGAGTACCTAATAGACAACTACTAGACCAAATGGAAACAATGAGATGAGGATCCACTATCACTTGAGTCTATGTCCCCTACTCTTTACGTACTTTCACCGATGGCAGGAGTCCCGATATGGAGGAAATCACTTGAATGACAAGATCAATGGAAAGTTATAATGTGATTCCAAGGCCCATTCAAAGGAGAGGCTCAATTAAAGGTTCAAATGCTTAAATAAAACCTAAAAGGCTCCCCAAGAAAGACCTATGAAGAATGACCTTGGGCTTAGGAATATTCAATAATGATGAATGCCTAAGATTAAAACTTCCAAAATCCCTCACTTGTGATTGATGTGTTTATACTAGGGTTCAAAGTGAGGTAAGGATGGCTCGTTCAATGGAAAGATTCAATTAAGGTGTGAGCTTTGGGAGAAGCTAGGGTGACTTTCCATGAAAAACCCCTTGAGAGAAATACTATCAGAGACCAATGGTTGAGAGATATATTGTGGTAAATGCTCATCCAATGATCACCTATAGCTAAGACAAAAGGTTTTGAATGATGAAGTATAAAGCATAAACCTTCAAGAAATCCCCAAGTCAAAGGAGCTTCAAGGGTTACCTCTTGGTGTGATAGCTAGGGCATTAATTTATTTGAAATTCCACCATCGGAATTTGTTCAAAACTGGAGGATGCCTAGAGGAGACATAAATGAAGAAACTTGTTTGGACGGAATCCTAAAATTCCTCCTCCCTAAAATTTCGCACCAAGCCCTAGAAAACCTCCTTATCCTTAGGGGATGAAGAAAAGAGGAATAAAGGAGGTGAAAGAGTGATATTTCGTTAAGTTAATGTGATCACCAAGGATCTAGGACCAGTGCTTGGCTATTGGGAAGGTTGGAGTCAAAATGATTAAGATTTGGGAACTTTGCTCTTTAAGGAGGCCTAAAGAAGCAACTTTGCTACTAATGGATGCAACTACATGACAACTTTCGAATTTTATACTTCGATATGCAAAATTTGATGGAGTTTCAAGGTAAAAGGTGGACAACGTACCCCTAGGAAAATTCGTTCTTCTTGCGAAGATGAATAGAATATGCAACAAGCCAAGGTTACAAGTGTTTCATAAATTCGCATTAATTTTTATGGCATAAGCAAACTCAAAGCATAGTGTTTCATACATTAGACATAAGTTATCAAGAAATTCACATGAAAAGAGCACTTACATGACAAGAGAGTATATCCATCGATCACATTTGCAAAATAGAAGCTCTAAGAGAGATAGCGAAAATATTCCACACATCAAAATGCATTTAATCATCCAAATCATTCCAAAAATTGCAGGTCCAAAATATTTAGAAAGATATATCCCAAATCCAAGTGATGAAAAGTAACAAATGAGGCCTCACTTGTATTTGTATGAGCCTCCAATAGTTTAAATGGGTCTAATTAGCATAATGAGCCCCTAAAAGTGACTCTAATGTGCAAAGTAATAATAAAATTGGTGACAATCCCACCAAATAGCTCAAAAGTACTCAAACGGCCTTCCTAACAAGGCCAAAATGATAGAAAAATGGTGCAAAGGGTCGTTGGAAGGCTTAGATAAGTCCTCCATGTGCCAAGATGAAGTGGAGGGATCTCAGATTGATGACTAAGGGGTTGGCCCCTTGGTTTCCAAGCAAAACATGTGCGGTGCTCCAAGTGGTTGTGGGGCACTATGATTGGTCTCATGGGTCTTCAACTGGATCAAACATATCCTTGCTCCATCAATAAGGGCTAGAATTATGATACAAACCCTCCCATGTCTCCCTAGGCGAGACAAACCTCGTCTGGGCTCTGGATCAACTACCAAGTGTATGGTGCAAGTATGTGGCCAATTGAGCAATTTGGTCCAAGTGCATCATCATCTCTATATAGCTGGGGCATGAGAAAGTAATATGTGGTGCTAAAGAAACCCATAGCATTGATAATCACTGCTCTGTTGTGGTGGAGGCCCATGGCTCTCAATGCTCACCCTACAAGTACCATCATGACCTTCAAGAGGGCTTGGATCCCGTATAAGGGGACCATACCCCAAGATGAAGAGCCATTTGCAATTCTGTATAAGATCCAATGTGTTTCCTTTCCTTCTAATGCAACAATACATTAATGCAATTGATCAAATGAGCTTACAAATCATGGAACCAAGTGGGCACTTCATATCGGCATGCCCTTGCATAATGGACTTTAGAATGTATAGGTGTCCCTAGGTTCAATAAGGAGGTTAATCAAGGACCCTATTAGGTGGTTTCAACCTCTAAGGGAATGACATGTCCATGGTATTTCCGTCATATCGCAGGTGTCATGTGATATAATGATGGAACAGAGTGGGGCATCGGGGAAGGCTCCAAGCCACATGCCATGGTACAAGGGTAGGTATGATAAGGGAAGCACACACATGGGTGTATATATGTAAGAGGGAGCAATCTTGGTACATGAGTTACCTCGACCTTTGTTTTTCCACCCTTCTTCATATGCCTTTTTCCTTTTATTGATTTTTCTTCTTATAACTGCTTGGGGCTCCAGGGAACGAGAACATGATGTAAATGAGACATCAGTGAATACCCCCTTAAGGTTGGGCATTTCATCGCCCACTAGGGGTTGGGACAATCATGGGTTCCTTAATGATATAGGAGGCTCATATAGGGGGCCTAGGGACTAGGGTGATGGCCATTATGATAAAGGGGTGGTGCTCATATTTGGCTTTTTCCCACGTGCTAATATTTTTTATGTCCCAACCATCTTTTGCATTCTATGGTAGATTTCTTGTTGTAAGTGGCCAAATTATGCTTTTAACTCTCTTTTTAGCTGCATCAACCTTCGGGGCATCGTTCCAGGCCTGACCCAAAGTGTGGACAAGGGGAGGGGGAGGCTAACACCTTGTGGACCCAATGGACAAATGTGGACCTGGATGGGAAATATGTGAAAAGGGGTTATAATGAGTAGAGAGGAGTGATGTATGTAGTGTCAAGAAATGGTACCATGCAGCCAAAATCAAGGTTTCCCATGTAGTGTCATTCCTAAAGCTATTAGCAAATAAAGGAGATCCCTGTGAAAATTTCAGGTTTGAAATCTTATAGTAGCAACTGGAATTAATTCTTCTAATTGTTAATTAATTTAACATTCTATTTATTCTTCTAATTGTTAATTAATTTAACATTTTATTTGCTATGGCAAATATCGAATAAATCACATTGCAACCTTCACAAATAAAACCGTTGAAAAATAATAGCACTGGAAACTGAGAAATGCTAGCACACACACATAAAAATTAACAGTTATTTTTGGACAAATGTCCCCAAAAAACCCAAGTTGGGAAAAATGGTGCTGCAGTTGAGGGTTTTATATTATTAAGCAACAATGAAATTATTTGAGTACAATTTGGACGCCAAATACTGACTATCTAGCAGAGAAAATAATGGCAAAAACAATGAGAGGGAAATTACCCTCACTCCAAGCAATCTCGACACTTGATTGCCTCTGAAAAGCAAGTCGTCCACCTAGCCTTACACAAGCTCTTAATCACGCCGTACCTCAAACGCTTTAGCTCGAAACTTCGACAAATCAAGTCGTCCTGCCTATTGCTGACTGGGAAAATGTATCTATAGCTCTCTGGAAATGTCTTCCGACCTCTGCAACTGATAACTAGCTTCACCCCAGCAAAATTGAACTATCCTTTGAAGCTTTTGAGCAACCTCCTGGAGAAATTTCGGCCTCTCTGCAATGTACTCAATGGATCTAGAAAATCCTTCCTCCGGCTTCACTGCCCCTGCCCCTCTCTGTCTCTTCTTCCCTTCTAAATCTCGAACTCTTTCGGCAACAACTACTCTCTAGAAAAATCGAACTCTTTAAGGAAATTGATCAATGTGTGTGTGTTCTCCATCTACTCTTCGACTTTTTCTTATAATCCTCTGTTGGACCTCCAGTGGCCAAGATTAAAACATAATCAAGGGCTAAGATCATATGAGAGTCGATCCGTGTGAGTTTCTAGATAATTCACACCTTATCTCAATTGATTATGATTAATTAACCCCTTTTCCTAAGTTTAGACTTAGGAAATATTTAAAAAATAGGCTAATAATCTAATTGAGACATTTCTAGGTGTAATTTCCAGGAACAATTTTTGGGTTATGGATAACTCCTGTGTTTTAGCCTCTCCACAAAGTTTCGAGACTAGAACACCTCCGATGCTATAAAAAATAACACTCCCTCTTAGCGTGGAAGGTCTTCTAGTGCTGCATTACTGCTACAATACCTTGTCTCCGTACAACCTTCTGTCATGCTGCTGATGTCTGGCTACTGTGACTGACTGCCACTGCCCACCAACCACTGCAAACTCTGATGCTGCATCTATGTTGCTGCTAACACTGCTGTATTGTTGCCAACTCTACATCTGCACTACAACTCTCTCTAATTTGTTGCTACTGCAACTGCAACAACAACAACTAAGAAACATCCTAAATATTGAATCAACTATGTCTGCTATGTCTGTATCCTATGTCCTGACTGCTACTAGCACCTGCACTGTCCACTGAAGAATCTGCGCTGTTGCTGACTCCTCAACTGAGCCTCCTGCTCTGTTGTCAACACTGCACTACGCTCCTCAGCACCTGACTGCCACTAGTCTGCAATTGTCACTCTAAAATTTGACTGCAGCACTAACACTGAACACTGTGGGCCCTTGTAGCAAGGTAATGATCCATGATGAGGACACCTCAATAGACCCTGGCCGTCCTTTGTAACTATGGGACTACAACTCCAAATCACCCACCTCTCTCTTGGAGGTATAGCTGCAAACATAGAAAACTCTTCTTCCAACCTGGAGGACAACTTGTCTATCTCAGCATAAGCTACCGCCTGGTCCTACTTCTCCTATTTGTCCTTCTTCTTGAGAGGACACTGTGTACTGTAATGGCCAAGTTCACCACACCTGAAGCACTTGACCTTAGATAGGTCCTTCTTCTTCTTTTCCTCCCCTCGTCCCTGAGTGGGACCCTTGGATGTTAGGGCCACATTTTCCTCATCAGCCTTCGAGCCCTTGTTGTTTCTCTCGCTGATGGTACTCTTCAACAGAGCATGCTTCAACTCCCCCTGTGGTAGATTAGGCCAAACTCTGTCCCATCTAGGCAATGTGTCTCTGCCCAAGATACTTTTGACAAACACTTGCCACTTCTTTGAGATAATATTTAGTGCCAACTGTACAAGCTCTGTTGGTTGAGGTTCCTCCCCAACGGTTACTGGTTGATCTCCGACCTCTTGAATCTTGGTGAGGTTGGAATCTATCCCTTCATCCTTCATCATCTTCATGCTCCTCAAATTTTCTTGCATGAACATCTTCCGCTGCTCGGAAGTGTTATAATGCAGCTCGACAAGAGCATCCCACATTTCCTTGGTTGTTCCTTTTTCTGCCACATGTGAGACTACATGATCCTGGACTTCATCCAGGATCAATCTCTTTGCCTTTGCCATCTCCTTCCTGTACTCCTTGAGCTGATCGACATCCTAGGGTACTGCTACCACATTTTCCACATAGGCTTTCAGGCCATGTTCATCCAACAGGAAGGTCATCCTAGCCTTCCAGATGACAAAGTTGGAGGCTCCCTCCAACCTATCTTGATCTCTAAACCCAGTTGTGGTCATCTCTGAATTTGGTCGAAAATCTCCCTCTTTCTTGTTGCTTGACTGTTGAACCTACTATTCGCACTCCCTTATGGAGTGAGAAGACTTGCTCATAGCTACTACCAATTTACAACTGGAAAAATTAGATCTCTAAGACTTGAGATCCCCTAAGATAAATTTTCCCTCTATGTGTGCTTTCCTCTTCCACCCAATGCTAATTCTGCTACTGCAAATTGATGCAAAACCCTTCTACGCCCAAACAAGGAATCTGCCCAGTGAAAGTAACTGAGCTGCTGCTCCCTTTGCCTACTGGAATCATTAAAAAATCGATCTTCCTAGCAATTCGAACTGCTTGACTTAAGCTCTGCGTAGCCTCCAAAAATTTATCCTGCTGCTCCCTCTAAACAACGAATTTCTGCTTTCGCTTTTGAGCTTCCCTGTCTGATCGATCATGCTTTGATACCATGTAAAAATTTCAAGTTTAAAATCCTATTGCAGGAATTGGAATTAATTCTTTTAATTGTTAATTATTTTAACAATTTATTTGCTACGACAAATATCAAATAAATAACACTGCAACCTTCACATATAAAACTGTAGAAAAATAATACCGTTGGAAACTTAGAAATGCTAGCACACACACATAAAATTTGACACAGTGATTTTTGGACAAATGTCCTTGGAAAAACCCAACTTTGGAAAATCGGTGCAACAACTGATGGTTTTATATTATTAAGCAACAATGAAATTATCTTAGTACAATTTGGATGCCGAATACTTGCTATGCTGTAGAGAAAATACTGGCAAAAACAATCTGAGGGAAATTACCCTCAATCCGAGCAATCCCGACACTTGACTGCCTCTATAAAGCATTTCGTCCACCTAGCTCTGTGCAGGCCCCATGTCACCTCTGTGTAGTCCCTCAAACATTTTAGCTTGAAACTTTTGCAAATCAAGCCGTCTTCCCTGTTGCTGATAGGGAAATTGTCTCTCCAACACTCTAGAAATGTATTCCGGCCTCTGGAATTGATAACCAACTTCACCCTAGAAAAATCGAACTAGCCTCTGAAGCTTTTGTGTTGTGTCCTCCTGGAGACATTTCGGCATCTCGGCAATGTACTTGCCGAATCTGGAAAACTCTTCCTCCAGATTTACTGTCCTTGCCCCTCTGTGTCTTTGCTTCCCTTCTGAAGCTCGAACTCTTCCGACAACAACTGCTCTCTAGAAAAATCGAACTTTCCAAGGAAATCGATCTCTGTGTGTGTTTTCTTCATCTACCCATCGACTTCTTCTTATAATCTTTTGTTGGACCTCCAACGACCAAGGTTAAAACTTAATCAAGGGCTAAGATCATATCATAGTTGACCTGAGTGAGTTTCTAGATGATTCACACCTTATCTCAATTTATTCTAATTAATTAACCCCTTTTCCTAAGTTTAGACTTAGGAAATATTTAAAAAATAGGCTAATAATCTAATTAAGACATTTCTAGGTGGAATTTCCAAAAACGATTTTCGGGTTATGGAGAACTTCAGTGTTTTAGCCTCTCCACAAAGTTTCGAGACTAGAACACCTCTGATGCTACAAAAACTAACAATCCCACAGGACTAGGATACAAGACTAACCACCAAATTGGGCAAGGGGACAAGAGTACAAACCAAGCTCTTTCTTTCCGCTGAATCCCCCCATTAATCCATGTCTAGACGTGTCCATGATAAGTAGGCAAAAATACCCAGTTACATAATGAAAGTCATACCTTCGAGATTGGAAGGCCCACCTTCAAACATATAATCATTAAAAATGGGCGAGGGAACACAATGGCAGGATCAGATGGTGGAGAATGGTATCACATCGAGCTATCTAGTGGTTGCAAGGGGCTATTGGCTGTTGACTAAAGACATATAAAGGAGAAATTTTCTCTTATGGGTGTCCGCCACTGGTGGTGGGTAACAAGGCCTCGCTGGTAGTTGGAGTAAGGCTGAGTATATTTCAAGGGACAACGCAAAAGTGCAGTGGCTAGAAGTGAGAGTTACACCTAGTTTTGAGGTCTATTTGAAGCCCTAGTTAGGGCTCATTTTTCGTTCTAATAGAAGGCCTAAAAGGATAGTTGAAACCTCAATGATCTGTGCATAGAGTCGTGGAGTGTACGACTGTGGAAAACGTCCTACCGAGGTATGTATTTGTCTCTCAAGTTGATGAATGCTAGGTGATATAGGGTCTGTTTTGGACAATATTATATCAACCTAAGAACATTTGTTTGGAGGGTTGTTAGTGGTTGTCTTGATGCCCTGAGTACAGTCCTTTTGTGGAGAAAAAGGGTTGTTAGTGGGAAATTTGATCAAGTCCTAGTTTAGTAAATTGGGGTGAGCCAAAACAATGAAAGAGGGTTGATGTATTGTTCCCTAGATCAATGATTGATCGTGGATCAAATCAGCAATAAGAGGGAAACCTCGAAAGCCCTAAGTCTGGTCATCGTTTTTAGCAACAGAGATTAGAGGTGGGCAGTTGTGAAGACCCTAGGTGCTAGTGTCTTTGAGGAGCAAAGGAGTAGCTAGTGGGCAGATTTGTATGGGCCAAAGTTCAGTCACTCTTGGAGTAGCAAGAGGGTTGATAGTGGAAGTTTTTTGAGTTGGAAAAGCAAGCTTTCTAAAGTGGTAGATGTGTTCAAGGTATGTGGATTGAAAGGACTGTGGATGCACACCATCAACAAGTAAGTTAAGTGTACTTTGTTCAGGGACAGATTGGTCATCATAGTTGTTGATACCAAGCCCTAGCTTTTGTCTTGTATCAGGGCTGATTGTAAGGGCCATGATCTCTGGTATGAGAGCCCTAATATTGTTGTATTAAAGATTTGTAATATAACAAGTGTTGGGTTAAAATTTGTCTTGTGTACTAGTTGATTCACTATTATTTGTTATTCCGTTGTGCAAAGTAGAAGTGTTGTGGCATTTAAGCGTGTTTGTGATCATGATTTTAGACTCAAACCTGATTCTTGAGTGTCGTGGAAAGATTCAACATAGATAAGCCTATTGACCTTGCTTACTCATAAACCCTAGGCCACATTGTATCCTAATTATGCCTCTTGGAGAATGTGCATTGCCTATGTTGACCACTACGTGTGAACTTCCCATAGCAGTACACCCCCTTTTTTCGCAAAAGGGATAGTGCTTAATCAACATGTCTGTGCCATTCGATAGTCATCGTCGACCTGATCATGTTATGTTGTAAACCCAGTCTGCATGTGTGAATTGTAAATAATCTTAGCAGAGTTGAGTCATGTATGTAAATTGCTTAGGTGGACCTAATTTTCTAGTGATAATCTACGTTCCGGAAGGTTTTTTGTCTCACCGATCCATGATCGGCAGAGTTTTCCTTCTGCCTAACCCCAAAGCCGGAATGAATTTTGTCATTAGAATCTTAGGGGATTCCTAGTGTGTTGATCTGTTAGATTATATTTGGTCGCAAAACTGGGTGGTCCATGAGGGTCTATGTCAAATGGGTTGCCCCCTTGAGATGTAAAATTGTAAAAGTCATGATGAAAAGTGTCTTGAGGGCTAGAAAATGTTTTAATCCCCTCATAAGTCCTAAGTCCTAGGTGATTTTTCCAAAGGCTAAGTTTGAGGATCCAAAAATAAATAAATAGATAAAAATAATAATAAAATAATAATAAAAATTTAAAAAATTTAAAAAATAATTAAAAAATAAAAAGTAAAATAAAATAAAATTTAAAAAATAAAGAAATAAAAGTTTAAAAAATAAAATAAAATAATAAAATAATAATAAGTCAATTTTTGAGAAAATAAATGCAAAGTTTTAATTTTTTAATATTAAAATGCATTTAAATTTTTTACGGATGAGATAAAAAGTGATTTTGATCTTCATCAACGATCGAGATCATTTTGACATGGATCACTCGAACTAGCCATTGGGGATTTTTCCTTTAAATAAGGTGCCAGGGTTCATTTGAGATCAGATTTGGTTTGAGAGTCTGGTGCTAAAGAAAGCTTTCTTGTAGTCATTTTTTGTGCAATAAAGAAAGACTTTGGGGTTAAAAATCTTGCTGGTGTTACTTTTCTGGAAGTGCTGTAAGATGATTTATTTTTCTGCATAATTTTATTTTCAGCCATTGATAATAGCTTGATGAAGATTGATTTAGGCACAGGTATCTTGTCTGATCTTTGGGGTTTGAATGATAGTTTAGATTCTGAAATATAATGGCAGGTATCTCCATTTGATCTGGATTTCACTATTGTTTTCTCCCTCTATGTTAATGGTTGATTTTAAGCTGTGCAGGAAATCTTAGTTTTCAGTTTACCGGGCGTTAGGGGAAGTTCTCGGCTGAACCAGCCAACTCCCGGATTGCGTTTTCTGAAAGAGCCCAAATAGTTTTAATCCCGGGCTTATCATCTGAAATTTTTTATGAATGCATGCAGGGTTTTCTGAAGTATCTCACATTAAATTTAAATTCTGAAAATATTACTGTGGATTATTGACAAATCTGGCTGCTTAAGAGTCGAAAATCTGTAAATATTGTAAATTTTTAGCTGGTTTTAGGGTTTTCAGTTTTGTTTCTGGCACATTTGACTTCTGGGTTTTTTGTTTTGCCATTGCAGGGTGCAGGTATAGATTTTGAAAGTTTTTCAATGTTTCCATCAGGCAATCTGAAGCGGATTGATTTAAATTTCTTACAATTTCTTAAGAAATTCAAGGGTTTTCTGCTGCTCCCTGGAGGGTTTTTTTTTCGCAGAAAGATTTCGAAATTTGTTTCAGCCACCACACAACTCTCAATCAGCTGCAGTCAGCTATCAGCCTCAGAGATCCATTCACGCCAAACCTGCATAATAGTGACAGTTTTCTCCACCGGAGCTCTGCTCCCTTACCTGCAAAAAATCCACAGACTCACTTTTTTTGTTCCATTCCACGCAGCCATATCATTTCTGCCCATGGTGCATCACATTGCTATTTTCACGCTGCTTCCTCAACGCAGTCATCCCTGCAGCTTTCTCTCGTGGTACCCTCACCCATTGCTGGCCCTTTTCCTCTTCATCAACCACACAACTATTCCGTTATGATTTCTATCGACCTGTGTGTACCTGCATGCTGCCAGGACCGTCCATTTCTCCTTCTTTACAGCATATACACGTTGTTGTCAACGCTGCTGCCACTCCAAAAGCTGAATTTATGCTGCTCCATTCCAGTTATACGCTCCACACACCTGCAAACAAGCATTCAGCTCTTCACCCTTCGTGTCCCTTCCTGCGTGTTGGCCAGCCCCTCTAATCACGATTTCTCTTCATCATTCGACCTGCAGCAAGCAAGGAAATCTGCAAATCCTCCTCGCTGCCCTCACCTCCGTCGAGTTCTCCTGTGCTGCCGTCGAAACCTCTTCCGCGTACCTGCCCAGCAAATCAAAAGTGTAAATGTGATTTTTTTTTTGTGCGTATGTGGTTTAGCGTTAGGCTGTTTTAGATTTTTGTTGTTGTTTGATTTTTAGATCTTAGCTTAGTTTTATTTAATTTAGGATTTAAATTTAATAATAATCGACTTTCATTTTCATTATACGTGTATGTAGATTAGGTGTTAGTTTTTTTATTTAGATTTTAAATTTTGTTTGATTCTAAGCTTAGAATTTCATAAAGAAATTAAAAATATACATATATATATATATATATATATATATATAAAGAAAACATAAAAAAAGTTTCTATTAGGTTTTTTTTTATTAGGTTAGATTAAATCAGATTTTGATTTTTTTTTTTTTTTTGTAAGCTGCGGTAGAACCCATTCTATTACTCGATAGAAATAACAAGATTACAGATCATCAGGATAGTGCACGGAACCCGCCCTCATGGGGAAATCAGATTTTGATTTTATTAATCTAAGTTTTAGTTTAGAATTAGATTTTAGTTTTGTTCTATGTTAATTTTAAACTTGGAACTTTATATCATAATAAAAAGTTATATATATATATATATATATATATATATATATATATATATATATATGAAAATTCAAAAAAAAATAATTTATTTTTAATGTTTTGGTTCATTTTTTTATTTAAATTTAAATTTTGATAAAAAAAATAAAATAAAATAAAAAAATCATAAAAAGTTTTAGATTTTAATTTTGATTTTATAGTTTAGTTTAGTTTGTTAGCCTTTAGTTAGGATTTTAGTTTTGTTTAAATTTTAGATTTAAAATTTTATTAAAAAAAATATAAAAAATTATTTTATGGTTTTAGATCAGATTTTAATTTAGGATTTCAATTTTGTTCTATTTTGATTTTTTAGCTTAGAATCATAAAAAAATATTTAAAAATTAAAATATTTTGAGAAGGCTTAACAAAAAATTGAAAATTTCATTTTTGGCGACTTTTGCAGTGTTTATGTTCCATTTCTCTATAGCTAAATGCACTTAAATGTTTAGTTAAAGTTAGCTATGTGAAAGTGGTAACTGATCAACATTTAATTTTTCTTGAAGTTTAATTGCTGGATCATCGTTAAAGCATTGTGAATTTACTGGATATCTTGCATTGCTTGGGTTTGATGATAAATGATTGTTTTACAAAGTTCATATATTTTGCAACATCTAATAAATAATCATTTAATCATTAACTCCATAAGGCATTGGTACATTAATTCCTAAAATCAATCGAGTACTAGTTTCGCCTTGCTGTGTCTCCCAACCCAACTGGTCCACAGTTGGTCATCCATTGTCCCATAGGGTTTACCCCCCTTAGCCGCGGGAGACAGGCTTAAACGGAGAGATCGGGGATCAGGGTGACAGCCCTCGGTCCGAGTGTTGTCGTGACAATATGTGCGACAATAGCATGATTTTGCTAGCTAAGCCTTGTCCATAAGTCGAGTATCTCTCCTAGGCCTCTTGTAGTCACCGTTATCCCTTGAACTTGATATATCCTTTAGGTGACCTAATATAAGGAAGCTTCCATTGTGGTGAAAGTTCACTAAAAAACATAGGTTGTGGATGTGGTGACAGTGGGCAACACATCATAGTGTTTTCACTTAGTCTAGCTCTTTTCTTGTGAGCTTCCCTCATAAGACCTACTAGATTTTGAGGCAACAATATCTAATTAAATTACAAAGATGGGATGACGAAGATGAAGAATGGAGTTCCTTATTTCTTGTGGAGTTGGCCATTATGCAGTTCTTATAGGTTATTACTTTTCCTCCAAAAATATTATTTCTCTACAACCACCTAGGTTGCAGTGTTTCAATATTGAAGGAATCCCCACAACATGCAATTCTTTTGATTGAGAACAATGCATATAAAGGACATGTAGAAAGAGTTTACACAATTTCTTTGAAACAAGGGTGAAATACCAATCAACACAAAGTAGAAGATGCTATTGTGACTCATTCTTGGTATTAGGCATGTAACTTTTTCTATGTGGGGGATATAGTTTTTTTTTAAGGTGGTTCATGGAAACTATGCAGCTGCTACATCCACGGAAAAATCCAGGTAGATCAACCTAAAGGGACTCACTCGCCAACCAAACTAGCAAGGCCTAACCCCAAGGGCGTCGAGGAGATTTCACCCTGTGACCCCCTGATAGGCGAGGTAATTAGCAATAGGAACTCGACCAACTTAGCTATCCCTTGGGACTTGCCGGGGATATAGTTGTTTTGTCAAATATAGAATTAAGGGATGCTATAGGTTCAAGTTCGATTGTGTAATTGTTTTGTGTGATTGCCGTAATAGAAGGAATTTCTAATGGAAATTGATGTAATATCTTTCTTAAATCATTCTCAATGCAAATTAATAGGCTTGTATCCATGGGAGATTTGGGAACACATGTTATTTTATGAGAGGTTTGATGATGGATTTCTCATATAAGATGTAAGTCATTTATATTTTCTTCTCCAATTTTCCATGTTGTTGTATAATGGCATGTTTAACAAATGAATGGACAATATGTTATGTAGGTGGGGCAAGGTGTTTACATGGACAAGATCAGTAGTATGATCTATCAAGGTTTCCATAGATTGTGAAACTTCAACCATGACTTCACTCACAGGTTTTTACATTACCTACCTACTAGTTTTCTGAAGAATGTTCATTTCTATTAGGTGTCCCTTTGTATATTTTTATTCATTATCCCTTTAGTTCAATGTTGTAAACTAGACTCTTGTAGTTTGTATGCTATGGCACATACGATTCAGATTCAATTTATTCATTTATGTTCAAGTATTTTTTTTGTTTTCCTCTTTTTTTCTTCCTGGGAAGAAAACATAGATTATATAATATTGTAGAGATAGGTAGATTGAGTACAATTTTATTAAAATCCAATAAAGGGTCATCATTGGAATGGAGGAGCAAGTTTGCTGGAAAGGTCCTTGTGGTGTGGTAGGTATAGGTATGTTTTTGGATTTTATCTTTCTTGAGGTATGCTTTGGTTTTTATATTTTTGTAGATATTTGTCTTCTTGAGTACAATTTTATTGTATTTTGATAAAGGGAAATCACTAGAATGGAGGGTTAGGTTCATTGGAACGAAACCAATGGTGGAGCAATAGGCATGATTTTGGTTCTTATTTTTCATCAGGTATGAATTTGGTTTTATCTGTTTGCCAATATTTATCTTCTTGTGTTGATGTCCCTACCTTTCTTTTACTAAGGTGTCTTTTTGAGATGGTTTTTGGTTGGTTTGCAGTCAAATTATGTAGACAAGATGACATTGAGAAGAAAAGAATATGTTGAGAATTTTCTTATTTAGATTTTTTGTTTGGAGATGCGTGAAGGCCTCCTTATCCCTCCATATTCACCTAGGGGCATGCAGGTACACATTCTTCTCTAATAAATAAGGTGATGTGGTCAAATGTAAGTGAAATTTGTTCTCATTGTTTTTTTTTCCTTTTTTTGAGAAATACTTTTGTTTTTCCTCTCAATATTTATGAGGATAAGGTGTTGTTTGATTTATTTGCAGTTAAGTGACATCTAAGATGGAGTTAAGAATTTCTTGTGGAGTTAGTGTACGTGCAATTCTTAGAGGTTCCCATCATTCTTGGCCAGGTAGATACACATTCTATGTTTCATCATCTTAAGCATTGAGAAAATAACTAACCCTATAAAATTAGTTGTTGTATATCTACTATTTATATTGCATTGCTAGTAATCCAAAGTTTAAGAAATCAGGGTGAGAAGCAAAGATTTTTCAGTTGGATATCTATGTAAACTTAGTAAGTGGTTGTGGTTGTAGTTTTGACTATCATATGGTATATTCAGTTTCATTCCTCTTAACACATTCAAGCAACTAACTCTATAATGTGATGTCGATTCATAAGATTAGGTTTTGAATCTTTACTATTATATTGAATTGTTGATATTGCAAATTCTAAGAAGTCACCATGAAAAGAAAAGGTGGTTAAGTTGGATATCTATCTAGACATAGGAAGTGGTTGTGGTTATAGTTATAATTGTCATATGATATATATTATATTTTGTTCCTTTCAACAAATTTTTAACCTTCCAAGATTAGTCTAGTTTCTTTGATTTTTACCATTACTAATTTTGGCTAAACAATGAGTGCTTAGTATCTATTAGGGATTAGGATTTTAGAAAATCATATATATATATATATATATATATATATATATATATTCTATTCTTGGGATGAGATCATTGCATAATCAACAAAAAACAAGGTTCTTAATATATTGAAATTTCACATAGTTTTATAGATTAGGGTTGAGTTGGAGTCTAGCCTTAGTGTGGTTAATAGTGGTGAGATTACATACTAAATTAGTTAATAGATTTAGACTTAGAGTGATTACCATTGGTGATTTAGTTAATAATTCTTAAATAGTTTACAAATTTAGTGTTATTGTGATTGGTTGTGGTGAATTATTTAATTGTAAATGCTATAGAGACATATATGCATCTCGCTTCAACTAGCAAGAATATGATGTCAATGATACCCACCGCTATTCCATATAAAATGTTTTTCATTTGATTGTTTTTCAAGAGATTTTGGGTGGGTATGACTTCCTTTTTCAATGGCATAGATTTGTAAATTGTGTACGAGGATGAGTTGATGTAAACTTAGCTTTGTGGATTTTGTAGTAAATAATTCCTATTCTAGCTTTAGTTGCTACATTGTATCCCTTCTCACCTCAACTAAATATGCTAATAGTTTTCACATCCTATGATATAGCTCAATGTTTAATAATTTTTTTCCATTTTCTTACAAATTGTGCCAAGCTTGAATATACTCACTCAAGCCCTCCGGTTCTTGAGTCTTTTTGCATGGAAAGAAAAATTTTGCCCATGCTGACAGGATGAGATTATCTAAAGGAGCCACAGAGTGTGCTATTGTACATAATTTGTTAAATTAATCACTATATCAAAAAAATAAAAAATTTGAGGGGTTTTCTTCAATGGGTTCATTGAGTCATAAAATAGATTGGCATTGTCCTACATTCCCTCTAGATGATTATGCATGCACTTAGGGAGTTGTAGTGAGTAAAAAATATATGATAATTTTATTAATTTCCATAGGTGACGAAGTAGGATAATATGATTTAGAGAGTATAACAAGTCACAATAATTATGTGGGGGTGCCAAGGATACTTCAAAGTGACAAAATAAATATAGATAAATGTAGGAAATAGAAATGAATATATGTTGTTTATCCTTGGTACCATCCTTGAAATGAGGGGAAGTGCCTAGTGGGTTCCCCCCCTAGGAAATGAAATATATAAAAAAGAAAGTAAGTGGAAATGATTAGAGTACTACAAAGACCAAAGGTGAGTACATCATTATGCAAAAGAAAAAGGAGAGAAGGGGACGACTACTCTACACAATAGGTATATGTAGAGGTGTAGGAGGTTCTATCTTCATCATTATTAGTCATCATGATATCACCAATGCAAATTTTCATGGTATTCTTTAGGAAATAATGGTGGCTAAGAGGACTTAGCTAGGGAAGCTTAGATATAATATGTCAACAATCTTCTAACATCTGAGAAAAATCTAGTATGAATTCTTGATTGCTTAATCAATGTTGGGGGACATTCATGGATCCCTATGCCTTTGTGTAGTTTGGTCTTTGTTTTTTAAAAGAATGTGAGAATGTGCACTATATCATTGGCCTATTGAGCTTTGTATTCTTGGTTGGTGTGTTTGAATGGAACCTTATAACTTTGATCATTGATTCGCCTAGAATAAATAGGTGATTGACCTAGTCAAGTTGGGCTTGTATAAGTCTTATAAGGTTCTAATGTTCGTAAGCAATGAACACTTAGCTGTAGAGTGACAAATACCTATGATTTTGATGGGGAATTAAGCTATAATAGTCCTTTCTGAATCATACTATAAACAATGATATCTCACTATGATCTTATGATATATAGGACCTGTTGCCTCAAAATCTTGTAGGCCTTACAAGGTAAAGGCTAAACCTTGTTGCAACAATGAGAAAGATTGCCACTATCACCTCAACAATATTCCTCCTGCTCTCTAGTGGAATTGCACCATAAGATAGGCTTCCCAGTGATCACCTAAAAGGTATTCTATGTTATATGGCTCAAGACGATGTAAATGTGGACTAGGGAAAGATACTCTTCAATGGGCAAAGACACAATTCCTTTTGTATAGTAGCATTGAATCTTATACCAAGCCTTACAAGAGGCACATGTGGCCTAGGGTTTCAAGATATAGATCAACAAAGAAACTTCTAGGCTTACAAGCACCAAAGAAAGGGTTTTCAAGTGACATTGTCAGCAAAGGACAAGGAAAACCCTCGAATTAAGTGCTAAGCTAAAGACCTAGCTAGGTTTATGAATCTTTTAAGGCACAAATTACCTAGGGATGATGATGTCATCCCTTCTAGGTAAAATTTAACCTAGTAAAATAATAGATTTTGAGTGAAAACGATCAACAAAGTAAAATTTGAGCCTATTAAGCTCCATGTCTATCCGAGAAAACCTTAATTGAATTTGGCCCTAATAGCCCTAGTGGCTTGCCTTAAAAGACTTAGAAAATAAAGGAGAAAATATCAATGTTTTTGTAAATTTTGACCAACAAAAGGATTCCCAATGCCTATTCCTACTTGGGTGATGGAGTCTTTAGGGATAAATTTAAGAGAAAGTGAGTTAATGCGTGGGGTAAGGGGGAAAACCCTAGTTTTCACACGATAAACCCTAGCTATCTTCTTTGTGAGGGGGAGAAATTAAATAGGGAAAGCTCTCTCAAAGGTCTCCTATGGAGTTCAAGGAAGTCAAATTTAACATGCAACAATCAACCAAGGTTTTCTGTAAATAATATGCATTTAGACATGGAATAAGAAAACCCTAGCATTAATTAATCACATGAAAAACAATAAAAATCTGTAATTAGACTTACAAATCTTCCATGAATTGCCTTCTTTCAATTCCAAACAGACATCTCCAAGACAAAAATCAATCTCCAATAGAAATAGATAAAAAAGGATCACATCTCCACAAGTAATGTGTTACAACTAGGCTAAGTTGAGCTCTCTAAAGGAGACAAAAATCTAAGAGTGATGATGAGAAATAAGAATGGAGTGATCCTCTACTTATATGAGGTCAATCATTTCCATAATTTTCCAAAAATCCATATGACAAGTTCAATTTTGAGTGTACATGAATAAAAAGAGGTACAACCCAACCCAACAACTCAATACAACAAAATAAGCCACTTAAGCTCACACATGTGGGTTGAAACTCCTTTATAGCATGATGCCATGCCCTTTTAGGCTAATAAAGCTCAAAAAATGCATGTAATGGGAAAGATGCATCTCCAACCATCCTAATAAATCGAGTGATTGAGGGTAAGCCCTCAAATCAAACCTTCAAATGTCTCCATATATCAAAATCCGGTTTTGGGTGCCTTGTGTCTCTAAGGGGGGGCCATCAAAACAATGTAGTGCAATCTCTCTTAAGTGTTGCAACTCCATGACATGGTATAAGCCCTCCCTAGTCATTCCAAGGATGACAATCATCATTTGGATTTGAGATCAAGCCATGCCCATCAAACAATGTTAAGGCTAGTGTGGTGGCACATTGGGTTTTCTAGGTATATCATCAAGAATCTCTAACACTAAGCAAAGTCAACTCAACATTTCAGCATTTGAAAGTGCTCTAAGGTGTCAATCAACTAGTAGAATCATCTAAGTGCACAACGCTATGTTATGGAGGTTCAACACTGTCTCTACAAAGTCATCATTACAATATGAAAGTGTAGTGAGGCCTATGTATCATGTAGAGTAGGCATGGAGTGCTTGTTCCCTCAAGGCCTTTGTTTCTCTGCGAAGGACCACCTAGAAAAACCATCTCAAACTCAAGTGAAAGCAACAACTCATTAGAGACAATTATCATAAATGCATCATGGTGGACCATACTTTATTGTTAAGGGCATGATAAGTCTACAAATTGGGATCACCTTCAAATATCTAACTAGACCAAGTGTTGTAAAAGTGTACCCTACCTTGTTAGGGGTGGCTAGATGGTCAATCCTATTAGGTGCTTCTAGCCCCTAAGGGAAGGAGACATGTCCAAGACCAACCTTTCAATTCATAGGTGTTTTATGGTAATAGTGGCAATAGAGGGGAAAGGCGTCATGGCTTGGTGCCATGTCCATGGGACCTATTACTCAAAATCTAGTAGGTCTTATGAGATGCTTCAGAAGGCCAAATGCCACATCAAGAGAAAATAATGAGGTGGATACCACTATAACCTTAATAATCAACATCCTACTCTTTATTGGAATTTCACCACATGGGAGGCTTCCTAGTATGTCACCTAAAGGATCTTCTTTGTAAGTATAAGTCACCTAAAGGATCTTCATGGTCAAGGGTTCAAAGGTGACAATTGAATAGGCTCATATAGGGTACTTATTGTAACAAGGAGAAGCATACCCTCAAAACAACCTATAAAGGAGATTGAATAGGCTTACCCAAGATACTCAAGCTAAGGACAAGGCTCAATTTCACTAGAAAAGGAATAGTATTCCTTACAAGTAGCCTATAAAGGACTTGTAGCCTAGGGTTTTTGATGTATGATTCAAGAGGATCATAACAAGGCATACAAGGAGAGAGAAAAAGGTTCGTTATAAGGATAGAATCAACAACAAGGTCACAAAACTTCAATTGTCCCTAAGTTGAAGCGTCAGCGCTGAATTAGGTCTTTTTAGCCCTAGAATTGCCCAGAGTTGGTGATGTCTGCCCTAAGGAGGGAATTCCAACCATGTGAAATGCTGGATTTGATGTTTTAATGGCTTGACAAGGTAGAACAACCTCCAACCAGCTCTATTCTCATGCCCTTGTTGAATTCAGCCTCAAATCCTAACCATATCAACTTGCCTTGAAGGGCTGAAATTTTCGAGGTCAAACTTTTAGGGCCAAAGTTTTTGAGCCCCACAATTTTAGGGCCTAAATTTTCTGGGCCTAAATTTTAGGAAGAGAAGAAAAAGAGGAGATTTTAAATATTTTTTGATTTTTGACCATCTACATGGAAGCCAGTGCCTACTTGAGTGATATTGTCTAAGGGAAAAATTACTATGGAGATATCAAACCCTAGAAGGGAGTAAGGGGGGAAATCCTAGTTTTTCCACTTTCAAAACCCTAGCTATCACTTTATGAGGGGATAAAATCAAGAGGAAAGCTCTCTAGGAGGTCCTCAAGGGATGTCCAAGATTTTATAATTAAAGAATACAATATTTCACCAAAATTTCGTATAAATATAATCCAATTAAACAAGAACATAGAAACCCTAGCAAATATATTGCATGCAATAGCCACTAAAATATATTCAATAACAAGGACACTCACAAGATATCCATGAACAAGTCCTTCATTATCCCAAAGTGATGTCTCCACAACAAGGACTAGACTCCAATAGCAAAATTATCCACAAAGGTCACATCTCCACAAGAGTACAATGCTACAATAGTTTGGCCAAAATCTCTAAGGAGCCCCAAAATAGTCCACAAGTGATGATGAGAATGAGATATGAGGTGACCTATATTTATATGAGGTATACCTCACCTAATTTTGGCCTAATAATCCCCTAAACAAGTTTAACAATGAGTAAAACATAAAATAATATTGAGATACAGGTTGACCCACTAGCTCAATGCAAAATTATGCCGCAAAAGATCCACGTGTGTGAACTGTAAGCCTCAAAATGTTGATGTCATGTCCTTTTTGGCTCCAAGTGTCATGTCATGGTGAGATGGAGGCTGAAGAAGTGTCCATGTGTCATGACCATCCATCATTTGTGGAAAATCCTTCAAATCCACCTCAAAGCAACTCCAGGGGTCCCAAATCCAGTTGGGGTGTCTCTACTTCGTCCCCATGGGTCTCCAATGGCCAAGGAAAGGCCTCCTCTCTCTAGCGTTAGGGATCCATTAGGTGCAACAGGTCCTCCCTAGTCATCTCATGGAAGACCATCCTCATCTGGGCTCTCAAATATGGCGTGCCCATCAGGTAGTGTCGAGGCCAGTTTGGGGGATTGTTGGGTCCAGTGGTGCAATCATCAAGAATCCTCTGTGTTTGGTCAAAGAAGATTAGTGTCCTACGTCCTGGGGGTGCATTGGGACATGCATCATTTGCTCAAGTCATCATAATGCCCAAAGTGGGCAACATTACATCTGCTAAGTCATCATCCTCTCTAAAAGGCCTAGGTACCTGTGGAGTGGGTGCCCTTAAGGCTTGGGATGTTGTGGGCCACTTGAAAAAACCATCTTAAACTCTAGTGAAAGAAACCATTCATTAGAGACAAAGATATATAAGCATCTAAATGGACCAAACTTACATGTTAAGGGCATATTGATACTTCCAACTTGGATCACCTTTTGATATCTAACTAGACCAAGTCTTGTAAAGGTGTTCCCTACCTTGATAGAGGTGGTTAATGATCAACCCTATTAGGTGCTTCCAATACCCAAGGGGAAGTGGCATTTCCAAGGTCAATCCCTCATTCAATAGGTGTTAGTGTAAATGCATGGCAATGGAGGGGAGGAGTCTTCATGGCCAAGTTCCTTGGTCAAGGGGACTAGTTGATGGGGATCCACATCCTGAGTGTATAGATGTAATGGAGGGAGAAATCATGGAGGCATGAGTTACCCTGCTCAGCCTGCTTTTTCCACCACTCTAGTGTACCTTTTACTTTTTCATAATAATGCTTTTATTTTAGGTGCATAGCTCAAGGGTTAGAGCTTGCTCTTTATGATATAGTATTTAATTTTACACCTTATGATGAGACATTTTATCACTCATCAAGGTTGGAACATGCAAGGGTTCCTTTTAATGAAATGGAACATCAAGTGCTCAAGAATCGGGTGACGGCCAATGAGGAGGGTAGAGCTCATGCTATGGTTTTTCCCATGTGCTAATTTATGTCATGTCCATCTTTTGTATTTTGATTTTCTTTTTATTGCGACCATAATATGCTTTTCCATTTGTTTAGCCGCATCAACCACTAGGGCAACGTTTCCTAACCCTACTCAAGGATGTCGATGAGAGGGTGCCAAATCCGAATGAATCAATGACAATGTAGACCCAAAGAATGGAAGTGGTATATAGGGTTTTGTAATGGGGCATGGAAAGTGTCAAACATGATGTAGGGGAAAATGAACACACTATATCAATCCTAGTTTTCCAAGAAATACCCTTCCTATAATCCTAAGGCCTAAAGGGAGGTTCCATTGGACTAGGGCTAATGATTAACCCCATTTGTAAGGTGAGAGAACATATTTACAATCAAGATTGACCAATCTTATAGATCACCCCTTTTTCCAAACTAAATACCTAAAACAAAGAAGTACAAGAATTTGATTGCAAACAAGTATACCTCTTGCACCCAACTTTTCCCTTATTTTGTTCCCTGGAAACCTTTTGTACTTGTTGACTAACTTTGGCCAAATGCAACTTCATCATTCCTTCATTGATTTGAAAATTTTCAATGTGCAATGGTGTTTTCTCATCAAGTTGAGCATTTTGGGTCCAAGTTGATTTTTTGACTGCCAAGACCACTTGCATTTGGAAACATGAATTTCCTTGAGTAATGTTAAATGTTTATTTTATGAGACTGCCATGTTGAGAACTATTTGAGGAAGACTGCACCAAAGTCAAGGCCACATACAGACTATGACTCATAACCATGCAGTAAGATATAGGTGTACCCTGACAAAGGATGGACTGGCCCATACACCAATGATCACCTCTAAATAAGCAAGCTCCTTTAAAATCATGAGTCTTAGTGAGATCCATCCACAATCCCTTGATCCTATACAAGACAAAGAGACAAAGGACTTAGCCCAAAAGGATAGGCAATGACTAAGCATCACAAGGCGTAGGATACCTAATACAATGACTGACATGGTTAGATGGATTTTGAATTGTGACCTTGGGCTTATAATAGTGTTAAATGCACCATGAAAATATGTGTACCCTTGTTGACATGAGGAGTAACAATTGAGGATGTTATAAACTCGGAATCTTCCACTTGTGAGTTGAAATAGGCTCACCAAATAGATGTAAAATACAGGGAGGGAGTCAGACAGGAGTCTTATCCATACCTGACATGGAAATGAATCATAAAATCATAATAACTAAAACAATTTTGCACAAGTAATGTAATGGGAATTGCTTAAGGAGAAATATACAACTACTCTAAATAACATCACATCAATGAAATTGAAAACAGACAAGCAAAAATTGAAACTATGCTAAAAAGGAAATTTCAATGAATGAAGTCAAATGATTTAAGCTAATCTAATGCTCATGCTAAAGAGATTATTCACCCTATCCTACTCTAATCTAAAGGAAACATAGCATCTTAAGTTATATAACTAATGTAACCAACAAATAATTTGATCATTACCTTGGGTTTTAATTTTGTGCTTGGTTTCTACGAAAAATAGTGACACATCAAACCTGCAACAAATGTATTTTGGAACATCGTTCATGGTTTGTACCAAATTTGTGGGGGGGCTTTCATTATGTGGGAGAAAATTGAAGAGGAGCCAAGGTTTCTTTGGGGTATTGTAGCATTTTTCGATGAATAAATCAATAGGGCACACACAAAATGAGGGCCCACTATCACCTTGGCTAAAATCTCCACTCTTTATGCCCAACACCCAACCAAATAAAATCTAGTGCCTTAATGGGGTCTATGGAATTAGGTGAAGGGGTTAATTGTTTGTTGTCCCATTGGTTTCTTGTGTAAAAGTGTGCAAAAGATACTTACAACCAATAGAACACTAAAATGCTCAAGATATATCAATCTGAATAGTCAAAATGAGTGTACTAAAAATATACTAACCAAATCTAAATTTATTTAAGTGATTAGAGGGGTTCTAGTGTTATTTTTCCTTCTATCCTATAACTCTAGAGTGTAAAATATGTAGTAAAATGTAGGGACAGTAGCAAATCCCCATGGAGATGGCCATCCAAATAGTTCCTAGGTACTCTAGATCAAAGATCTATGGGTGTGGAGAGTCAGAGACTAGGAGGTATTAGGTGTAGATCCTTTAGGTTCACTCCAAATCCTATTACCAACAACAAGACACAATTTTTGCAAGCTGAAAATTGATCCTGCGAAGTTAAGGGATTAAATCCCACTGGGAGCTATGCCCAAAAAAATTCTAGCAAGGACATTTAATTTGTAATACCTAGAAATATTGTTATTTTAGACTAAAATGAAAGATAAACAAATATATTTAATATAGAGCCTACTTATACGATTCCAAGGTAAAATACTTGGTTGTATTGCACTTGGAACCTGTTGACAAGGATAAATAAGTTGACAACAGTAAAGGAATTCCCTCTGGTATGAAGTCCCAATTAGACCTCACACCATTTGGGATAAGAGACCCATCCAAACTCTGGCCCAGTGACCATTCTTGGTTTTTGGGAATGCTGTGAGAAATGGGTAATTGTTACAATAGCGGTATGCAAATTCTAGACTAAAACTATCTAATGCAATAAAAAGAAAAAGAATAAGCTAGCTAGTTGTGAATGACAGAGAATCAATGGGAAGCGATGAGCTAATAAACACATAGTTGCACAATCAAGGAAATAGTTAGATGAAATCCAAGACAACAAAAAATGTCTAGCTTACTAGAAAATTTCCAAAATAGTCAATATGCTGATATAATAAGTGTTCATAAATGAAAGTTGTAGAATTGGAATGGCAAGTGTTGCCGCAAAATCTAGCAAGCCTTGGGGAGAGAAACCCTACAAGGTATAAACTAGACCTATTAGCAACAATGAGGTAGTGGCCCACTGTCACCACAACCAAAACCAAAACCCCCTTCTCTTTATGGACTTTCACCGATGGGAGGAGTCTCGGTAGGAAAGAAATCACTTATGATAGGTGTTCTAAGGTTGAAGTATTAAATGATGTTTCTAAGAGGTCTTCTATAGAGATGATTTCGGTACAAGACTTGCTCCTAGAAATGGAGGCACAAGACCCAAGGTTTGATTGATTTGACGAGTCTTAGAGCAACTTTAGGTCAAGGCAAGGAGAAAAGGTTTCTTATGATGTATATTAGCTGCGCCAAGGCTCATGAAACCTTCAAGAAAGTCCTTAATTTGAGGGAAGAAAAACTAGGGTTTCCCTCTTAGGGCAAACACATGGGGCAAGAGAGTTTAATACATAGGGCAAGAGAATTTATGGATGAAATGGAAGTGGATTCACACCAAATTGATAGATTTTGTGGAAAATCCTATATACTTGATGTTTAGTCTCTCTAATCACCAAAATATCCTCTCCCTAGAAATTCACACTAAACCCTAGCTCCTCTAGCCTTCAAAGGGCCGAATCTTAGGAAGGAGAAAAGATGGATGAAAAATAGGATTGATCACCAATGGTTTGGAGTCTAAACTAGTGCCTTGTCCCTTGGGTATATGGAGTTAAGGATGTCAAAGGTAAGCCAATCTTGTTCCTAAGGAGGTTGAAATTTGATGCCCTAACACAAATTTCATGCATTACCCACTCAATCAATAATGGATTTTATGGGAAGAGCTTCAAAGCGTTTCACCACTAGGACAATTCTTACAATGTCATGTCTGAGTAATGCATGCAATTTTCCTCTAGCTAGTATTCAATAGATATTCAACAAAATCAGGGCAAAATTTAGCATGAACTAGAATTAACCATTCCATACATTACACATAGAAAAAAAGATATTCAACAATTAGGAGCACCTTCAAGACAATTATGCAAGAAATCCATCCATTATGCCAAGAATAGATCCAAAGAAATCCAAAAATCAGCTCCAAACATCAAAGTGCATCTAAGATCCTGTTGATTTGTGGTAGCATCGGATGTGCTCTAGCCACAAAATTTGGTGGAGAGGTTGGGGCACATGAGATCTCCAATACCCAGAAAGGGTTTGGGTAGATTCTAAACAGTTTAGGAGATATTAAAATAATTAATATTTTTAATGGAGTCCCTAAGTCTAAACTTAGGGAAATTAAAATATTAATGTGGATTAATATAAAACTGTGTTAGAATGGTCCAAAAGACATGGATCAAGCCAGATCTAATCTTAGCCATTGATTAGGGACTTAATCTCGACCGTTGATATGTCAACGAGAAAAATATAAGAGGAGGCTTGAGGGTCACTTGGAGTGCACACTAGATGATCAGTCATTCTATTCTCTAGAGCGGGGTTTGCTAAGAGAGATAGAATCAGTGATCGGAGTTGCAGCTGAGGGGAAGTGAGTACAGAGAGACAGAGAGGCAGAGATAGTGCCGGGAGATTAGCGCAGGAGCCACAGAGAGTGACACAGTGGCAGCCAGTGCTCATGCAGAGCCACGCAGAGGCAGCCAGGAGCTGCGCAGTTCTTCAGAGAGGCTAGCGTTGCTAACACAGAGGGCCAGAAGGTTGACGCGGACCCATTCAGGGTGACGCAGGGCCAACGCTGGGCCGAGAGAGGCTGACGCAGTCTACAGAGGCTGACGTAGGGGTTTCTGGGGTAGATTGGAGTCGAGGAATTGCCAGATGGTTTATCCGGGGTTTTAGCCGGGATATTTGTCTCAGACTGAGAGGTACTACTACCAAGGGCATTCTCTATTGGGTCAGTCGGATTTGGCACCCAGATTGTACTATGAAATTTCTTAATAAGAAAACCCTCAAATCGTTGCACTGGTTTTCCCACATTGGGTTTTTCCGGGGACATTGGTCCAAAAATAATGGTGTCATTTTGTGTGCTTGTTTCTGTTTCCTTCAGTTGATGATCTGTAATATGTTGAGCATGCACTAGTGTTTATTTTCAATATTTACATTGTAAATAACTTGTTAAGTAATGGAACAAGTAGGTAGGAATAAATCAGTAAAGTGCATGGAGGGTTTCTAAAGTGTCAGACTTAGAAATTTCAACATGGTATCAGAGCGTGGTTGCAGATCACAGGAGAACTGAGGACATCAGCCGAGCAGAGCAATAACAACAGAAAACAGTTGTCCTAAGTGACAAAGGTTGTTTCTAGTAGAGAAACAACAAGGGAAGGGTGACGCAGTGCCTGCGTCATCAAGGGTGAGCCAGGAAGAGGCAGTGCAGAGGCTAAGGGAGGCAAAAGGACTCACGCAGAAGCTAGAAGGGCTGATGCAGTTGGCTGAGGGCGCCGGGTTACTGGTGCTAAGATTGCGCAGAGCCTAGGAGCTCTCACCTTTAGGTTGTTGGGGTTTAGGAGGTTGTGGAAAAGTTGCAGAGTGGAGTTGGTGAGGTACTGTAGTCAGAACAGTACCTGACAGGGCAAGGCCAAGAGGAGGGAGTTGCTACCGAGGGCTTCTAGATGAGAATTTTGGATCAGTGGTGTGGTTGCATAGACATTCAGAGTAGGGGGCATCTCGACATCGGTAGAAGGATTCCTGGGAGGGAAATCGAGATTCAGAGGGAGTCACATCAAGAACTTCTAGGAGGGAAGTAGAAGAGCATCATGGCACTACATGGAGTAAGAGACCAGGACAGACTGGACGGAGCGTCAAACTTCACAGTTTGGAAGGCCAAAATCTTATCGTACTTGAAAAAATTGTGTCAAGCACTTCGCCTTGAAGACGATAGCTATCCAAGTCGACCCAGTTGAGAATGAAAAGTACGAGGAGGAAATGACGAGGGCCAAGAGCATCATCCATGATGGGGTCAAGGACCATGTAGTACCACACATTACCGAGAAGGAAACGGGAAATGAGATGTGGGAGGCCCTAAAGAAATTGTACCAGCATATTTCTGTGCAGAGAAGGATGTTACTAGAAAATCAGCTGAGGTCATATCAAATGAGGAAGGGAGAACCAATTGACACCTTCCTCGGAGGACTGAATGAGATCCGAGATCAGTTGACTTCCATAGAAGCCACGCCGGATCAGGTATTGATGGTGAGGACAACCCTGAATGTAGTCTCAGAAGATTGGGAGGTATTTGTCCAAAGTATACTGGGCAGAGGGACACTTCCACCTTGGGATGAGATGTGGGCGCTCTTTGCCAAGAAGAGATCAGACGATAGACAAAGGCGGGAAGCAGCAGTAAGGGGATCAGAGTCAAAAAGGAAGAGGAGGAAGATGTTGCCCTAGCATCTGAGGGAAAGCAAGAAAAGCGGAAGAAGAAGGATCTCTCCAAGATCAAGTGCTTCCACTGTGGGGAGCTGGGTCATTATGCGACCCAGTGTCCAAGGAAGAAGAGTAAGGGAGAGTCTTCCGAGACTAAGGTAGTGCCAGCAAGGGCAGAGAAGGAAGTGGAGACAGACAATGACTGTGCCATGAGTGCACACGCACCACTTGAGCGGAAGTGGGGAGACATCGAGTTGTAGTCAAGCGGACTACAGGCGATGAGGGGCAGGATCCTCAAGGTAACCAACCTCTTGGATTAGACCTTGCTACGGGATCCTGATGAGGAGTAACAGGACTTGCTGATGTGGGTAGAGATGGATGTGAATGGAGTAGCACAGAGAGCTACAATGAAGGATTCCCAGGACAGCACGAGGCTAGCAGGTTGCAACAGTGCGAGAGGCACGGGAGTGTTGCATCAATGCAGGATGGCATAGAGAGGTGTGCAACAGTGCGAGATGCAGTGAGTTTAATCAATTTTGATTTGGGGTAGCATCGGATGTGCTCTAGCCACAAAAATTGGTGGAGAGGCTAAAGCACATAAGATCTCCAATATCCAGAAATGGTTTGGGCTAAATGTAACCAGTTTGGGAGATATTAAAATAATTAATTCTTTTAATGGAGTCCCTAAGTCTAAACTTAGGGAAAATAGAATATTAATATGAATTAATATAAAACTGGGTTAGAATGGTCCAAAAGTCATGAATCAATCCAGATCTAATCTTAGCTGTTGATTAGGGACTTAATCTCGGCCGTTGAAATGTCAACGAGAAAAGTATAAGAGGAGGTTTGAGGGTCACTTGGAGAATACACCAAGTTGATCAAGAATTCGATTTTTTGGGGCGGGGCTTGTTAAGGAAATCGAAGGAGTGGTCAGAGTTGTAGCTGAGGGGCGATGAATGCAGTAGCAGAGAGGCAAAGATAGTACCGAAGCATCAACGTAGAAGTCGGGAGAGGGTTTAGGCAGCCAGGAGTTGCGCAGAGCCTGAGGAGGGCCAACGTGGGAGACACAGAGGCTCTAGAGTCTGACGTAGAGCCGAGAGAGGCTAACGCTGGGCTAGAGAGGTTGACGCTGGGCAGACGCTAGGCCAGAGAGGCTGATGCAGGCCCTAGAGGTTGACGCTGGGAGATTCTGTGGGGGATATTGGGGCTGATATCTGTCTCCAACTGAGAGGTACTATTGTCGAGGGCATTCTCTGTTAGGTGAGCCATTTCTAGCACCCAGATTGTATTCTAAAACTACTTAATAATAAAACCATCAGATAGCTGCACCGGTTTTCCTACATTGGGTTTTTCCGGGGACATTAGTCCAAAAATAACGGTGTCACTTTTGTTCTTGTTTTTCCTTCAGTTGATGATTTGTATGTGTTGAGACTGTAATTGTATTTATTTTCAGTATTTACATGGTAAATAACTTGTTAATTAACAGAAAAGTAGTAAGAAATAAATCAGAAAGTACAGGAAGGATTTCTGAAAGTTATACTTAGAAATTGCAACATGGTATCAGAGCATGGTTGCAGATCACAGGATATCTAAGGGAATCAGTTGAGCAGAGCAGCAACAACAGAAATAGTTGTCCCGAGTGACAGAAGTTGTTCCTAGCGGAAAAGCAGCAAGGAAGGGGTGACACAGTGCCTGCGTCATCAGTTCGAGCCAGGAAGAGGATCAGCACAGTGGCAGAGAGGAGTAGACCTGACCTATGTAGTGCTCGGTCATCTTTCTTAGTGAGGAAGGATTGACGCTCGTGGCCAGGAGGTGCGGATTTTGCTGGTGCCGGGATTGCACAGAGCCTAGAGGCTCTAACCTTCAGTTTGCTGGGGCATAGGAGGTTATGGGTAAGTTGCAGAGTGAAGCTGGTGGGGTACTGTGGTCAGAACAGTACCTAACAGGGCAAGACCAAGGAGGATGGAGTTGCTGTCGAGGATTTCTAGCCAAGAGATCTGGATCAGTGGTGCAGCTGCACTAACGATCGGAATGGGGGCATCTCGACATTGGCAAAGGGGTTTGCAGGAGGGAAATCGAGGCTCAAAGGGAGTCACATTGAGAACTTCCAGGAGGGAAGTAGAGAGACTCGGAAGAGTCGGAAGAGGAGCAACGAAATGGAAGTGAACAGGGTAAGAGATCAAGATAGACTGGACGGAGCCTCAAACTTCATAGTCTGGACTCTGGAAGGCTAGGATCTTGTTCGTTCTAAATAGGAATCGTCTCAAGCACTTCGCCTTGAACACATTAGCAATCCAATTGACCCAGATGAGAATGAAAAGTAACAAGAGGCAATGGCAAGGGCCAAGAGCATCATCCTTGACGGGGTCAAGGACCATGTAGTACCACATATTGACAAAAAGGACACGACAAATGCGATGTGGGAGGCCCTGATGAAATTGTATCAGCGTACTTCCGTGCAGCGGAAGATGCTACTGAAAAATTAGTTGCAGTCATATTAGATGCAAAAGGGAGAACTGATAGACACCTTCCTCAGTCGATTGAAGGAGACCACTTCCATAGGGGCCACGCCGGATGAGGAGATGATGGTGAGGACCGCATTGAACGTAGTCTCAAAGGATTGGGGGGTATTTGTCTAGAGCATACTAGGTAGGTCGACCCTTCCAAATTGGGAGGAACTATGGGTGGTGCTTCATCAAGAAGAGATTAGAAGGCTAACCAAGGCGGAAAGCAGCGGCAAGGGGATCAGAATCAAGGAGGAAGAGGAGGATGCTGCCCTAGAATTTGAGGGAAAGTAGGAGAAATGTAAGAAGAAGGAACTCTCTAAGGTCAAATGCTTCCACTGTGGGGAACTGGGTCACTATGTGAGTCAGTGTCCGATGAAGAAGAGCAAGGGAGAGGCTTTTGAGACCAAGGCTATGCCAGCAAGTGCAGAGAAAGAAGTGGAGACAGATGATGACTGTGCCATGAGTGCTCATGCACCTTGAGAGAAGAGGTGGGGAGACATCGAGTTGTAGTCAGATGGACTACAGGCGATGAGGGGCAGGATCCTTGAGGTACCCAACCTCTTGGATTATACCTTGCTACGAGAGCCCCGAAGAGGAGTAGTAGGACTGGTGAATGCCGGTAGAAACGGATGTAGATGGAGTGACAAAGGGAGCTTCAGCATCGAGAGTGTTTCTAGCTTGTTAGAGATGGCAGAGTTGGGAGATCAATTACTTACTTCTGAGTAACTGAGTTGCAGTGTAGCAGTTAGCAGTGGCAGTGCTATAGGCAGCACGATGCAGCATGATGAGAGGGATTGCAGTGCAGATGTAGCAGTGGTAGTTGTTAGGATATTCCGACACATAGGAAATAGTTAAGTATAACTTGGTCTAGTGTAGAGTTAGGTAAAGTGTGTTTCTTTACTATGTACCTTTGTAACTTACAATCCAACGGTCACGATATGTAGTGATCCGATGGTTCATTCTCTCTTCGGTATTACCGACACTTGATCTGTGGCTTGACACCCGATTGGTCCATGATCTCTATTTAAAGAGCATGGAGGGTCATTTGTAGGGTAACCGTTCATGAGAGAAGCTTATGTAAATTTTCATTCTTTTATTAATAAATTGCCTGAAGTGGCCGCGTTGGCTCAGGTCGTGGACTGTTTCCCTCTTTGAGGGTTTTAACCACGTCAAGAATATTGGTGTATTGATTTCTGATCTGTTTGTGAGCGATGTCCTTTGGTGTTCTATCTGAGGAATTTACCCTGTAAATTCCTATAGGGTATTAGAGCCAAGTTGAGGGCAACATCCATTGGTGATCCAAATCTGAAGCCGGTAGAACTGCATCTGATTGCCATTTCCTAGATCTACTGTTTCTGACTGCTTTCGGGTCGAGAGGACTACTCTATTGTGTTAGAAGCATCTGTTCCAGTGAGGAACCCCTTTCGTTTCACGCGAAAAAGGTTTCCGGTAGCCCTAGCTACGTCATTATTAAGATCTGGAGATATACAATGTTTATTTGCAGTTTCTAGTTATTTTCTTTGTTTATTTCGGTTTATTTACTCTTTGTTTTTTTTACCGGATCTACACCTTTCATTTCTGTGTATGCTCTTTGCCCCGCGACTTTGTGCGATATGGGCAAATCAGAAACAGAAAGGAAGTTTTTTTTCATGCGTATGCTCTTTTCTGCCGCGCCTTAGTATGATCTCAGAAAATTAGAAACATTGAGGAAAATTGTTAGTTTCCGGGTAAAGCTAACTTCAAACTATAAGGTTCATTTTTTTTTGTATGTCCGTTTTGGGTTTTGTGGTTTTTGTTTTGTAGGCAAAAAAGAGTTTTCTCAAGTAAGCACGCACCCCAAAGCTTCGGTGACTAAAAAAAAATAACCCCCCTTCCTCTTTTCCAAAAATTACTAACCTTTTAAACTAGCTTACTTGGTCCAAATTTACTTTATGAGAATAGAGGTCTCGAGTTCAAGTCATTTTTTTTTGTTGAGCTAATTAGATTAAGTTTGGAAAGGGGGCAGTTTTTTTTTTTTTTTTTAAATATAACATTATCATTCATTTCCGCACATTTCCGCACTTCGTCAGCATCTTCAACAACTTTTCTTCAAAAAGCCGTAACTTTTTCATTCGGAAGTCGTTTTCAGAGCCGTTTTTTTGAATCAGCGTAATTTTTCAAGATCTTTCCATTGGAACACTTAGTTTTAGCATCTATAGCTTCAATTTCTATTAAAATGGAAAGTCCATGCCAAGTTATTCTTGACAGCACCAACTACTTCCAATGGTGGTCCTACATTGTGGATTTATTTAGAAGTAAAGGTCTTTACAGAATAGCCTCATGCCAAGAAAGCAAACCAAAAGATGAAGATAAGGCAGCCAAATGGGAAAATAGGCAAGATCAAGCACGTGGGTTGATAGGGATGTCTATTGCTCCAGACCTTAGATTCTATATCACAGAACTTGATACTCCTAATGAAGTAATGAAACGGATCACTAAAGTTTTTGGAATTAAAAATGAACTTAGAGCCCATCAACTCGAAAATGATTTGCTTACATTGGACCCCAATAATTTTTCTTCCATTGAAGATTTTTGTCCAATTTCAAGAACCTTAGACTTCTCTTGGAAGGTGTTAAGGTTAAGAAAGAATATGGTAACCTTATCTATTCCATTCTTACTAAGTTGGGACCAACCTACTCTGTTTTTGTTTCCACCTTCCATTCTACAAGACAAACCTTCATTTCTCAAGGACAAGACTACGAGTCCCCTTCCTTTGATGCCTTTTGTGATTCTTTAATAAGAGAACAAGAAAAAATCTTACACCTTGGTCTTCTTAATCTTGGAAACTCTTCTAAGAAAGCCTTAGCTGCCCAGTTGCAACCAAATTCAAAGAATCATAAGCCGTATCCTAAAAAGAATGGTCCTAAACCAAACAAGGGTCCTAATCAATTTCAGTCTCAAAATGAAAAATCATTTCAACAAAGTGATAAGGCAAATAAAAACAAAGGTAAGAAGACTGATAGACATTGCCACTTTTGTAATCGAGATGGCCACTTAGAATCCAAATGCTTTAAGAAGATGGAAGCCTTGGAAGCAACAATGAAGAAGCATAACATCCATTTGGAGCACTCTTCAACTTCAACTTCATCTTCAAGAATAGCACTTTTTGCATGTGGTTGTCAAACATCTCGGTCTGGATATGCACTAAATGTATCTTCTTCTAATTTTCATGATTGGCTCATTGATTCTGGAGCTTCTCATCACATGGCCAAAAACAAAGCCATGTTTTCTTCTTTAATTGATTGTAACACCAAAAATATATATGTTGGTGATGATAGATCTCTTAGTGTTGTAGGGACTGGAACTGTTCATATAGACAATGGTCAATTTAATGATGTATTATGTGTTCCAACCTTATCCTGCAACCTTCTATTTGTATATCAAATAACTCATTCAGGTGAAGGTAAAATCGTTGAATTTTCACCTCACGATGTTGTAATTAAGGATCTAAGAGATCCTAGACAGATTTTAGCTACTGGCATTGCTAATGATTCTACAAGGTTGTATAAGTTTAACAACTTTGGGTCATAAAATCTTCCCTCAGTATTTGTTGCTCATAATGATGAAGTGAGCAAACTTTGGCATGAGTGATTTGGTCACTTAAACTATCGCTCCCTTCAGAATCTATGTAAAGAAAAATATGGTTACAGGTCTTCCAATGGTATCTTGCAAAGATGGTGTTTGTTCCGGATGTGTACTTGGAAAACATCATCGGGATAATTTTGAAAAATGTGCCTCTTGGCATGCCTTAGCCCCTTTACAGCTTGTGCATAGTGATTTATGTGGTCCACTTCCAGTTGTTTCATTCTCTGGCTATAAGTATTTCTTAACTTTCATTGATGATTTCTCCAGATGCACTTGGTGTACTTCTTAAAACTCAAAAGTGAAGTATTTAACATGTTTTGGCCTTTAAGGCCTTTGTTGAAAAACAATCTGGACATCAAATTCTTAAGCTAAGATTTGATAATGGCAGAGAATATGTTAACAACAAATTCATCAACTTTTGCACTGAGAATGGAATTCAAATGCAACATACTGTTCTATATACTCCACAACAAAATGGTGTAGCTGAAAGGAAGAATCACATGTTAAAGGAAATGGATAATTGTATGCTTCAATCTAAAGGACTTAGTCTTAATTTTTGGGCAGAAGCAATTAACTGTGAAAATTACGTAATAAATCACACTCGTACTAAGGTTTTAAAGAATATCACTCCAGAAGAAGCATGGAGCTCAATTAAACCAGATGTAAGTCACTTTCATGTTTTTGGAAGTGAAGCATAGGCCCATATTCCAGATGAGAAACATAAAGCTTTAGAACCTAAGAGTGAAAAATGTATTTTTGTTGGATATTCTGAAGATGTCAAAGGATACAGACTTATTCCACTTAAGTCCAAAAATGCTATCATTAGAAGAGATATAAAGTTTGTTGAAAATATATCTGCCTACGAGCCTAGTTCGGCGGATGTGCCACCTCTTTCTATCCCTTCTACTTCTGAAAATATTTATTCTTCAGATGATGACAACGAGGATGACAATCCTCCCCCACTTTCTCAGGATCCTCCTTCAGCTCCTCAACTTCCAACATGGGTCTGTGCTACTCGGGATGCAGCAGGTGCTCTTGCCGGTGATCCTACATATCAGCGACGTACACGTTCTCAGTTTGATAGAGCCTCTTCTTTACTGGGTCAAGCTTCAGCTAATTATGATCCTGACACCTTTGCAGAAGCTTCAGGCCATCCAGATTGGGATGCAATTATGAATGAAGAATATCGTTCATTATTGGCAAATGATACATGGGATCTTGTTCCCCTTCCAAAGGGACGAAAACTTGTTAGATGCAAATGAGTTTATAGAACAAAGTATGGACCAGATGGAAAAGTTGATAAACATAAAGCTCGTCTTATTGCTAAGGGTTTTTCACAAGTTGAAGGCATTGACTATACTGAAACCTTCTCCCCTATTGCCAAAATGAACTCTATCTGCCTTGTTCTTTCCCTTGCTGCATCTTTCAAATGGGAAGTCCATCAGATGGATGTTAAATTTTCCTTCTTGCATTGGGACTTGCATGAAGAAATCTATATGGAACAACCTACTGGCTTTATACAAACAGACTCCAGCCTTGTATGTCGGCTTAAGAAATCCCTTTATGGTCTCAAGCAATCCCCTCGGGCTTGGTATGCCAAAATGGATAGCTTTATTTTAGAAACTGGATTTTCTAGGTGTCATTCTGATAATACTGTCTACACCAAGAAAGTGGGCAAGTCTCTTATCATTCTTGTTCTTTATGTTGATGATCTTATCCTTACTGGTAGTGATCCCAACCTTACAAACCATGTGAAGTGTAGCCTTAAAAGAAGTTTTTAAATGACAAACTTAGGACACTTGCATTATTTTCTTGGTCTTCAAGTCTTGCAATCCAAGGAAGGTATTTCCCTTTCCCAGTCCAAATATGCATGTGATCTTCTATGCCATTTTCACATGGAAGACTATAAGACAACCCCATCTCCCTTTTAGTCTAGAGCCAAACTTTCAGTCTCTTGTACTTCCCCTGAAGTTGATGCTACCTTATATCGTCAACTTGTAGGAAAACTTTTGTATCTGACCCATACTCGTCCTGACCTTTCCTTTGTTGTTGGCCTTATTGCTCGGTTTATGCAAAACCCACATGAAATTCATTGGAAAGCAGCTAAAAGAATACTTCAGTTCAGTTTGGGATTCATTACAGTGTAGAAGCATCTCCTCTATTGGTTGGTTTCACTGATTCTAATTGGGATGGTGACCCTGATGATCAGAAGTCTACTACAAGTTATGTGTTCACTCTTGGTTCAGGACCTATTACATGGGCTTGCAAGAAGCAAAGTGCCATTTCTCTTTCTTCAGCAGAAGCAAAGTGCCATTTCTCTTTCTTCAGCAGAAGCAGAGTATCATGGTGCCATAGAAGCTAGTAAGGAAGCCTTGTGGCTTCGTCAGATCCTGTCAGAGTTTGGCTTTCAACAGCAGCATCCGACTACACTTTGGTGTGATAATCAAACTGCCATTCAACTATGCAAAGATCCAGTCCAACATCAGCGCAGCAAACACATTGAACTGCACATGCACTTCATCAGAAAGCTCATTCATGACCATGTCCTTGAAGTGCAATATTGTTCAACAGATGATCAAGTTGCAGACATCTTTACAAAGGCTCTCACAGAGGCGAAGTTTACTAAACTTCGATTTATTGTTGGAGTTCAGGGAGTTGTCACTAAGGGGGAATAGGCTCTAATGCCTCCTTCCTTCTCCTATTGTGTCATATTTGTACATCCTTCAATCCTATCCCAAGTTGTTCTTAAGGGGGGATGTTAGGATATTCCGACACATAGGAAATAGTTAAGTATAACTTGGTCTAGTGTAGAGTTAGGTAAAGTGTGTTTCTTTACTATGTATCTTTGTAACTTACAATTCGACGGTCACAATATGTAGTGATCCAACGGTTCATTCTCTCCTCGATATTACCAACACTTGATCCGTGGCTTAACACCCGATTGGTCCATGATCTCTATTTGAAGAGCATGGAGGGTCATTTGTAGGGTAACCGTTCATGAGAGAAGCTTATGTAAATTTTCATTCTTTTATTAATAAATTGCTTGAAGTGGCCGCGTTGGCTCAGGCCGTGGATTGTTTCCCTCTTTGAGGGTTTTAACCACGTCAAGAATATTGGTGTATTGATCTGTGATTTGTCTGAGGAACTTACCCTGTAAATTCCTACAGCAATCGCAGGGTCATGGGCAGCGACACGGATGCAGAGGGAGCTGCCATACAGATGCAATAATGGCAGTGGTAGGGCCATGGGTAGCAGTACATGATGCAGTAGTGCAAAGGATGTTGGGCAACAAGCCTAGCATCATCACAGGGACCGTTGTCAGATGATCAAGGTGATGCTGAGTGAGGAGTATTATTAGAGCATAGTCCTCGCTAAGAGGGAGTTTTGATTTGGGGTAGCATCAGATGTGCTCTAGCCACAAAAATTGGTGGAGATGCTAAAGCACATAAGATCTCCAATACTCAAAAATGGTTTGGGCAGAATGTAAACAGTTTGCGAGATATTAAAATAATTAATATTTTTATTGGAGTCCCTAACTCTAAACTTAGGGAAAATAAAATATTAATGTGAATTAATATAACACTGAGTTAGAATGTTCCAAAAGTCATGGATCAAACCAGATCTAATCTTAGCTATTGATTAGGGACTTAATCTCGGCCGTTGAAATGTCAACGAGAAAAGTATAAGAGGAGGCTTGAGGGTCACTTGGAGAATACACCAAGATGATCAAGAATTCGATTTTCTGGGGCACGGCTTGTTGAGGAAATCGAAAGAGTGATCAGAGTTGCAACTAAGGGGTAGTGAATGCAGTAGCAGAGAGGCAAAGATAGTACTGAAGCATCAGCGTTGAAGTCGGGAGAGGGTTGACGTAGAGCCAGCTAGAGGCCACGCAGAAGCAACCAGAGGCCACGCAGAGGCAGCCAGGAGCTGCGCAGAGCTTGAGGAGGGCTAGTGTGGGAGACGCAGAGGCTCCAGAGTCTGATGCAGAGCCCAGAAAGGCTGGCATTGGGCTAGAGAGGATGATGCTGGGCAGACGCTGGGCCAGAGAGGCTGACGCAGGGCCTAGAGGTTGACGCTGGGAGATTTCGTGGGGCAGGTTGGGGCTGATATCTGTCTCCGACTGAGAGGTACTACTGTTGAGGGCATTCTTTGTTGGGTGAGCCATTTTTGGCACCCAAATTGTATTCTAAATCTTCGTAATAATAAAACCATCAGATAGCTGCACCGATTTTCCCGCATTGGGTTTTTCCGGGGACATTAGTCCAAAAATAACGGTGTCACTTGTGTTCTTGTTTTTCCTTCAATTGATGATCTATATGTGTTGAGACTGTACTTGTATTTATTTTCAGTATTTACATGATAAATAACTTGTTAATTAACAGAACAAGTAGGAAGAAATAAATCAGAAATTACAAGAAGGATTTCTAAAAGTTAGACTTAGAAATTCCAACAATCAACGACTGAGATTAAATCTCTAATAAACGGCTAAGATTAGATCTGGCTTGATCCATGTCATTTAGAACCTTCTAACCTAGTTTTATATTAATATCCATTAATATTTTTATTTTCCTAAGTTTAGACTTAGGAACCCATTAAATATATTAATTATTGTAATATCTCCTTCACCAGTAGAATTTCTCCAAACCATTTCTGGGTCTTGGAGATCTCATGTGCTTTAGCCTCTCCACCAATTTTCATGGCTAAAGATCATCTAATGCTACCCCAAATCAATACTCCCTCTTAGCGAGGAATGTGCTATAGTAATACTCCACCACTGAGCATCACCCTAATCATCCGGCACTGATACCTATGCTGATGTTTGGTCTTGCTGCCCAACATCCTTTGCACTGCTACATCCTGTACTTCTGCCCGTGGCTCTTCCACTGCCACGTCTACATCTGTATAGAAGCTCCCTCTGCATCCGTGTTGTTGATGGTCCTTTCTCCCAACACTGCATCGGCACTGCAACCCTCTCTCATCATGCTGCATCGTGCTTCCCATGGCACTACCACTGCAACTCACTTACTGAGATGTTGGTAAATGATCTACCCAACCATTGACATCCTTGGCTAGCTAGAAGCCCCCTTGATGCTAAAGTTCTCTCTGCTGCTATCCTATGCTCCCTCTGCTATCTTTACACTACTGCAACAATTTTGTGCCTCTCGCATTACTGCAAACACCTTTGTGCCTTCCTGCACTGCTCCAACCTCCTTTGTTCCTCTCGCACTGTTGCAATCTCCATTGCGTTGCTATAGATCACTGCACTCTAGCACTCTCTACCGCTTCATTTGCATCTACTTCTACCGACATCCGCCATCCTATTACTGTCACTCGGGGCTCTCGTAGCCGGATATGATCCAAGAGTTTGGGTACCTCAAGGATCCTGCCCCACATCTTCTGTAGTCCTCCTGACTACAACTCGATGTCACCCCACCTCTTCTCTAGAGGTACATGAGCACTCATGGCACAATCATCATCATCCTCTACCTCCTTCTCTGCCTTCGCTGGCGCTGCCTTGGAGTCAGACGCCTCTCCCTTATTCTTCTTCCTAAGACACTAGGTTGCATAATGGCCCAACGCCCCATAGTTCAAGCACTTAATCTTGGAGAGGTCCTTTTTCTTCCTCTTCCCTTGCTGCCTCGCAGATGCCAGAGCCACATCCTCTTCCTCCTCTTTCTTGACCCAAGCTCCTTTGCCACTACTTCCCGCCTTGATCAACTGTTTGATCTCTTCTTGGCGAAGAGCTGCCCACAATTCTTCCCATCCTAGAAGATTCGCTCTACCCAAAATGCTTTGGACGAATGTCTCCCACTCTTTGGAGATTGCGTTTAGGGTGGTCCTCACCATTAACTCTTGATGCAGCGTGGCCCCTATGGAAGTCAGTTGGTCCCGAATCTCTTGCAACCTGCTGAGGAAGTGATCTATCTGCTCCCCCTTCTGCATCTGATACGATTGCAGCTGATTCTCCAGTAACATCTTCCTCTGCACGAAAGTGCCCTGATACAATGTCGTCAAGGTGTCCCACATCTCCTTTGTCGTATTCTTCTCAGTAATATGCTGAACTACATGATCCTTGACCCCATTAAGGATTATGCACTTTGCCTTGGCCATCACATCCTCATACTTTTTCTTATCAACTAGGTCGACTGGGATAGCCATGGTTCTCAAGGCGAAGGCCTTGATGTGTTGTCTATCTAGAACTGACAGAATCCTGGCCTTCTAGATGACAAAGTTGGACACCCCATCCAACCTGTCCTAATCCCTCAATTCGTTCATGGCCATATCTACTCTTCTTTTCGACTCCTCTGAGTCTCTACTTCCCTCCTGGAAGTTCTCTTCTAGACTCCCTTTGAGTCTCGATTTCCCTCTTGGAAATCCTTTTGCCTATAGTCGAATCATACCTCTCCAATCTCCTTTGCTCCTACAAACACTGATATGGATTTATTGGCTAGAAATATGACTAGGTAGCGTTTCCCTCTACCTTGGTTTTGTCCCATTAGGTACTGTTTTGCCTCGACAGTGATAGCACCCCACCAACTTCACACACCACAATCTGCCCACAACTTCCTATTCCCCAACACTGAAGAAACTGAGCGTCTTGGCTCTGCGCAATCCCGGCAAGGCTGAATCGCTCTTCTGGCTAACTGCGTCACTCCTACCTGGCTGAGTAGGATGACGTGGCTCCTCGTGAGCCTTTTTTGCCTTCCTCTGCCTCTGCTCTGGCCTCTCTCTGGCTCGAAATGATGACATAGGCCCTCTACGTCACTCCTTCTCTGTTGCTTTCTGCTTAGGAACAACTTCTGTCACTTGAGACAGTTGTTTCTGTTGCAAATTCTTTGATTCAATTAGTGCCTTCAACTCTCCTGTGATCATCAATCCTCTGATAACATATTGAAATTTCTAAGTCTAACTTGTTAGAAATTTTTCGGAACTATCTGGTTTATTTCTCCTACTTGTTTAATTACTGAACAAGGTATTTAACCATATAAATACTGAAATAAACACAATGCAGTCTCAACCATCTATAGATCATCAACTGAAAGAAATAGACAAGCACACAAGGGACACTGTTATTTTTTGACAATCGTCCCCGGAAAAACCCAACTTGGGAAAATCGATGTAGCAGTTTTGAGGGTTTTAGTATTAAGCAGCATTTCTTGAGTACAACTAGGGTGCCAAACTGGCTCCCCCAACAAAGAAATCAATATGGCAAGCAGATATTCGACAAGTTTGCTCCACGAAAAACCTTCCGACGCTTCTCTGAGGCTCTGCGTCAGCTCTCCTGGCCTCTGTGTCACTCTGAAACCCCCTGTGTCAGCCTTCTGCTGCTCTGCACTGGCTTTCTTGCCTTCTGTGTCACCCACGCAGGCCCTGCTAGCCTCTATGTAGTCTCTCTGGGCCTCTGCGTGGCTTCTGCTAGCTCTCCGTAACCTCCTTAGTCTCTGCGCTAGCCCTCCGACACTATTTTTGCCTCTCTGCTATGCACTCATTGCCCCTCGCTGCAATTTAGATCACTGGTTCGAATTTTCTCAGCAAACCCCGCTCTAGAAAATCAAACAGACTGATCAATCTTGGTGTATCTCCAATTGACCCTCATGCCTCCTCTTATACTTTTTCTGTTGAGTCTGCAACGATCGAGATTAAATCTTTAATCAACAACTAAGATTAGATTTGGCTTGATCTATGTCATTTGGAACCTTCTAACCTAGATTTATATTAATATCCATTAATATTTTTATTTTCCTAAGTTTAGACTTAGGAACCCATTAAAAATATTAATTAGTTTAATATCTCCTTCACCAGGTAGAATTTCTCCAAACCATTTCTTGGTCTTGAAGATCTCATGTGCTTTAGTCTCTCCACCAATTTTCATGGCTAGAGCACATCCGATGCTACCCCAAATCAACATGTACCTTCAATGAGCTCATGTATTACATGAGGGAAACATGAGAGAAACCATCTTTGAGAGTGAAGAGGCTTGAAAGAGTGAATTGTGACTCTGACTTGAGGCTTAAGAAGGCACTGTAACACTTGGAAGAGGGCTAATGATGTGCTATAGTGTTATGAAGAGGCCTAGTGCTGCACTATAGGGAGACTAGAAGATGAACTTAGGAAAGAGAAAAGGTCACTATAACACTCCATTGAGGGTTATCTGGGTGCTATAGCGTTGGCCAAAGACTTAATGATACATTAAGGAGGCTCAAAAGGAAGAAAGATGGCTTGAAGATGAAATTTGAGGGCTGAATTTGAGAGTGTAGTGTTGTGCTAAGGGGAAATACGGTGTTATGGCCCTAAGAAGAGGCTTAATAGAGCACTATAAAAGTCAAGGAAGAGAGGAAAATCAAGTTGTTAAAGTAAGAGCAAGGTTGTAGCGCTGCCCTAGAGGTCTCCTGTGTGAAATTTTCACCATTAAAACAACTAGAAATTATTCTTCTAACTGAATATTATTATGTGCATTTTATTTGCTATAACAGGAAACAACGAATAAAATCACTAATGCAATTTTTACCCATAAATAAAATGCACTACGGAAAATAATTTGGAACTGAGAAAAATAGAGCACACACAAAATAAAAATGACACTGTTATTTTTGGACAAAAGTCCCCGGAAAAACCCAAAGTGGGAAAACTGGTGTAGCAGATGAGGGTTTTATTATTATTATTCAACAACAAAATTTGAATACAATATCTAGATGCCAAACTGGCAAAACTCTCTTGAAAAATCACTAACAAGATATCTCAAATATTTTTCTCTCTCTCCACAAGCAATCCTGGCCTGATCTGGTGCCACAATCAACTCTCAATTTGCCTTTGTGCCAACAACTGTGGATGCTCTACGCATGTTGAAACTCACACTGCTTGGAATAATTGCTATCTACCTCTGCTAACTGCCTCTGTGACTGAGAAGGATTCGCTGACCCTCTGGAAAATTTTCCCTGGCACTCTACTACTACATCGGCTTCTCCTCTAGCTGAATCAAACTACCTCCTTGAGGCTCTATGCAACGCTTGCACAACCTCTTTCTGGAATAACTCGACCTCTGTTTGTTGACTCTTCCGACACTGGAAAATCCTCTAAAATCACTTGGCTACTACTCCTCAATCTTCACTACTCGATCATTGGCTCGAATTCTTCCCGAGCTGAATCTTTGCTCTTTGGGAAATTCGATCTGCGTTGATCTTCCTCTCACTCGATGTGTTTTCTCCATCCCCATCGACTTGCTCTTATAATCTCTCCTTGGCTCAACAACGACCATGATTAGATCTCCATCAACGACTAAGATGGTCTCAAATTCAATTCGTGTGAGTTTCTAGAGCATTCTCACATTTTATTAATTAATTCCTATTAATTAACTAGTTTTCCTAAGTTAGACTTAGGAAAAATTTAAATGATGGCTAATTAATTTAATTAACACGTTTCACAAGTTTATCTCGTGAAACCTTTTATGGGTTTTGAATAGCTCATGTTGTTAGCCTCTCTGACACAAATCAAGACTAGAATGCTTGTTCGATGCTACAAAAACTAACACTTCCTCTTAGAGAGGAAGGCGTTGTACTATCTTTATTTTGTAACATCTGCCCTCATGCTGCTAATGTTTGACAGATCTCCATCAAGCTGTTGCTACTACTACAATTGATAACGAACTATTGATCCAGTGTGTCCTTGTACTGGCTCTGTAATTGTCCATGAGTATCCGACTGCAACTAGTATCTGCACTGTCTACAGAGTAATTGTCTTTGCCCCTCATCATCTGACTGCTGCTAGCCTCTACAACTATCCCTCAAACTCTAACTGTGCTAAGCTGAACATCATGGTCCAACTTCTACTGAAATGGGTTCTCCACTATACCTACATGTTCTCTGAAATAGACATACTTAGCTCTCCCTAGAGATTTCATGAGTATATCTGCAACTTGCTCTTTTGTGGGAACATGTTATCGCTGGACTGCTCCACGTTGCACACAATATTTGATGAAGTGACATTAGATGTCTATGTGTTTTGACCTATCATGAAACGCTGGATCTTCACGGAGCCGGATGCAACTCTGATTATCACAATAGATATTGGTCGCCTCCAACCTCTGACTAAACAAGCTCACTAGCAGCTTCCGAAGCCATATAGCTTTGCACGCGACTGTGCTAATTGACATATACTCTGCTTATGCAGAGCTCAGTGCCAAAAATTTCTTCTTCCTACTACACCAAGACACAACCCTTGATCCAACGCTGAAGTAAGACCCCGATGTGCTCTTTCAATCCATTGAACTGCCCACCCAATCTGCGTTTGTGAAACCACTTAATATGATACCGCCACCTCGAGTATACCTCAAACCATACTCGGTCCTGCCACACAAATGCCTTAGAATGTGCCTTGTTTCTATCCAATGCACTCTCTTAGGTCCCACCATAAACTGACTGAGAGTGTTGACCGCGAAGTAGATATCTGGCCTAGTGTTGACCAAATACATGAGGGTACCAATACGTTGTCTATATAAGGTTGGATCAACGTCCTGGTCTCTCCTACATCAATCTTCCTCTAGTTTGTAATCAGAGGCATGGGCATTGGTCTATAGTCCTGCACCTTGAATCCCTTCAAATTATTTGTAGCATATCTCCCTTGACCAAGAAAGATCTCGTCGCTCTTCTGCCATATGTTGATTTTTGGGTAGCATTGGATGTGCTCTAGCTTCGGAATTATGTGGAGGGGCTAGAACACCTGAGATCTCCAAGACCTAGAAATCATTTGGAGAAATTCCACTCAGAGTGCATGTTATTCAAATAATTAATTATTTTTAATGGTGCTTAAGTTAAAACTTAGGAAATTAAGTGAATTAATGTAAATATGGGTGAGAAGCTTCTAAGAGATGAGGATCGAGTCTAATTTATCCAATGCACTCTCTTAGGTCCCACTATAAACTGACTAAGAGTGTTGACCGCGAAGCAGATATCTGGCCTAGTGTTGACCAAATACATGAGGGAACCTGATGCAGGAGCATCTAGACCTAGCCAGCAATGTGATGGTGTGTTCACATGTTGTGGCTAACGAGGATTTGGAGAAAAAATTGGTTACTTAATTTTTATTAATTTCAAATTATGTAAGTAGTTATTTGTTGCAAATTCTGAGCAGAAAGGGAATAAGTGGCAAGTTGATCCTCCTTGCGTGGAGATCAAGCCAAGTAGTTTAGATTATTCAGTTAGGATAGGATTGATTTCTAAATATATAGTAAATTCCTTCATTTGTGGAAGGAGATTGTTAGATAGGACATATATGTATTTCCCTTTCTTTTCTGAAAGAGGATTCGAGAGGGGAAGAGAGGAAGCAGAGAGAAAGAGTGAGGAAAATGTGATGTAAAATTAGGCCATCAAGGGCCGATGGAAAAATTCTTTTTTAGTTACATATTCTATTAGTTATAGAAACGATCGAAGCCAGAACCTTGGGATTGACAAGAATCCAGAGAAGTCCACTAAAAGCATGAGGTTTTAGTGAAGCGCTCTATACATAAATGGGGTTTATCAGTTGAAGTGCTGCACATTACCTCCAAAGATGCCATTTCACATTGAGTCTAAACCTTTCATCGCAGATCGCCTTTTAGTCTGAGTCTTTATTGCATATCGACAAAGGGAGCAGGATTGTGATCAACCGAAACTGCAATGACCCATTTATCGGTGATATTCCGATGACCCTGTGGTTTGCGATTTAGCGATCAGCGAATTGCGATATGGATTGTGATGCGATATAGACATGTGATGCGATATGGATTTGCGATGCAATAAGCAATCACGTAGTTAATGTTTGATTATTATATTGATGAAGGAATGCGAAAAGCCATGCGAAGGTGCATCGAACCTTGTAAAGCGGTCATATGAAGAAGGAAGGGCAGAGGTGTTAGCTGAAAGCGTTAAGTTCGAAAGTTCTATAAGGGTTACTTTTAAATTCAGTTTCTAGAGTGGGTTTTAAGTAAAAGTCGGAAAGAAGTCTGATTGCAGCGAAACAAAACAGAAAAATACTAGAGTTGGGAGAGGTTTCCCAAGTGTGTGTCCTTAGAGATAAGACATTTTGGGTGTTGGCGGCCATATGGTTGCATCATTTGGTATCAGAGCAAGGATGTTCTTGCTTATAGAGATTTATGATTACAAAGGTATGAAAGTTGCAGCGGTTGAATGAATAGCAAAGTTTGGCACAAGACTACAGCAGTATGTTAGGCCCCTATACTACTAGTGTAACCCCTTATTGTTATTAGTATAACCCACTTATTATATTGATGTACCCATGCAGTGCCCATATTGTTACTATTGTGCCCCATAGAAGCCCACTATTGTTATTATTGTGCCCTTACATTATTATTGTTATGTTGGCTTTGATTATGTTATGACCCCTTGGACTCCTATATATAGAAAGGAGGTCTTTTCATTTGTATCATCCAAGAATTGTTCATTTATGTAATGTAAAGGAGGTTGCCCCCTCGAAGAGGCTGAATTCTAAGGTGTGGATTTATCTTTTCTATCTTTTCTTGAGCTGGTTTCATAACATTTGGTATCAGAGCTTTGGATTCTAGGGTTTCGCTGCTCCAAACAAGTCATCGTGGAATTTTCGCTATAACTTTTTTTCTGTGACGTTTCAGAAGTCACAAAAAAAACCCATTTGAGAAGAAATCGTGCTAAACCTTGGGTCCGAATTTCAGAGCTTTTCGCGCGATATTTGCAGAGATATGATCTGAGGAAGTTGGTCTTTTTCCAGACTCCTGAATTACATTCAAAACAGGTGACCTAGGGAAAATCGTCATAACCTTCTCTTTGGGGATCGGATTGAAATTTCGTAAGAAGGTACAGAAAGAGGACGGACTGTAGTTTCTTGTATGCATTTTTCAGATCCAAAGGTTGAAATAGTGACTTGTGGCACGTCGTACAAGTTCGCTCTACTGAAGTAGTCTATAATCAGGTCATCTTGGGAGATTGTGCATAACTCTTTCTTGGAGAATCCAATTTGGATCAGACTGGTGGCATTGGAAAGAGGACACAGAGGGCTACTACAGGTCAGAATTTCAGAACTTAAAGATCCGAAAGTATAGAGTTACAGTCGTTTCAAGTTAGAGCTCCTAAAATCAAGAAAAAGCAAGATGAGGAAGTTTGATGGCAAGGATCCGGTAAATTGGATACTTCAGATGGAGAAATATTTTGATATACATGGTGTACAACTATTACAAAAGGTATGTATTGCATCTTCATATTTAGAACCAGATCAATTTTTATGGTACAAAGGGCTTTGTTCTCGTAAACAACTTGTTACATGGTCAATTTTCACGGAGGAAATAATAACACATTATGAGGATACAACGAGCAACACCTTCTTTAGAGCAACACCACAACAATTGGAAAGAGTAAAAGGGCTTTGTGACATAGTGGAAAGAAAAATTATGGAAACCAGGAAGTGTACCCCTCACAACTATAAAGATGGAAGTGTTGTTTCTCTTAGCCTTCCACAACCTACAAGGGTTACACCACAACAATTGGAAGAAAAAAGAGAAAAAGGGTTTTGTTACAATTGTGATAGCAAATGCACTAAAGGTCATAAGTGTGCTGAGAAGAAATTATTTTACATAGAATATGAAGAGGAGGAAAAAAAGGATCAAGAAACAACAAAATAAGAAGATATACGCCACGACCCCACCCCAGAGAAAGAAGAAATGAATCAGACCATATCTTGTAAAGCATTGGCAAGAATTACCACTCCTCAAACTCTCAACATAGAAGGACATATCAAGAAGAAAAAGGTGCAAGAAGTGAAAGATCACATAGAGAAAGAAGAAATGAATCCAACCATATCTTGTAATTCATTGTTCGAAATTACCACTCCTCAAACTATCAAGATAGAAGGACATATAAAGAAGAAAAATGTTCAAGAAGTGAAAGATCACATCGAGCATCAAGAAATAAATCCGACCATATATTGTAAAGGATTGGAAGAAATTACCACTCCTCAAACTCTAGAGATAGAAGGACATATCAAGAAGAAAAAGGTTCAAGCAGTGAAAGATCACATCGAGCATCAACAACAAGTTCTCCAACTTTTAAAGGATAACGTCACTTCGGTGCAAAATCAAATGAAACAACAGGAACTTAAAAAATGACGACCTTACTAAATGGGAAGACTCTTCAAGGATGAGGATGTGGAAGCATTGTTTTGTGCTATTTATATTATCCAACCAGATTGGATAAACGAAGCAAGGGATGAATGGAAGAAGGACGAAGAAGTATGGCCACTTATTCAAAAGTTGCAAAAGATCCCAATTCAAACAATATTGCCAGAAATTAAAGAGGAAGGAAAAATCATATTGGAACCTGGAGCAGTCACAGAAACAAGAACTCGACAGCTACGAAATCGATCAATTTCAGAGTATCTCATCAAGTGGAAGAACTTACCCACTGAATATTCCACATGGGAGGACAAGAATTTTATACAGAAGCATCAAGAACTACTCAAGCGTTGAGGACAACGCTTTTTGAAGGAGAGGGGCATGTTAAGCCCCTATACTACTAGTGTAACCCCTTATTGTTATTAGTATAACCCACTTATTATATTGATGTACCCATGTAGTGCCCATATTGTTACTATTGTGCCCCATAGAAGCCCACTATTGTTATTATTGTGCCCTTACATTATTATTGTTATGTCGGCTCTGATTATGTTATGACCCCTTAAACTCCTATATATAGAAAGGAGGTCTTTTCATTTGTATCATCCAAGAATTGTTCATTTATGTAATGTAAAGGAGGTTAACCCCTCGAAGAGGCTAAATTCTAAGGCGTGGATTTATCTTTTCTTGAGCTGGTTTCATAACACAGTAACACTGTAGGAATAACTTTTGGAAGTTCTTAGAGATTGTAGTAGAACCTCATTCTAGCAGAGGCTTGGAATAGGCAAGGACAGAGGAGTCCTTAAGAGAAGTGAGTGTAGCAACCAAAGAGAGAGCAAGATTGCTCAGTGCAAGTTCTAAGGAAAAGAGGACTTGGAAACCAGGCAGAGGAGAAGCTTGGTGAGAAGATCAACTCAGAAGGAAGTTGATTGGTTGCAGGTGTAGAAGCTCACACAGAAGAGAAGATGGCTATGGAAAGTCATATGGAAGGTTCAGAAGAAGGCTACAAGATGAAGGAAAAGGGTGCTAAAACAATCCGCAGGAAATGGATGAGTCAAGCGAAGATTGACAAGGAGATGGATGAGATAAGAGAAGAACTCGATGTGTTAACAATGCTGCTAGAGGAAAACCAAAGACAAGGTTGGGTCTTGAAGAAAAAAACAGTGAAGTGGCCTAAGTTACAGAGAAGGCTACGACAGAGACAAGTGAAGCGGTTGATGGAAAACCTTAGAGAAGCAGAGTCAGAAATGGAAGTTTTCATTTGTGAACCAGAACAGGGTGAAATTTTGGGTGAAGAGGATAATGAGAGATCAACTGAAGATCTCATGGACTATTGGAATAGTTCAGAACAATTCGAAGATATGTTGACAAGGGAAGCAGATGAGGCTATGAAGCCTTGTGATTTTAAATCTCATAGTTTGTGTATGTTTGCAGGATGTGTAGAAGATGATGGACAGTCTGGTGAAACTGTCACAAAGATGAATAGAGCTCTTGAGGTGAAGTATGATGGAGAATGCATTTTAGAGGAGGAAGGTGCTGATTTATTGCAGTAGAAAGAACTCATAGATGAATTTATGTTTGGTGTAAGACAGTTAGTTGAAGTTGTTATGGACCAAAAGCATAATGAAAATGTTGTAGTGGTATTCCAAGGAGGTAAACAAATGAATTTGTTTAATGAAATTGATGAAAGAATTTTGCAATGTGATGGTACAAAAAACAGGATAACTCAGGAGGATTAACAAAAAAAGAATGAAGCTGAGAATGAAGGTTGTGATGGAATGCTGGGAAGATTTCACATGGAAATAGAATTCTTGGAAAGATTGCTCAAGGAACTTGAAGGAGAAATGAAGCTTTCAGAACCTGATAAAGAAGAGATTGCGGTTACCATGCATGATAAGGATGAAATGTCTCTAAAGTTTATAGAGCTAAGTAAATGTATTGATTCTTCAATTAATAATGTGGCTGTAGGTATGGAAGACAACATTAATAAATATGATGCTGAAATCAGAGAAATTGAGCAAAGATTATTTGAAGATGAGATGAAAGATCAGGAGCAGCAAGAAAGTTATGTCCTTAGAGACATGAAGGAAACAAAAGTATTAATCCAGCAGGATGAAGATGGAAGAAACCAACAATTTAAAAGAGATGATCAGCAACATGAGAGTAAATTTGAGGAAGGCATTAGATTGCGGAATTATAGCAATTGGTAGCAGAATGAAGAGCGTGAGATTAGTTTGGCAGTAATGAGAGCAGAAGTAAACATATTAACGGAGTGGCTACAAACAAAGACAAATGAAGACCGAAGATACAGATGGAGAACGAAGAAACGGGTCAAGTGGAAGCTATTGCAACAAAACTGGAATGGCAAGCTGATACACAAGTTCAGAGAACTTGAACAAATTCATATTGATTTGTTAGAGAAGGAGAGACTCAAAGGAATGGAGTCACAACAAAGAGGATCTGCTGAAATCCAGAAGGTCTATGATGGGAGATTGGTGCTTGAAGCATCAAAAGAGGACGAAAGGTCTTGTATTTTTAAAACTGATAATTGTTGTGTGCTTGCAGGTCATGTAAACTTGGGGGAAAACAGACAGTTATTGGAAATTGTCATATCAACAGGTGAAAAGATGACTGGTTGTGGTCATGTAGGTAGTTTAGATAAGAGAGATGGAAGACATTCTTGTGACATTATCATGGAATCAGGAAGGAAGATGACTATCTATAGTCATATGAAGAATAGAGAGAAAAGTTACAGTCAAGTGAAGGAAGATGTCCAATCGGATGACATCCAAAGGATAAGTCAAAAGGAGGATGACAAAGGAATTATTGAGATCAAAGAAATGTTTGGAGAGAAAGAGATCCATTTATATGAATATGGAACAAAGAGTTTTCTCAGGAAAACTGATGAAGCTAATACAAAACTAATGGAGAATCTTATGGTGTGTTCAGGAAGTGAAAGTCAACTAGAAGAATTGATGATGAAATTATTTGAGGAGACCTTGGTGTCTTGTAGTTTTGAAACTAAGATTTTGTGTGTAAATGCAGGATACACTAAAGAAGGGCAACTGTTTAATGTTGTCATAGGGGAAAAGAAAAGAAAAGATATGGTTTTTCAGAAGATAGAAGAAGGAAATTCACATAGTCTTATGATGCAGGGGAAAGGGCAGCTGTTAAACACGGCTGTAGTGAATTATGCAGATATTGGACAACTATTGAGGATTGAAGCCAAAGGAGAGCAGCTATTGAAGGTTGATGTAGAAGACTTTGTAGATGGTAAACAGTTACTGAAGGTTGTTGACCTTGAAGACAGTCAGAGTAAAGAAGGACTGCTGACAGTTGTTGCAGACAATGAAGTTAGTGAAGATTGTGCAGAGCTTTTGGGAGAAATTCCAAGTGAGATGGCGGATTTGTGGCATGAGTTAAGTCTTTTGGAAAAGAGGCTAGAAAACCCAAGAATAAGTGTTCAGACTGTAAAACCAGAACTGAATGAGAATGAAGAAGTTGTCATGGATGACAAATGTGGAAAAGAAGTTGTCGAAAATGTTGGCATATGGAGAAAACAGGGTAAAGCATTTGTGCTTAATGAATTGATTGATTCTGGTGAAGATTTATATGCAGGAACAAGGCAATGTGAAGTGAATTTGAAACAAGGAATTGATTTTGAAGATTAGATCGAAGTAAGGAGGGATGAGATCAGAATGTCTCATAAAGATGGAATGATGTTGAATACACAGTATGGAGTTGTTGAACTAAAGATGGGTTCAAGGGATGATAGTAACAGGAATACTATTGTACAACAGGGAGTTATTGATGAAGAAGAAGTTGGAAGTGACATTTCAGAAGTAGACGAATATGATGCCATAATCATTAAGGTTACAGAAATTAGGTTACTAGAAGAAGAGGTATCCCAAGTACCTAAGCAAACAGGAAGAATTCTTAGTTTTCAAGAAATTTGCAGAATTACAGGTATACTGGGAATTGTAGTAAGAAGTGATGAAGCCATGAATGAGAAACCAGAAGAAGGAACTGGAATTATTGTAGGGCATCAATGGAGAAGGAATTTGTACATCTTAGAAATGTATATGGGAAAATATTGGCACATGGATTATGATGTTCTTATGCAAGAACACATCCAGTTGCAGGAGAATAGTATTCATCATCTGAGAAGTGAATTGGACAAAGAAATTGATGAGTTGTGGAGACTCATACAACAACATTCCAATAGAATATATAGAGGACAAAAGAAGAAAGGAAGATTGGTTGAAAAGAATGGCACAGGTGAATGTAATGGTAAACTGCAAAATAAGGTGTGGAAGCCTAGTGAGCTTAAACCAGCAATGAATTGTGATGGTAAGCAAAGAGCAGTAAGCTACATGAAACGGACAGGAAGTAATTTGAGATATTTGATCAAGTGGGTGAAACATTCCGAAAGAGAAGCATCGAGTATTTACATGGATGAATACTGTAGAGTTGAAAGTTACAGGTTTTACAGTGGCAGAATCAATGAACTGGGTTTTAAGACTTTTTATCTAGACCTAGCCAGCGATGTGATGGTGTGTTCACATGTTGTGGTTAACGAGGATTTGGAGAAAAAATTGGTTACTTAATTTTTGTTAATTGCAAATTATGTAAGTAGTTATTTGTTGCAAATTCTAAGTAGAAAAGGGAATAAGTGGCAAGTTGATTGTCCCTGCGTGGAGATCAAGCCAAGTAGTTTAGATTATTTAGTTAGGATAGGGTTGATTTCTAAATATATATTAAATTCCTTCATTTGTGGAAGGAGATTGTTAGATAAGACATATATGTATTTCCCTTTCTTTTCAGAAAGAGGATTCGAGAGGGGAAGAGAGAAAGCAAAGAGCAAGAGTGAGGAAAATGTGATGTGAAATTAGGCCATCAAGGGCCGATGGAAAACTCTGTTTTATTTACATATTCTATTAATTACAGAAACGATTGTGTGCTTAGTTATCTGTGTTGAAATTCACGGGTTTTTGTTCTCTCAGAATTAGTTAAGATTGTAATAGCAAAACCCTGTGTTAAATAGTTCTATTTTAGTTTCTTGTTTATATAGTGGGCATTTCACCTAATTACAGTTCTTAAAGAAGAATCGGATGGGTGATTTCGGAACAGTCAGATTCCTGGAAAAAAACTTCATAAATGAATTTGCAAATCGAGGCCAGAACCTTGGGATTGACAAGAATCCAGAGAAGTCCAGCGAAAGCATGAGGTTTTAGTGAAGCGGCTCTATACATAAATGGGGGTTATCAGTTGAAGCGTTGCGCATTACCTCCAAAGATCCCATTTCGCATTGAGTCTAAACCTTTCATCGCAGATCGCCTTTTAGTCTGAGTCTTTATCGCATATTGGCAAATGGAGCGGGATTATGATCAGCCGAAATTTCCATCCGAGATCGCGATTAGCCGAAACTGCGATGACCCATTTATCGACGATATTTTGGTGACCCTATGATTTGCGATTTAGTGATTAGCGAATTGCGATATGGATTGCTATGCGATATGGATTGCGATGCGATATAGAAATGCGATGCAATATGGATTTGCGATGCGATAAGCAATCACGAAAAGCCATGCGAAGGAGCACCGGACCTTGTAAAGCGGTCATATGAAGAAGGAAGGGCAGAGGTGTTAACAGAAAGTGTTAAGTTCTAAAGGTCTATAAGGGTTACTTTTAAATTCAGTTTCTAGAGTGGGTTTTAAGTAAAAGTCGGAAAGAAGTCTGATTGCAGCGATACAAAACAGAGAGGTTTCCCAAGTGTGTGTCCTCAGAGATAAGGCATTTTGGGTGTTGGCGGACATATGGTTGTGTCAGAACCAATAAGCTGTCTATACAAGCTTGGATCAATGTCCTCGTCCTCTGATGCATCAATCTTCCTCCAGTTCGTAATCAGAGGCATGGACATTGGTCTATAGTCCAACATCTTGAATCCCTTCAAAATATCTGTAGCATATCTCCCTTGACCAAGGAAGATCTCCCTGCCCTTCTACCATATGTTGATGTTTGGGTAGAATCGGATGTGTTCTAGCTCCAGAATTATGTGGAGGGGCTAGAACACATGAGACCTCCAAGGCCCATAAATCGTTTGGAGAAATTCCTCCCACAGTGCATGTTATTCAAATAATTAATTATTTTTAATGGTACCTAAGTTAAAACTCAGGAAATTAAGTGAATTAATGTAAATATGGGTGAGAAGGTTCTAAGAGACGAGGATCAAGTCTAATTTAATCTTAGCCGTTGATTAGAGATTAGATCATGTTTGTTGATTTCTCAATAGGAAAAGTATAAAGGATGGCTTGGGGTTAGTTGGAGAACACACACAGTGAGAGCAACACTTGAGCTAAATCGAAATTCTGGGGCGTGGTTTGTTGAGAATTTCGGAGTGAGCTTCTAGTGCAGAGAGGGGTAGTTCAGTAGTGGGACTTTCGTCCAAGGCCGAGAATACATAACAAAGAGGTAGAGCATCACCAGGGAGAGACAACGCATCTCCAGGAGGGTGACGCAGTCACGCAGAGGCAGTGTTGGGGTTTCTGTGAGGTAGATCGGGCATTAGTTCAGCAGATTGATCACCGAGCCGGGAAGGCTCACTGGGAGGGTGACACAGCTTTTAGAGGAGGTGACGTAGTTCCAACGCAGCGTGGGGGCAGCCATCGCTGCACAGCACTGGGGACAACGCAGTCACCTATGGGGTTTATTCATCCAGTTGCTGGATCTGCCAAAATATCTATCTCCAGATAGAGGTACTTTTGTCGGGTTTATTCTCTGTTGGGCGAGCTAGATTTGGCACTCTAGTTGTATTCATAAATCTGTTTAGTAATAAAACCCTCATATCTGTTGCACCGATTTTCCCACGTTGGGTTTTTCTAGGAACGTTTAGTCCAAAATAACTGTGTCCTTTGTGTGGTTGTCTCATTTATTTTTCAGTACTTGATCTATATATTGGTGTAGGTTGGAGTGTATTTGCATTAATATTTTCTGAATAATTATGGAAATAACTTGTTATGAAGAACACAAGTAGGTAATGCAAATCAGTTTACTGCAATAGGATTTCTGACTTGTTCGATTCAGAAATTTTCACATGGTATCAGAGCGATTGCAGATCAAGGAGGACTGAAGCCATCAGCGAAAGGACAGAGTAAAATCTATGCTTGAAGACAGTTGTCTCAAGAGACAATGCAGTTTCAGGCCAAGAGAGCAGAGGAGGGGTGACGCAGTCACCAAGGGAGGCTCATGCAGACCCTGCATCAGCTTGATTGGGTGACATTGTTGCTGCAGAGGGTAGCGCAGTGATTACTGGGCCAACGCAGAGACTGTTGAGTCTTGTTTTTCCAGTTGTCGTAGCTAGAGGTGCAATGCAGACTTCATCTGGAGTTGCTGGTGGGGTGTTGATTCTGTTGGTGCAGAACAGTACCTAGTGGGGTAGAAGCAAAGTAGAGGGAATCAGTTCCTCAGAAGATTTCTTGCTAAGAAATATAGATCCAGTGCTGAGCAACAACAAAGAGAGATCAGAGAGGGGTGGTTTGACAGTGGTTGGCAGAAGGATTTCCGTGAAGGAAATCGAAATTCAGAGGGAGCTTGTTCCTTTGAGGATTTCTAGCGCCAAAGAAGTCCAGATTTGAGTTTTGCTGGGGCAGTAGTGAAAGAGGGAGAAGAGAACCAGTTCGACATTTATATGAGCAGAGACAGTCGTTAATGGGCTGAGGGATCAGGACAGGTTGGATGGAACATCCAACTTCGTCATTTGGAAGGCCAGGATCCAAGTAGTTTTGGATAAAAATCACATCAAGGATTATGCCTTGAGGAAAGTTGTCGTTCTGGTTGATGTTGATCCTCTCAAGAAGTACGAGAAGGCTCAGGCAAAAGCAAAGTGCATGATCTTGGACGAGGTCAAGGATCATGTGATCCCACATATTGCTGAGAAAGGCACAGCAAGGGAAATGTGGGAGGCCTTGACCACATTGTACGAGGGAACTTCTGTTCAACGGAAGATGTTGCTTGAGAGTCAGCTGAGACAGTTTCAGATGTATAAGGGAGAAGAAATCGATCCCTTCCTTCTCAGGTTGCAAAGGATCCGTGACTAGCTAACTTCCGTAGGGTCTACACTAGATGTTGAATTTATGATCAGGATTGCCCTAAATGAAGTCACTGAAAAATGGGAAACCTTTGTCCAAAGCATCTTGGGTAGGGTTTCTCTTCCCAGTTGGGAGGATATGTGGGCATCTCTTCGACAAGAAGAGATCAGACGATTGACCAAGGCGGGAAGTAGCAGCAAAGGGGTTGGAATCAAGAAGGAGGAAGAGGAGGATGCAACTCTTGCATCAATGGGACAACAATGGCAGCAGAACCGAAAGGAGGAGGACATATCCAAAGTCAGATGCTTCAGATGTGGAGAAATGGGTCTTTTTGCCATGCTGTGCCCTCGGAAGAAGGGCAAAGAAGAGAATTATGACTCAAAGGATGCTGCAATGCAAAGCTGACAAAGAGGACGATGATGATTGCGCCATGAGTGCTCATGCACCTCTAGAGAAGAGGTGGGGCAATATTGAGTTGTAGTCGGGAGGACTACATAAAAGGGGCAGGATCCTTGAGGTGCCCAAACTCTTGGATCACATACGGTTACAGGAGCCCTTAATGACAGAAGCAGAATGACGGGAGTCAGTTGGTGTGAGGGATGATGGAGCAACAGTGGCAGAGCTAGTGTGCCAAAGTCTGAAGCAGCGTAGTGGAATGTTGCAACAGTGCGAAAGGCACAGAGCAGATATAACAACAGCGCAGTAGCATCAGAGGGTCAGCACAGATTAATAGTAGAGGTAGCTTCAGTGCCAAGGAGCATCTAGACTGACTAGCATGTCAACTTTTGGGTGGCTTTTTTCTGTTGCTTACTTCTTAGCAACTAAGTTGCAGTGCAGTAGTTAGCAGTGGCAGTGCTATGGGCAGCATGATGCAACATATAGAGAGGGAGTTGCAGTACAGATGCAGCAGTGACAGTGGCAGTGTCATGGGCAGCAGTAAAGATTGTAGTAGCGCAGTGGATGAAGGGAAGCAGGTCGATCATCAGTGGCGCAAAGAACCGATGATGTTGATCAATGTGATACTTCTACTGGGAAGTATTACTAGAGCAGATTCCTCGCTAAGACAGAGTTTTGAATTTTGGGTAGCATCGGATGTGCTCTAGCTCCGAAATTTTGTGGAGGGGCTAGAACACATGAGATATCCAAGACCCAGAAATCGTTTGGACAAATTCCACCCGGAGTGCATGTTATTCAAATAATTAATTATTTTTAATGGTGCCTAAGTTAAAACTTAGGAAATTAAAATAATTAAAGTGAATTAATGTAAATATGGGTGAGAAGCTTCTAAGAGATAGGATCAATGTAATATTCCTAATTAGCCATGGTTAATTGGAATATTCGATTTTGTTCAATTTTTGCCTTCTATAGTTATTTGTAAATAAAAAAAAGTGAGGAAGGGGGACATAACTCACTTTTAGAATAAAAAGTCACTTCCTAGTAGCACAACGTTGTGACTTAAAGGGGGAGCCAAGGGGGACGCAGAAATAGAGCCCACACAGACACATGGAGGAACTGCGCAGGAAGGAAAAAACACGTGGCAAGAGGGGAATCACGCAGGAGGAGGTGAGCCTTGGGATTAAGAGAGGCAAGGGCTATAAAAGAGAGAGGAACCCCCTCATTTGGATCATTCAGTTATGAGAATTTGTGATAGTAATTTCGACTTAGAGCACGCTGGCTGTTTAGTTAGTCTGTGTTGACCACTACTGGTCAACTACCCATGCAGTACACCTCCTTCCTGTTGGCAGAGAAGGATAGCTCCTGAGCGACATGTCCGTGCCAGCCTACAGTCATCGACAGCTTGATCATTTTTGTTGTAAACCCAGTCTGCATGTTTGAAATGTAAATAATCTAAGCAGATCAGGGTCATGTATGTAAAGTTGCCTAGGTGGACCTAACTTTCTAATGACGATCTGCGTCCCGGGAGGTTTTTAGTCTCACCGATCCATGGATCGGCAGAGTTTTCCTTCAAACCCAACCCCAAAGCCGGGATGCATTTCGTTATTAGGACTTTAGGAGAATCCTAGCGTGTTACTCTGCTAGATTATAGTTGTGTCGCAGATCTGGGTGGTCTATGAGGGTCTATGTTAAAGTGGATTCATCCCTTTGAGATGTAAATTGTAAAAATTGTAAAAAAAATCATGATGAAATGTGTCTTGAGGGTTGAAAATGTTGTAAATCCCCTCATGAGTCCTAGGTCCTAGGTGCTAGGTGATGATTCCAACGGCTGGGTTTGATGATCCGTCTTAAAATAAATTTAAATTTTTTTTTTTTTTTTTTTTTTTTTTTAATGAATAAAAATAATAAATTCATATATAAAAAAAAAAAAAAAAAAAAAATTAAAAATTTAAAAATTTAAAAAAAAAAATAAAAAAAAAAATTTAAAAAAAAATAAATAAAAAGCATAAAGCAAAAACCCTAAGCAATAAAATAATAATATTTTTGTGGATCACCCAAAACTAGCCGTTGGGATCATTTCCTTTATGTAGGGTCTTAGGAGGTCATTTTCAGTTTTATCTGATCTGTGAGTCTGTACTGAAAGCTCTCTTGTAAACTGATTTCTGATTAATAAAAAGACTTTGGGGTTTCAAACTGGCTGGTGTTACTCTCTGGAACTGCTGTGAGGTGTTTGAATTTCTGCATATTTCAGTTTTTCAACAGTTAAAATAGCTGATTTTTTTCAGAGCATTGTGAGCACAGGTATCTTGCTCACGTGCTAGGGTCTGAATGCTGTAGGGTTTCTGGAAAATGGCAGGTATCTCCATTTTCTTCTGAAATCTAGCAGCATCTCTTGCCCTTGTTTGCTGATGTTTTCTTGAGGTGTGCAGGAAACTTTAGGGTGAAGGCTATTTGTGGGCGTTTGGGGAAGTTCTGGGCTGAACCAGCCGACTCCCACAGGCTGTTCTGTGCAGAGCCAAGCTGATTGTGCCCCGGGTTAATCTGTTAAAGTTTATTGCATGTTTTACATTGAGAAATTTTTTCTGATTTACAGTGAAGTTCACAGTGAATTTACTTCTGATATTTCAAGAACATTACTGTCATTACTGTTAAATCTGGCTGTTCCAGAGCTTTAAAATTTTGATTTGAGGCTAGTTTTGAAGGGTTCCACTTTAAACTCTCGCATATATCGTTGTGTGGCTGTAGCAGGGGTTAAGCACTGAATTTTGAAGGGGACAACACCAGTAAACTACACTACGGGTATCGTACAAGGAGTTGGTCGTTGTATTGAAGTTTACTGCGCTGTCTTGTATGCCAGGTTCCACTGTTTCCTTACTGCTGTAGCCTCTGTCAATAAATATGAAATGATTGTGTAGGTTCCGGCTTGAGGTTAATGCATTATATTTCCATGTAAATGCCAATTTCTGAGCACAATATTATCCATGAATTGCTGATTTGAGGTCTGGTCTGCATTCTTTGGCACTGTACGTACACCTGAGACAAAACATCATAAGTTACACCTTCAGGAATGTGCCATTGAGTTAATAGACAAAACACGCCAGTGACAAGTTGAACCAAAACTCAGTAATTTATTGGGAAAATCTGTGCGGCTGCGTTGAAGTGATTTATTGCCGCCGTCGTGGTTTAGATTTGCTCCCATCAAGGCGCGGTTTCTTTCAAGTCAAGGTCGTTTTTTTTTGTGGTTTCTGGGCATTAATTTTGTTGCTTGACTGCCAGCATCGTGTGTGAGTCCATCTGCGTCCAGCAGTTTGGGTGTTTTATTCATGTGAAAGCCGATTGCATGAGATATCAGTTCGCCCTGTCACCAAGCATCTTTTCCGCATCCCTGAGGTCCGTTTCCTTGTGTTTTGTTTGGCTGTCAGCGTGAAGGGAACACGTATTTCCCTTTCAAAACCCAGCATTCAGCTGACTTCCTTCACGCATCTGGTTGTTCCCACTTCGTTCAGCCCCGTCCTGTCTGGCAAACCCTTCGCTGTTCGAGTTTTCTTCACGTGGTTACTCCTTGAGCTTGGCCTCTTCTAAACCCAATTGCTTGACTGCGATATTCCTGTGCGTGGAGAGCCCATTTTTAACTTACGCTTTCGTTTAGGTTAGGGTTTGCAAATGGTAATTCGGGTTAGGTTAGTGTAGATTGCAAGTAAATTTTAATTCTTTTTGTTTTAGAAGTTTGGTCACGTGTTTTTTTTTTTTTAATTTCATAGATTCGTCCAAATAAAAAATCGTGAAAAATATTTTGGTTTTTTTTTAGTTTTAGTTCTGTATAGTTTTAGATTAATTTTGTAAAAGTTTTCATTTAGTTTCTCTTTTTTTAGACTTAGATTTATTTTCTTTGTATAGTTTTCATTATGTAGATTTATTTTAATGTTTAGATTTAGATATAAAAAAAAAAAAAAAAAATAATAATAAAAAGATTTTTTGGCTTTAATTTTTTATAGTTTTGTCTTTAGAATAGATTTTAGATTTTAAATTCAAAAAAAAAAAATAAAAAAAAATAAAAAAATAAAAAAAAATTTGGAGAATTTGCCTTCATCACCTTCAGTTGCTTGTCATTATATATCTTTCGTGCTGAGATCTAAATGCAAAGCAGATATTTGGTTTCACCTTTTTTTTAAAAGCAATTTATTTCTCTTGGTTTGCTGGATATCTTTATTGGACGAACTTTGTGTTTTACTGAATATTTAAAGCATTGCTCTCTTTTCTCTGACGATCGTTGTCCGTGGTTCATGTTATTATATCATCCAGTTAGTAATCATTTAGATCTTTTAAGGCACTGGTCTATCAAATTAACAAAACCATTTTAGTGCATCTCGTCTCCCGGCCCAACTGTTTGGCAGTTGGCCTTCATTTTCCCTCAGGGTCTACCCCCCTTAGCCGTGTGAGACAGGCTTAAACGGAGAGACCGGGGATCAGAGTGACAGCCCCCGGTCTGAGCGTTGTCGTGTCAGTTTGCGCGACAACATTTTTTGGCGCCGTTGCCGGGGATAGAGTTTTTCTGTCCTTGGTCCTTGTTTTTCAAGCTTTCCCGTGCTTAGCTTCTTGTTCAAGTGGCGACTCCATTTCCTTTATTACCTGCGAGAGTGTACACTAGAAGACATCCAGGCAGTCTGTGCAACCCCACTCCGGATCCTGAAAAGGTTTACAGGGTGCGATCACACAAACTCGCTTCTCGTGCACTCCTTACAAATCTTGGACAAGAAGCCCTTTCTGACGTTCATCTGCTCTTTAGGGGTCAGGTTAGGCGCAACACCATGAGTCTGTTGGGTCCTTGTGATTTCTCTAACATTCCTGGAGCCCCCAATGATATTCCATCTGTTGGGATAGACAAATTGCCTAGCTTTCATGGAGATAATGCCATTACTGTTAATTCCCATTTGCGAGATTTCAACATATGGATGGCTAAGTACGCTAGATCTCCTGATTTTGATCATGAGGATGTCAGGATGACCCTTTTTATCTTGACTCTAGGAGGTGATGCTCATGACTGGTTTACAGAAAAACCTCCTAATTCTTTTGACTCTTTACAATCAATCATTAATTCATTTAGAGAAAAATATGGAGATAAAAGAGAGGGACGACATCTTGTAAGAGCTCTTACTCTGATGAGAAAGAGAGAAGACGAAACTGTTGAGGAATTTAATAGAAGGTTTAATAGCATTATTAAAGAGCTACCTCAAGATTATAAACCTTCAGATAAAACTCTCCAGGATTTTTATATTGATGCCTTTGGTCCTGAGCCATCTTATGAGTTAAGGCGTGCTAAACTTACTGATTATCGAGCTTGCCAAACCTTAGCTGTAGAACTTGAGAAGGACAAGGCAGCTTCTGGGAAGTCTGAAATCCCAGGTTATGACAGGGCTGCTACAAAACTGAAGGAAACTAAGGGAAAAGCAGCCCAAGAGCCTGAAAATGAACTTGTTCTCAAATTGCTTCAGAAAATTGAAACCATGGAAATTAATCATAACAAGGAGATAAACACTTTGCAGAATAGGTTAATTCAAATGGAAAGAGCGCAACCGCAAAATTTTCAGCCTCGAAATAATAATAACAGAAATAGTAACTGGCAAAGAAAGGGTCAAACTAGTGAGCAGAGGCCCCCTAATCCGTTTACCAATCTGGTGGATGATGCTCCTCCCTACTGTCGTGCTTGTGCTGATTTTCACGAAGAGTCCTCTTGTTCCATTATCAGAAGACTTCTCGATAATGGAATGCTTGGGACAGGTGAGCGAATAAACGTAGTAGGGAGCAAGTTCCCTTTGCCCATGAATGATTGGATAGAGGTTAAGGAAAGGAGCTATGATGTTGTGAATCCTCAATCCGCTTTTAGCATAAATAACCTTGAAGACGAAGATGACATTTTGGCTAGGTTATATGGTGAGAAACCTTCTCCTGAGAAAATTCTGGAAATTGCTAGAGATAAGGGTTTGACATACCAGAGAAGGGATAAGGATCAGAGCGGGATTCAAATTCCTCCTCGAACTTTAAACCCTGGTATAAATTCGGGAATAGATATCGATTTGGGGAGTTGGTTTAATAATGCTAAAATCTGGGTTCCCGTCTCTGAGATCGCTAAGATCCCTTCCCAAATAGACAAATTACTAAAAGCAATTCAGGGTCCTCAAGTCAACGCTTCTCAGCAGAAGATTCGTGAGGTTGACTATCATGATGCTCCTATTTATCTGCAAAGCGTAGATGCTGATAACAAGGATCATCAACCCTTCTTTATCACCTTATTAGTCAATGGGTATAAATTGAATAACTGCATGTTGGATTCAGGCGCATCTGCTTGTGTTATGACTAAAAGGGTTATGGAACAGCTTAACTTAAGAGTTTCCAGACCCTACTATAATATATGCGCCATGGATTCTAAGAAGATCGAGGTACATGGTTTAATCAAGGATTTGCAAGTTCATCTTTCGGTCTACCCAGACATCATGGTTGTTATGGATATTGTTGTCGTTGATGTACCTGATGCTTGGGGTATGCTGTTATCTAGGAAGTGGGCCTCTGATCTAGGGGGAAGCATTCAGATGAATTGGTCATATGCTATGATTCCTTCTCCTAGCGGTGACGGTTTTGTTAGACTGAATAGAGAGCCTGAGAGGAAATTTCATGTTGAAAATCCTAAAAAGCCTCATAACGAGATAATTAAAGAAAAATCTGACATCGGGAACTATGCTATCATGTCCAATTTCATAATTCCTCCCGATGATGAGATTAAAGATCTTAAGGATGAAGTCTGGTATATGTATTTCGATGGTGCGTTCTCTAGTCATGGTAAGGGTGCTGGGATTGTGCTTAAGTCTCCCCTTGGTCACGTATTCAAGTTTGCCTATCGTCTAGAATTTGAAGCAACCAACAATGTCGCTGAGTATGAAGCCATATTGTTGGGCCTTGAATTGGCCAAAGCTTTGAAGATTAAATTGCTTAACATAAAGGGGGATTCCGATCTGGTTATCATGCAGCTTAAGAACAAATTCACATGTAGAAATCAGAGATTAAGAAACTATCGAAATGCTGTGTGGGATACTATGGAGCACTTCGATGCCCTTAACCTTGAAGCAATTTCTAGAGAGCTAAATAGTTCGGCAGATGAACTTGCCGTAGCTGCTAGCACTTTCCAGTTGTCTGATGAGTTAATCAACGATAAAATTAAAATGGAGATAATATTCAGACCATCTGTCCCAGACAACTCAGAGCATTGGCAAGTTTTTAATGATGAAAAGCAAGTCGTTCGTTTTCTCAATAGTTTAGACGAGTTTGAGGATTTCCGGCTAGTTTCTGGCGAGGATGGGTCTTTAGATCAAGGACATATCATAAATCCCACTCCCAGAAATGTAGTTGCCTTAGAGCAATATTTTGATCGGCATGATGCCACGAAGCTGAGAGAAGAAGACAAGTTGGACCCAGGCGAGTACCTTGAAGTTAACATTGGTACTTTTGAAAGTCCGAAAATGGTTAAAATCGGTAAAGGTACTAGTCTGGAGGAAAGGAAAAAGTTAATTGGTTTACTTCGTGAATATCGAGATGTTTTGGCTTTTTCCTATGATGAGTTGAAGGGCTACAGGGAAGATATTATGGAGCATACTATTCCCTTAAAGGACGAAAATGCTAAACCTTTTCGGCAGAAACTTAGGCAGATTAATCCTAAGTTAGCCCCTCTGGTCCAAAAAGAACTTGCGAAGATGCTTGCAGCAGGAATCATCGCTCAAACTAGGCATTCGACATGGTGTTCGAATTTGGTGATTGTCAGGAAGAAGAATGGTACAATAAGACTTTGTGTCGATTTTAGAAACCTTAATCTAGCGTGCAAAAAGGATAATTACCCTTTGCCAAAAATGGAAACTTTGTTGCAAAGAGTAACTGGGTCTGGGATGATGTCATTGCTAGACGGTTTTTCGGGGTATAATCAAGTTTGGGTTAAGAAGGAAGATCGACACAAGACCACATTCACAACACCATGGGGCACTTTTGAATACATCAGAATGCCATTTGGGTTAACAAACGCTGGAGCTACTTTCCAGAGGGCCATGGATTATGCCTTCAAAGGATTAATCGGGGAAATTATCGAAATTTACCAAGACGATCTTACTGTTTTCTCTAAAGATGGTATCAGCCATATAGATCATCTTAGGAAAGTTTTCGATAGATGCAGAGAATATGGGATCTCTTTGAATCCGGCTAAATCTGTCTTTGGGGTAACTGAAGGGAAACTTTTGGGTCATATCATTTCTAAGGAAGGAGTCAAGGTCGATCCTGAACGTGTTGAAGCAATTCAAAAGATTCCTCTCCCGCACAACCTCAAGTCCCTTCAGTCTTTCCTTGGAAAGATAAATTTTATTAGGAGATTTATCCCGAATTATGCGGAAATAGCTAAGCCCATTCAAAGTCTTCTGAAGAAAGATGTGAAATTTGTCTGGCAAGAAGAGGGCAAAAGGGCTTTCCAAGAAATCAAGTCTGCTATCGCGAAGGCTCCTGTCCTTGTTAGTCCTGATTACTCCAAAGATTTCATGATTTTTTCTTTCGCTTCTGAGGATACCATTGCCGGTGTCTTACTTCAAAAGAATAGAGAGGGTCACGAGCAGCCTATTGCTTTCATGAGTAGAGCACTTCAAAACTCTGAGTTGAAGTACAATACCATGGAGAAGCAGGCCTATGCCCTGGTCAAGTCTCTCAAGCATTTTAAAACTTATGTGGGTTATTCTAAGATCATTGCTTTTGTCCCACATTCTGCTGTTAAGGACATATTAACTCAAACTGATTGCTTAGGGACTCGTGCTAGGTGGGTTACTAAGATACAGGAGTATGATTTAGAAATTAGACCCACCAAGCTGATCAAAGGCCAAGGATTAGCTCAAATGTTAACTGAAAGTAATGAAAAGACTCTTGGTTTGTTCTGCCTTGACGATCTTTCTTCACCAGAATTAAGAAGGTTAGCTGAGCATGAATGGTATCAGGACATAGTTTACTACTTAACAAATCTTGCTTGTCCTAACCACTTAGTCGCTCATAGAAGAAGGGCTCTTAGACTAAAAGCCACTAAGTACTGCCTTATGAAGGATGGCCTTGGATGGAGAAATCCTGAGGGCATAGTGCTTAGGTGTGTTGACGATATTGAGTCCAAAAGATTAATCTCCGAATTTCATTCAGGATTTTGTGGTGGTCATTATGCCGCTAGAACTACTGCCCACAAAATCCTGAGAGCTAGCTATTATTGGCCTTCGATTTTTTCTGATGTGCACAAGTATGTTAGATCTTGTCAAGCCTGTCAACTGTTCACTGGGAAACAGAAGCTGGCTGCCCTTCCTCTACAGCGTGTTATTGTAGAGGCACCTTTTCAGCATTGGGGTCTGGACTTCATAGGGAAGTTCCATGAAAATTCTAGCAATGGCTACTCTTGGATTTTGACTGCTACTGATTACTTCACTAAATGGGTAGAAGCCATTCCTGCTAAGAATGCCACTGAAAAGGTGATTATGGATTTCATTGAGAATAACATCATTACTAGATTTGGTGTCCCCGCTAAGATCACTACTGACAATGCCAAGGCTTTCAGTTCTTCAGAGTTTACATCTTTTTGTTTCAAATATGGCATTGTCTTATCTCATTCGTCGAATTACTATCCTCAGGGTAATGGTTTGGCTGAATCAAGTAATAAAAATCTCATAACCATTATCAAGAAAATAGTAGGAGATAACAAGAAGTCTTGGGACAGCAAAATCAAGTATGCTTTGTGGGCAGACAGAATTACTAAGAAGAAATCTACTGGTAAATCTCCCTTTGAATTGGTTTATGGCTTGGATGTTACCTTACCTGTGCACCTAAAATTGCCAGCCTATCAGCTTCTCCAAAATTTTTCCACTGATAAAGATGTTGTTCAGAATAGGATAGATCAGATTGTGGAATTAGATGAGACACGTCGGACAGCTTTTGAAAATATATGCAAAAATCAATCTAATATTAAGAAAAGCTTTGATAAATGCTCTAGATCTAGATCTTTGCAGGTTGGAGATATGGTTTTACTTTGGGATCGCAAAAATGAAAAACCAGGAAAGCATAAAAAGTTTGACAGCTTGTGGTTGGGACCGTACATCATTAGAGATATAGCTGGACCAAACTCATTCCACTTGAGCAGATTGGATGGTGAACCACTTCATCTACCAGCGAACGGCCAAATGCTCAAGCTGTTCTTCAGAGATGATATCTGATGCCATGGGGCATCTTTTGTATTGTATTTCTATCCCTACTCCTTGTCTTTTCAGCATTTTATTTCTGTTTTTAGGATTAGATTTACTTTTCATGTTATTAGTTAGTCAATAAATGAAGAGCTTTTATTTTTCCTGTACTTAATGCATATGATGATTTGGGAATGGACGCTACTTATTTTTATTTGTGTGTTGTATGGATGCAGATTCTGGATTCTCACGTTCCTACCAGTGCAGCAACGTGTCCCCAAGTAGAGCCAGATGTTGACCACTACTGGTCAACTACCCATGCAGTACACCTCCTTCCTGTTGGCAGAGAAGGATAGCTCCTGAGCGACATGTCCGTGCCAGCCTACAGTCATCGACAGCTTGATCATTTTTGTTGTAAACCCAGTCTGCATGTTTGAAATGTAAATAATCTAAGCAGATCAGGGTCATGTATGTAAAGTTGCCTAGGTGGACCTAACTTTCTAATGACGATCTGCGTCCCGGGAGGTTTTTAGTCTCACCGATCCATGGATCGGCAGAGTTTTCCTTCAAACCCAACCCCAAAGCCGGGATGCATTTCGTTATTAGGACTTTAGGAGAATCCTAGCGTGTTACTCTGCTAGATTATAGTTGTGTCGCAGATCTGGGTGGTCTATGAGGGTCTATGTTAAAGTGGATTCATCCCTTTGAGATGTAAATTGTAAAAATTGTAAAAAAAATCATGATGAAATGTGTCTTGAGGGTTGAAAATGTTGTAAATCCCCTCATGAGTCCTAGGTCCTAGGTGCTAGGTGATGATTCCAACGGCTGGGTTTGATGATCCGTCTTAAAATAAATTTTAATTTTTTTTTTTTTTTTTTTTTTTTAATGAATAAAAATAATAAATTCATATATAAAAAAAAAAAAAAAAAAAATTAAAAATTAGAAAATTTAAAAAAAATAAAATAAAAAGCATAAAGCAAAAACCCTAAGCAATAAAATAATAATATTTTTGTGGATCACCCAAAACTAGCCGTTGGGATCATTTCCTTTATGTAGGGTCTTAGGAGGTCATTTTCAGTTTTATCTGATCTGTGAGTCTGTACTGAAAGCTCTCTTGTAAACTGATTTCTGATTAATAAAAAGACTTTGGGGTTTCAAACTGGCTGGTGTTACTCTCTGGAACTGCTGTGAGGTGTTTGAATTTCTGCATATTTCAGTTTTTCAATAGTTAAAATAGCTGATTTTTTTCAGAGCATTGTGAGCACAGGTATCTTGCTCACGTGCTAGGGTCTGAATGCTGTAGGGTTTCTGGAAAATGGCAGGTATCTCCATTTTCTTCTGAAATCTAGCAGCATCTCTTGCCCTTGTTTGCTGATGTTTTCTTGAGGTGTGCAGGAAACTTTAGGGTGAAGGCTATTTGTGGGCGTTTGGGGAAGTTCTGGGCTGAACCAGCCGACTCCCACAGGCTGTTCTGTGCAGAGCCCAGCTGATTGTGCCCCGGGTTAATCTGTTAAAGTTTATTGCATGTTTTACATTGAGAAATTTTTTCTGATTTACAGTGAAGTTCACAGTGAATTTACTTCTGATATTTCAAGAACATTACTGTCATTACTGTTAAATCTGGCTGTTCCAGAGCTTTAAAATTTTGATTTGAGGCTAGTTTTGAAGGGTTCCACTTTAAACTCTCGCATATATCGTTGTGTGGCTGTAGCAGGGGTTAAGCACTGAATTTTGAAGGGGACAACACCAGTAAACTACACTACGGGTATCGTACAAGGAGCTGGTCGTTGTATTGAAGTTTACTGCGCTGTCTTGTATGCCAGGTTCCACTGTTTCCTTACTGCTGTAGCCTCTGTCAATAAATATGAAATGATTGTGTAGGTTCCGGCTTGAGGTTAATGCATTATATTTCCATGTAAATGCCAATTTCTGAGCACAATATTATCCATGAATTGCTGATTTGAGGTCTGGTCTGCATTCTTTGGCACTGTACGTACACCTGAGACAAAACATCATAAGTTACACCTTCAGGAATGTGCCATTGAGTTAATAGACAAAACACGCCAGTGACAAGTTGAACCAAAACTCAGTAATTTATTGGGAAAATCTGTGCGGCTGCGTTGAAGTGATTTATTGCCGCCGTCGTGGTTTAGATTTGCTCCCATCAAGGCGCGGTTTCTTTCAAGTCAAGGTCGTGAAGTGTCTGAATGGTGTTGCCGTTTGTTGCCTCCCATGCTTTGATCCACGCTTGTCAACTCTGCATTATTTTGCTGGGTCTCTGCCTGATTTGCATGTGGCTGTGGATCCTTGTTGGCTGCTCTATTTTCCTTCTGATTCTTTGTTTCAACTTCCTCTATGATGTTATCATCCTCTTCTGCTCCTGTTTTTTCCTCTTCTGTTACCGAAGGGGCTTTCTTTCGTGCTGTTCTCCTCCTTAGGACTTCATCTAAGTTCTGCCATCCTTTGTGCTTCCTTTGTTGTGGCTTGCTCTTGCTGGAACATGCATTGAGCAAATGACCTGTTTGTTGACATCCCCTGCACCTGAATGCTGTGTTCTCATAGTCCAAAGGTTGTTTCCACTGGATATTGTTAAAGTTCAGGATGATGCTTTCGGGTAATCCTTGGCTGAGATCTACCTCGACACATATCCTAGCAAAAGTAAAAATTCCTTTTAAGTGTCTATCTGTATCAATCTTTAACATTCTTCCAAGAGTATTCCCTATAAGTGATAAGGTCTTGAAATGCCAAAAGTGTATTGGGAGGTTATGCAACCTTACCCATACTGGCATCCTTGATACCACCATAGTATTGACATCAAACTCTGGAAACCATGGGGTGATAAATAATCCCGCATTGCCCCAGAACCATGGTCCTTCACTGAGAACTTTTTCCTTCTCTTCGTCTACGTTGAATACTACTATGAAGAAACCCTTCGAACATAGGTGGATCTGGCAGTTTTTTGTCCAGACCGTGTGAATCCATTGGTACAAAGCCTCAGTTTTAGGCCAGAAACCGTTAAATCTACAAATAACAACATTTTTTTCCAGATCTGAAAAAATGCACTTTACCTCTGGAATATCCAGCAAGATGGATGGACTCTCTGGCATTTGATCCACGATATACTGCCCTGGAGGTATACTGGCCTCTGTGGTTTCTTTCCCCTTTGAAGGGTCTTTCCCTTTGGCTGCGTCTCGGTAGTTTCCTGTAGATTTTGAGGTAGCACCCTTGGATCCGCCTCTCAATCGGTGACTGAGAATAATGGTTGAGTCCCTTTCAATCTTGTAATACTGGAGGGAGTGATGCTCCTGCATGCATATCCCTGAAAAGATTAGGATTTGGAGAGCGGCTGGGATTCCTAGTTTTTCCTGGATTTCTTTTTTAAGTTCCAATACACTCCACTGTTCCCAGATCTGTACACAGATGTGCTTGCCTTCCGTTGTTCTGATGAATATTTGTTTCAGTTTTGTGTTTGCCTTGCGCAGATCCCGTTTTGTGGTTTTGTGATCTAGATCTGGCGAGATCTGCCTAGAGCTGGCACGATCTGGTACCTCCCCCCCGGATCTTCTGTATTTGTCCCCATCCAGCAGCCTGGAGATGGTATGATCTGGTATTTCCCTCCCGGATCTGCAAGGTCCGTTGTTTGAATGCACCAACGTGATGGCTGGAGCCCAGATCGGCGCTGCAAAACGCATAAGCGTCTCCATACGCCGCAAAAACGGATCAATATTTCCAAGCCGTAGCAGATCTACGGCCCTACCTTTCGAAACCTGCCCCTGGTCAACAGATCTAACCCACAGAGCAACGAAAAGTGGCCTGAGGTCTGCCGGAAGGTTTTTCCTTCTATAGGCATAAATGTCTTTGCCGTGCCAAAAAAATGCATCCACGCAGGAAGCCGCATCAGTACCAATCATAAAAACCTGTTGGTTTGGGTTAACAAACTCTGTGCCTGCGTTTTCTGATGTCCCCCAGAAGTGTGCTCCCTGCGTCCAGCGAGATGGAAAGCACCCCAGTCGCTTTGAATCGTCGAAAAACCTCTCCTTAGCAGATCCGCCCCAGTGCCAAAAGGGAACAGCGTTTCCAGCGAAACCAGCAACCAGGCGATGAGCCGGTCCATTGTTTATCAGAACTCTTGAAACCCTGACGGCGCATCCAATCTCCTCAGAAACCCTAAGACTCTGATATGCCTCCATCGCTCTCCTCTTTCCTTCCAACCACGTTTTCATTATTTCTTATTGTATTTACCCTTATGGTTTTATTGTTATACGTTGCATCATTATTATTTGTATCTCTTTGAGAATTCTGGGCTATTATACCACTTGGATGTTTCTCTTATACTCTTAGACAGAGTCTGGAAAGGGCCAGGTAGCCTCCGGATCTTGTCCTCTCTTCAGAGGCGACATATCTGGCAAATGCCCTCCTAGTCCATCTCTGGTTGGAGTTTGCTTGAGTTTGGGGTATATTCCTAATAAGGGATATTACAATCAAGTCTAATCTAATCTTAACTATTGATTAGAGATTAGATCACGACCATTGATTTCTCAACAGGAAAAGTATAAAGGAAGGCTTGGGGTCAGTTGGAGAACACACACAGTGAGAGAAACACTTGAGCTAAATTGAACTTCTGGGGCGTGGTTTGCTGAGAATTTCGGAGTGAGGTTCTAGTGCAGAGAGGGGCCATCCGGCAGTGGGACTTTTGTCCAAGGTTGAGAATACATAACAGAGAGGCAGAGCAGCACCAGGGAGAGGCAACGCAGCTCCAGGAGGGTGACGCAGAGGCTGGATGGCTGAGGCAGTCACATAGAGGCAACACTAGGGTTTCTGTGAGGCAAATCGGGCATTAGTGCAGCAGATCGATTATTGAGCCAAGAAGTCTCACTGGGAGGGTGACACAACTCCTAGAGGAGGTGACATAGTTGCAGCGCAGAGCTGGGAGTAGCCATCATTGCACAACACTGGGGACAATGCAGTCACCTGTGGGGTTTGTTCATCCAGTTGTTTGATCCGACAAAATATCTATCTCTGGATAGAGGTACTTTTGTCGGGTGTATTCTTTGTTGGGTGAGCCGTATTTGGCACCCTAGTTTTATTCAGAAATCTGTTCAATAATAAAACTCTCATATTTTTTGCACTGGTTTTCCCACATTAGGTTTTTCCAGGGACGTTTAGTCCAAAAATAAGTGTGTCCTTTGTGTGGTTGTCTCATTTATTTTTCAGTACTTGATCTGTATATTGGTGTAGGCTGCAGTGTATTTGCATTAATATTTTTTGAATAATTTTGGAAATAACTTGTTATGAAGAACACAAGTAGGTAATGCAAATCAATTTACTGCAGTAGGATTTCTGACATGTTCGATTAAGAAATTTTCACACCATACTTCCAAGCCTAGGAAGTAATGCATCTGCCCCAAATCCTTCATATCAAATTATGCTTCCAGGTTCCTCTTGCAGTCTTCTATGAGCACTGGTGACCCAGTCAGGAAGAGGTCCTCCGTATACAATGCTAGGATGTGGCTCATCCTCTACCATTAAATAATAGAGGTTGGGATCTGCGTCACTCCTGGCAGGTCCCGTTTGCTGCAAGTAGCTGTTAATCCAACCATGCCATGCTCTGGGAGCCTGTTTGAGCTTGTATAGAGCTTTCTTCAGTTTGAACACATATGTGCCCCTCTCGTGTGTCTCAATTTCCTCTGGCTATTCTATATATACCTCTTCCTCTATCACCCTGTTCAAGCAAGCTGTCTTGATGTCTATCTGGTAAATCTTCCATCCCATCTACGCTGCTAGAGATATAACCGACCAAATAGAAGCATATCTGGGAACTCTGCACGTACCCCTTTTCCACGAACTTATTCTTATACTTCTCCACCCTTCGATTTGTAGCATACTTGATCTTATAGATCCATCGAGAGCCCACAACTGACCTATCCTTAGGCCTCGATACTACCTCCCAAACATCATTTGTCATGATGGAGCTATACTCTTCCACCATGGAATCTATCCACACCTGATGTTTTGCAGCCTCTTGATAGCTGGAAGGTTCTACTACCTATGCTACTAATGCTTGGTACCTGTCTAGTTGCCTGTGTTCTCTCTTGTTCATCCTAGGAGCTCCTACGAACTCCTCTGAATCTCTCAATATCTGATGAACTTCCCTGCTAGTTTGATCATTAGTGGTGGGAGGATCGACCAACTCCTCATCCTGCCTCTGTTGCTCCCTTTGCTTCAAACTCACAATATCTTTTGCACTTGAGGTTGTGCTCCCACTAGTAACTGTACTAGATCCCTGTGACTGTCATTACAGGTGTCCCTGTGGATGCCCCTGCTGCTGGACTAATGGAGCTTCTACTGGCCCACTATGATCACCTTCTGACAACTTATGAGATTTCTTGAAGGCTTTGTCCTCCATAAACTTGACGTCCCGTATACCGACAATATTCCTACTACTAGGAATGTAGATCATGTATGCCTTAGTGGTTCCTCTATACCCAACGAAGTAGCCCTTCTCTACAGTCTAATCATACTTGGTTCGCTTCTCATTTGGTACATGGCAATAAGTTATGCTACCAAAGACCCTGAAGTGACTAACTTTTGGCTTCTTTCCTAAGAAGACTTCTTCTGGTGTTATCTTCCCCAATGCCTTGTGAGGAACCTTGTTCTGTATATACATAGTTGTGTTGCGGGCCTCTGCCCATAGAAACTTGGGGCAAATGTTGGTCATATAACATTGCCTTTGCAGCCCCAACTACAGACTTGTCCTTATGCTTTGCTGCCCCATTCTGCTGTGGATTGTATGGAGTTGTCCTATCCCTCCTAATGTCTTCCTGTGCACAGAAACTTGTGAAGTCACTATCTGTGTACTCACCTCCATTTTCTAAGTGAAGCACCTTGATTTTCTTCCCTATCACATTCTCTACTAGAGCCTTAAACTCCTTGAAGCAATTGAAGACCTCATCCTTGGTCTTCAAGAAATAGATCTAGGTTTTCCTGAAACGATAATCAATGAAGGTGACAAAATACTCGTACCCTTTGAGGGATCTAGTGGACATAGGACCACAAATATCTAAGTGTATAAGTTGTAACACACCATCTGATTTGCTGTCACTTCTTGGGAACACTGTCTTAGCATACTTCCCAAGTACGCACCCTTTGCACACATCATCGTGTTCTGTGCCTAATTCTGGAACACCTGTTACTATCTCCCTGAGCATTCTAAGTGCTCCATGTTGTAAATGTCCCATCCTCCTATGCCATAACTCATTCAGGTCTCTCCCATTGTTACTACCATTGCTAACTAGTTCCATTGGAGAGTTGAACTGCAACCTATAAAATATGTTGCTTTGTACCCCAATCTGTTTCACCTTCTTCCAATCTTGATGTTTGAGGAACACCTTCTCCCTACAAAGTGGACATCATATCCTTTACCTAGTAGCTAGGACACTGAAATCGGGTTTATACCTAGTCCCGACACATGTAATACATTTGTAACACTGGTGCTTGCTCCTGACTCCCTCTGAATGAAAATGGTATCTCTCCAACCTAGAGTACATTTGGTCCTGTTTCCCATTGTTATCTAAAAGCCAATCTCCTCCTCATTGTAGCTATAGAAATATTCTCTAACTCCTGTCATGTGAGTTGACTCTCCATTGTCTATATAGCAGACTCCCTGTGAAGCTATGCTAGATAGGCAAGCTATTTAAGCAAACTCGTCCTCCAATATGGAAGACAAATATGTAGCCTCTTGAATATTGAATCTATTTGCAGCGATACTGCAAGATTCTAAGAAATTTATTGAAGACATCCTGAGTATAATTTCGTGTGCTTTTTCTCTTCTTCCCAACACTGATCTTCTACTGCAAAAACTGTTGCAAACCAACTACGCCCAAATCTTCTCAACGAACTGACTGATCTCTCACCGAAACTGCTTCTCGACAACACCATTGCCTGCAAAACACTGCAACTGAGGCTTTTGCGAATTTTCTGCTACTTGCAAACTCAAATTGAACCCTGCCTCTACTAATTCACACTTCATGCTGGTAATCTGTGTAGTTCCTGAAATTTTGCCTAGAGACTCCCTTTGAAGCTGCAAAATTTCTCCCTCGTTATTGAGCCACAAATCTGTCTTCAACTCACTTTGATACCATGTGAAATTTTCACCATTACAACAACTGGAAATTATTCTTCTAATTGAATATTATTATGTGTAGTTTATTTTCTATTACGACAAACAACGAATAAAATCGCTACTACAATTTTCACCCAAATATAAAATGCACTGCGAAAAATAGACTGGAATTGAGAAAACTAGAGCGCACACAATAAAAATGACACCGTTATTTTTTGACAAAAGTCCTCGGAAAAACCCAATGTGGGAAAACTAGCGTAGCAGATGAGGGATTTTATATTATTATTTAGCAACAAAACTTGAGTACAATATCTGGATGCTAAACTGACAATCCTCTCCTGAGAAATCACTGGCAATATATCTGAGGGATTTTTTTTGAGAAATATAGGGTAGCTAGATTAGGTGATTTCTCTTACTTTGATAACTGTTTGTGACCTAATTTTACTTAACTTAATTAGCTTCTTCTTTCTCTTAATTATATTTAGTTTTCTTGTTAATAAACGACTACCAAATCATAAAGAACAATGAGAAAAGAGGACACAAAACAAGAGTACGCAAGATGTAGGCGATCAACGAGGGCCAAAACCTCTCCTCTCGAGAGGAAAACACACAAGAATTCTTCTCTTCTTATAGGATCTTCAAAATTCAAATGATGAATTCCAATACCCAAGACTCTTGACAAAGAACCCTCCAGGACCAACTCAACTTTTCTCCTTGATGAGATTTCTTTCAAGAAACTTCCTTAGTAACTTCGACCCCAACAGTTTCTTATGCAACTTCGACCCAACAATTTCTTCTACAACTTCTACCCAGTAGTTTCTTCTGCAGCTTCGACCCAACACTTTTTTCTACAACTTCGACCCAACAGTTTCTTTTGCAACTTCGACCCAGCAATTTCTTCTGCAACTTTGAACCAACAATTTCTTCTGCAACTTAGACCCTAGCAACTATCCAACACTTCGATTTTCCCAATAAATTTCCAGCACTTTGACTTTCCCAACAAATTTCAAGCACTTAGACTTTCCCAACAACCTTAGAAACCCTAACACAAGAGAGAGAGAAACCCAAAAACTTCGATGTTGCTTTTCTTCTTCTTATCCTTGATTTTCGTCATTTTCCAGCTTCTTTCTTGAGGAGATCAAACTTGCTTGTTGTGGGTTCAAATGAGGCTGAGTTCCTTCTTATACATAGGCTTTCCAAGGGTACAAATTGCTTCATTGAGGCCGATTTGATCTTTCATGTAGGCCGACTTGCTTGAGGCACCATGACAAGGTCTTGGAGGGTCTTTGACTCTAATTTGACTCAAATAATTTTTTCTTTACAATATGTAACATGCCCAAAAGGGTCTTTCATACATGACAAGAAATCTTATGACTTGTTGACTCAAATTCAAGCCCTAGAAGCACTCAATGGGTGCTTGACCTAAAAATAAATTTCCCTTGAGCATGAAACCCATGCCTCAAGAATGACAATAATAGATTTATTTTTCTCTTTACAATAAATACATAAAATCATGATTACATATGTCATTATGAAGATCGAACATAGTTACATTTCAATACTCCCTCTTAACTAGAGAGGTATTCATAATCGATACAAGGTACTTGGACATTCTCGAATTGAAGAATTCTCATAAGAGTCGTCGAATTGGTAAGTTGTCTCATAAGCTATCTTATCAACTTATACCAGAGCATCCTATCATACCAACCAACATTGTCACATAGCAAGGCCTTGACTAACAACTCTATCTCTCCACAAGATTAGAGCACAATGCTGGCGAGACCAATGACTGACAAACACCATCATCATTGTCTCTTAAGGCACATACCCCACTCGGGTGTTCACAGGGTATGTCCTTTTAGGACAATTCCTATCTTGGAATAACACATCCTCAAGGAATTTCCTCTTCAACTACTCTTACATCTTGGATGCCCTACCACATCCTCAAAGAGTATCGAAATCAATCTCAGATACTTACCCAATCCTCCATTCTTTCTTCACAATATGAAGACAAGAATGATGTGTCTATCTCTCCTCATGGCCTTCACTAAGACTTATGGCTATTAGTCCTAGTCTAGTGCATGACACATGAAGTAGAGAACCATATCTTTCACTCCCTCTTAACTAGGGACTTGTTCAACAACAACTCTTTGGTGGAGATCATGGTACTATTAGCTACTAGTAGACCTCCTCCTTTCGATGTCATGATCTTCATCTTTTTCATTATGGAGCCTTCATCTTGTAGTGCATTGGCCATCCATCACTTTCCTTCATGAACCATATCAGTCATGTCATCCTTCTTTTCATCGGAAAGTGATTTTCTAGTCGGATCTGGTTTTTCTTCATTCAATTACCTCTTCCAAGTCATGTTACTTTTAGGATCTTCCATCCATTAACATGAGTACAAGTTGTAGGTGACATCTACAGATCTCTTTCGATAACCCTGTATCAACCCAAACAAATGTTGTTCGAAAATTAAAATGAACATCAAATCAACATTAAATTTTATGATGGCCTTTCATCATGACATCTGCTTGCTTGCAACATCAACATCCTGCACATTTGTAAACACATTTCAAAGACATTCAATGTCAAGGGTCTCCTTTCTTTATAGACTTTATCAGAGTCTCCCTTCTCCATGGAGATGTCTTAGCCAATTCTTCTAGTCATAGGATGTTGATTACTTATCTTTTCTTACATGACTATAGTTGCATCTTTCACGATCTCTTCTTTCTTTCTTTAGATATTGCTCCTCAAGAGCTTCCATCCATAGTTCCTTCATCTTTGTCAACCACCTCATATTCCATATGAGGACGTATTATGTTGATTTCATCTTGTCAATATGTGAACCTTGCCTTCATGCATTTTTCCAAAGGAAGAGATCTCTTTTCTTCGATCATGCTCATGAGGTAGAGCATTCACCCATGCTACTTGCAACTATATGATGACATGACTTAATCTATTAAACATATACATACCTCTTTTATCGTTTCAATCATTTAGACTTCCTTCAACAACTTCCTTTCCTTGCTTGAAAGTTATTCAACCATGCTGTATTCATTTGTCACCGTACCATCATCCTTCTAAACAATGAATTCCATACAAGGTGGAATTCTCAGCGAGACGCTTTTTCCAAGAGAGGTGAAACTTATAATGAAGATTTCAATGGAGGATCTTAATTATCCTTATTCTGCAAATGCTCCTTCCTAATGATGATGATGTATGATGGGTTCTTTCTATATGCCCACAAGAATTCTTCTCTTCTTATAGAATCTACAAATGATGAATTCCAAGACCTAAGACCCTTGACAATGACCCCTCCAAGACCAAGTCATGTAGGCCGACTTGCTTGAGGCACCATGACAATGTCTTGGAGGGTCTTTGACTCTAATTTTATTCAAATAAATTTTTCTTTACAATATGTAACATGTCCAAAAGGGTCTTTCATACATGACAATGACTTTTATGACCTTTTGAGTCAAAGACAACCCCTAGAAGCAGTCAATGGGTCCTTGACCTAAAACAAAATTTCCTTGAGCATGAAATCTATGCCTCAAGAATGACAATACTAAATTTATTTTTCTCCTTACAATAAATACATAAAATCATGATTACATATGTCATTATGAATACCGATTGTAGTTACATATTTCAACAATTTTCTCTCTCTCTCCACAAGTAATCTTGGCCTGATCTGGTGCTACAATCTGCTCCCAATTTGCCTCTGCATCAACCACTACATAGGTTCTACATAGGCTGAAACTCACACTGCTTGGAATAGCTGCTATCTACCTCTGCTAACTGTCTCTGCCACTGAAAAGGATTCGTTGGCCCTCTGGACGAATTTTCCGGACACTCTACTATTGAATCGATTTCTACTCTGGTTGAGTCGAGCTACCTCCTTGAGGCTTTACACATCCCTTGCGCAACCCCTCTGTCAAATAAATCGACCTCTTTCTGTTGACTCTTCCGACACTGGAATATCCTATGATATCACTCTGTTGCTTCTTCTCAATCTCCGCCACTCGATCACTGCCTCAAATTCTTCCCTAGTTGAATCTCTGCTCCTTGGGAAATTCGATTTGCCTTGATCTTCCTCTCGTTCGACGTGTTTTCTCCATCCCCATCAACCTTCTCTTATAATCTCTCATTGGCTCATCAATGACCATGATTAGATCTCCATCAAGGGCTAAGATCATCTCAAACTCAATCTGTGTGAGTTTCTAGAGCATTATCACATTTCCTTAATTAATTCCTTTTAATTAACCAGTTTTCCTAAGTTAGACTTGTTGACCCTGCCGCCTACACCTACCTACAAGTCAGTGAGAAAAGCCTTCAACCCCACAAGGTGTGGTTGGTGGCAGGGAACTCAGAGAAGGGGCTGTCACACTGAATCCCTTCTCTCTCCGTTTAAGCTATCTCCTAGGTTAGCTAAGGGGGGTGGTCCCTAATGAAAAGTTAAGTTAAAAAAGAGATGTGAGTTTCTAGGAGAATTGTTAGAGTTAAATAGATTATTTCTTTAAGATTTATAAGCAAAAAACTGATATGAGCAATAACCATCATAAGATAAGCGTGAAATATATAAACAACCAGTGCCTTCCAAGTATTTGCTCTTTAAGAAATGAAATTGTATTTTGCTTAAAACAAAAGTAGAATGCTTCAAAAATTGAAAGCAAAGCAATCTTGAAATGGAGACAAAGATGACATGAAATAGTCAAAATGATAATCTACAATTAGTGTACAAGAACTAGATCAAGACATGCAAGTAGAACTCCATACTTGTCTAGTTAAAACAATGCTCTAGGTAGCAAATAAAATCCTTGAAAGCACAAGATATTGATCAAGAAAAATATTTAATTTAAATTTATGTGATCTTAATAAGCTAGAGGAAAGGAAACTCCCTCTTTCAAAATCGTTTGATGAGATCCTTGAGGCAAACCGATTGGGTCCTTCTATTCTTGATCTTGGGAGTTAGTTCGTCTATTGGAGAGCTACCCCACGCCCAAGTAAATCCTTCAACCAAATCTAAAGATCTCTACACACTTGGAAAAAGATGTTAGCAATCATAAGGGATTAGATTATACAATGGAGGAGAAGGCTAGAGATTTCACCAAAAATCTTCTAGTGCTCCTCTTCCTAGAGTATTTCTCTAACCCAAAAACCATACAAGATAGCTTGCATATGTTAATCCAAACAAGTGGCAAAATGATAACTAGCATAATCCAACATACATGTAGAATGTAAAGCACAAAAATTGAAATAACATCACCTCAAGAAATGGAAAGAGAACACCAACACAATAGTACCCCAAAGTCTCTTTTATTATATGAAAGATGAATTCAAATCTAGCAGAGTCTCTGCAAGCCCAACAGCTCGTTCTAAAGATGCAAAGATGAGAGTCAAAGCTCATTTAAATAGGCAAATGGGAGCCAATTCCAATGTGAGTGCAAGTGACAAGTGGAAGGGTGAAGATCCCAAGGCAAAAATGAATTTGCAAGTGGTTGCAAGAACTGTCCAAGTGTTGTAGATCACTGTTGTAAACTGCTCCCTAATTGGATGTGTATATCTCCCTTGAGAATTAGCGTTCATCCAACTGCCGGTTCACATTCTTTATGGCTGCCAAGTGCATATATAACTGAAGTAAATGGGAGACAAAATCCCACACAAATCTCCAACTAAAACCTGTGATTTGACACATCTGCAACCAAATACCAATGCTGCCAATCAAATCTGTGTATAGCTGCCAGCGTAGAGGTTGATCTGCTGTGCGTGTTTCTCTTGAAGATTAACGTGCCATATTTTTGCTGCCAGGTGTGAGTATGAGTGGAGATAAGGAGGAGTTTAACTCCCATCAATTTGCTGTCGTAAACTGCCACCAAACCAAAGTTTTGATTGCTGTGATAAATCCTCATTTAAATGACAGCTGCGTATTGTCTCTTGCTGGCCTGCGTTGACTGCTGTAGGTACCTTTTAGCTGGCAGCGTGGAGGCTAAGTGGAGTTTAATGCGTAGACAGTCCTCACAAAAGCTTGAGTTAACCTTACTTAACATTCCATCAAAGTCTATGCTGATTTTCTTTTGCTGCGTGGAGATATCTTTGACTAATGTGGATATTCCTTTGCTGTAGCTGTACGTGGAAGCTTCTTTTATCTTGTGCCTTTTATCAAACTAATGCGTAGGCTATAATTCTGTGGGGTCCCTCCAACTTCTTTTAACTTTTTCACCTTAGAATTTAATTAACATTTGATTTAAATTAAATCAAAGTCACTTTCTTGTACGTACTTGTCATGAGCTCATTGTGGGCCCCTTTGACTTTGACTTGAGCCTGTTGTACCTTATGAGGTGGGTCCCACATGCTTGCCACATCACCCTTTCATTTTTTTGATTTTTTTTTTTGATTTTTGCTATTGTCATTTGAAAAATCGGGAGGGACTATAAGTCATTTTTTGACCCCCAATGTGGGTCCTAGGATAATGCTAGGCCTCTGAGGAAGAATTTCTATTAGTCACATGCCCCAGACATTTCCTAAGGCTACTTATTTACATCATTAAATAGAAAATAATTAAAAAATCCAGTGTTGCGGGAAATTTTTAATTATTAAAAAATCTTACTTAGATCTAGCCAAATTCCACGAACTTTTTTGTGTGATCTAGTATGGTAATATACATCGACTCTAGACATTGAGATGTGTTAGGGGCTCAACCTTCAAACTGTCACCCCGACTTTGGGGTAAAAAATGAGTGAATAAACCTAGAAAATTATCCACCTCTGAAAAAGAAGGGTTAATTAACTGGATAAAAAAACACTCCAAGGTGTACTTGTTTGCTGATCGAGTCTCAACATCTTAGGCCTGTTAAAGACTCAAAAACTCATCATTACTAGGATCACATATTACAATTCCCCGTAGGGTGTGGAATCTGGGTACAAGAAAGATGATTAGAAGATAGAAGTAGAGTTAAAAAACTCTATTGAATGATGATATTTGATGGTACAAGTGTCATTTGGATCATCCTTGGGCATGGAGTCTTCATATAATCATCAGGTGCCACTCCATTGGTCAACAAGACTTAGGAAAAATTTAAATGATTGCTAATTAATTTAATTAAGGTATTGCGCAAGATTATCTCGTGAAACCTTTTATGGGTTTTGAATATCTTGTGTTCTTAGCCTATTTGAAACAAATTGGGACTAGAACACTTGTCCGATGCTATAAAAACTAACATCCTAGGCACTATAGCATTGGCTTGGACGTCAAGGAAGCGCTACACCAAGGAATAGAGACTCAACACTTCTGGAAAACACAAGTAAAAACTTGTGTGTAAGAGTTACCTTAGTACATTGAAGAGATGCAAGAGCCCTTTTTGCTGCTAGATTGGTCAACAAAGTCTAGTTAGGTTCACAAGCCTATCTCCAATATCTCAGGTCATCAAGAGGCTGGTCATGGCTAATCAAGTTCTAGCTAGAGTTTGCAAGACAAGTGTCTACGCTGACTTGACTAGGTGGGCCCTTCAATTCCTCCATGGTCAAGGCACAAGGAGAGATTGAGGAGGGTTGATGTAGCAACTATGAGAGAACCTTTAAAGCTTAGAAGATTTGTTATGTTACAAGGAAATAATGTTGATCTACAACATAATATTCAATATACCGTGAAATATATGTGTGATGAAGGCTCATGACATGGTATATTAATCTTTGGCTAAGATTATACTTTCTATTTCACAACTCCATGGTGTAAAAAGTATCTTTTCAAGATATAAAGCTTGAAAAATCAGTTAGTTAATTATGCCAAACTAAAACACAAAATTAAAAGGGATTTTGGTTTTTTATAAATAAAATGGTTGTTGAAGATGCCTTACCTTGTACCACAAAACTTTACCTTGAGATGCCAGGCTATGAACCACAATTTCTCTTAGGTCAATCTTGTATCTTCAACAGTGAAGTGGGCTTGGTCTTGAGAAGAGAATATTGCTTCCACTTATGTCTTAAGACTCTTGCACACCGTTTGATACAAATAGGGGTGGCCCCTAGCGTGGCATCTCTGATCCTCAGATCAACTATGTGGTGGGTACTATTTTTCTCCCGGTTGCAGCTACCTGCTAGAAGATTGGTCCAACTAACATCCAAATGACCCACCTACAATAAAAATGATGATGTAGACTAGCTCCTAGTCTACTCTTTCTGCATGAATATGTAGCTACTAGATGAATGTTCCCTCCAATTATTGTGTAATCTTACTTAGTGTGAACAAGTCTAATGTTAGAACTCAGTTACATCATCTTGCTAGTGTTCAGTGGTGGATTTTAGGCATTGATATATGAGTGAGGGTTTGGTTTCATTGCGAAGTTCTAGGCACAAGGTCATCTGATTGATATTTTTCCTATTTTGAAGACAAGTTGCACAAAAGTTGGTCTTGATAGAGAGATTATTTTTTATTATTTTGAATTGTAGGTGCTTGCATGTTAGTTTTGAGTGCACCTTTGGATTACTCTTGAGAAATTGAGCCCAATCAGTATAATAATGGGGGTACCTAAAGAGTTTTTATTTTTAGTAGCTTCTGAACATGAGTGACATATGCCAACTTTCCTATAGTGACATGTGGCCTTTTTAGAGAATGACATTTGGAACCTTGAGTTGTGTACATAGATTACTATGATTGGGATGCATGCATGAAGTTAAATTAAGATAATTGGAGCACATGCCTTAATTAGAGGAAGAGGTGGTTGTTGATGAGAATCCCAGGGAAAATTTCTAAAGCATGTGCACTTAACTCATCCTCCTTTTGTGTTAACTCTTCTTTCTCCTCTTATGCTGGTTTTTCGGCACCTCACTCTTTGTCACTACTCTTTCTATCCTCTTAACTATTCCTCTCACTAGTTTCAACCCCACTCAAATGATTCCTCTCTCTCTACCTCTTCCATTTGTTGTACTATACTGCCAACTTTCCTTTAGAACTTGCATGAGGATGACTCAAACTATCCTAGAATTTATCATCAAGGCAATGATAAAAGGACAAAAAAGTTTTCATTCAAAGAGTGCAATTTCCCTAGTAGAGCAGTGACACGTAATAGCATTACCTCTCTCCCATTTTTTCTCACAAGTTTTCCAGTCAACAAGGATATCTTAGATGATCTTGAACCTCAAATTCCAGTTTTTTAACCATCTCTATTGCAATGATATTCACCCGTGATCCTGAGTTGAATAGAGCATCGAATTTTTTCTTCCTGACTCATGTCTTTATATGGAAGTGTTTGGTCATCTACTTCTCTTCTTGTTTGAAAGCTATTTAATTTCACCTTCTTTTCTATTGATGTGCGGAAAATATTCTCATCTATGTCCGAGCTGATTTCCACCTAATTGCTCGAATCTATGGCCATGATATTTTTCTTCTTCCCATCCTTCTTTTGGTTCTTTAGGTTGAGTTCTAGATGTGGTTTCCAACACTTTTCCTTTGTGTTACCATCAATGTTACAATGGTTGCAGTGGTTGTTGGAATCTGTGCATTGGTTCGTTATTCTTTGAACCACTTGAATTCTGTTTCTTTTGGCCTATGTTTTCTAGGTATTGTGCCTATACACAAGCCTCATCCACCGTTTTGGGTTTGAACAACACCACTTGCTTCTGCAGATGATTGTGTAGGCCCTCCAGATACTCTGGGAGTACATCTAGGTTCTTGGTAGAGATACCCATCATTAGTGCCATCTTCTTGAATTCTGTGGTATACTCTTGCACACTTTTCCCTCGTCTCTATTTGACTTAATGTCACTAGATCCACTAGGTCCTCTACATACCTGATAGAATAGAATTGTGATTTTGTGAGATTTTTGAATTGTGTAGGCCCTCCAGATACTTTGGGAGTACATCTAGGTTCTTGGTAGAGATACCCATCATTAGTGCCATCTTCTTGAATTCTGTGGTATACCCTTGCACACTTTTCCCTTGTCTCTATTTGACTTAATGTCACTAGATCCACTAGATCCTCTACATACCTGATAGAGTAGAATTGTGATTTTATGAGATTTTTGAAATCCTCCCACTTAGATATTGGGGGATCCCCTTCCACACTTAGGGGTTTCTGTGTGGATTTCTATTCCTCCTCTATGTGGTGGACACTAAAATAAACTTCTAATTTCTACAACTAGTGATTTAATTTCAAAGAATCAATCTCACCTTGATATAGCTTCATGTCAACCTTCGTTTCCATCTCAGATTAGAGACAGTGAATGGTTCATGCCACTCAGACCGGGCTATTTTTTTTGGGTCTTTCTTAGACTCCTACTCTAGTTCATCTCGATCCCCAGATTTTCCCTCTGAATTGACCTCAGAGTTGGAACCTATATCTTCTTTGATTCCAAGCTTGTTTTCTAGAGCTATCATTAAGAAGTTCATTAGTTGATATTTGTAACCTTCTCTTCTATCTTTGCAATTCTCTTATCTGATGCAATTTTAGGGTTATTAAAACTATATTTTTAAGCCATGGCTAGGGTTATTAAAACTAGATTTTTCAGCCTTTCTACTTAAATCGATGTGATCTCCTGTAATTTCCCACAACATTGTTGAAGTTTCTAAGTTACTTAGTTAGAAACCCTCCATGCACTTTATTTGATTTATTCCTACCTACTTGTTATTTTACTTAACAAGTTATTTACAGTGTAAATACTAAAAATAAACACTAGTGCATGCTCAACATATTATAGATCAACAACTAAAGGAAACAGAAACAATCACACCATATGACAATGTTATTTTTGGACCAGTGTCCCCGGAAAAACCTAATGTGGGAAAATTGGTGCAACTATCTGAGGGTTTTCTTATTAAGCAATATCAAAGCACAATCTGGGTGTTGAAACTGGCCTACCCAACAGAGAATTTCCTTGGCAGTAATACCTCTCAGTTTTTGACAAATCTCCTGGCCGAAAACTCGGATAATCCTCCCGGTAGCTCCTCAGCACCATTCTGCCCAGAAACCCCAGCGTTAGCCTCTCTCTGGACTGCGTCAGCCCTTCTCTGCCCAATGTTGGCCCTGCGTCACCCTGGATGGGTTTGCATTAGCCTTAGGAGGCCCTGCGTCAGCCTTCTGGCCCTCTGCGTCAGCAATGCTAGCCTCTCTGAGGCTCTGCGCAGCTCCCAGCTACCTCTGCGTGGTCCTGCGTGAGCCCTAGCTGGCTCTGCATCTCCCTAGCTACTGTGCTGCTCTCCTAGCACTATCTCTGCCTGTTTGTCTCTCTGTACTCAATGCCCCTTAGCTGCAACTCCTGATCACTAATTCTATCTCTCTTAGCAAACCCTACTCTAGATAATAGAATGACTGATCACTCTGGTGTCCTTTCCAATTGATCCCCAAGCCTCATCTTATACTTTTCCTGTTGACATTTCAACGACTAAGATTAGATCTGGCTTGATCCATGTCTTTTGGACCATTCTAACATAGTTTCATATTAATCCACATTAATATTTTATTTTCCCTAAGTTTAGACTTAGGGACTCCGTTAAAAATATTAATTATTTTAATATCTTCTGAACTTAGAAAGAATTCTTCGGCGAAAATCACAAGGAATATCATTTTTCGACGCGTTTCGAACCAACCAGTGTGGTTCATCGTCAGGACAAGTTGAAGAACAGATCCAGCTTAGCATGTTTAAATAGCTAGAGCAGAGACACCAACGGTTACCTGGGCAAGAGGTTGACTCAAGGAGCAAGGTCAAATTTAGTTGAATTAGGTAAAAAATAAATAAATAAATAACCAAATATATAAATGATAAATTATAATATAATAATGAAAATATATAAAATATAAATTTAGTTACATTAGGTGTAAGAAAAATAATAATAAATTATTTATTTAATATATAAATGAGGAATAATAATAAACTACTTATTTCTTAATTAAATTAATAAATAAAAATAAAATAAAAATATATAAATTTTTTATATAAAAATATAAAATTTAGTTATATTAGGTGAAAGAAAAATAATTAATTTATTTAATATATAAATGAGGAATAACAATGAGGAATATCTTCTGAACTGTTTAGAATCTGCGCAAACCCTTTCTGGGTATTGGAGATCTCATGTGCCCTAACCTCTCCACCAAATTTCGTGGCTAGAGCACATCCAATGCTACCCCAAATCAACACTCCCTTCTGGTGAGGAGTGTGCTCTAGCAATACTCCTCACTGAGTATTACTCTGATCATCTGTCATCGGTCCCTGCGCTGATGCTAGGCCTGCTGCCCATCATCCTCTGCACTGCTACCCATGATTTTGCCACTGCCACTGCTGCATCTGTACGACAACTCCCTCTGCATCCATGCTGCTGCTGGTCCTTTCTCCCAGCACTGCATCCGCACTGCACCTCCTCTCATCATGTTGCATCGTGCTGCCCACTGTTGCACTGCAACTCAGTTACTGAGAAGTAAGTAACTGATCTCCCAACTCTGACCTCTCTGTTGGGCTAGAGACACCCATTGATGTTGAAGCTCCCTCTGTTGCTGACAAGTGCTCCCTCTCTGACCTCTGCGTTGCTGCAACAACTCCCTGCATCTCACACCGTTGCACACCTCTCTGTGCCATCCTGCACTGGTGCAACACTCTTGTGCCTCTCGCACTGCTGCAGCCTGCTAGCCTCGCACTATCTCGGGACTCCTGCACTGTAGCTCTCTCTGCCGCTTCATCCGCATCCGTCTCTACCCGACTCAGCCAATCCTGCTACTCCTCTTCGGGGCTCCCGTAGCAAGGTCTAATCCAAGAGGCTGGGTACCTCGAGGATCCTGCCCCTCATCACCTGTAGTCCGCCTAACTACAGCTCGATGTCTCCCCACTTCTACTCAAGTTGTGTGTGTGCAAACATGGCACAGTGATTGTCTGTCAAAACTTCCTTCTCTGCCCGTGCTGGCGCTACCTTTGTCTTGGAAGACTCTCCCTTACTCTTCTTCCTTAGACACTGGGTCGCATAATGACCCAGCTCCCCACAGTGGAAGCACTTGATCTTGGAGAGATCCTTCTTCTTCCTCTTTTCCTAGTTTCCCTCAGATGTTAGGGAAACATCTTCCTCCTCCTGCTTGACTTTGATCCCCTTGCTGCTGCTACCTGTCTTCGACTGCCGTCTGATCTCTTCCTGGCAAAGAGCCGCCCACATCTCATCCCAAGGTGGGAGTGTCCCGCTGCCCAATATACTCTGTACAAATACCTTCCAGTCTTCTGAGACAACATTCAGGGTTGTCCTCACCATAAACTCCTGATCCAACGTGGCTTCTATAGCACTCAATTGATCTCGGATCTCATTCAGTCCTCCGAGGAAGGTGTCAATAGGTTCTCGCTTCTTCATCTGATACGACTTCAATTGATTCTCAAATAGCATTTTTCTCTGCACATAAGTATGCTGGTACAATTTCTTGAGAGCCTCCCACATCTCATATGTTGTTTCCTTCTCGGCAATATGTGGTACTACATGATCCTTGACCCCGCCATGGATGATGCTCTTGGCCCTCGCCTTTGCCTACTCGTACTTGTCATTATCATTGGGGTCGACTAGGATAGCTATTACCTTCAAGGCGAAGTTCTTGACACGATTTCTGTCAAGTACAGATAATATTATGGCTTTCCATACTACGAAGTTCGACACTCTGTCCAGTCTATCCTAGTCTTTTACTTCATGTAGTGCCATGATGCTCTTCTACTTCCCTCTTAGAAGTTCTCTATTCGACTCCTCTGAGTCTCTACTTCCCGTCTTGAAGTTCTCTTCTGAACTCCCTCTGAGTCCCGATTTCCCTCCTGGAAATCCTTCTGCCGCTGTCGAGATGCTACCTACTCTAATCGTCTTGTGTAACTGCACTATTGATCCAGGTTCTTCGGCTAGAAACCCTCGGCAGCAACTCCTCTTGGCCTTGCTCTGTTAGGTACTGTTCTGACTACATTACCTCACCATCTCCACTCTGCAATATTCCCATAGCTTTCTAAACCCCAACAACCTGAAGGTGAGAGCTCCTAAGCTCTGTGCAATTTTGGCACCACCAACCTGGCCTCCTCAGCCAACTGCGTCAGCCCTCCCAACTTTTGCATGGCTCTGTGTGAGGATCCCTTTGCCTTCCTTAGCCTCTGCACTGCCTCTTCTCGGCTCACCTTGCGTGAGGCTCCCTTTGCCTTCCTTAGCCTATGTGCTGCCTCTTCCCAACTCACCTTTGATGACACAGGAACTGCATCACCCTTCCCTTGTTGTTGCTCTGCTAGAAACAACTTCTGTCACCTCGGGACAATTGTTTTCTGCTGCTATTGTTCCGCTCGGCTGATGTCCTTAGTCCTCCTCTAATCTGCAATCACACTATGATACCATGTTGAATTTTCTAAGTTTACTTAGTTAGAAACCCTCCATGCACTTTATCCGATTTATTCCTACCTACTTGTTATTTTACTTAACAAGTTATTTACAATGTAAATACTGAAAATAAACACTAGTGCATGCTCAACATATTACAAATCAAAAACCAAAGGAAACAAAAACAATCACACCATATGACACTGTTATTTTTAGACCAATGTCCCTAGGAAAACCCAATGTGGAAAAACCAGTGCAGCTATCTGAGGGTTTTCTTATTAAGCAATATCAGAGTGCAATCTGGGTGCCGAAACTGGCCTACCCAACAGAGAATTTCCTTGGTAGTAATACCTCTCAGTGTCTAACAAATCTCCTGGCTAAAACCCCAGATAATCCTTCTGGCAGCTCCTCAGCAACAATCTGCCCCAGAAACCCCATCGTCAGCCTCTCTCTGGACTGCGTCAGCCTCTCTCTGCCCAGTGCTGACCCTGCGTCGCCCTGGATGGGTCTTTGTCAGCCTTAGGAGGCCTTGCATCAGCCTTCTGGCCCTCTGCGTTAGCAACACTAGCCTCTCTAAGGCTCTTTGCAACTCTCGGCTATCCCTGCGTGGCCCTGCTTGAGCCCTAGCTGGCTCTGCATCACTCTCCCTGGCTACTGCACTGCTCTCCCGACACTATATTTGCCTCTCTGTCTATCTGTACTCAATGCCCCTCAACTGCGACTCCTGATCACTAATTCTATATCTCTTAGCAAACTCCGCTCTAGAGAATAGAATGATTGATCACTCTAGTGTCCTCTCCAAGTGACCCTCAAGCCTCCTCTTATACTTTTCCTGTTGACATATCAACGGCTGAGATCAAGTCCCTAATCAATAGCTAATATTAGATCTAGATTGATCCATGTCTTTTGGACCATTCTAACATAGTTTCATATTAATTCACATTAATATTTTATTTTCCCTAAGTTTAGACTTAGGGACTCCATTAAAAATATTAATTATTTTAATATCTCCTAAATTGTTTAGAATCTGCCGAAACCCTTTCTGGGTATTGGAGATCTCATGTGCCCCAACCTCTCCACCAAATTTCGTGGCTAGAGCACATCTGATGCTACCCCAAATCAACACTCCCTCTTAGTGAGGAGTGTGCTCTAGCAATACTCACTGAGTATTAATTTGATCATTCGGCATCGGTGCCTGTGTTGATACTAGGCCTACTACCCACCATCCTCTGCACTGCTATATCCTGTACTGCTGCCCTTGGTTCTGCCACTGCCGCTGCTGCATCGGTACGACAACTCCCTCTGCATCCTTGCTGTTGTTGGTCATTTCTCCCAGCACTACATCTGCACTGCACCTCCTCTCATCATGTTTCATAGTGCTTTCGGCTACTACATTGCAACTCAGTTACTGAGAAGTATGTAACTGATCTCCCAACTCTGACCTCTCTATTGGGCTAGAGACACACATTGATGCTGAAGCTCCCTCTGTCACTGACAAGTGCTCCCTCTATGACCTCTGCGTTGCTGCAATGACTCCCTGCATCTCGCACCATTAGACACCTCTCTATGCCATCCTGCACTTGTGCAACACTCATGTGCCCCTCGCACTGCTACAGCCCGCTAGCCTCGCACTGCCTCGGGACTCCTGCACTGTAGCTCTCTTTGTCGCTTCATCCGCATCCGTCTCTACCTGACTTAGCCAGTCCTGCTTCTCCTCTTCAGGGTTCCCGTAGCAAAGTCTAATCCAAGAGGCTAGGTACTTCGAGGATCCTGCCCCTCATCACTTATAGTTTGCCTGACTACAACTCGATGTCTCCCCACTTTCGCTCAAGTGGTGTGTGTGGGCTCATGGCACAGTCATCATCTGTAAAAACTTCCTTCTCTGCCCGTGTTGGCGCTACCTTAGTCTGGGAAGACTCTCCCTTACTCTTCTTCCTTGGACACTGCGTCGCATAATGACCTAGCTCCCCACAGTGGAAGCACTTGATTTTGGAGAGATCCTTCTTCTTCCTCTTTTCCTGTTTTCCCTTAGATGCTAGCAAAACATCTTCCTCCTGCTTGACTTTGATCCCCTTGCTGCTACTACCTGTCTTCGACTGTTGTCTGATCTCTTCCTGGCGAAGAGCCGCCCAAATCTCATCCCAAGGTAGGAGTGTTCCTCTGCCCAATATACTCTGTACAAATACCTCCCAGTCTTCTGAGACAACATTCAAGGTTGTCCTCACCATCAACTCCTGATCCGGCGTGGCTTCTATAGCAGTCAACTGATCTCAAATCTCATTCAGTCCTCCGAGGAAGGTGTCAATCGGTTCTCCCTTCTTCATCTGATACGACCTCAACAGATTCTCAATTAGCATTTCTCTGTGTACAGAAGTATGTTGGTACAATTTCTCGAGAGCCTCCCACATCTCATATGTCGTTTCCTTCTTGGCAATATGTGGTACTACATGATCCTTGACCCCGTCAAGGATGATGCTCTTGGCCCTCGCCATTGCTTCCTCATACTTGTTGTTATCATTGGGGTCGACTAGGATAGCTATTACCTTCAAGGCGAAGTTCTTGACATGATTTCTGTCAAGTACGGATAAGATTCTGGCTTTCTAGACTGCGAAGTTCGACGCTTCGTCCAGTCTATCCTAGTCTCTTACTCCGTCTAGTGCCATGATGCTCTTTTACTTCCCTCCTCGAAGTTCTCTATTTGACTCCTCTAAGTCTCTACTTCCCGTCTGGAAGTTCTCTTCTGGACTCCCTCTGAGTCTTGATTTCCCTCCTGGAAATCCTTTTGCCGCTGTCGAGATGCCCCCTACTCTAATCGTCTTGTGCAACCGCACTATTGATCCGGGTTCCTCAGCTAGAAACCCTCGGCAGCAACTCCTCTTGGCCTTGCTCTGTCAGGTATTGTTCTGACTACAGTACCTCATCAGATCCACTCTGCAATATTCCCACAGCCTTTTAAACCCCAACAACCTGAAGGTGAGAGCTCCTAGGCTCTGCGCAATTTCGGCACCAGTAACCCGGCCTCCTCAACCAACTGCGTCAGCCTTCCTAGCTTCTGCGTGGCTCTGCGTGAGGCTCCCTTTGCCTTCCTTAGCCTCTACGTTGCCTCTTTCCGGCTCACCCTTGATGACGCAGGCATTGCGTCACCCTTCCCTTGTTGCTGCTCTGCTAGAAACAACTTTTGTCACCTCAGGACAATTGTTTTTTGCTACTATTGCTCCGCTCGGCTGATGTCCTTAGTCCTCCTGTGATCTGCAATCACGCTTTGATACCATGTTGAAGTTTCTAAGTTTACTTAGTTAGAAACCCTCCATGCACTTTATCTGATTTATTCCTACCTACTTGTTATTTTACTTAACAAGTTATTTACAATGTAAATACTGAAAATAAACACTAGTGCATGCTCAACATATTACAAATCAACAACTAAAGGAAACAAAAACAATCACACTATATGACACTGTTATTTTTAGACCAATGTCCCTAGGAAAACCCAATGTGGGCAAACCTGTGCAGCTATCTGAGGGTTTTCTTATTAAGAAATATCAGAGTACAATCTGGGTGCCGAAACTGGCCTACCCAACAGAGAATTTCCTTGGCAGTAATACCTCTCAGTTTCTGACAAATCTCTTGGCTGAAACCCCGGATAATCCTTCTGGCAGCTCCTCAGCACCAATCTGCCCTAGAAACCCCATCGTCAGCCTCTCTCTGGACTGTGTCAACCCCTCTCTGCCCAACGCTGGCCCTGCATCACCCCGGATGGGTCTTCGTCGGCCTTAGGAGGCCTTGTGTCAGTCTTCTGGTCCTCTACGTCAGCAACGTTGGCCTCTCTGAGGCTCTGCGCAACTCCCGACTACCTTTGCGTGGCCCTGCGTGAGCCCTAGCTGTCTTTGCGTCACTCTCTCCGGCTACTGCACTGCACTCCCGACACTATCTCTGCCTCTTTGTCTCTCTGTACTCAATACCCCTCAGCTGCAACTCCCGATCACTAATTCTATCTCTCTTAGCAAACGCTGCTCTAGAGAATAAAATGATTGATCACTCTAGTGTCCTCTCCAGGTGACCCTCAAGCTTCCTCTTATACTTATCCTGTTGACATATCAACGGCCAAGATTAGATCTGGCTTGATTCATGTCTTTTTGACCATTCTAGCACAGTTTCATCTTAATCCACATTAATATTTTATTTTCCCTAAGTTTAGACCTAGGGACTCCATTAAAAATATTAATTATTTTAATTTTTCCTGAACTGTTTAGAATCTGCCCAAACCCTTTCTGTGTATTGGAGATCTCATGTGCCCCAACCTCTCCACCAAATTTCGTGGTTAGAGCACATCCGTTGTTACCCCAAATCAAAAAATATACCCAAAGAAACCTGCTTTGATAACAATATGATCTGTATACCATGGATATTCCATTGGATTCTTCATCACAATATATCTAATAAAAGTATTCAAAATTTGTACTATGAGGTTAATTTCTAGTAACTAGTTTCAATCTAGCGTGCCAGTACCCATGAAGAGTAGTATTTCCTAAGAAACCCATCAAGGAGTATGTGTAATGATAGGTGGAATGTGTAATGTCATGATTTGTGATACATAGTCATGTGAGATTATGTAATATATTCATCTACCATAGCACCTTTGTTGATGGAGCACTTACTACCCATTTCTTGATTTTTTCTTGTTTTCATGTATTCCCTTTTCTTTTACTTTATTTCATAGGGTCCCCTATTCTCAGATATGAAATTTATTGAATGGGAATTTGGAATTATTTAATTTAGTCCTTTCAAGCTATGTTTTTCGTTACATAGGACTTGGGGCAATGGCCTTTGACTTAGTCGCATGAAGGCTTTTTTTCAAAGATTTAAAGATACCAACTTTTTTTGGCTCTCTTGGTAGCCATTATGCACCTTTATGAGTTCGTCTTAGGTTGTCTCCATAGATTATACAACGTCATGTTGAGCGCACACTTATATTGAGATGGGGTATGGGTGAATCAATATATTAGTCATTTAAATGTTCAAAGCAATAAAAAATGAGATCTATTAACAGTAGAATATGGAACACAAGATTTATGTGCAAACAATTTGAGGGAAAACCATAAAACTTCTCTTTATAATTCTTTGTAGACACTAACCTATTGGACACACCAATCACCATCACTAAGCACTAAATTTGCAAGAGAAACCGATTCCTTTGTTTGAGTGACAACCATCAATTACAACTCTTATGCATTAAAAAATGCAGCTAAAAAATTGGGAGATAGATATATGTTATGGACAACGTAAGTGATATATGTAATGGATAGCATTATATGCCATTCAACGGAGTATGCCATTCAAATTTATGTCGACAGGCAATGTGGTATTGAGTATGCGGAGGAGTGGTGTGTGGTTTTGCTGGATAGTGGGGAGAGGGGTTCATACAGCGTAACGTATATAACACAGCGTTCAACACTCCATTCAACACAACGTCGTTCAACACAATGTATGCAGGGGATACATGTATGGAGGCCGGAGGCACAGTCGAGGGCCGAAGGGCCGAGGTCTAATGTGTAAACAAACAAGCTGACTGTGAGGTGAGTCTGGTAAAAAAAATGCACCGAGTATCCGAGGTATAGAGGTATGCATGGAATATGGGTGGAGACCAGTTGTTAACCAACAACATTCGGGCCAACGTTCAGGCTTTGGAACAAAATGTTGGAAATAATACTGAGAGGGGGGGGGGTGAATCAGTCAACTCACTAACTTTTTCTTTACATAATCAGATTTATATACGCTACTTCAGTGAAGGGAACTCGCGTGTGTACGGAATTGTTCTTAAGGCAACCAACATATATCCAGTAAACTTATGATTCAGTTAATTCATCATATGTTGATCTTTAATCAGTGCATCAGTACTTAGTTAACCATTTAAACAATAACCATGTGCAGTAATAACAAAATAAACAATCACACATAAGCAACACACATGAACACCAAGATTTAAGGTGGAAACCCAATGTGGGAGAAAAACCACTTTCTGTTGTCGTCTCTGTCTTCTTTTAACATAATAAAGACCTGTTTACAATCTCATACCAGTACGCAGGCACCCACCTGCAGAAGGCTACAACCTTCTCTTGTTCTCCAACTTCTATTGGAATGGAGCTACAACCCCCTAGCTCTTGTACTAGCTGATATGTTTACTAGTACGTAGGCACCGACCTACAGAAGCCTACAACCTTCAATCGTTTTCCAACTGCTACTAGAAGGGAGCTCCAACCCCCTGATCAAATCACTAGCCACTACTGGCAAGAAGCTTCGACTTCCTCACTAAAGCCTCCAATCCTCAGTGTCCTCAAGGTACCACGTTTCGTAAATTTTTGGACTGGATACTCCTGGTACACAACAACACAATGTGAAGGCCACGTTTCATCCAATTTTCATACTGGACCCATTAGCAACATTGAAGTTCAAAATCAATCACCACCGCAATACAACCAATCATTGAAAACCCATCAACACTAAAGCAAATGACAATCAATCAATCTGAACAATCAGATCACTGTCACCAGAGCACAGAGCAGAACCCAGAAATTTGCATCAACAATTAGAACCAACTGCAACTTCAAACATCATATTTCATAATGTATACGCTACTTCAAAGTGCCGAACCAGCATGTATACGCGCCTTCACCAAGGCAAACCAGCGTATAGATCTGCAAATACTAACTTAAAACTTCACAACTATTCCAAACTTCAGTCATACCCAGATCATAACATTTATAGAATAAAACATGTGTTAGCATTCAGATCTAGCCCATCCAATATCAGATCATACAATGATAAGTCATTTCAGGTTTCTTGATCCTAATCCAACATTGTATCCAAAGGTGCATGTGATATTTCAGATCATATCATTACCATATCCCTTACAACATAAAATATACTTCAGATAGAAGTATTCATGAAAAACCCATTCACTTGCACACTTGGTCCTTTGATCTTCTCTTCCTTATATAGTTTTGGCCTTTCTCAATACCTCGGACCAAAACAACACTTAGAACCTATGGTATTCTTGGATGGGATCAAATAGCTATTACTCCGCTCAATATTGTGGGCTAATACCATGGTATTGACCATTGGTATTCTTTAATCTTGTATTTCCTTGATTTTCCAACCCATACGTGCTTTTCCTTCTATGAAAGTGCGTGCATATGTATATGCTCCTTTTGTTCTGTTAACCCGCGTGTATATGTTTCTTGGACAAGGCTAACCAACGTATACTTCTTAGGACGTTTTCTTTCTTCAATCTCTGGAGTCTGATCTGTAATCCTTTGTTGTTACCTCTGAATTAACCTATTGCACTGTGAACTGCGATCATACATCACTGGTTCATTTCTAAGTAACATATATGTGATTTGCCATCAAGGACAACATCTGTACAATAATGGCACCATAAAAAACGCATATGACAGTGTATGGAAGGTGGGTTCGGGCCTGAGGAGCATGGAAGAGGTGTCAGTTCTGCAAAATAGGCAGAACATAGGCAGGAGGGAGTTACAAGGGTAGAGAGGGAAGCAAAAAATGGAGCTGGCTCTGATACCATGTCAAGCCAGGAGGTAACTCCTCAAATGAAATGCGTTTCTTCATTAAGATTGCTCATGGATATATGCAATGAGGGAGAGACTCTTGGGCTTCACCTCCCATTATCTCTTCATTTTCCTATTCCCCATTATTTACTATTTACAAATATTCACCCAATCCCAATCATTAGGTGTCAACATTTAGTGCATATAACTTCTTCAAAATATAATAACATTCACATTAGATTCATTGTGTATGCTTGCTACTACTTTCTTCACTAGTTTTTCTCACTAATTCTGCCTTCATTAGGTTTTCTCACTATTTTTGCCTTCACCAGGTCTGACCAAAGTATGAATGTCCAAATGAAATTCATGGTAGCTCCTTCAAAGCTTTTTTTTGGCATCTTCCCAAGAACAAACTTTTACAACATGCCATGTATCCAAGTTTGCAAATCTGATTTTGAAATTTTTACGTATGTCTATTTGTCTCCTTAGATCTCTGAAAATTTCACAATCTGAAGTCCCAAAAGAGAAGTTATAGCAAAAATGCCAAGTTGTCTTGTGTGAAATTGATTTGTAGTTTCTTTAGTGTCTTTATCTATGTTGTCAGGAAACATCGGTTGAGGGACAAGGGCTGGGACGGGTGTGTCACTTTTTGAAACATGATATGTGGGTTCATTGGGGGTATATCATAATTTATATATATTATATATTTTATAAATTATAATATATATGAATTTTGAAATCTTCCAACTTACAACAAGAAAAATAAATCATTTAAAGACTTAAACATGAGCATTCACTTTGAAATTTCAAATTTGATATCAAGTGGAAATTGCAATTTACATATTGATGTGAATCATGATAATAGATATAAGAATCATAAGTATTAAAGTATATGTCCATTCATACTACATTCAAAATTTTCCCTAAGGCATTTCCAAACATGAAATACTAAAATATTCTATAGAAATTTCAAATTTTCAAAATTCTAAAGAAAGTGAAACTGAAAAATGAACAAGAATAGGCTTCCATAAGCCATGTCATCAGTGTCCACATCATCAACATCACTAAGATCTTCAGTCAACAAGCTCTCTAGCCTCTTGCCCATCCATTGTAACTGGAGGTAGTTCAATCAAACCATCTGGCTATATCTCCTCATCCACACATGTAGCATCATCTGTGTATTGGTCCTGTTGACCACTACCAGTCAACTGCCCATAGCAGTACACCCCCTTTTCTTTGCAAAAAAGGTAGCGCTCGATCGACATGTCCATGCCATTATTCAGTCATCGACAACTTGATCAATTTATGTTGTAAACCCAGTCTGCATGTATAAATTGTAAATAATCATAGCAGATATGAGTCATGTCTGTAAATTGCCTAGGTGGACCTAATTTTCTAAGTTATAATCTACGTCCCGGAAGGTTTTTCGTTTCACCGATCCATGATCGGCAGAGTTTTCCTTCAGCCTAACCCCAAAGCCGGGATGGATTTTGTCACTAGAATCTTAGGAGAATCCTAGTGTGTTAATTTGCTAGATTATAGTTATGTCGCAGAACTAGGTGGTTTATGAGGGTCTATGTTAAATGGGTTTTTTCCCCTTAAGATGTAAAATTGTAAAAGTCATGATGTAAAGTGTCTTGAGGGTTGGAAAATGTTTTAAATCCCCTCATGAGTCCTAAGTCCTAGGTCCTAGGTGATTTTTCCAAAGGCTAGGTTCGAGGATCCATTTAAGAATGAATTAAAAAATTAAAAATAAATTAAAAATAAATAAATAAATAACTGAAAAATAAAAATAATAATAAAAAATAAAAAATTATAAAAAAATTATAAAATAAAGCAAAAGCCCTAAAAAATAATAAAATAATAATATTTTGAGTAAATACATGCAAAATTTCATTTCTTAATGAATTAACAAATTCGACGGATGAGATTAAGAGATGTCTTGATCCTCATTGACGGTCGAGATCATTTCGACATGGATCACTCGAATTAGTTGTTGGGATCATTTCCTTTAAATAGGGTGCTAGGGGTCATTTGATATCAGATTGGATCTGTGAGTCTTGTGCTGAAGAAGCTCTCTTGTAGTTCATTTTTTTTTTTGTGCAATAAAGAAGACTTTGGGGTTAAAAATCTTGCTGGTGTTACTCTTCTGAAAATGATGTAAGATTGTTCTATTTGTTCTGCATAATTTTATTTTCAGCCATTAATGGTAGCTTAATGAAGATTGATCTAGGCACAGGTATCTTCTCTGATCTTTAGGGTTTGAATGATAGTTTAGATCCTGAAATATATTGGCAGGTATTTCCATTTGATCGGGGTTTCACTATTGTTTTCTCCTTCTACATTGATGGTTAATTTTAAGCTGTGCAGGAAATCCTTTTTTCAGATTACCGGGCGTTAGGGGAAGTTCTCGGCTGAATCAGCCAACTCCCGGGTTGTGTTTTCTGAAAGAGCCCAGCCAGTTCTTGATCCTGGGCTTATCATTCGAAATATATTTTTTTTTATGAATGCATGCAAGGTTTTCTGAAGCGTTTTATATTAAAATTAAATTATGATAGTATTACTGTGGTTATTGATAAATCTGGCTACTAAGGAGCCTTAGATCTGTAAATACTGTAAATATTTTTCTTTTTTTTTTGCTGGGTTTAGGGTTTTCAGTTTTTTGTTTTATGCACATATCTTTTTTGGGTGATTTTTCAGGTTGCAGGCACAGGATTTTAAGAAAGAGCCTCAGGGTTGTTCCCTCTTTTATTCCCATCCTGCTGCCCTCTTCTCAAAATCTCCTTCAGGCCTCCTTTCTTTCTCCATCTCAGCCAGCCGTAAACAGTTCTGTCGATTTCCTCTGCCCAATAATTACGCCAATCTACAAGGGAAGACGCAGTGAAACAAATCGTTGTTTGCAAGAGCAGCTCAACAGGCTCTACGTAACTGAGGGATTATGTTTTGCTTCTGGTCATGTCTGCAAATCCTTCCTTTCCATAATTGATTTTTATCGCTGCTGTCAAGATCTCTGTCTCCCCTCCGTGCGGCTGCATAATCTCTTTGTTATGCACTGTTCGCCCATCCGCATCCTCTCAGTGCGCCTCTCATTCAAGTTCATCCCGCCATCAAAACCTGCATCAGAAGCCCGCATTTCTTCATCCAACGCCAGTCTCTTCATTCCCCTCATCCGCGTGATTTTGTTCAGGCCGCTGTCAAAGCCGCTCCAAAGCTGCTCGTCCCACCTGTTCAGCCTTCTGCCGCCGAGGTGTGATTTGAAAGCGGCTGCAAGCATTTTCCAGGGTTGCCTTGATCAGGGGAACGTATACATTTGTATTCCATATGTGTTGTCGTTTAAAAAAAAATAAAAATTCGTGCATCCAGTTCTCCAAGCTTTAGCCGTCCAACTTCCGCAAATCTTTGCTGTCTACATGCATAAAACCGCTGAAGCCGCCTTTGCTCATTAAAATCGACTGCGAACCTGCAAGTTGACTCCTCCCGAATCCTCGTCCTGCTATCCACGCGAAGAGCATCGGGCTGCCTGCAAAACTTGCATGAATCCTTCCACGCTGTGGCCTCATGCATCTTGTCCGCAGACAAGAAAAAAGAATTGTAAAACAAAACGTATCGGGCTGGTTTGTATATGCGTAGCCGTCAACAGTGATAATTTCTCTCTGCGTACACATGAAGAGACACTCTCGGTTTTCTTAAACGTGACTGCGATTTGGCTCAGACCTTTCACATATGCTGTGTGGTAAGTAGCAGGTATAACGTAGTTTTCTTAGTCGTTTCATTTTCATAGCATAGGTTTGTATTCTTATTTTTCAGGTTTTTATATAAAGAAATCGAATTTCGTTCTTTAGGTTTAGGTTTTGTATATTGTTTAGATTATTTAATTTTAGATTTAAATTAATTTTAGATTTTTTTTTTTTTCCTTTTAGTTAGAATTTAGGTGTTGAATAAACTTTTAATTTTTGATTTTGATAATTACGTTTTAGTTTAGGAATTAATTTTTTAGTTAAATAGTTTAAATTTCATTTATTTGTTAAGTTTTAGTTTTATTTTAAATTGTTTCATCTTTTTTAGATTTTATTAATTAAAAAAATCTTAAAAAAAAAGGGAGAATATATTTTGTAATTTTAGTCTTACCTCGTGATTTTTTTTTTAGGTTTCATCTTTTATGCTGAGGCTGAAAATTTTGGCGTGGGAGTTAATGTTTATCGTGTTTAAATGTTCATTTAAAGATTGACTGAATATATGTGATCTCTGGTGGTTGTTTAAAGCATTTACTCTTTTAAGTTGCTGAACTATTGAGCCTTTTTGGTTATCTTGTATCTGGCAAAAGTTAAGTTTTTCATGATAAATGATTGCTGTTCATGGTTTATATTGCTGCAGTATCTGATACTTAATCGATTAAACATTATCTCTACAAGGCACTGGTCCATTAACTCCTAAATCATTTAAGTGCTTGTTCCCTATCGTGTCTCCCAGCCCAACTGGTTGGCAGTTGGTCTTCATCATCTCATAGGGTCTACCCCCCTTAGCCGTGGGAGACAGGCTTAAACGGAGAGATCGGGGATCAGGGTGACAACCCCCGGTCTGAGGGTTGCCGTGTCAATCTGTGCGACAACATTTTTTGGCGCCGTTGCCGGGGACATTTTATTCTCAGCGTTTCAACGACAATCATCCTTCTCATTTCTTATCTTTTCATCTGGCCCGACAACGCCAAAATTTTTTGGCGCCGTTGTCGGGGAGAGAGTTTTTTCTGTCCTTGGTTTATTCGACATTCACCTTCTCATTTTTCATCATCTTTCATCTTTCTCATCTCTCATTTGAGCTGGCAGATTCAACATTTTTTGGCATCATTTGGATCTTATCTTTCGTCATATCAGCAACTTCTTTTCGATTTGTTTCTTGTTTGAGTGGCGACTCCATTTTCTTATTTTTCCCAGACAAGAAACCTCCCTCATATCTACTTGTTGGTTGCTTTTTGGATCTTAGAATTAGATTCATTGTTCAAGTGGCGACTCCACTTATTTCATCTCTTAATTTTCTTGAGCAGAAATCTCTTTCTATCATCCTCTTGATCCCTTAATATTCATCATGGATTATTCATTTAAATCATGTCATTTTACTGATAATCTCCATGATTTTCCGAAAGAGGCCATTTCTAAATTATTTAAGTTCTCGGGTGGTGATTCGGTCGCTGTTAGACAACATTTAAACAGGTTTACTTGTGTAATGATCATATATTGTAGACTCCCTCAATATAATCATGAAGATTTCAAGATGCGTCTATTTTTCCATTCTTTAAAGGGTGATGCTTTGGACCGGTTTAATAGTTTTCCTGAAGATTCCTTCATTTCTTTGCAAGACATTGTCAACGCTTTTAAAGATAGATATGGTGATCCGGATAGCTCACCTTGTGCCCCTCAAATTGTGCAACAAAATGAAAGTAATCTTGTAAAAGGTCCAGCTGTCCAAGACAATTCTTCATATCAGAATGTGCCATCCACTTGTACCATTGCAGATCATAGTAGTGTTGACAATGAAAAGGAGGATCAAAAGCAAATTATACAAGAACTAATGTTGCTGGTAAAAAATATTGAGATTAATCAAACTAATTACGTCAATGATGTGAGAACTTTATGCACCCACCTGGAAAAACGTACTAGAAAGATGGAGATTATGCAAAATCAGCATGCTAAAGAAATTGAGGCCATGAAGACTAATCATGACAAAGAAATTAGTTTCATGCAAAGAAAAATGTCAGGCTTAGAGGAAAATATGACTACCATGAAAGCTGATCATGATAGGGAAATTAATTCTATGCAAAACAAGTTATTAACTATGGATGAAGAAATGACTATCATGACGTTTTATCATAATAATCAGTTGGCTACCATGCAAACAAATCATAAAGAAGAAATAAACTCCATGAAGTATTTCTTGATGAATATAAAGGAAAAGAACGATAAAGTAATAAAAGATATGGAAGAAGACCATGCCAGGCAAATCAGTGCTATAAAGGTTGAACACTCTAGTCAGATGGATGCCATTAAAATACAGGTTCAAAAGTTTCAACAATGGCCAAAGGATGAGAGAAACCAGGGGACATCAACAGATCAGGATCCTTCTCATTTGTTGCAACAAGTTCCATCTTATTATGACGAGGTCATTGGTTTGATTGAAAGATGGTTAATTGAAGGTGATCCAGATAGACTTAAAAATGATAAAGATCAGATGCAGGATAAAGAAAGACATGTCACGCATATCTTACATACTTCATCTGATAGGTTTGAAACAGAAAGTTCCACGTCATCAGTAATACAGCCTGCCACAAAGAAAAAGCGCAAGAGAGAGAGAATGAGAAGAAGATTTGATGCATCAGACAGCCGCGGGCAGCTTGATTTTCAGATAGCGAAAAGTCCTACCATATGCAGAATTGGACATGGCACATCCGACAAGCAGCTGACAGATTTGCCTGAAAGCAGGAAAATGCTCAGTATACACTATATTGAACACATATGATGCCAACGGCATCCGCTGTATTTCTAACCCTACTCCTTGTTTTTTTTCAGCATTTTCATTTCTGTTTTAGGATTAGATTTACTTTTCATGTTACTAGATAGTTAATAAATGAGGAGCTTTTATCTTTCCTGTGCTTAATGTATATGATGATTTTTGGATGGACACTACTTATATTTTGTTGTGTGTTGCATGGGTGCAGATTCTGGATTCTCACATTCCTACAGTGCAGCAACGTGTCCCCAAGTAGAGCCAGATGTTGACCACTACCGGTCAACTGCCCGTAGCAGTACACCCCCTTTTCTTTGCAAAAAGGGTAGCGCTCGATCGACATGTCCATGCCATTCTTCAGTCATCGACAACTTGATTAATTTATGTTGTAAACCCAGTCTGCATGTATAAATTGTAAATAATCATAACAGATATGAGTCATGTATGTAAATTGCCTAGGTGGACCTAATTTTCTAAGTGATAATCTACGTCCCGGAAGGTTTTTCGTCTCACCGATCCATGATCGGCAGAGTTTTCCTTCAGCCTAACCCCAAAGCCGGGATGGATTTTGTCACTAGAATCTTAGGAGAATCCTAGTGTGTTAATCTGTTAGATTATAGTTATGTCGCAGAACTGGGTGGTTTATGAGGGTCTATGTTAAATGGGTTTTTTCCCCTTAAGATGTAAAATTGTAAAAGTCATGATGTAAAGTGTCTTGAGGGTTGGAAAATGTTTTAATTCCCCTCATGAGTCCTAAGTCCTAGGTCCTAGGTGATTTTTCCAAAGGCTAAGTTCGAGGATCCATTTAAAAATGAATTAAAAAATTAAAAATAAATAAATAAATAACTGAAAAATAAAAATAATAATAAAAAATTATAAAAAAATTATAAAATAAAGCAAAAACCCTAAAAAATAATAAAATAATAATATTTTGAGTAAATACATGCAAAATTTCACTTTTTAATGAATTAACAAATTCGACGGATGAGATTAAGAGATGTCTTGATCCTCATCGACGGTCAAGATCATTTCGACATGGATCACTCGAACTAGCCGTTGGGATCATTTCCTTTAAATAGGGTACTAGGGGTAATTTGAGATCAGATTGGATCTATGAGTCTTGTGCTGAAGAAGCTCTATTGTAGTTCATTTTTTTTGTGTGCAATAAGGAAGACTTTGGGGTTAAAAATCTTGCTGGTGTTACTCTTCTGAAAATGCTGTAAGATTGTTCTATTTGTTCTGCATAATTTTATTTTCAGCCATTAATGATAGCTTAATGAAGATTGATCTAGGCACAGGTATCTTGTCTGATCTTTAGGGTTTGAATGATAGTTTAGATTCTGAAATATATTGGCAGGTATCTCCATTTGATTGGGGTTTCACTATTGTTTTCTCCTTCTACATTGATGGTTGATTTTAAGCTGTGCAGGAAATCCTTTTTTCAGATTACCGGGCGTTAGGGGAAGTTCTCGGCTGAACCAGCCAACTCCCGGGTTGTGTTTTCTGAAAGAGCCTAGCCAGTTCTTGATCCCGGGATTATCATTCGAAATATTTTTTTTTATGAATGCATGCAGGGTTTTCTGAATCGTTTTATATTAAAATTAAATTCTGATAATATTACTGTGGTTATTGATAAATCTGGCTACTAAGGAGCCTTAGATCTGTAAATACTGTAATTTTTTTTTTTTTTGCTGGGTTTAGGGGTTTCAGTTTTTTGTTTTATGCACATATCTTTTTTGGGTGATTTTTCAGGTTGCAGGCACAGGATTTTAAGAAAGAGCCTCAGGGCTGTTCCCTCTTTTATTCTCATCCTGCTGCCCTCTTCTCAAAAGCTCCTTCAGGCCTCCTTTCTTTCTCCAGCTCAGCCAGCCGTAAACAGTTCTGTCGATTTCCTCTGCCCAATAATTACGCCAATCTACAAGGGAAGACGCAGTGAAACAAATCGTTGTTTGCAAGAGCAGCTCAACAGGCTCTACGTAACTGAGGGATTCCGTTTTGCTTCTGGTCACGTCTGCAAATCCTTCCTTTCCGTAATTGATTTTTATCGCCGCTGTCAAGATCTCTGTCTCCCCTCCGTGCGGCTGCATAATCTCTTTGTTTTGCAGCAAATTCATTATTGCCTATGCACTGTTCGCCCATCCGCATCCTCTCAGTGCGCCTCCCATTTAAGTTCATCCCGCCATCAAAACCTGCATCAGAAGCCCGCATTTCTTCATCCAACGCCAGTCTCTTCATTCCCCTCATCCGCGTGATTTTGTTCAGGCCGCTGTCAAAGCCGCTCCAAAGCTGCTTGTCCCACCTGTTCAGCCTTCTGCCGCCGAGGTGTGATTTGAAAGCGGCTGCAAGCATTTTCCAGGGTTGCCTTGATCAGGGGTGCATCCAGTTCTCCAAGCTTTAGCCGTCCAACTTCCGCAAATCTTTGCTGTCTACATGCATAAAACCGCTGAAGCCGCCTTTGCTCATTAAAATCGACTACGAACCTGCAAGTTGACTCCTCCCACATCCTCGTCCTGTTATCCACGCGAAGAGCATTGGGCTGCCTGCAAAACTTGCGTGAATCCTTCCACGCCGTGGCCTCATGCATCTGTCCGCAGACAAGAAAAAAGAATTGTAAAACAAAACGTATCGGGCTGGTTTGTATATGCGTAGCCGTCAACAATGAGAATTTCTCTCTGCGTACACATGAAGAGTCACTCTCGGTTTTCTTAAATGTGACTGTGATTTGGCTCAGACCTTTCACATATGCGGTATGGTAAGTAGCAGGTATAACGTAGTTTTCTTAGTCGTTTCATTTTCATAGCATAGGTTTGTATTCTTATTTTTCAGGTTTTTATATAAAGAAATCGAATTTCGTTCTTTAGGTTTAGGTTTTGTATATTGTTTAGATTATTTAATTTTAGATTTAAATTAATTTTAGATTTTTTTTTTTTTTTTCCTTTTAGTTAGAATTTAGGTGTTGAATAAACTTTTAATTTTTTATTTTGATAATTACGTTTTAGTTTAGGAATTAATTTTTTAGTTAAATAGTTTAAATTTCATTTATTTGTTAAGTTTTAGTTTTATTTTAAATTGTTTCATCCTTTTTAGATTTTATTAATTAAAAAAATCTTTAAGAAAAAAAAAGGGAGAATATATTTTGCAATTTCAGTCTTACCTCGTGAATTTTTTTTAGGTTTCATCTTTTATGCTGAGGCTGAAAATTTTGGCGTGGGAGTTAATGTTTATCGTTTTTAAATGTTCATTTAAAGATTGACTGCATATATGTGATCGTTGGTGGTTGTTTAAAGCATTTACTCTTTTAAGTTGCTGAACTATTGAGCCTTTTTGGTTATCTTGTATCTGGCAAAAGTTAAGTTTTTCATGATAAATGATTGCTCTTCATGGTTTATATTGCTGCAGTATCTGATACTTAATCGATTAAACATTAACTCCACAAGGCACTGGTCCATTAACTCCTAAATCATTTAAGTGCTTGTTCCCTATCGTGTCTCCCAGCCCAACCGGTTGGCAGTTGGTCTTCATCATCTCATAGGGTCTACCCCCCTTAGCCGTGGGAGACAGGCTTAAACGGAGAGATCGGGGATCAGGGTGACAGCCCCCGGTCTAAGGGTTGTCGTGTCAATCTGTGCGACAACATTTTTTGGCACCGTTGCCGGGGACATTTTATTCTCGGCGTTTCAACGACAATCATCCTTCTCATTTCTTATCTTTTCATCTGGCCCGGCAACGCCAACATTTTTTGGCGCCGTTGCCGGGGAGAGAGTTTTTTCTGTCCTTGGTTTATTCGACATTCATCTTCTCATTTTTCATCATCTTTCATCTTTCTCATCTCTCATTTGAGCTGGTAGATACAACATTTTTTGGCATCATTTGGATCTTATCTTTCGTCATATCAGCAACTTCTTTTCGATTTGTTTCTTGTTTGGGTGGCGACTCCATTTTCTTATTTTTCCCAGACAAGAAACCTCCCTCATATCTACTTGTTGGTTGCTTTTTGGATCATAGAATTAGATTCATTGTTCAAGTGGCGACTCCACTTCTTTCATCTCTTAATTTTCTTGAGCAGAAATCTCTTTCTATCATCCTCTTGATCCCTTATTATTCATTTAAACCATGTCATTTTACTGATAATCTCCATGATTTTCCGAAAGAGGCCATTTCTAAATTATTTAAGTTCTCGGGTGGTGATTCGATCGCTGTTAGACAACATTTAAACAGGTTTACTTGTGTAATGATCATATATTGTAGACTCCCTCAATATAATCATGAAGATTTCAAGATGCGTCTATTTGTCCATTCTTTAAAGGGTGATGCTTTGGACTGGTTTAATAGTTTTCCTGAAGATTCCTTCATTTCTTTGCAAGACATTGTCAATGCTTTTAAAGATAGATATGGTGATCCGGATAACTCGCCTTGTGCCCCTAAAATTGTGCAACAAAATGAAAGTAATCTTGTAAAAGGTCCAGCTGTCCAAGACAATTCTTCATATCAGAATGTGCCATCCACTTGTACCATTGCAGATCATAGTAGTGTTGACAATGAAAAGGAGGATCAAAAGCAAATTATACATGAACTAATGCTGCTGGTAAAAAATATGGAGATTAATCAAACTAATTACGTCAATGATGTGAGAACTTTATGCACCCACCTGGAAAAACGTACTAGAAAGATGGAGATTATGCAAAATCAGCATGCTAAAGAAATTGAGGCCATGAAGACTAATCAGGACACAGAAATTAGTTTCATGCAAAGGAAAATGTCAGGCTTAGAGGAAAATATGACGACCATGAAAGCTGATCATGATATGGAAATTAATTCTATGCAAAACAAGTTATTAACTATGGATGAAGAAATGACTATCATGACATTTGATCATAATAATCAGTTGGCTACCATGCAAGCAAATCATAAAGAAGAAATAAACTCCATGCAATATTGCTTGATGAATATAAAGGAAAAGAACGATAAAGTAATAAAAGATATGGAAGAAGACCATGCCAGGCAAATCAGTGCTATAAAGGTTGAACACTCTAGTCAGATGGATGCCATTAAAATACAGGTTCAAAAGTTTCAACAATGGTCAAAGGATGAGAGAAACCAGGGGACATCAACAGATCAGGAGCCTTCTCATTTGTTGCAACAAGTTCCATCTTATTATGAGGAGGTCATTGGTTCGATTGAAAGATGGTTAATTGAAGGTGATCTAGATAGACTTAAAAATGATAAAAGATCAGATGCAGGATAAATAAAGACATGTCACGCATATTGTACATACTTCATCTGATAGCTTTGAAACAGAAAGTTCCACGTCATCAGTAATATAGCCTGCCACAAAGAAAAAGCGCAAGAGAAAGAGAATGAGAAGAAGATTTGATGCATCAGACAGCTGCGAGCAGCTTGATTTTCAGATAGCGAAAAGTCCTACCACATGCAGAATTGGACATGGCACATCCGACAAGCAGCTGACGGATTTGCCTGAAAGCAGGCAAGTGCTCAATATACGCTATATTGAACACATCTGATGCCAAGGGCATCCGTTGTATTTCTAACCCTACTCCTTGTTTTTTTTCAGCATTTTCATTTTTGTTTTAGGATTAGATTTAATTTTCATGTTACTAGATAGTTAATAAATGAGGAGCTTTTATCTTTCCTGTGCTTAATGTATATGATGATTTTTGGATGGATGCTACTTATATTTTGTTGTGTGTTGCATGGGTGCAGATTTTGGATTCTCACATTCCTACAGTGCAGCAACGTGTCCCCAAGTAGAGCCAGATGTTGACCACTACCGGTCAACTGCCCATAGCAGTACACCCCCTTTTCTTTGCAAAAAGGGTAGCGCTCGATCGACATGTCCGTGCCATTCTTCAGTCTTCGACAGCTTGATCAATTTATGTTGTGAACCCAGTCTACATGTATAAATTGTAAATAATCATAGCAGATATGAGTCATGTCTGTAAATTGCCTAGGTGGACCTAATTTTCTAAGTGATAATCTACGTCCCGGAAGGTTTTTCGTCTCACCAATCCATGATCGGCAGAGTTTTCCTTCAGCCTAACCCCAAAGTCGGGATGGATTTTGTCACTAGAATCTTAGGAGAATCCTAGTGTGTTAATCTGCTAGATTATAGTTATGTCGCAGAACTGGGTGGTTTATGAGGGTCTATGTTAAATGGGTTTTTTCCCCTTAAGATGTAAAATTGTAAAAGTCATGATGTAAAGTGTCTTGAGGGTTGGAAAATGTTTTAAATCCCCTCATGAGTCCTAAGTCCTAGGTCCTAGGTGATTTTTCCAAAGGCTAAGTTCGAGGATCCATTTAAAAATGAATTAAAAAATTAAAAATAAATTAAAAATAAATAAATAAATAACTGAAAAATAAAAATAATAATAAAAAATAAAAATAATAAAAAAATTATAAAATAAAGCAAAAACCCTAAAAAATAATAAAATAATAATATTTTGAGTAAATACATGCAAAATTTCATTTTTTAATGAATTAACAAATTCGACGGATGAGATTAAGAGATGTCTTGATCCTCATCGACAGTCGAGATCATTTCGACATGGATCACTCGAACTAGCCGTTGGGATCATTTCCTTTAAATAGGGTGCTAGGGGTCATTTGAGATCAGATTGGATCTGTGAGTCTTGTGCTGAAGAAGCTCTCTTGTAGTTCATTTTTTTTGTGCAATAAAGAAGACTTTGGGGTTAAAAATCTTGCTGGTGTTACTCTTCTGAAAATGCTGTAAGATTGTTCTATTTGTTCTGCATAATTTTATTTTTAGCCATTAATGATAGCTTAATGAAGATTGATCTAGGCACAGGTATCTTGTCTGATCTTTAGGGTTTGAATGATAGTTTAGATTCTGAAATATATTGGCGGTATCTCCATTTGATCGGGGTTTCACTATTGTTTTCTCCTTCTACATTGATGCTTGATTTTAAGCTGTGCAGGAAATCCTTTTTTCAGATTACCGGACGTTAGGGGAAGTTCTCGGCTGAACCAGCCAACTCCCGGGTTGTGTTTTCTGAAAGAGCCCAGCCAGTGCTTGATCCCGGTCTTATCATTCGAAATATATTTTTTTTATGAATGCATGCAGGGTTTTCTGAAGCGTTTTATATTAAAATTAAATTCTGATAATATTAATGTGGTTATTGATAAATCTGGCTACTAAGGAGCCTTAGATCTGTAAATACTGTAAATTTTTTTATTTTTTTTTGCTAGGTTTAGGGTTTTCAGTTTTTTGTTTTATGCACATATCTTTTTTGGGTGATTTTTCAGGTTGCAGGCACAGGATTTTAAGAAATAGCCTCAGGGTTGTTCCCTCTTTTATTCTCATCCTGCTGCCCTCTTCTCAAAAGCTCCTTCAGGCCTCCTTTCTTTCTCCAGCTCAGCCAGCCGTAAACAGTTCTGTCGATTTCCTCTGCCCAATAATTACGCCAATCTACAAGGGAAGACGCAGTGAAACAAATCGTTGTTTGCAAGAGCAGCTCAACAGGCTCTACGTAACTGAGGGATTCCGTTTTGCTTCTGGTCACGTCTGCAAATCCTTCCTTTCCGTAATTGATTTTTATTGCCGCTGTCAAGATCTCTGTCTCCCCTCCATGCGGCTGCATAATCTCTTTGTTCTGCAGCAAATTCATTACTGCATATGCACTGTTCGCCCATCCGCATCCTCTCAGTGCGCCTCTCATTTAAGTTCATCCCGCCATCAAAACCTGCATCAGAAGCCTGCATTTCTTCATCCAACGCCAGTGTCTTCATTCCCCTCATCCGCGTGATTTTGTTCAGGCCGTTGTCAAAGCCACTCCAAAGCTGCTCGTCCCACCTGTTCAGCCTTCTGCCGCCGAGGTGTGATTTGAAAGCGGCTGCAAGCATTTTCCAGGGTTGCCTTGATCAAGGGAACGTATACATTTGTATTCCATACGTGTTGTGGTTTAAAAATAAAAATAAAAATCGTGCATCCAGTTCTCCAAGCTTTAGCCGTCCAACTTCCGCAAATCTTTGCTGTCTACATGCATAAAACCGCTGAAGCCGCCTTTGCTCATTAAAATCGACTGCGAACCTGCAAGTTGACTCCTCCCGCATCCTCGTCTTGCTATCCACGCGAAGAGCATCGGGCTGCCTGCAAAACTTGCGTGAATCCTTCCACGCCGTGGCCTCATGCATCTGTCTGCAGACAAGAAAAAAGAATTGTAAAACAAAACGTATCGGGCTGGTTTGTATATGCGTAGCCGTCAACAGTGAGAATTTCTCTCTGCGTACACATGAAGAGTCACTCTCGGTTTTCTTAAACGTAACTGCGATTTGGCTCAGACCTTTCACATATGCGGTATGGTAAGTAGCAAGTATAACGTAGTTTTCTTAGTCGTTTCATTTTCATAGCATAGGTTTGTATTCTTATTTTTCAGGTTTTTATATAAAGAAATCGAATTTCGTTCTTTAGGTTTAGGTTTTGTATATTGTTTAGATTATTTAATTTTAGATTTAAATTTATTTTAGATTTTTTTTTTTTCCTTTTAGTTAGAATTTAGGTGTTGAATAAACCATTAATTCTTGATTTTGATAAACGTTTTAGTTTAGGAATTAATTTTTTAGTTAAATAGTTTAAATTTCATTTATTTGTTAAGTTTTAGTTTCATTTTAAATTGTTTCATCTTTTTTAGATTTTATTAATTAAAAAAATCTTTAAAAAAAAAGGGAGAATATATTTTGCAATTTCAGTCTTACCTCGTGAATTTTTTTTAGGTTTCATCTTTTATGCTGAGGCTGAAAATTTTGGCGTGGGAGTTAATGTTTATCGTGTTTAAATGTTCATTTAAAGATTGACTGCATATATGTGATCTCTGGTGGTTGTTTAAAGCATTTACTCTTTTAAGTTGCTGAGCTATTGAACCTTTTTGGTTATCTTGTATCTGGCAAAAGTTAAGTTTTTCATGATAAATGATTGCTCTTCATGGTTTATGTTGCTGCAGTATCTGATACTTAATCGATTAAACATTAACTCCACAAGGCACTGGTCCATTAACTCCTAAATCATTTAAGTGCTTCTTTCCTATCGTGTCTCCCAGCCCAACTAGTTGGCAGTTGGTCTTCATCATCTCATAGGGTCTACCCCCCTTAGCCGTGGGAGACAGGCTTAAACGGAGAGATCGGGGATCAGGTTGACAGCCCCCGGTCTGAGGGTTGTCGTGTCAATCTCTGCGACAACAGGTCCCATCTCTTAAAAGGACCCTCCTTGTACCCTAGGTCTTTATGAGATATGAGATGAAGTATATTATGAATGTATACTAAGTTCTTAGCCTTCTTTGATCCCATCATGTTTCTCTTCAATGAATGGATGAAAGCATATGTGCTCCAATTCCTCTCACAAATTGAGGAACTAGCTACCTGCCTAAGTAATCATATGGAAAATCGTTAATGGAAAATTGTTAGGAGAAGAGTCAAGACAATGTTATGTAAATTAAACTAATTAAATAATACAAAATCAAAATGACAAACTAGCTACCTGTCCATGTAGTCGTATCACAAATTGTTGCAACTCAGGAGCATCAACACCATGAAGCCACCACCAATCAATCAAATCCTTCTTCTTGTGCTTATCAGTCAAAGCGTCATGGGAACCAAAGACTCCTCGACCATCTGAAAATGGGGCTAATTGAGTTCGTAACTCAAATGCCTCTTCTGTAGAACCATAGATTTTTTTAATAGCAGCCTTAAACCCTTTCACCACCTCTCTATCTTGGGAAGGAGTTTTCCTTCCTATTTTGGGACCATACCATTTTGGATTAACTTCATAGGCTGCCATGTGAAGTGAGGTGTTTAGTTTAAACTTTATTCCACCGCCCATGTATAAATGATTTCAAATGTGGCCATAAAGTAGGATCTTTCCTATTTGTGATGGATTGGATCCTCTCGCACATAGAGTCCATGTTCTCATAAATCTCACCTAAACATGGACCATCTGTGTCTGCATAGCAAAGCATATCACAAATTGGCTCTATAAACTCCACAACAAATTTGATATCAACCCAAAACTGATTATCCAAAATCAACCTCTTCACCTCTAGAGTTGTGTCTGAGGTAGATAGCCTCCACTGGTCCCACATGTCACTAATAACTATGTCAACTAAAGCCTCCTTCATCTCCACAAGTCGTCTAAGCAAAATGTAGTAAGTTGCAAATATAGTCTCTGCTAGCTTAGAAGGTTCATTTTGACATGCTTACGAGAAATGGCTTGTGAATGGTGGTGGTTTCATATAAATTTTTGAATTTTACGACAATTATCAATAAACATCCAGATCCATTCAATTTTCTTGATGTTTTTCAGTGCATTATTCAAAGCATGCACTAAACATGGCGTCCAAAAAATATGCCTATAGTATATCAAGAAATAAAAAAATCAATAAAAAAATTAGAATCTTTCAATCTGATATCTACAATCATTTATGATTCAATGAATATTGAATAATAAAAAGATCTAACATTCAAACTTGTAATAAAAAAATAGATTTTCCACTAAGTTACTAACTTGTGACTCTTTATCAAGTCATGGATTAACTTGGCATCTGTTGATTTGGGGTAGCATCGGATGTGCTCTAGCCACGAAATTTGGTGGAGAGGTTGGGGCACATGAGATCTCAAATACTCAGAAAGGGTTTGGGCAGATTCTAAACAGATCAAGAGATATTAAAATAATTAATATTTTTAATGCAGTCCCTAAGTCTAAACTTAAGGAAAATAAAATATTAATGTGTATTAATATGAATATGTGTTAGAATGGTCCAAAAGACATGGATCAAGCCAAATCTAATATTAGTCGTTGATTAAGGACTTAATCTCAGCCGTTGAGATGTCAATAGGAAAAGTATAAGAGGAGGCTTGAGGGTCACTTGGAGAATACACTAGAGTGATCAATCATTCTATTCTCTAGAGTGGGGTTTGCTAAGAGAGATAGAATCAGTGATCGGGAGAGCAGCTGAGGGGCATTGAGTATAGACAAACAGAGAAGGTAGAGATTGTATCGAGAGAGTAGCGCAGCAGCTAAGGAGGGTGACGCAGAGCCAGCAAGGGCTCACGCAGGGCCAAGCAGAGGAACCAAGTGTTGCGCAGAGCACCAGAGGGGCCAGGGCAGCTAACGCAAAGGCTCCTAGAGCTAACACAGAGCCTCCTGGGGCTGATGCAGGCCAAGAAAGGCTAACGCAGGGCCAACGTGAGACAGAGAGGGGCTGACACAGTCCAGATTGGGCAAATGCTGGGGTTACAGGAGTAGTTTTGTGTTGAAGAGTTGCTGGAAGGATTTTCCGAGGTTTCAGCTAGGAGATTTCTCTCAAACTGTGAGGTATAGTTGTTAAGGAAATTCTCTGTTGGGTAGGCCAGTTTCGACACCCAGATTGTACTCTGATATTGCTTAATAAGAAAACCCTCAGATAGCTACATAGGTTTTCCCGCATTGGGTTTTTTCTGGGGACATTGGTCCAAAAATAATGGTGTCATGTGGTGTGTTTGTTCTTGTTTCTTTTAGTTGCTGATCTGTAATATGTTGAGCTTGCACTGGTGTTTATTTTCAGTATTTACTTTGTAAATAACTTGTTAAAGAAAAAATAACAAGTAGGTAGGAATAAATCAGAAGAAGTGCAAGAAGGGTTTCTAACTAAGTAAAATTAGAAACTTCAACATGGTATCAGAGGGTGATTGCAGATCACAAGAAGACTAAAAGACATCAGTTGAGCGGAGCAATAAGCTGCAGAAAACAATTGTCCCGAGGTGACAGAAATGTTTTCTAGCAGCACAGAAGCCAGGAAGTGTGACGCAGAGCCATGCAGAGGAAGCCGAGAATTGCGCAGAGCCTCAGAGAGGCCAACATTGCTGATGCAGAGGGCCAGAGCACTAACGCAGGGCATCCCAGGGCTGACGCAGACGCATCTGGGGTGACACAAAGCCAGCGTGGGCCAAAGAGGGGCTGACACAGTTCACAGAGAGGCAGTTACTGGAGTCTAGAAGGCTGCAGAAATATTGCAGAGTGGAGTTGGTGAGGAACTGTAGTTAGAATAGTACCTGACAGAGCAGGGCCAGTGGAGTTGTTACCAAGGAACCTAGATCAACAGTGCAGTTGCACAAGAAGGTCAAAGTAGGGGGCATCTCGACAAGCGGCATAAGGATTTCGAGGAGGGAAATTAGGACTCAGAGGGAGTCGAGAAAAGAACTTCCAGACGGGAAGTAGAGACTCAGAGGAGTCGAATAGAGAACTTCCATGAGGGAAGTAGAGGAGCATCATGGCACTACACGGGGTAAGAGACCAGGATAGACTGGACGGAGCATCGAACTTCGCAGTCTGGAAGGCCAAAATCTTATCAGTGCTTGACAGGAATCGTGTCAAGAACTTCGCCTTAAAGGTAATCGCTGTCCCAGTCGACCCTAGTGATAATGACAGGTACGAGGAGGCGATGGCGAGGGCCAAGTGCATTATCCTTGACAGGGTCAAGGATCATGTGGTACCACATATAGCCGTGAAGGAAACAACATTTGAGATGTGGGAGGCTCTCAAGAAGCTGTACCAGCATATTTCTGTGCAAAGAAGAACGCTGCTCGAGAATCAGATGAGGTCGTATTAGATGAAGAAGGGACAATTGATAGACACCTTCCTCAGAGGACTGAATGAGATCCGAGATCATTTCACTGCTATAGGAGCAACACCGGATGAGGAGCTAATGGTGAGGATAGCCCTGAATGATTTCTCAGAAGACTGGGAAGTATTTGTCCAAAGTATACTAGGCAGAGGGACACTTCCACCTTGGGACGAGATGTGGGCAGCTCTTCGCCAGGAAGAGATCAGACGGCAGTCAAAGACAAGTAGCAGCAGCAATGGGATTAAATTCAAGCACGAGGAGGAAGATGTGGCCCTAGCATCTGTGGGAAAGCAGGAAAAGCAGAAGAAGAAATATCTCTCCAAGATCAAGTACTTCCATTGTTGGGAGCTGGGTCATTATGCGACCTGGTGTCCAAGGAAGAAGAGTAAGGGAGAGTCTTCCGAGACTAAGGCAGCGCCAGCACAGGCAGAGAAGGAAGTTTTGACAGACGATGACTGTGCCATGAGTGCACACGCACCACTTGAGCGAAAGTGGGGAGACATCAAGCTGTAGTTAGGCGGACTAAAGGCGATGAGGGGCAGTATCCTCGAGGTACCCAGCCTCTTGGATTAGATCTTGCTATGGGAGCCCCGAAGAGGAGTAGCAGGACTGGCTGAGTGGGTAGAGACGGATGCGGATGGAGCGGCAGAGAGAGCTACAGTGCAGGAGTCCCGAGACAGCACAGAGCTAGCACGCTGCAGCAGTGCGAGAGGTATCGGAGTGTTGCACTAGTGCAGGAAGGCACAGAGAGGTGTGAAACGTTGCGAGATGCAGGGAGTTATTGTAGCAGCGCAGAGGTTAGAGAGGGAGCACTTGTTAGTGGCAGAGGGAGCTTCAGCATTAGTGGGTGTTTCTAGCCCAACTAGGAGGTCAGTTGGGAGATTGGTTACTTACTTCTCAGTAATTGAGTTGCAGTGCAGCAATGGGCAGCACGATGCAGTTTGATGAGAGGAGGTGCAGTGTGGATTTAGTGTTGGGAGAAAGGACCAGCAACAACATGGATGCAAAGGGAGCTATTGTACAGATGCAGCAGTGGCAGTGGCAGAACCATGGGCAACAGTACAGGAGGCAGCAATGCAGAGGATGTTGGGCAAGAAGGCCTAGCATTAGCACAAGTACTGATGCCGGATGATCAGAGTAATACTCAGTGAGGAGTATTGCTAGAGGATAATCCTCGCTAAGAGGGAATGTTGATTTAGGGTAGCATCGGATGTGCTCTAGCCACGAAATTTGGTGGAGAGGTTGGGGAACATGAGATCTCCAATACCCAGAAAGGGTTTGGGCAGATTCTAAACAAATCAGGAGATATTAAAAAAATTAATATTTTTAATGGATTCCCTAAGTATAAACTTAGGGAAAATAAAATATTAATGTGTATTAATATGAATCTGTGTTAGAATGGTCCAAAAGACGTGGATCAAGTCAGATCTAATCTTAGCTGTTGATTAGGGACTTAATCTCGGTTGTTGAGATGTCAACAGGAAAAGTATAAGAGGAGGCTTGAGGGTCACTTGGAGAATACACCAGAGTGATCAGTCATTCTATTCTCTAGAGCGGGGTTTGCTAAGAGAGATAGAATCAGTGATTGGGAGAGCAGCTGAGGGGCATTGAGTACAGAGAAACAGAGAAGGCAGAGATTATGCCGCGAGAGCAGTGCAACTGTCAGGCCAGGGTAACTCCAGAATAAGCAGAAGAATAACTGAGATCAAATTTCATTAGAGAACTATTGATTATATACAAGAAGGAGACGGAACAATTCATCTTCTTGATGGCTGTTCACGTTCCAGTTCACCCATCCATTGAGGATTAGGTGTCAACATTCCCCCCCTTAATCTGAAGGGATTTTGGTGAGTCCAAGCATCGTTCTGAATCTTTCAAGCTTTTCTCTTCCAAGCGCTTTGGTGAAGATGTCTGCAATTTGCTCGTTTGTGGAACAATGACGGAGATGGATTGTTTTGGCCTCAACATGATGTCGGATCAGATGATATTTAGTATTGATGTGCTTAGTACGATCATGGAACTTTGGGTTCTTGGCCAACTTTATTGCAGAGGTGTTATCAATCATGAGTGGAGTTGATTGTATTTGTTTTACCTGCAAATCTTCAAGAATTTTCCTGAGCCACACAATTTCTTTCGTTGCTTCAGCTGCTGCCACGTATTCTGCTTCTGTTGTGGAATCTGCTGGTACTGATTGTCTGCATGATCTCCAGGAGACAGCTCCTGATCCAAGACTCATAGCATATCCTGATGTAGATACCCCAGTTTCTTTGTCTCCATCGAAGTCTGAATCAGAGTATCCAATCAAGTTGAAGTCGTCCACCTGTGTATACTTGATTCCAAGGTCTTGAGTTCCCTTCAAGTACCTTAGAACTCTTTTTGCAGCAGACCAATGTCCTTCACAAGGCTTTTGCATAAACCTGGAGAGGATTCCAACAACAAATGAAATGTCTGGTCTGGTAGTAGTGAGGTAGATGAGACTTCCTACAAGCTGTCTATACTTTGTTGCATCCTCAAATTCCTTCCCTTCAATAGATGTGAGCTTCAAGTTTTGTTCCATTGGAGTAGAAAGAGGATTGCACTCTGTCATGCCAAATCTGTTTAACAAATCTCCAATGTATTTCTTTTGAGAAAGAAATATGGATTTTGGATGTTGGGTTACTTAAATGCCAAGATAGTAATGAACATAGCCCAAATCAGTCATTTCAAAACTTTTTCCTAATTCTTTCTTTATGGATGCAATATAGCTTTCATTGTTCCCTATCATTAAAAGATCATCTACATATACCACAAGATATACAACTGTTTTGCCAACTTTCTTGACAAATAAAGTTGCATCATCAAGATCAAAATGTTTGAAGTTGAGTTTCAGAAGATGCTCAGTTAGTTTTTCATACCAAGCTCGTGGTGCTTGTTTGAGGCCATACAAGGACTTCACAAGTTTGCATACTTTGTGTTCATGTCCTTTCACAGCAAATCCTTCAGGCTGGGACATAAAAACATTCTCTTTTAGATCTCCATTCAAGAATGCAGTTTTTACATCCATTTGATGGACTTTCCAACCGTTCTGAGCAGCTAGTGCAAAGAGTGTCCGGATGGTGGCCCATTTTGCTGTGGGGGCAAAAGTTTCCTCATAATCGACCCCTTCCTTTTGTGAAAAAACTTTTGCCACAAGCCTAGCTTTGTGCTTGTCAAGTGAGCCATCAGCTTTGTACTTGTTCTTGTAGACCCACTTGCAGCCAATTGGTTTGGTTCCAAATGGAGGATCAACCAGCTTCCAAGTGCCATTCTTTATGCGGGCATCATACTCCTTTTGCATCGCTTCTTTCCATTCATCATGAGAAGCAGTTTCTTTGAAGGAAGTTGGTTCAAAATCTGTAGACAAGTTCAATTCACAATCATAAGTAACATCCATATCAATAGGTGAATTAGAGTTATCTACATCACCTCCATCTTGTCGGTTTGTATTTTTGGTTCCTGTTTTTCCAATTTCATCAGGATGAACACTTTCAAGTGTCTTTGTCAGCCACTTTGGGGGACCTTTCTGAGATGGTCTAGGCTACTCTGTTGATTGAGTTGGGACTGAATCAAGATTGAGTCTCCCAATTCTATCAATTACATCACTTAAAGCATCATCCGTTGTTGGAGTTTCATGCAGGGGAGATTGTTCTTCAGAAGAAGATTCCACATGTTGTTCTAGTATAGGAATCCCCCCTTCAAGATGTGGAATTTGATTATCAAACTCTTGAAATGATTTCGGTTTTGTGAATCTATCCAAGCGATCAAGTTGCCGCTCAACAACACTGTCAGATTTGGATGATTCAAGAAAAATGACATCTCTAGATACAACAAACTTTTTATTTACTTCATCATAGAGACGGTATGCTTTAGATGTGTTTGAATACCCCAAGAAGATACACTTACGACTTCTAGCACCAAGTTTGTTTCTATGTACCTTTGGTATTAAAGCATAACAGGTGGAACCAAAGATCCTGAGATGTTTTACCGAAGGAACATGTCCATACCACAATTCATAAGGAGTCTTGTTTCTTATAGCACTAGATGGACATCTATTCTTTATATATGCAGCACATAGAACAGCATCAGCCCAAAACATTGTCTTTACATTTTTGAAGAAAAGCATGGATCGTACCATATTCAAGATTGTTCTATTCATTCTTTCTGCTACACCATTCTGTTGGGGATTATAAGGTACAGTTGTTTGATGTTTGATCCCATGTTGGCGAAGATAGTTTTCAAATTCATTTGATGTATATTCTTTTCCATTATCAGTGCGAATAGACCCAATATGAGATTGTGCATCATTTTCAATCCACTTATGAAAATTCTTGAATGTTTGAAAAGCATCAGATTTGTTCTTCAATAAATAAACCCAACACATTCTGGTGTAATCATCAATAAATGTCATGATATATTTATTTCCATTTGCAGAAGGAACAGGCATTGGACCACATAAATCTGAATGAATGAGTTCAAGCTTCCTATGTGCTCTTGAATGTGAATCATGAAAAGACTGTTTGCTATGCTTTCCTAGAATGCAAGCATCACATTGCTTATGTTTTGTAGGAATTGTAGGCAAACCAGCAACACCATTTTTCTTTAATAAGCGGAGACTGTCATAGTTTAAATGTCCAAATCTAGCATGCCATAATAAACTTGATGGAAGTGTACCTTCTTCATGATGAGAAATATATGAGAAATGTTGTGCATGAGCAGAGGTTCCTTGCAGTTTAAGAAGTCTTTCTTCTTCTATACCCCTCATGACAAGTGAGTGGTCAGATGCCTTTCTTACCTCAAGCTTGCCATCAAACATATGAATGGAGTGACCTTGCTGGCGGATGTGGACCAGGGACAGCAAGTTTCTCTTGAGCTGTGGGAGATATAGAACATGGTCCAAAAGAAAGTCTAGAAGACCAAGCAGTTTAAGCCTAATTTTGCCAAGCCCTGATGGCTTGATTTTTTTACTGATCTGCAAAGTATACTGCTCCATCAACATTGTCAATGAAATCTTCAAAAAAATCTTTCCTATGAGTCATATGACAGGTTGCTCCTGAATCAAGCAACCAATCATTTTTCGAAGAAGCAAGTGAAGCATTAAACAAATCTTCATTTGTGCCTCAATATAGTGAGCGGATTCAGGTGCTTTACCTTTGTCTGTGTCATCAGTTTTACCTTTCTGCTGATTTCTTCTCTGCTCAATTTTTTCCCATGGTAGCTTGCATGTAGAAGCATCATGTGATCCATTTTGTTTGCAGCGAATGTAATGCAGGTCTGCCTTTTCTCCTTGAGAATGTCTGCCCCCCCTGCCTCTGAAGTATCTTCTTCTTTCTCTTGAATGCATACTGTAACAGCCTTCAAATCTCTCTAATATTTGCTAAAAAACATCAGTATTTCATTGTACATATCACTGCAATACTACTATGTTTTGAAAAATGCGCAAGGGATCACTTCAATACTTCAATGTATTAATATATCACTTCAATATATCAATATATCAATGCAAAACTATTATGAAAGCAGCGCAATATGTAAAACTTTTGGATGATACTGCGCGTTTTAATCTTCACTGATTTAGCAGATTGCAGAGACAGTATGCATTTCCTCCTCTTGCGCCGATGATACCATTCACCATATAGTATTTTTACACCTCTGTATATTGACCAGACTTTTTAAAAGAGACAAAATATTATTCAGTCCAGCGCAACAAAATAACGATAAATTAAAATGGTGTATAAAATGTAAATCTCAATGTCGCTGTTCTTCTTCCTCCCTGGGAAATAACTTGAATGCTTTGAAAACTGCCTTGAATGATATATATGAACACTTTGAAAAAAACAGCGCAATGCTTTGAAAAACTGTTTATATAGATGGCGCAATACTACAGCATTATCATTCAAATGATAAAGAATTGTGCAATATTACTATTCACCTCCACAAAAACAAGACTGAGTAATACAATCAAACCGATATTACTATTCCGTTGCCCTCGATTTACGCATAGCACTTGTGGATTGTGATGATGGCCGCCATACTGAAGTTAAAATTGTCATATATCGGCATTCTCACAGATTACAGAGCGACTTCAATACATCAGGAGGACCATGCCTTGTGCTAGCACAATAGCCTCTGATAATGGAGCTCTACCCACATTTAAAATGAGCGAGTCCACCTTCATTGCCAGCTTGATGCCGAAGCAGGAGATCGGTGCACAGAAATTTCTCGAGACACACCCTACTTATGATGGGAGAGGGGTATATGATCTTTTAGAAAGAACGAAAGAAAAAAAAAAATGCGGAAGCCACACTGGAGGCTTTAAGTAAGCTCGCGGTATTTGATCAGAAACACCCTAAACCGGGCAGTAGCACATTAAAAAAGAGCGTGAAGATCTTCAAAACAGAGTTGATTATCTTTAGAAACAAGCGGATTGCTATGAAGACAAGGGCCCAGTAATAGATGTTGTTGTATGGTATGACGGCAGTGTATGGAGAGCAGCACTTGACACACAAGACCTTGAGGAGGATCCGTTCGAAGATGCTGCGTCCGATTCAACATAAAACTCTGCAATAATCTCTCTCGTGGGGCGTGATGGCATCAAAAGATGCAGAGACGAGGATGCAAGTCTACAGGAGAGGGCTCCACCAACAATAAGAGATTCGAAATCAAGAAATGGAATGCCAGTCAAACGTTCATAAAAACAATGCGCAAATCTCTGTATAGTTTTACAAAAAAAATGGGACAGAAAAATATCAAATAACGCAGGCGTTCAGGCAAACGTTCATAAAAACAATGCGCAGTCTCTGGCAGTCAGAGAGCGCATAAAATCATCATTGAGACGCAGGACAGAGGCGCAGACAATCAATGATGCGCAGAGAATCAATGACACTCAGAGGAGCACTCAGGAGAGAGCAGCTCTCAGGACAGAGGCAGGAGTTACAACTATTTTTAGAACCTGGGACCTGTGCTCTGATACCATGTCAGGCCAGGGTAACTCCAGAATAAGCAGAAGAATAACTGAGATCAAATTTCATTAGAGAACTATTGATTATATACAAGAAGGAGACGGAACAGTTCATCTTCTTGATGACTGTTCACGTTCCAGTTCACCCATCCGTTGAGGATTAGGTGTCAACAGCAACAGCGAAGGAGGGTGATGCAGAGCCAGCAAGGGCTCACGCAGGGCCATGCAGAGGCATCCAAGTGCTGCACAGAGCACCAAAGGGGCTAGCACAGATGACGTAGAGGCTCCCAAAGCTGACGCAAGCCAAGAAAGGTTGACGCAGGGCCAATGTGAGACAGAGAGGGGCTGGCGCAATCCAGATTGGGCAGACACTGGGGTTGTAGGAGCCAATGTGGAAAAAGTCGAAGTCGGGATTAATTCGGCAAGGGTCCAAAAGTTGAAAAAGTCAACAAAGTCGGGAGTTTCTTGAAAAAGTCGGCAAAATTAAAAAAACACAAAATTATTCAGTTTTTTAAATTTTTTTTAACATCTAGAGTATCCACAACATCAAATAAATGCATTTCCACATAAACATGTAAAGAAAACTAATATATAATATGTATATGAAGTCTAGTGCTACATCACATATCAAAATAGTGAATCAACTCTTGAATTTTGAGTCTTGTCTGAGTCTCAACTCTCAAGAGTCAAAATATCAACAAAAAATATAATAAATGTATATCATGAGTCATCTAAAAGTCATCAAGTAATCAGTCACTGAGATCCTCTTCCCCTTTTACGAGAATAGGGAACGACTTTGCCTTTTCCTCTAGAGGAAGAAGGCCCTGCCCCTGGGGATACAAATGGACTCAATCGTCCTCTAGAAGCCGATGGAAGAGGTGGCCTCTGTCCTATCTGCTCTTAGATGGTGTCACCTCCTCCTCATCATCCTCATCCAGCTCTACTAGTGCCTCCTGACCCTGATGTTGCTCCTCCTCCTCTACCTCTGGCTCTCCCTCCCCTGCAACTGCTACATCCTCTAGATCCACACCTAACCAATCCGAGATCGAGTCCATGATCGGCCTCTCAGTCTCGACTCTCCATGAAGAGGTGGTATCAATATTGTCCAATGAGACATCAGTAGGTTTCTGAAGCTGTCTCATCCACAGTCGAAGATTTTAGTAGACGTAGACCATGTCATTGAGGCGTTGGGACTCCAATTTGTATTAGGGTCATAGATTGTAAATTAGTACTTAGAAAATTTAAATATTAAAATTAATCAAATGAATTCAAAAAATTTAATTTGAAATCTTTTTACCTATTGCGCTTTTTGCTGTGTATTTTGTCAAATACACTCCAGTTGCGCTCACACCCAGAGGAACTGCATGTTTGGCTGAGCACTCTGATAGCAAGCTTTTGGAGATGGGGTACTCTGGCACCATAGCTTATCCACCAAGCATCTACAAGTTAAAAGAAAAATGAGAAACATAAAAAATAAATAAATAAATAAATTTTGAAATTTTAAACTTGAAAGTTTGAAACAAACTGAAGCTTACCTGGCATTTTGGTCGTCCTATTCTTAATAGCCATGTTAAAACCAAATGTGCCACCTCCCATCCTATAGACCTCCATTTCTTTAGAAATATCTTCACATTCTTGCTCAGATGACACCATCCTCTCGACACAAGTGAAGAATCCATCCATCACCTCGGCATCAAATCTGAAACCACAGGCGTAAGAAAATGCAGGGTTGAGGTAGATACCTGCAGCATGAATGGGGCGATGGAGGGTATTGTTCCATCGCTGATCAATCACTCTCCATATGACCTGTTGTTTCTCTAACCCCTCATCTCCCTTATCTGCATAATAAGCATGAATGGCTTCTTTGGCCCTATCCATGGCCTCATACAAGTAGCCCATTGCGGGCTTGTCTCCATCAACCAACCGAAGAACCCTTACCAAAGGTTCTGAAATGGCACACACCTCCTCTACTCCTGCCCAAAATCTCTGATCATATGAAACTAGTCTACATATGCCCTCTCCCTCTGGTTTGCGGCTAATAGATAAAGAACGCCAATCCACTGAGAGAAACATGCTCTTCACATCCCACATAGAATTCAATAGAGAGTGAAGAGATATGAAAGTAGTGGCAAATCGTGTAATGGCAGGACGCACCAACTCTTTGTTTGTGGTGTATTTTCTCATCAAGCTAAGCACAGATGCATGATTATATATAAGTTTTGTTATGCTCTTGGACGATTCAACAATATCCCTCACAATAGGAATCTTCCCTATGTCCTCCAACATCAAGTCAACGCAATGCACAGCACAAGGTGTCCAAAACAAGTTAGGATACCTCTCCATAAGCATCTTGACAACTGCAACATAATTTGCAGCATTGTCTGTTATGACTTGTACAACATTGCTTGGGCCTACTTCCTAAATGAAGATGTCCAACAACTCACATAATGTACGTGCATCTTTAATGTGTGCAAATGCATCAACAGATTTCATAAACATTGTCCCCTTGGGACAACTAACCAAGAAGTTAAGAAGGGTCCTACCCTTCTGGTCAGTCTAACCATCCTACATGACTGTGCATCCAGTTTGTTCCCATGATGCCCTAAACTCCGCTAATCTAGCAGTGCAATCAGTGTTTTCATCTTGAAGAAGAGGCCCTCTCAATTCTGCAAAGGTGGGGGCTTTGTACCCCAGGCCAACGACAGCAACAACATCAAACATAGGCTGGTAGAATGGGTTTGTCTTGGCAATGTTGAAAGGAACATCATTCCATAGAAGACACTTACTGACCAACCTGTCAACCTCTGTCTTTTCCTTTTTTTTCATTGCTGATTTGATCCCAGGTTGTGCACTAGCTGTGGTTCTAGGAACAAAAAAAGATGAAATAGATGAGGGGCTGGGACCTATGGGTGAGGAAGGTGATGTTGTTGAAGAAGCACTGCGACTCTCAATTGAAATTCCCCCCACTCTTGAGGCCCCTACAAGTTGGATTTTTAGTGTTGCCCTAGTGTCCTTTCCGTCCTCTTTATCCATCAATGATTGAATGGCTCGTCGGATGATTTCTGGAGTTGTATTTGTGCAAAGGTCAACATTTTGCCCCGGAATTTGCCCCAAATGGAATTTTAATCTGTTGATACCTCCTAACATATGCTTGCCACACAACTTGCAAGTCAAATACATTCTATTGATCCCCCCAGTTTCGGGTATAGTATCAGGTTCACCATATTCCCACATAGCGTCCAAAATCCTTGGCATTTGTTTTAAACTTTGAACTTGAATTTAAACCTGGGCACAAAAAAACATTGAAACAAATTAAATTGCTTCAGCCTTCAACTCAGCAAATTAATATTGACAGTTCATAAATCTAATAAAAATAAGTACAAATTCCTGAAATTTGTTTCAAAGAATAAAAAGTGCAATTTAAAGAGTCAGATATCTGGCAACTACAAAAGGGTATAAAAGTTTGATCTACAGCCCACTGGTATCTCTGTTTGTGGGCTAGCAAAAGGCTGATAAAAGAGATGAGATATTAAGGGCTGAGCTGAGCATTATTTCCATCTCTATAGGCTGAGTTCCAGACTACTATCCTAGTGCCATTCTATAACCAGACTCTCTGAATTTATTGCTGATATTTATTGTTGTATCTTCTTCAATGTTGTTGTAGCATACTTCCCATTGGTATGTATCTCTCTTGAGTTTAAATTTAAAATAAATTACAGTCAACCCAAGTTCACTTCTTTATGTCTGCTCATTTAAATATATTCAAGAGAAATCTATGTATTTAGCATAAAAAAATAAAAACATTTGTGCACATGCAAAATTAAGCAACACTGCATGCCCAAGGAAACTCCACACAGCAACTTGTAACACGCACTATGATACAGTTTCATGGGGAGTTTTCAAAAGCAGAGTTATTTGGGAGTTAGACTCCCCTTCGCCTCCTTCCTTTTACACGTATTTGGCTCAGCTTCCATGCACTTTACACTCAGCCAAACAGCATTTACGCACAACCATCTACTTCTCACTCTTGGCAACCAACGCACAACAGTTTAAATTTAAACAACAGATCGATTTTTTATTTGCAGTGTTAACATACCTTAAGAGTTAATAGAGCAGGCTCCTCTTCAGTATCCTCCGCAAGCCGCAAACCCTTGTATCGCCACAGCACCGAATGCCAATTTTCACAGCGAAAAAACATAAATTAACCTTTGTGGACCTTTTATCCACGGGTTGGGAAGGGAGGCCGATTTTTTGGGTTGACTCCCGATTAAATCAGGAGTAATACGAAAAAATCGTGATTTTTTCGTTTACCAAAAATCGCCAAAAAATCGTCCAATTTAATCGTTTTTCACAAAAAATCAGACTTTTAGGAATAAATTGTGATTTTTTCGGGACTTTTTCCACACTAGCGGGAGCAGTTATGTGCTGATGAGCTGCCGGAAGGATTTTCCGGGGTTTCAAATAGGAGATTTCTCTCAAACTGTGAGGTATAGCTGCTAAGGAAATTCTCTGTTGGGTAGGCCAGTTTCGATACCCAGATTGTACTCTGATATTTATTAATAAGAAAACCCTCAGATAGTTGCACCGATTTTCTTGCATTGGGTTTTTCCGGGGACATTGGTCCAAAAATAATGGTGTATGTGGTGTGTTTGTTCTTGTTTCTTTTAGTTGTTGATCTGTAATATGTTGAGCTTGCACTGGTGTTTATTTTCAATATTTACTTTGTAAATAACTTGTTAAAGAAAAAATAACAAGTAGGTAGGAATAAGTCAGAAAAAGTGCAAGAAGGGTTTCTAACTAAGTAAAATTAGAAACTTCAACGACATCCTTCATTAGCCTCTCTCATATCGAATGTGTACTCCCTTTATGACAGTTTAGTAAAAGAATCTTCATTGAATTATTGTTGGTGAGGGTCCTCCATATCTTTCCTTCTTATTGTAATGGTGCACCATTTGTTCATGGAGAATTATAGTAATATTTGTATCCTCAAGATATTGTCAATAGCCTAGGATCCCTTACAAGTTTCTTTGTCATCCAGTACAAGTTTCTTTGTCAATATACATCCATCTAACTAGCCTCCTCTCTTTGGTTGCCTCCTTTGCTTCACAGGTAGTTGAGCTCTTCTTCAAGGAGGTGTTCAAGTTGCATGGCCTTCCAAAGACCATTATCAGTGACAGGGATAGCAGGTTCATGGGGTGCTTTTGGCAAGAGCTCTTTAAATTTGAGGGATTGAGCTCACCCATAGTACCAATTACCATCTCTAGACCGATGGATAGACGAAGATATTGAACAAGTGGATGGAAGGCTACTTGAGAAACCATGTGACCAGGCAGTAGCAAGCATGGGTGAAGTGGCTATAGAGTATTGCTACAACACCACCTACCATATGTCCATCAGTATGTCACCCTTCTGTGCTCTTCATGGTTATGATGCTTTGTCTTTTACTGACATGGTGTTTGGAGACAGTTAGGCCCCAGGGGCTAGAGATTGGATCCAAGAGATCCTTAGGGCTCTCAAGGATAACTTGCAGACCACTTAGAACAAATAGAAGATGTATGCATATCGACATGGAGTTGAGAGGGAATTTGAGATTGAGGACTTAGTCTACTTGCGCCTCCAACCATACCGACAGTTGACTCTCAAACAGATGGGTTTGAGAAGATTAAGCCTCGCTTCTATGGACTACACAGGGTGATTAGGCGTGTAGGAGAGGTAGCATATGAGTTGGAGCTACCACTAGGAAGAAGGATGCATAACGTATTCCATGTGTCATGCCCGAAGAAGGCCCTAGGCCAACAGGTTACAGTTGCTACAGAGGTTCCACCGTTGGATGACGAGGGGCACTTGGTGTTGGTTTTGGAGGCTATTTTGGAGGTAAGAGAGAGCTCAAAAACAGGCTCATCCAGGAGTTCCTTTTCAGATGGAAGGACTTGCCTGAGGAGGATGCCACATGGGAGGGTGAAAAAGTCTTACAACATCCAGCATTGCAATTGCTTGAGGACAAGTAATTTTTGGCGGGGAGGACTGTGATATCCCCAACTAAATAAATTTTGCTAAGTATGATCCAATTTTGCAATTTTGACATTACAGGAGAATTTTGGTGACTTGGGTAACTTACGAAAAGTGGGTGAGAAGACCCCACTTTAAAGGAAAGGAAGGTCATGTGTGTTGTTTTTCATCGATACTGGAGTCTAGGATAGAATCGTAAATCACTAACACTACCAATCCAAGTATCACAAAAGGAATACTTTGCTCAACGGAATAATATACAAAGTAAATCTACTAGTGCACAAAATATACACAATTTTTTACAAGTTTATACAACAACCCAACTTCATTATATTAATCAAAATGATAATACAATAGTCTAGGGCTCTCGAACCAAGGGTAATGGCCCTCATACATACTCTAGTACAGGATTACAAGATACAAGATACATTGACAGTGTAGTTGATGTAGCACGCAATCACAATTGCGTTGTTGTATTCTGTACACTGTAGGTCCTTCACTTTCATTCTGCAACACTGCCTCTATCAATGTACCAACTCGTTTAGGCTACTGAGCTCGGTCTGTACAATCTACCCTCTAGTTGATCATAAGTCCATTTACAATGAACATATAAGGTCTTCACGCTCACTAGCTGCTCCTTCGTCCTTCAAGGCCACAACACTTTGAGACTTCTACGCACTGCTACTCCTCAACTCTTTTTGGGACTTTTATACCCACTATAGTCTTCATGTGCTACTCCTATGAAGACTAACATAGGGCAGGAGGGTTGCCACCTATCATCATCGAATGTTGCTTCTCCAACAATGAACACACGCTATATCAACCTGCAACTGGTTGGCCAAACCTTGAGCTCCTTCAGTCTGGTACTCCTAGCAACCACCTTAGTCCATCAAGGTGCTGCGCTAGGCTACTCTTGGTTCATGTTGACCCTGCCCTCCAATAGACCAAGAGCGTCCAATACTAAGTCATCTCCTAGGACCTCTCATCCACTAGCATCCAATTCAACACAAATACATCAACACATCATATACCTGCATTCTCAAGGGTTGGTATCTCCTTATTGCAAGTTTGATCTCTGGTTAGGGTTGTTGGAAAGTTGCTACAATACCCTTTTCTTGCCTACCAGACCTCCTCATAACTATGACCTCCTTCCAAACACTTATGCTCCAACTCATTGATGTCCTAGCCTTAATACTAGCCCGCAAACATGTGCCACAACGTCCTTGTGCAAGAGAATCAAGGCTTCCAACCTCTCGGCCCCTTATCCAGGGTGATCTAGGCCTATGGCCTATTGACAAGAAGATAAACCAGCCAAAATCTATAGCAAGACACTATCCAATCCACTCTCAACAAATGCAACAACCTTCAATAGCTACTCTGCCCTGTAAGAGACACAAAAGACATACAAATAGTCCCAAACAAACTCGTCTAGTCTCCTTCCCTAACTCAGCTTCCTCAAAGATGTATTCTCTATGAATGGATGCACTTGGATGATGACAAATGACCTCCAACTCACCTTGTTTTTATATCTTTAACAATGGCTACAATAAAATATCCTAGTGGGTTTGTACAACTATCACAAAACACAAGGCTACATGAATTGTAACTCACAAAACCCACCAGCCACATAAAAACTAGTATCTCCACTTCTAGAGCTTGGATTTGAGTGATTTTCGTTGCCTCTCTCTCCTCTTGAGGACCTCTATCATCTCAAATCATCACATGTCAAAATCCACTAGTGGTTTCACACCCATAAGTTTGGGTGCAAAGCCCACACCTTGGGTTCCAAGCCCACAAGTACATTTGTGGTGCTTCAACCTCCAAACCCCAAACCCTAGGGCCTTGAGTACCTTCCAAGCTACAAAATCTCAACCCTCCCTCTTAGCAAGGGAGTTACTTCCAAGACTAGGAAGTAACTCATCATCATCATTTTCACTGCTCGCAACACTCCCCCAACTCTTGACGCCCATAACTACAACAATCCCTATAGCATGGACTATGCCTCTCTCGGAAGTGTCACTATCCCTAGAAGTTTATTGCTTCTTTTTCTCCTGAAACGTCTTCCGCTCTCTCCACGGTTCCTTCTTGGCAGCTATAGAAGCACCCTTGCTCCCCATTGACCACGCGTTCTTCTTGGGTTGCACAGTCTCCCTCTGACCCTGCAAACTCCCTCTAGAACTTGACTCCTTGTGAGCCTCTGGAACCTGGACATTCTATGAAAGTTCCAAAAATTGGAATCCTATTGCAGCAACTAGTATTATTTCTTCGATATGAAAAATTAATTATTCAGTTTATTGCTACAACAATATCGAAATAAACACACTACAACCTTCACAAATAAAACTGCGGAAAGATAAATAGCGTTGGAACTGAGAAAATACTAGCACACACACACAATAAAAATTAACACCATTATTTTTGGACAAAAGTCCTTGGAAAAACCCAATGTCGGAAAACCGGTGCAACAGATGAGGGGTTTATTTTATTTTGCAATAGTGAAATTTGAGTACAATCTATGGATGCCCAACTGGAAATCCAAACAACAAGAAAATCTGGGCAAAATTATCTCAAGGAATTACATTTCCTCCACAAGCCATCCCAACAGAACTTTTCTGCAGAAACTCGTCCTCCTGGACCTTTTACGTCAGCGTTTGCATCGCTCTGCATAGACCCTAAGACATCTAGTATTTGAGCTGCCTTTGATGAAGTCGTTCTACCTGTCTCTGTTGAGGAAATCGCTTCTTCGACATTCTGGACCCTCTACTCATCCTTTAGAACTGAAAAACGAATTTCTCTCCAGTAAAATCGAATTGCTTCTAAAGCAACTATGCTGTCCTCTGGCACTGCCTCACTGGGAATAACTCGGCCCCTTACTGTTGCATCTCCGGATCTGGAAAAATTCCTTCAGATCACTATCTCTGCCCCTCGCTGATCCTGCTTCGATCTTTGGCTCTCTGTCAACCACTGCTGCTCTTTGGAAATTTATCTGCCAAGAAAATCAAACTACAAAAGTGTCTTCTCCAAGTGCCCATCAACTTCTTCTTATAATCCTCTATTGGGACTTCAACAACCAAGATTAAATCTTAATCAATGGCTAAGATCATCTTGAAATCGATCTGTGTGAGTTTCTAGATGATTCTCTCCTTGACTTAATTAATTTTGATTAATTAACCAGATTCCCTATGTTTAGACTTAGGAAATATTTAAAAACTGGTTAATAATTTAATTAGGCCATCTCTAAGTGGAATTTCCAGAAACGATTTATGGGTTTTGGAGATCTCATGTATTGTGGCCTCTCCATCAAATTTGGTGGCTAAAACACATTCGATGCTATGGAAACCAACACTCCCTCTTAGTGAGGACTGTGTTCTCTTTAGTGTTGCACATCCTGCCATAACACCCTGTTTCTGTATCACCTCCTATCATGCTAGTAATGTTTGGCCATACTTCCCACCAACCACTACGCAACTTTGATGTTGCATCTGTGTTGATGCCGACACTTCCATACCGTTGCCAACTCTGCATTTGCACTACAACTCACTCTCATCTGTTGTTGTTGCAGCTAAGAAGCATCCAAAATACTGAATTAACTGTGTTCAGTATGATGCATTTGTCTCTCGAATCCTAACTACTACTCGCCTTTGCACTGTCACTAAAGAATTTGCATTGCTGCTAACTTGTCACTGAGCCATCTACTCTGTTGTCAACATTGCACTGCGCTCCTCAGCATCTGCCCGCTACTAGTCTGCAACTGTCACTCTGGTATTGAGTGCATCAGTAGCCACTAATCCATCTTGTTGCTGAATATTGCAGGCCCCCATAGCCAGGTAATGGTCCTTGAGGAGGACACCTCAAGGATCCCTCCCAATCTCTGTAGTTCTCTGGAGCAACAACTCCAAGTCACCCCACCTCAATCCTGGAGGTATAGCTGCTAACATCAAGAAGTCTTCCTCCAACCTGGAGGACAACTTGTCGATCTCAGCTTGTAGTGCCCTAATTTCGAATTTACAGCAACCACATAAATACACATAAAATTTGAAAACAATAATGCATAAAACTGTAAGCTGCACCTACCTGAACTGCTGGCGGACTTCCGATTCTGTTACTGAACTGGCGATCCTGAACTGATGACTGATTTGATTCAATTTTGAGATGGCCAATACCACCCAACCTGACAGAGCAACCTGGTTGCTCAATCCAGAAAGCTCTCCACAGAGGCTCTCTGTCCCTCCGTGCCCAGAACTCAGATCACTCAAAGCTCTTCCTCTGAAAGTCTCTTCTCCTGGTTTCCTGTTGACGAATTTACACCCCTCTGGTTTTTCTGCCCCCACTCCAGGTTCAGGCCTCCGCTATTTATTCCCTGGCCTGGCGGTGGCCGCCCCCCCCACTTGCAGCCACCGCCTTCCATGCATTAAAGGCCCTCAGATATTTCTTCACTGACTTCTGCGTTCTGTAATCAATACTCAGCTGGTTCGGACGCGCTTTTATTAATGGGCTGGGGTGGCTCATAGGTAGGTTATCGCACACGTCCTCATGACTCCAATTATTTAGTTTATAGCATAAGGACGTTTTATATAATCTGAAAGGTTTTAATTTTAGATACTTTATAATATTTCTATTTTATAAAGTTCCATTCATCCTTTATAATATTTCTGTTTTATAAAATCCCATACATACTTTATAATATTTCTATTTTATAAAGTCCCATATAATATATATATATACATATATATTTATATATAAAATTCAATTATTTTATGTAAATTTAATATATATATATATATATATATATAAAGTCTAGATATCTATTTTATAAACTTTTAACTTATATATTGTTAAATTTAATTTGTATTTATTAGCTTAACATACTTATAGATTAAGTTTCCTCACAATTGGTTTTATTTATAAGTTTGAAACTTTATAAATGGATTAATTTAGCCGGGTTGTTACATAGTTCCCCCCTTCAGAGAACTTCGTCCCGAAGTTTAGAGTTTTAGGTTCAAGGTTTTAGATGGACATGACCTTTTCTATCCTGGCCCCCAAGCTATTCAAAATCATCCTATCCTTCCTAATCTCTTCCACTCCCATCCTATCCGTCCTCTACTGGAGTATGCCGTGGCGTCAGTTTCACTGATCTAACCACTCATAACTCTAAGGAGACAGCGTCGGGTATACCGACCTGATCCTCGGTAGGCATCCGGCAGTCATCATCACACGTCTAGGGGAGCGTGACTCGCACAGTCCTCCCATGACTCCAGGTTTCGGAGGATAAACGGTGGGTAACACCTCCACCCCTCCAGTAGTATCAGGGCTACTACCCTATCATAGAATCACTTTGAGCTTTAACTGATCTGAGTTCTGTCATCACGTGGTCATCTCGAAAATTGGATCAATTATCTGCAATCATAGTTTATCTGCAATCTTACACTTACCCAGCATTTGTAAAATGTGCATCAGCATGTTCGAAATAACTTATGTACTATCTACATATGATACTATAGCATAACAGAATTTTGTTATTTTCTATGCATGTATTCTGACTTTTCTATAGGATGTATTCACTTCCTGTCTTTTATTTCAGTTGCTCATTTTGACATGCATAAAATAAAACAGATTTATATTGTTTCAATTTCTACCAGAAGTAAGATCATTTGACGGTCTTATCTTTACTTCAACATTTATAATTTAGTAATATAATCACATATATTGTTTTGGTATCCATGTACCAGCAGGAATTAAACACATATTATTTTGGTATCCACGTACCAGCAGGAATTTAAACATATATTATTTTGGTATCCACGTACCAGCAGGAATTTAAACATATATTATTTTGGTATCCACGTACCAGCAGGAATTTAAACATATATTATGCCGCAAAGTTTCATGTTTATCACTAATCATTCAAATGTTTTTGGTTCTCTGACAGAGGTGAAGTAAATATATACTAAACATAGTGTAAAGTTCTTCAAAATGGACATAAACTAGGGTATCTCTGACATATGTCTTCTGTATTTTCCCAAGTCGCTGATCCAGGACTATACTTGTCCCACTGGACCTTAACTTGGTCCACCAGGCGGTTCCTCAGCTGTCGGACTCTACGTTCCAGTATACGTAACGGTTCGACCGTTATGACTCCCTCGTCCGATACCTGCAATTCTTTCCACTGGATGTTATGAGATAGATCAGCTACATAATGTCGTAACACAGAAACATGAAATACATTATGAATTCTATGCAGGTGAGGTGGCAGGGCAAGACGATAGGCAACAGGTCCAACTCTTTCCACGATTTTAAACGGTCCTATAAATCGGGGTGACAGCTTTGTCCCTTTTCCGAATCGAATAGTACTTTTATTTGGCTTGATGCGGACGAAGACCTGGTCCCCTACTTCATACCTCCTATCAGTTCGGTGAGCATCAGCATAACTCTTTTGTCTATCCTGTGCTTCCTTTAATCGCTGTCTAATCTGTCTGACCTGCGCTTCCATTTCATGGATTAATTCTGGTCCTATTATCACTCGATCTTCTAACCTGTCCCAACTTAACGGCGTTCTGCAAGGTCTGCCATATAAAGCTTCAAATGGAGGCATCCCAATCGAACTGTGGTAACTGTTGTTGTATGCGAATTCAACCAAGGGTAAATACTTTTCCCAGTGGGATTGCTGATCCATTACATACATCCGCAACATGTCTTCAAGTACTTGATTTACTCTTTCAGTCTGCCCATCAGTCTCAGGATGGTAAGCCGTGCTTAAATTTAGCTGAGTACCTAAGGCTGTCTGCATGCACGTCCAGAATCTGGAAGTGAATCGCGAATCTCTATCGGATATGATCTTCTTAGGTACTCCATGAAATCTGATAATTTCGTTTATGAATACTCGAGCTACGTCAGCAACATCATAAGTATCTCTTACCGGAATGAAATGGGCGCTCTTTGTTAATTTATCCACCACTACCATAATGGCATTGTGTCTTTGAGAAGTAAGAGGTAGTCCAGTGATAAAATCCATAGAAATGGTCTCCCACTTAGACATAGGAATGTCGTGGGGTTGTAAGAGACCCGCTGGGTGACAATGATCTGCCTTTACTTGTTGACATTCCATACATTTTGCAACAAATTGAGTGATATCACGCTTCATGCCTGCCCAAAAGAAGAGTTTCTTGGTATCCGCATACATTTTCCCTACTCCAGGATGAGCACAATACACGGCTTTGTGAGCTTCCCTGAGGATGGTATCTCGAAGATCTTTATCATCAGGAATGTACATCCTTCCATGGAATCGCAAGATCCCATCGCTTTCTAATTCATAACCCTCGAACTTAGATTCTTTTGTCTTAATCCCCTCAAGACTTGCCCTCACCTTTAAATACCAACTGTCTTTTATAAGACGATCTAGTACTCGTTGTCTTAAATCCACTTTAATGGGTATGAGAGAAAATATCCGGGGTCTCCTGCTTAAGGCATCGGCTACTACATTTTCTTTTCCCTTAATATATGATATTCCGAAGTCATATTCACTTAGTAATTCACTCCATCGCCTTTGCCTGGTATTTAAGTCTCTTTGGGTGAACAAATATTGTAGACTTTGATGGTCGCTTTTAAGTGTAAAATGTTGTCCCACCAGATAGTGTCTCCAGATCTTTAAAGCTAGCATTACAGCGGCCAATTCTAAATCGTGAGTAGCATAGAGTTCTTCATGAGGTTTTAGCTTTCTGGAAGCATAAGCTATCACTCCCCTGTTCTGCATTAACACTGCACCCAGCCCTTGCTTGGATGCATCAGTACATACCGTAAAGTCCTTGCCCATATCAGGGACTCTTAGGATTGGTGCACTGGTGAGTAGTCTTTTGAGTTCAGAGAATGCATTATTACATTCCTCGGTCCACTCATACTTAACACCTTTACGCTGGAGGGTTGTGATTGGCTTTGCGATTTTGGAGAATCCCTCCACAAATCTCCGGTAATAACCTGCTAAGCCCATAAAGCTTCGTATCTCATGTGCATTTTTCGGTATTGGCCATTCCATGATTGCTTTTACCTTCTCAGGATCTACTGAAATCCCTTCACCTGATATGATGTGACCCAAATAATGAATCTTTTCCTGAAAGAAGGAACACTTGGACAGTTTTCCGTATAACTGACGTTCTCTAAGGCAGGACAGTACTAACCGCAAATGCTCTTTATGCTCTTCTTCATTCTTGGAATAGATGAGAATATCATCTAAAAAGACTTGTACAAATTTATCAAGATACTGACGGAAAACACTGTTCATAAGATTCATGAATACGGCTGGCGCATTTGTTAACCCAAATGGTACCACAGTAAATTCATAGTGCCCAAAACGTGTCCGGAATGCTGTCTTAGAGATATCATTTTCAGAAATCCTTAGCTGATGATACCCTGATCGAAGATCAATTTTTGAAAATACAGAAGCTCCTTTCATTTGATCGAAAAGATCATCGATTCGCGGCATAGGGTATTGATTCTTTACTGTAGCTCGATTCAAGTCCCGATAGTCTACGCATAATCTTAAGGACCCATCTTTCTTCTTCACAAAAATTACAGGAGCGCCCCAAGGTGAGGTACTGGGCCGGATAAGCCCTATATCGAGTAGTTCCTTCAACTGGATTTGCAATTCCTGAAGTTCTGGAGCTGTCATTCTATAAGGTGTTTTAGAGATCGGTTGGGTACCTGGCTTTAATTCAATAGTGAGATCCAATTCTCTTACCGGGGGTAATCCAGGTAGTTCTTTTGGAAATACATCCGGGAACTCGGCTAGCACCGGATATTGTTCTAAGGATGGTCCCTTTTCCTGGCTTACTTCGTGAATTGCATAAGCCTGACAACCCTTTCTTAAACAACGCTTCACCTGCATTGCCGAAATGTAGCGCAAAGAAATTTCTCTCTTAATTCCTTGAATTTGGATTACTTCTCCCTCATCATTTAAGCCCAAAATCCTTTTCCCATAACAATCTACCCACGCTTGGTGAGCTTCCAGCCAATCCATACCTATGATAAGGTCATACGTCCCTAGGGCTGTGACATAGACTTTTAGTTTAGTTGAACAGACCCCTAGGTCAATGGTGCATTGATCTACACTCAAGCCCACGGTTTGGAGTTCTCCTGAGGCCATTTCCACTTGGTGGAAATCATTTTGTCTACGAGCTGCCAACCCACATTTGTTTAATGCATATGACGAAATGAAACTATATGTGGCACCAGTATCAAATAAGATCTTGAGTTTTACGCCATTGATAATACCTGAAGATTCCACTACAGTGGATTGATGGGCTGCTTGGTCGTGGTTGACTACTGCATGAATCCTATGATTACTTCGCTTGGCTGATATCGGCTCCCTCCCAGTGCTTTGCAATATGTCCGATGACGCTTCTGGGCAGTTACGCTGGAAATGCGGCCCCCCACATCCCCAACAATTGAGCTGCGCTGATCCTCTTGAATCGAGGTGTGAATTTCTAGAGAACGAGCCGCGTCCTCCCATGTTGGTTCCTCTCGCACCCCTTCCTCTACCGGTAGTCCCTCGCGATGCCCACGGTCTGGTGCTGGACGATTCCGCAGCTATAGTGTTTACAGCCATGGGAACTCTTGTCCCCATACTTGGGGTAAACCTGTTACCGTAAGGTGGCCTCGAGCTACCTCCTCTGAAAAAGTTCCGGGGAGCCTTCCCTGGAAGTCCTGATTGTAAAGGCCCTGCTGGCCCTATATCCTTTTTGATTCCAAGGTGTTCTTCTGCATAACGGCTACATTCGACTGCCTCGGCTACCGATGATGGTTTCCACATACTTACCAAGGCTCTGATGCGAGGGTTTAACCCAAATATGAAGCGTTCAGCTTGACGTTCATCAGAGTCTAAGTAGGGAATGTATTTTACCAGCTCCATAAACCTTATTTCGTACTCTTCCACCGTTTTACTTCCCTGAATTAGTGTATGAAAGGCTCTGGCTTGCTGCTGTTGAAAGTATGGAGGTAAATACTTCGCGCGGAACCTTTCCTCAAACAGATCCCAAGGAACGTTGTCTGATGTAAGGTGTAGCTGCTTTTCCAGGTTTCCCCACCAAATCAGGGCACTTTCCTTTAGTTGAAACACGACAATTTTTGTTTTTGCTGAAGGCGAATATTCTCTTAACCTAAAGCACCGGTTCATCCCCTCCAACCATGCCTCAGCGCGTTCACCAGCTCGACCTCCCGAAAATTCTGGGAGTCTAATTTTCTGAAGCTCTCTAGAGATGTCTTCTCTCGATCCTCTGGGCTCCAAATTATGTGGTTCCGCTGAACTGGTGGCTACATGCTGAAATTCCTCTTTGTTTTTAGCCTTAGTTGATTCCTTTAATGTTTCCAACAAGGCCTCCAAAGAGTTCATTATCACAGTCAACTCTGGCGTTGGAGCGTTTGATGTTGACGGTTGCCTTGGTGGTGACGAGGGTGAGGGGGATGGCGATGGTGACGGTGGCGGCATTAATGGTGATGATGCTGCCTGATCACGTCGTCGTCGCTCATACGTCTTTACCATCGTAATGGTCCCTGAACACAAATAAAATGTATATATATAAAAAAAATTGAGGCGGATAACCAAATTTTAACACACCAATTTCTTTGCAACTTCACATTTAAAACGGGTATAGTTTTGCTATTTTTACCCGCTAGGCGGATCTTACTGGTACCGAGGTCAAGGAGGGTGGTCACGCGACCTCCTTGTCCTAATGCAGGGTTTTCTAAAAATGAATAATGCAGAAGTGTATGGTTATTAGCCCCTAAGGTAAGACATCCCAAGGCTTATTTACCTAACAACACCCACAAAATGAAAATGTTAGATGTCTCGATCACAAGGTACATCGGTAACATACCCGTCATACCTTAACCTGACTATTACATTTAAGGGGTCATATATATTTATGTCCCGAATATATTACTGGGATGAGGATTTAATCCATAAAAGAAGGATTGGTTCCTTTCCTTACTAGCCTAAAACCTAGGAAGAAAAATGATGTGTTCCATAAGGTCCATGTCTCATTATGACAGACGCAGAATTTTCGCCTTCTTATTCTGATCTAGAATTTACTGATATCTCTGCATAGTCTATTGTGCAGAAATATTTAATAAAATTTTGTTATATAATTATGAATAATGCACATTTTCCACAGACAGAATTTGGAAAATCTCATACTATGTAGACTGACATTTCATATATCAAGTTTGACTGCTGGATTAAAGTTCGACCTTGAAAATTACTCTTACTTTTACCCTACGTACAAAGTATATATTTAATTTAATATTATATTTTACTTAATGCCTATAATCTACATTAAATTTCCATGTAAGCATGCATGGTCAGTCTCATCCCAACGTGAATATTGTTGTTGTTAGGAAAACGAATTCTATGCTTTTCATAAAAGTACATTATTATTTAAAAAAATTTAGCATAGAGCTTTTATGATGTATCCTAGGGTCCCAATAGCAAAAATGGCTTTGTCAGCGAGGTTTTATATCAATACCGGGTGTATAAAACAAAATAAAAACATGCTGACATGGTAATGTTTAAGGAATCTATTCTTAAACAATTTCATGGCTTCATAGTAGAAAAGCAAAGTTTTCAACCGCTCTTCTTGGTACTTGTCCCTACATCCACGTGTTACATCATAATCCACAGCAAACCCGTAAGATACAAAGGACGTGCCAAGCCCGTGTACCATGTGGCCACCACACCTCCAAACCGTCACGTATTTCAAATCCCACAGGAGCCATATGCCTTCACGTCTCCACCAGACTGTGCCTTTTCGACACAGGTCCAGCGCTTTGACCAAGACCAAGCGTCAAGTCACAGGGAAGGAGCCCATGAGGGTATATGCAAGACGTGTCCATTAATCTTCACAGTTTTATCGTGGTGCTCCAATATGAAGTTGAAACACAATTTGGATAACGGCTAACGGTGTATTTGTTTTCCAACAGCCCGAACAATAAGAAATCCTTGCGGTTCTCTGCCTCTCATAATTTATATATCATGAAATTGCGGTTCAGAAATTCGGTGGGATGAGAGAATCCTCAACATAACACGTGCAATCCACCCACTCTAATTTAAACATTACCAGTTTCATTTTCTATGTAGATTAATCTATTGCTTATGTTATATATCATAAGTTATATATTATAACTAATTTCATTAACAACCCTAAAAACAAAATGTTACTTTGCAAATCTCACGGTATATAAAAATTTCAACTATGATTACCATTACATTCATTAATGGGTAACGGTATGGCATCTCATGGATCAGAAAAGGCCTCTGAAAAGTAAATGGGCCACCAGAAATTAAAAAAAATAAATAAAATTATTGGTGTTTTAACTCTGTCTTTTGTGCATTGATCCATGAACCAAACACTGTCGTATTAATTCACTAATAGAATCGAACTTGAAAATCATTCTAATTTCTGTCACGACACCAAATATATATAGAGAGCTAAATATTTTACTTTTATTATTATTAATTGAATTAGTTTCTATTTGGAAATGGCATAGTCTCTCTTTTAATTGAATTAGTTTCTATTTGGAAATGGCATAGTCTCTCTTTTAATTGAATTAGTTTTCGTATAAATGACATAAACGAATAAAGTATCCACCCAGGTTCGAAGCCTACCTTCTGCGAAGGACAAACTATGAGTAATAGCTATAAACGCTAACCTCACTCATACGCGATCAAGGCAGAGCCGAGAAGAAATTAAAACATCAATTGACTCCCCGGCATATTAATTGAGTAATTTCATGGATGCACACTAGAAGAGGGTTACCTCACTCCATTTTTCGACTCTGACGAGTAGGAACGATCATTGCGATTCTTACAACAGACAGCACGACAAAAAAAAAATATATATTTATATATATATATTGAGACTCCAATTGCACATTCAATTATATTAACTAAATTGATTATTTTCCCCGTAAATTTTCTGGATATTACGACAACCGAGATATTATCACCAGCGCGGAGACTATTAGAAATATAGATTGACAAGGCCTAAGAAATTCATTCATATATTCACTCATAATTAAATTTCGTGATTACATAGAGTTCAACCACAGAACGTAACCGTAAATTTCTTATTTGATAAAAAATTTTAGGCAGCAGCTCAACAGAAAATTACACGATGCCATTCAATCATAAGCCGTAACTCCGCAAACGCACATGCTCAGGCCAGAGGTTCTGAAGAAAATGAAATCCAGAATGCGGTGGCCCTTGGGTAAGGTGGCCAGTGGTAAGGCCTGAACATTTCTTTGACGAGAGGTGACAGGACGAATTAGAAGGGGATTCTTGAGCGACTAGAAGGCGGAATCAGCAGGTCCTGGGCAGAATTAAATCACAGCGTACAGGAGCGTAGGGTTGGGAGGTCCGAAGGTTTGAACAGGGCTCTGATACCATGTGTAGTGCCCTAATTTCAAATTTACAGCAACCACATAAATACACATAAAATTTGAAAACAATAATGCATAAAACTGTAAGCTGCACCTACCTGAACTGCTGGCGGACTTCCGATTCTGTTACTGAACTGGCGATCCTGAACTGCTGACTGATTTGATTCAATTTCGAGATGGCCAATACCACCCAACCTGACAGAGCAACCTGGTTGCTCAATCCAGAAAGCTCTCCACAGAGGCTCTCTGTCCCTCCGTGCCCAGAACTCAGATCACTCAAAGCTCTTCCACTGAAAGTCTCTTCTCCTGGTTTCCTGTTGACGAATTTACACCCCTCTGGTTTTTCTGCCCCCACTCCAGGTTCAGGCCTCCGCTATTTATTCCCTGGCCTGGCAGTGGCCGCCCCCCCCCACTTGCAGCCACTGCCTTCCATGCATTAAAGGCCCTCAGATATTTCTTCACTGACTTCTGCGTTCTGTAATCAATACTCAGCTGGTTCGGACGCGCTTTTATTAATGGGCTGGGGTGGCTCATAGGTAGGTTATCGCACACGTCCTCATGACTCCAATTATTTAGTTGATAGCATAAGGACGTTTATATAATCTGAAAGGTTTTAATTTTAGATACTTTATAATATTTCTATTTTATAAAGTTCCATTCCTCCTTATAATATTTCTGTTTTATAAAATCCCATACATACTTTATAATATTTCTATTTTATAAAGTCCCATATAATATATATATATACATATATATTTATATATAAAATTCAATTATTTTATGTAAATTTAATATATATATATATATAAAGTCTAGATATCTATTTTATAAACTTTTAACTTATATATTGTTAAATTTAATTTGTATTTATTAGCTTAACATACTTATAGATTAAGTTTCCTCACAATTGGTTTTATTTATAAGTTTGAAACTTTATAAATGGATTAATTTAGCCGGGTTGTTACACAGCTGATGCTGCCTGCTGGTCCTGCTTCTCTGACTTGTCCTTCTTCCTGAGAGGACATTGCGTGTTGTAGTGACCGAGCTCACCATATCTAAAGCACTTGACCTTTGCCAGATCCTTATTCATCTTTCTCTACTCCGCCCGCCCCTGATTGGGGCCCTTAGATGCTAGGCCACATTCTCCTCCTCCTTCACCACCTTTTGTTTGCTACTGCTACTGCCACTGATGGAGCTCTTCAACAGAGCTCGTCTCAATTCCTCCTACTGCAAATCAGCCCACATTCTATCCTATCCTAGTGGCGTGTCTCTGCCCAATATACTTTGGATTAATACCTGCCAATCCTTTGAGACACTGTTCAGTGCTAATCATACTAGCTTTGAAGGTTAAGGCACTGCCCCAATAGCTAAAAGTTGGTCTCGGACTTCCTGAATCATGGTGAGGAAGGGATCTATGCCTTCCCCCTTCTGCATCCTAATGCATCTCAGCGTTTCTTCTAGGAACATCTTCAGCTGCCCGGAAGTACCCTAGGATAGCGTGGAGAGAGCATCCCACATTTCTTTGGTCATTCCCTTGGCCGCTATATGTGAGACAATATGGTCCCGGACTCCATCTAGGATCAAACGCTTAGCTCGGGCCATCTCCTTCCTATATTCCTTGAGGTGGTCTGCATCCCAAGGAACTGCCACTACGTTATCAATGTAGGGTTTTAGGCCATATTCATCTAGAATGAAGAACATCCTAGCCTTCGTGATGACCTAGTTGGATGATCCATACAACCTATCTTAATCTTTGAGCCTTGTGGTGGCCATCTCGAAAACTGTCAAAAATTCCCTCTTTCCTTTTGCTTGGCTATTGTTCTGCTACTCGTGCTCCCTTCTAGAGTGAGGAGATATGCTCACAACTACTATCAATCTGCAAGGAAAAATTGAGCTTCTCAGACTCAAAGTTCCCTAAGAGAAAATTTCCCTTTGTTGTGTTTGCTTTTCTCTTCCACCCGACATTGGCTCTGCTATTGCAAAAACCCTCTGCATCTAACCAGAAATCTGCTCAGCGAAAATCTGAGTTGTACCTACTCCCTCTGACTGCTGGAATCACTCTCCTGGGAAAATTGAATTTTCTGCACCCTTGCAACTGGAAATCGGATTGCTAGCCCAGTTATTCGACCTTTCTGTCTGAGTACTGCGTTGCCTCAAGAATTTCAGCCTACTGCTCCCTCTGAGTAGCGAAATTCTCCCTTTCGCTTCTGAGCTTCCTAGCTGATCACTCACGCTCTGATACCATGTGAAAATTCCAAAACTAGAATCCTATTGTAGCAAGTGGAAATTATTGTTCTAATTGTTAACGTAATTTTACAATTTATTTTCCCATACAAATAATGAATAATTCTCTACTACAATTTTCACAAATAAACTACGGAAGAAAATAGCACTAGAAACTGAGAAAATACAAGCGCACACATAATAAAAATGACACCGTTATTTTTGGACAAATGTCCACGGAATAACCCAACTTGGTAAAACCGGTGCAATAGATGAGGGTTTTATTTTATTATGCAACAATGAAATCTGAGTACAATATATGGATGCCCAACTAGCAATCCAAACAACGAGAAAATCTGGCCAAAATTATTTAAGGGATTTACTCTTCTTCCACAAGAAATCCCAACACAACTTTGCTTCAGAAACTCATCCTCTTGGACCTTCTGCGTCAACCTCTGCATTGCTCAGCACAGACCCTATGACGTTTAGCCTCTGAACTGCTTCTGATGAATTCATATTGGCTTTCTCTACTGAGGAAATCAATTCTCCGGCCTTCTGGAAGACTTTCCCGGCGTTTGGAAGCTTAATCAATTTTTCCTTTAGCAAAAGAAAATTGATTTTTTGAAGCAATTACGCAGTCCTCTGGATCACTCACTAGGAATAACTCGACCCCTTGTTGCTGCCTCTCCGGATCTGGAAAAATTCCTCTGGATCACTGTCTTTGCCCCTCCTATCTTGATCTCTAAGCCCTGTGGTGGCCATCTCAAAAACTGTCGAAAATCCCCTCTTTCCTTCTGCTTGGTTGTTGTTCTGCTACTCGCACTCCCTTCTGGAGTGAAAATATCTGCTCACAACTATTGTCAATCTGCAAGGAAAAATTGAACTTTTGAGACTCAAATTTCCCTGAGAGAACTTTTCCCTCTGCTTTTTGTGCTTTTATCTTCCACTCGACGCTAGTTCTGTTGCTGCAAAACCCTCTGCGTCCAACCAGAAATCTAATTAGTGAAAACATGAGCTACAACTACTCCCTCTGACGACTGGAACTACTCTCCTAGGAAAATCGAATTTTTTGCACCCCTGCAACTGAAAATCGAATTGCTGGCCCAACAATTCGACTTGCCTGTGTGAGCACTGCGTTGCCTCAAGAATTTTGGCCTATTGCTCCCTCTGAGTAGCTAATTTCTCACTTCTGCTTTTGAGCTTCTTGACTAATCACCTAACCATGTGAAAATTCCAAAACTTGAATCCTGTTGGAGCAACTGGAAATTGATCTTCTAATTGGTAATTAATTTCACAATTTATTTACCAATACAAACAATGAATAATTCTTGAAGAAATTTAAGAAACTAATAATAAACCACTCATACAATAAATAGCAGAAATATAGAAAAACTAGACATGGCAGAAGAGACCTCAGCCTTGCAACATTCCTCACATTCTCATTCTCATTATTAAAATAATGTTTATGATACATATAAATACATGAGGAAGTTTGTCTCAAGATAGTGCGTCTATCTTGAACAAACTTGGTTGAGATATTTTCTCAACAAAACACTAATCTAGGAGAACTAGTTGGAGAGAATCTCTCATCCTAACTAAACTCCCTAGTTTGAGGAACTAACTCCTAATTCTCAAGATTTGATTTATTTAATTATAATTTTGGATTTATAATTGTTTTATTATGAGAGTGAGGCTAACATTCCCCCCCCTCAATGATAAATCCAAAATAAGAACAAGGAACCCTCTTCCAAGTTCTCAAGTTGATCCTCAAAAAAACATTTGCTTGAAAAACCGCCAAAGCTGGATGCTGAAGAAACTCTAATATGAAGAGACCATGAGTCAGTTGCATGTCTGATTCATCTCTGAATGTTGCTTGACAACTCCATCATGTGCCAAGCTGCAAAAGGATCCAATTGTCCTTTGCTTGAAATCAACATCCTGTGTCCACTGAAAAAATTTGATGAACGCCCACTGGCGTATTTGTTTGTCCATTGACAAAAGTTGATGAACGCCCATTGGCGAATCTACTGATGATGATCGCCCATTGGCTAATGACGTTGAAAAACAACTCACTATTGCTTTTGCTGTGTTTGAAAACTGCTCACTGCTGACTTTGTTGTCAATCGTCCACTGGGGAATTTGTTGATGCTCACTCGCTGATGAAAATGTCCACTGGCTGCTTCGCTGATGTTGTCGAGACTTTCAATCTAACAATCACTGTCAATTTCATTGACATTCCCCCCCTTTGTCAGCCGAAAGGAGAGACAATCTTCAAATTATTTTTGAACTCTCCCCCTTTAGGTGTAGGAGTGTTTCACTGGTGTACTCCCCCGTTCAACTGCACGAGAGTACCATCATCATTTTTACTGTTGGCTGTAATATGTGTGAGTGAATTTGATTGTAAAACTTATACAATCTTTTGACCATGGATGACCATTCCGAGGGATCAATACATGAATAATTTATCTTCAATCTAGTTGATTATTGTTGTGTGCTGCATTGTTCTGATGAATGATTTGACTTGCCACAATGGTGACAAGGATGGAGATCAAAACATTGATCTTCCAGATGACTAGTTATTTGACAATGAAGGCATTTTGGTTTGACTGCAACTTCAGTTTGCGCACATCTCTGTTTGTCTGCAACTTCAGTTTGTGTGTATTTATGTTTGTCGTCAACTTTCTCAGAACTAGCCAATGTGATTTGTGCAAGAAACCTTGCACTGACAAACTTAATGGGCCTTGAATAATTTGGGATATGCAATTTGGCATTGTTGACCTCTACTAGTCAACTTCCCATGCAGTACACCCTCTTTTCTTGGCAGAAAGGGGTAGCACCTGAACGACGTGTCCGTGCCAGCCTACAGTCATCAGCAGCTTGATCATTTCAATTGTAAACCCAGTCTGCATGTATGAATTGTAAATAATCTAAGCAGATCAGAGTCATGTATGTAAAATTGCCTAGGTGGACCTAACTTTCTATGATAATCTATGTCCCGGAAGGTTTTTCGTCTCACCGATCCATGGATCGGCAGAGTTTTCCTTCAAACCTGACCCCAAAGCCGGGATGGATTTTGTCATTAGAACTTTAGGAGAATCCTAGTGTGTTAATATGCTAGATTATAGTTGTGTCGCAGAACTGGGTGATTTATGAGGGTCTGTGTTAAGTGGGCTTGTCCTCTTGAGATGTAAGTTGTAAAAGTCATGATGTAATGTGTCTTGAGGGTCGAAAAATGTTTTAAATCCCCTCGTGAGTCCTAAGTCCTAGGTCCTGGGTGATATTTCCAAAGGTTTAGTTCGATGATCCATTTAAAAAATGAAATAAAATAATAAAATAAATAAAAAATTTAAAAAAATGAAATAAATAAAAAATAATAAAAAAAAATTTAAAAATTTAAAAAAAAATAATAAAATAATAAATAATAAAAAAATTTAAAAAAATGAAATAAATAAAAAAATAATAAAAAAAATTTAAAAAATAATAATAAAATAATAAATAATAAGAAATTTAAAAAATATTAAAAATAATAATAAAAAATTAATTGAATAAATCGACGGATGAGATCAAGAGATGTCTTGATCTTCATCAACGGTCGAGATCATTTCTACATGGATCATTCGAACTAGCCGTTGGGATCATTTCCTTTATATAGGGTCTTAGGTGGTCATTTCAGATTCATTCGATCTGTGAGTCAGATACTGAAGAAGCTCTCTTGTAAATCTGTTTCTGGTTAATAAAGGAAGACTTTGGGGTCCATATCTTGCTGGTGTTACTCTCTTGGAATTCTGTGAGATCATTTCATTTTCTGCATATGTTATTTTCAGCCATTAATAATAGATTTTCGTAGAGTATTGTGAGCACAGGTATCTTGTTCACTTGCTGGGGTTTGGGTGCTGTTAGGGTTTCTGAAGTAATGGCAGGTATCTCCATTACTGTTTGAGATCTAGCAGCATTTTTGCCCTCTTTGTTGACGGTTGTTTTGAGCTGTGCAAAAAACATTTTCTGAAGGAAATTTGTGGGCGTTCGGGGAAGTTCTCGGCTGAACCAGCCAACTCCCGCAAGCATTTTTTTTGCTGAGCCCAGTTGGACTTGATCCTGGGTCTATCATTCGGTTTATTTTTCTAAGTTTGCATGAGAGATTTTCTGAAGTTCTTCACAGTGACGATCTGAAATTTCTGTTCTTTAAAATGTTTTCCGTGCTTATTGCTGAATCTGGCTGTTAAGGGGCCAAATCTGTAAATTAATTAGCTGATCTAGGGTTTTAATTTTTGCTTTATGCAGTTTTTTATTAGGGTTTAGGTTTTTTTTGGTTTCATTTTAGCACATTCATCTTTTCAAAGTTTTTTTTTTAATCGCTGGATATCGTTTTGGTCATGTGATTTAGCTGATGATAGATGGTTGTTGTCCATGGTCCATGTTCCTATATCATTTAACAAGTAATCGTTTCTACATCAATCTCTTAAGGCACTGGTTTGCTCAATTAATCAAATCCATCGCGTCCTTTTTATAGCGTATCTCGTGTCTCCCAACCAACTGGTCGACAGTTGGTCTCATCATCTCACAGGGACTACCCCCCTTAGCCGCGGGAGACAGGCTTAAACGGAGGGATCGGGGATCAGAGTGACAGCCCCCGGTCTGAGCATTGTCGTGCCAATCTGCGCGACAACATTTTTTGGCGCCGTTGCCGGGGACATTTTATTCTCGGCGTTTCAACGACAATCATCCTTCTCATTTCTTATCTTTTCATCTGGCCCGGCAACGCCAACATTTTTTGGCACCGTTGCCGGGGATAGAGTTTTTCTGTCCTTGGTGTTTCAACGACTTTTCATCATTCATCGTTCATCTTTTTATCATTCATTTGAGCCGGCAACGCCAACATTTTTTGGCGCCGTTGCCGGGGACAGAGTTTTTCTGTTCCTGGAGTTTCATCGACATTCACCTTATCATCTTTCTCATCTCTCATTTTGAGCTGGCAAATTCAACCTTTTGGGTTATCATTTGGATATTTTATTGCTTTATTTTTTGCCATATCAGTAGCATCTCTTCGGTCTGTTTTTTGTTTGGGTGGCGACTCCACTTTCTCATTTTTACCAGACAAGAAGTTTTCCTCATATTTGCTTGTGGTTACCTTTTGGATCCTAGAATCAGATTCATTGTTCAAGTGGCGACTCCACTATTTTCATCTCTTGATTTTCTTGAACAGGTATCTAGTTCTATCATCCTTTTAATCACTTATCATTCATTATGGATTATTCATTTAAGCCATGTCGTTTTACTGAACGTCTCCATGATTTTCCGGAAGATGCCATTCCTAAGTTACCTATTTTCTCGGATGGTGATCCAATCGCTATTAGAAGGCATATAGTCTTGTTTACTCGCATCATGACCATATACTGTAGATCCCCTCAATTCAATCATGAAGATATCAAAATGCGTCTATTTGTCCTTTCTTTAAAAGATGATGCTTTGAATTGGTTTAACAATTTTCCAAAGGAATCTTTCACTTCTTTAGAAGACATTGTGATGCTTTTAAAAATAGATATGGTTATCCAAACAGCTTGCCTTCTGCCTCTAAAATTGTGCAACAGAATGAAAGTAATTTGATAAGAGGTCCAGCTGAAAGATCCCAAGACGATTCATCATGTCAGAAGGTGTCATCCACTGGAAATATTGCAGATCAAGTTCATGATAGTGAAAAATCAGGGACAAATGACAATGAAAAAGAAGAGCAAAAGCAAATTATACGAGACCTAATGATGCTGGTGAGAAATATGGAAATCAATCAAACTAATTATGTCAATGATGTGAAAACTTTATGCACCCATCTGGAAAAACGTAATAGGGAGATTGAGGTCACGCAAAGTCACCATGCTAAAGAAATTGAGGCCATGAAGACTAATCATGAAACAGAAATTAGAATCATGCAAAGCAAGATGTCAGTCTTAGAGGAAAATATGGTGACAATGAAAGCTGATCATGATAAGGAAATTGACTCTATGCAAAACAAGTTATTAACTATGGATGAGGAAATGACTATCATGACGTTCAATCATAATAATCAAGTGGCTGACATGCAAGCGAATCATAAAGAAGAAATAAATTTTATGCAGCATTGCTTGATGGACATAAAAGAAAAGAATGTTAAAGTAATAAAAAACATGCAAGAACACCATGCCAGACAAATCAGTGCTACAAAGGTTGAACACTCTAGTCAGATGGATGCCATTAAAATACAAATTCAAAGGTTTCAGCAATTGGCAGAGGATAAGAGAAACCAACAAACATCAACAGATCAGGAGTCTTCTCATTTGCTGCAACAAGATTCATCTTATTATTGGGAGGTTGTTGATTCGATTGAAAGATGGTTGAGTGAGGGTGATCTAGACAGACTTAAGAATGATAAAGATCAGATGCAAGATGAAGAAAGACATAGCACACATATCTTACATACTTCACTGATAGCTTTGAAACAGAAAGTACCAGGTCATCAGTAATTCAACCAGCCAGAAAGAAAAAGCGCAAGAGAAAGAAAATGAGAAGAAGATTTGACGCATCAGACCGCCGCAAGCAGCTTGATTTTCGGATAGGAAAGAGTCCTACCATATGCAAAATGGGACATGGCACATCTGCCAAGCAGCCGACAGATTTGCCTGAAAGCAGGCAAATGCTCAGTATGCACTATATTGAACACATCTGATGCCGTAGGGCATCCTTTGTATCGTATTTCTAACCCTACTCCTTGTTTTTTCCGCATTTTTGTTTCTGCTTTAGATAGTTAATAAATGAAGAGCTTGTATCTTTATTGTGCTTAATGTATATGATGATTTTGGATGGACACTACTTATTTTTGTGTTGTATGGATGCAGATTCTGGATTCTCACATTCCTGCAAGCAGCAACGTGTCCCCAAGTAGAGCCAGATGTTGACCTCTACTGGTCAACTTCCCATGCAGTACACCCTCTTTTCTTGGCAGAAAGGGGTAGCACCTGAACGACGTGTCCGTGCCAGCCTACAGTCATCAGCAGCTTGATCATTTCAATTGTAAACCCAGTCTGCATGTATGAATTGTAAATAATCTAAGCAGATCAGAGTCATGTATGTAAAATTGCCTAGGTGGACCTAATTTTCTATGATAATCTACGTCCCGGAAGGTTTTTCGTCTCACCGATCCATGGATCGGCAGAGTTTTCCTTCAAACCTGACCCCAAAGCCGGGATGGATTTTGTCATTAGAACTTTAGGAGAATCCTAGTGTGTTAATATGCTAGATTATAGTTGTGTCGCAGAACTGGGTGATTTATGAGGGTCTGTGTTAAGTGGGCTTGTCCCCTTGAGATATAAGTTGTAAAAGTCATGATGTAATGTGTCTTGAGGGTCGAAAAATGTTTTAAATCCCCTCGTGAGTCCTAAGTCCTAGGTCCTGGGTGATGTTTCCAAAGGTTTAGTTCGATGATCCATTTAAAAAATGAAATAAAATAATAAAATAAATAAAAAATTTAAAAATTTAAAAATTTAAAAAAATGAAATAAATAAAAAATAATAAAAAAAATTTAAAAATTTAAAAAATAATAATAAAATAATAAATAATAAAAAAATTTAAAAAAAAAAAAAAATAAAAAAAATAAAAAAAAAAAAAAAAAATTAAAAAAATAATAATAAAATAATAAATAATAAGAAATTTAAAAAATTTAAAAATAATAATAAAAAATTAATTGAATAAATCGACGGATGAGATCAAGAGATGTCTTGATCTTCATCAACGGTCGAGATCATTTCTACATGGATCATTCGAACTAGCCGTTGGGATCATTTCCTTTATATAGGGTCTTTGTCATTTCAGATTCATTCGATCTGTGAGTCAGATACTGAAGAAGCTCTCTTGTAAATCTGTTTCTGGTTAATAAAGGACGACTTTGGGGTCCATATCTTGCTGGTGTTACTCTCTTGGAATGCTGTGAGATCATTTCATTTTCTGCATATGTTATTTTCAGCCATTAATAATAGCTTTTCGTAGAGTATTGTGAGCACAGGTATCTTGTTCACTTGCTGGGGTTTGGGTGCTGTTAGGGTTTCTGAAGTAATGGCAGGTATCTCCATTACTGTTTGAGATCTAGCAGCATTTTTGCCCTCTTTGTTGACGGTTGTTTTGAGCTGTGCAGAAAACATTTTCTGAAGGAAATTTGTGGGCGTTCGGGGAAGTTTTCGGCTGAACCAGCCAACTCCCGCAAGAATTTTTTTTGCTGAGCCCAGTTGGACTTGATCCTGGGTCTATCATTCGGTTTATTTTTCTAAGTTTGCATGAGAGATTTTCTGAAGTTCTTTACAGTGACGATCTGAAATTTCTGTTCTTTAAAATGTTTTCCGTGCTTATTGCTGAATCTGGCTGTTAAGGGGCCAACTCTGTAAATTAATTAGCTGATCTAGGGTTTTAATTTTTTCTTTATGCAGTTTTTTATTAGGGTTTAGGTTTTTTTTTTTTTTTTGGTTTCATTTTAGCACATTCATCTTTTCAAAGTTTTTTTTTAATCGCTGGATATCGTTTTGGTCATGTGATTTAGCTGATGATAGATGGTTGTTGTCCATGGTCCATGTTCCTATATCATTTAACAAGTAATCGTTTCTACATCAATCTCTTAAGGCACTGGTCTGCTCAATTAATCAAATCCATCGCGTCCTTTTTATAGCGTATCTCGTGTCTCCCAACCAACTGGTCGACAGTTGGTCTCATCATCTCACAGGGACTACCCCCCTTAGCCGCGGGAGACAGGCTTAAACGGAGGGATCGGGGATCAGAGTGACAGCCCCCGGTCTGAGCGTTGTCGTGCCAATCTGCGCGACAACAGGCATCATCTTTGACATATCCTAAGCCTCGTCGATTTCTTTTACTTAGGATTTCTTCCCATGGCTTGATGATTGGCTTGGAAGAAATTTGAACTGGATCAGGGACCACTTCAACACTTGAAGTTGGTTGGATCAGTGACTTGGAATCATCAAGTGTATTTGTATTGTTCAAAGACTTGGAAGCATCACTCTTCTCTAGCAACTCAGTTCTTTGTATTTGCGACTCTAGTTGAATATACTCAATCATTTCATGTGCATGTTGAAGATGCACTTGAATATCGGCAAGAGTTGTTTTGTTGATGTTCACCATGTCGCCAGCTGATGATAAAATCAAATTGTTAAGAATTTGGGACAATTGAATGTGTGTCGCCATGTTGGCTTGCTCACTTTGAGGCTCGCTTGTACTGTTGCTTATCGCTGATGCTTTAATCACTTGCTAGAGTTTTATAACTTGGTTGCTTGAACTCTTGATTTCACGCTCGCTTGATGACTATCACTTTGCTTGAATGCTTCACTGACACTTTGTGAATGCTTCAATCAACTTCACACTGGCTCGTTTGTTGTAGATATCGTGCTTTGAACTTTCGCACTTGATTTTGACACGCTCGCTTGCTTAGTTGTTTGAATGACACGCTTGCTTGCTTTGTTGTTTGAATGCCACGCTCCCTTGATTTATTGCTTATTGCACTTGCGTTAAACACTGGCTTGATTTGATGTTCACTTCAAGAATAGAATACTAGAATTCACAATCGTTTGATGATGATTGCTTGCTAGATGGCTTGCTTGAACTTGTTTAATTGATCACTGACACTTTGTGCTTTCTTGAATATACTCACTGAATGTGCTGATTTAAAAAAAAAAGGAAGGGTATCGAACACTGTCGAAAATGCACCCAAGAGACCAATGACAAGTTCAATCTTGATGACTTAGTTGAAGACTTACTTGACTTAATATATTCACCTTAACAATTCAAATTAGGGTGTTGATTACAATCGAGAACGCACCCGTACAATTCAGTTAAAAAATGTTTATCTACAAGTGATACAAAAAGTGTTGATGATGTTGATGTTGTCTTGGCTTGAAATGCTTGATTTTGTAGCGTCCTTAACTTGATTTCTTTGATTACATGATGTGAAATGCGCTTGCTTGGAAGATCATCTTATCAAGTTGATGATGCGACGCTTTGTGCTTGTGTACTTAAGCTTGATTAAGTGTTCTTATACTTAAGCTTGCTTATGTGCATGTAGTTGTTTAAGCATAATATAAAGAGAGCGTGTTGATAATCTCAATACAAGTCATGCACATGCATTCATTACACACGGTGTACCTGAGATCCCCTTATTCAATTTCGGGCAAATCTAGGACACAAGCACCACAAAAATTATGATTTTATTAATCACTGGAGTACATCATTCTACAATGTCACAACTTTGTCATGGAAACTTCTTAATGAGAATGTCACACTTGCAAAATTTGGAAGCAAATTGTCTTCAAAAACTGCCTGCACTAACTCAATCACTCTCATTACTTTGAATTACAATAATGACTTTCACTTATCACTCTAAATACAAAAATTCACTTATGACTTCAAATATGACTAAATGAAGTTCAGCTTACCATTCCAAACACAAATTAAGAAATTTAAGAAACTAATAATAAACCACTCATACAATAAATAGCAGAAATATAGAAAAACTAGACATGGCGGAAAAGGCCTCAGCCTTACAGCATTCCTCACATTCTCATTCTCATTATTAAAATAATGTTTATGATACATATAAATACATGAGGAAGTTTGTCTCAAGATAGTGCATCTATCTTGAACAAATTTGGTTGAGATATTTTCTCAACAAAACACTAATCTAGGAGAACTAGTTGGAGAGAATCTCTCATCCTAGTTGCAATTTTCACAAATAAACTGTGGAAGAAAATAGCACTAGAAACTGATAAAATACTAGCACACACAATAAAAATGACATCGTTATTTTTGGACAAGTATCCCAAGAAAAACCCAACTTGGGAAAATTGGTGTAGTAGATGAGGGTTTTATTTTTATGCAACAGTGAAATCTGAGTACAATCTATGGATGCCCAATTGGCAATCCAAACAGCAAGAAAATTTGGCCTAAATTATTTAAGGGATTTACGCTTTTTCCACAAGCAATCCTGACACAACTTCTCTTCAGAAACTCGTCCTCCTAAACCCTTTTCGTCAGCTTTTGTGCTGATTTGCACAAAATCTATGACGTTTAGCCTCTGAATTGCCTTTGATGAAGTCGTACTGCCTTTCTCTGTTGAGGAAATCGATTCTTTGACCCTCTGGAAGACTTTGCCGGTCTCTGGAAGATGAATTGATTTTGCTAGACCCTTTAGCAAAATTGAATTGCTTTTCTGAAGCAATTGCGTAGTGCTCTAGATCACTCATTGGGAATAACTCAGCCCCTTGTTGTTGCCTCTCTGTATCTGGAAAACTTCCTCTAGATCACTGTCGCTACCCCTCACTAACACTGCTTCGATCTCTGGCTCTCTGGCAACTGTTGTTGCTCTCTGGAAATCGATCTACCAATAAAATCGAACTACAAAAGTGTCTTCTCCAAGTGCCCATTGAATTTTTCTTATAATCCTTTGATGGGAATCCAACAACCAAGATTAAATCTTAATCAATGGCTAGGATGATCTTGAAGTCGATCTGTGTGAGTTTCTAGATGATTTGACTCTTGTCGCCCAACACCATGTGCAACTTTGAGTCCCACTCCCCTAGAGTTTTGAACACCTCCTATGACCATGTCATATGCTTCGATGCTCCACTGTCCACATGTGAGAACTTTTTTGAATTTACACATCAAAAATCCTACTACAATCACTGGTTTATCATCTCCTACTTGTTCTTTACATTAAACAAGCTATTTAATTACTTAAACAACGATGAAAACACTATTGCAGTCTACACATGCATACAGATCATGAACTAAATAAATTGAGACAATCACACAAGGGACACTGTTATTTTTGAACAATTGTACCCGAAAAACCCAATTCGGGAAAATCATTGCAACATATAGAGGGTTTATATTATTAAGCAGATTTCTGAATACAACTAAGGTGTCAAATCCGGCTCACCCAACAGAGAATAAACTTGGCAGAAGTACCTCTCTTCGGAGATAGATATTTTGGCAATCCAACAACTGGATGATCAAACCCCACAGATGACAACTGTTGTTCCCAGTGTTGGGCAGCGATCGCTGCTCCAAGCTCTGCACTGGAACTGTGTCACCTCTTCTAGGAGCTACGTCACCCTCCGAGTGATCTTCCCTTGCTCAAAAGTCAATATGTTGAATTGTTGCTCTCTTTTCCCCACAAAAAACCCCAACGCTGCCTCTAGGGAACTGTGTCAACGTCTCTAGCTTCTGTGTCACCCTCTCTGGAGCTGTGTTGTCTCTCCTACTACTGCTCTGCCTCTCTGCTATGTATCCTTGGCCTTGCACTAAAGTCCTTTTGCTGAACTGCCCCTCTTACTGCAACTCAGATCACTTAGCTCGACTTTCTCAACAAACCACACCCCAAAAAAATCGAACTCTTTGATCTCTTGGTGTTTCTCCAACTGACCCTCCAGCCTCCTCCTATACTTTTCCTGTTGATGAATCAACGGCCGTGATCTAATCTCTAATCGACGACTAAGATTAAAAATGGCTTGATCCTCATCACTTAGAACCTTCTCACCCATATTTTTATTAATACACATTAATATTTTTATTTTCCCAAGTTTAGACTTAGGAACCCATTAAAAATATTAATTATTTTAATAACTCCTCATCTGGGTGGAATTTCTCCAAACAATTTCTAGGTTCTGGAGATCTCATGTGTTCTAGCCCCTCCACAAAATTTCGGAGCTAGAGCACATCCAATGCTACCCAAAATCAACACTCCCTCTTAGCAACAAATGTGCTCTAGCAATACTTCCCCATAGAAGCATTACACTGATCCACTGCATCGGTCCTCTGTGTTGTTGATGCTTGGCCTGCTTCCCGTCATCCATTGCACCGCTACTTCCTGTACTACTGCCCATGACTCTGCCATTGCCACTACTACATCTGTATTACAACTTCCTCTCAAAATGTTGCATCATGCTACCCATAGCACTGCCACTGCTAACTGTTGCACTGCAACTCAGTTGCTCAGAAGTAAACAACTGAAATTTCACCCAAACACTGACATCCTGATCAGTATGGATGCCTCGTGATCTTGAAGCTATCTTCGCTGCTAATCTGTGCTGACCCTCTGCTGCCACTGCATTGTTGCAAACTTCTTTGTGTCTCTCGCACTGCTACAACATCCACTGCACTGCCTCAGACTTTGGCACTCTAGCTCTGCCACTGTCGCTCCATCACACCTCGCTCCAACCAACACCCATCATCTTTTTACTGTCATTAAGGGCACCCGTAGCCGTATGTGATCCAAGAGTTTGGGCACCTCAAGGATCCTACCCCTCTCCATGTAGTCCTCTCGACTACGACTCGATGTTGCCCCACCTCTTCTCCAGAGGTGCATGAGCACTCATGGCACAATCGTCATCCTTGCCTTCCTTGTCAACTTTTGCTGGAGCAGCCTTTGATTCAAAAAGTCCCCCCTTGCTCTACTTCCGGGGGCACTGAGTGGCATAATGTCCCATTTCCCCACAGTTGAAGCATCTAACCTTGGTGATGTCCTTCTTCTTTCTATTCTGCCCAAGATACTTTGGACAAAAGTCTCCTAGTCCTCGGTGACTGCATTTAGGGAAGTCTTGACCATGAATTTAGGATCTGGTGTAGACCCCACGGAAGTCAATTGGTCCCGAATCCCTTGCAATTTGAGAAGGAAGGGATCGATCTCCTCTCCTTTTTGACTCTAGTACTGTCTGAGCTGATTTTCTAATAGCATCTTTTGTTGGACGGAAGAGCCCTGATACAAGGTGGTCAACGCCTCTCACACCTCCCTTGTTGTTTCCTTCTCAACAATGTGTGGTACTACATGATCTTTGACCCCGTCTAGGATCATGCACTTGGCCTTAGCCTGGGCCTCCTCATACTTCTTCATTGGATCAACGTCGATCGGCACAACAACTACCTTCAAGGCATAGTCCTTGATGTGATGTTTGTCTAGGATTTCCAGGACCCTGGCCTTCTAGATGACAAAATTGGATGCTCCATCCAGTCTGTCCTGATCCCTCAACCCATTCACAACTATCTCTGCTAAAAAATGTAAGACCGGTTCTCTTCTCTCTTTCTTGCTACTAATCTAGCAGGACTTGGATCTGGATTTCGTTGGCGTAAGAAACCCTCTAAGGAACAATCTCCTTTAGACTCCCTCTGAGTCCTGATTTCCTTCACAGAAATCCTTCGACTAAATGTCGAATAATTCCTCTCCAATCCTCGTTTGTTGTTGCAACCCGGATCTAGATTTCTTTGTATAGAAATCTATCAAGGAACTGACTCCCTTTACCTCGGCTTTGTCTCCATAGACACTGTTCTACACCAACAGAAACAACATCCCACTAGCTCCTCAAATCGAATTTTCTCTGCTACCCTAGCCCCGACAGCTAAAGTATCTAAGCTCCTCTAGCTCTGCGCAATCACTATGTGGGCTGGATCAGCGCCTTCTGGCCACTGCATCACTCCTTCATGGTCCAAAAAGATGATGTGGCTCTGCATGAGCCTGACCTGCCCCTCTCAGCTACTACGTTGGCCTGGATAGCTGACGTAGTTACTATGTGGGCTCCTCCCAGCTACTGCATCACCCTCACCTGGATTAGAATGCTGACGCAGGCTTTGCGTCACCTCTTCTGCACTGCATCACTCCTCCTTCTGTGTCTCGCACTTTGGAACAACGTTGTCTCTCGGGATAGCTGCTCTCTGCAGCAAATTCTTCTGGATTTCTTGGCTGGTGACTTCAATCTCTTATGATCTTCAATGCTCTGATACCATGTGAGAATTCTAAATCTACATATCAGAAATCCTACTGCAATAATTGGTTTATCATCTCCTACTTGTTATTTACATTTAACAAGTTATTTAATTACTTAAACAACAATGAAAACACTATTGCAGCCTACACATACATACAGATCATGAACTGAAATAAACTGAGACAATCACACAAGGGACACCATTATTTTTGGACAATCGTCCCCGGAAAAACCCAATTCGGGAAAACCGGTGCAGCATATAGAGGGTTTATATTATTAAGCAGATTTCTGAATACAACTAGGGTGCCAAATCCGGCTCACCCAACAGAGAATAAACTTGGCAGAAGTACCTCTATCCAAAGACAGATATTTTGGCAATCCAACAACTGGATGATCAAACCCCACAGATGACAATTGTTGTTCCCAGTGTTGGGCAACAATGGCTGCTCCAAGCTTTGCGCTAGAACTGTGTCACCTCTAGGAGTCGCGCCACCCTTCGAGTGAGCCTCCCTTGCTCAGAAGTCGATATGCTGAACTGCTGCTCTCTCTGCCCACAGAGAACCCCAGTGCTGCCTCTAGGGAACTGTGTCAGCCTCTTTGGAGTTGCGTTGTCTCTCCTGTTGCTGCTCTGCCTCTCTGTTATGTATCCTCAGCCTTGGACTGAAGTCCCTCTGCCGAACTGCCCCTCTCACTGCAACTCAGATCACTTAGCTCGACTTTCTCAGCAAACCATGCCCCAAAAAAATCGAACTCTTTGATCTCTTGGTGTATCTCCAACTGACCCTCAAGCCTCCTCTTATACTTTTCTTGTTGATGAATCAACGGTCGTGATCTAATCTCTAATCAACGGCTAAGATTAAAACAGGCTTGATCCTTGTCACTTAGAACCTTCTCACCCATATTTTTATTAATACACATTAATATTTTTATTTTCCTAAGTTTAGACTTAAGAACCCATTAAAAATATTAATTATTTTAATAACTCCTCATCCGGGTGGAATTTCTCCAAACGATTTATGGGTTCTGGAGATCTCATGTGTTCTAGCCCCTCCACAAAATTTCGGATCTAGAGCACATCTGATTCTGCCCAAAATCAACACCACATACCATGCAGCCTCATCGATAGTACCCTACGAGAAATGAGAGATCAAAGCAAAGTCCTCCAATCCCCCAGAGAGATCATCTATCTCGGCAGAAATGGCCACCCATGTGACTTGCTTCTCTTTCTTCTTCTCGTCATCTCCTTTCTTCATCGAACATCTCATTGAAAAATGACCCATCTCACCATAATTGAAACACTTAATCTTACTAAAGTCCTCCTTTTGCTTTCCCTTCATTCTGACTACAAGTACCATATCATCATCTGAAGCCTTCTTGTTTGAATGAAGATCCTTGTCTCGCAACTCTTCCTGAATGAAGTCATCCCATAGCCTATTCCTGCCTGGCAGCATGTCTCTCGCAACAATCCCCTTGATGAATGGCTTCCACTATGGAGTAAAACCCTTCAAGGCAATCCTTACCATGTAAGAATCTGCAATAGTCACATCGACGGTGGAAATCTCATCTCGAATTTGAGAAAACCTTGTCATATATGAAGTCACCCCTTCACCCAGTATCATCTTGGTGGCCTGTAATGTCCCTTCTCATTATATTTAGATAAGTGAGAGTCACAATTTTACAATTTTGGAAATAATCACAATTTTGGTGTTGAACTTGGGAAAAGTGGGCAAGAAGGAGAAATAATTAACTATAGGGCTAAGGAGGCGTACAAACATTAGAATGTATTAAGTTCATAGTTTTAAAAACCGCTCAGAAAAACCGGTAACCAGTCAAACCGGTCGGTTAGCTAGCTGGCCGGTCCGAACCGGCCTAAAAACCCGATCAGATCCCTCATTTGCCCAAATTTTGGCCCTAACCGGTGAAAACCGGCCGGTTTAGGATGGAACCGACCGGTTTATGGCAAGCCCACCGATTCATGAAATAAGCAGTATTTGGTTCTGGTTTTTCGTGAAATAAGCAGTATTTGGTTCTGGTTTTTCGTTGGCATATTGAAGCAGTATTGTCTGAGGTCTTCGGCCCTCTTAGGGCACAAATTGTCTGCATATTTTTGGCACAAGTTGAAACTTATTTTAGATCTGGAGCAAAACATCTTTGATTCAATTCTCTGAGCTTGTTCGAGACTATGACAGAGATCCCTTGCAGACTATTGAAAAGATTTTGGTGGCTGATAGAAGATACTTTTGGCAGAGGCTTACTCTGCCATTTATGACACTAATCCGGTGTGTCATCCAAGGCTGTTCATTGAGGTTAAGAAAGGTTAACTGCGCTCTGTTTCGGCCTCCTCTTGACCATAAAACTAAGGCTTACTCTTGGCATATGCTCATTGATCCTTAAGCGCATCTCTGAGCATCTTATTCGGCCTTCTGTCCAAGCCCTAATGCGAGCAGGCCTGTGCATCTTACTGTGATTTTTCATGGAGATTTTGAGGCATCGATCCAAACTTTCTGAGGCACCTTCTTTATGCCAGAGTTTTGGCATAATTCCTATGATGTTGACATTCTTCAGGGATTGAAGCTCCTTTGATGGCAGAGGTTACTCAGCACCTGTGGTAAGCCTTCTTTAATTTATTGGTTGCATTCCTTGTGGCAAATCTAAGACTTGGTGCGGACTGTGGTAAGGACCTTTTGTAGTCATACATCACGGTGACATACTCAGGCTTTCTGAGCCTTCATTCATTGATATAGTCCAGGCATTTGTCTGAAGTATATTGAAGTATATTCAGACCCTTTGTTTGACAGAGCTTGCAAATGATCCATGACAAATCGATGGCCAAATCCTTTTGTATTTGGCATTTGTTTTGACCTTCTGGAGCAAAGCAATTTTATGAGTCATCTCTTGTTGTGACAAGCCTAATCGGAGATTTGCAGCAGACTATTAGTATCCAGGGCCTATTGCAGGCATATCTGATGTCTGTTCTCTGAGCTTCAATTGTTTGATATCAGCATATGCAATCAGGTTGCTTGACTGTCAGTGTCAGTGCCATAAACATTGACCAGAATATTCACCTTTGCATGGTATATAAATGAGCAAAGTTTGCATATTTTGTCTCTATTGGCTTGGAATCATGGTTTTACATCTTAAAAATAGTTTTGTTTCATTAAAAATTAATTATTTAATGTATTTTTTTAAAACCGGTTCGTTTAGACCAAACCAGTCCCGGTTGGACCGGTTCCGGTCGGTAAACCGGTTCATTAGGTGGACCGGTCCGGTCACCGGTTCCGGTTTTAAAAACATTGATTAAGTTATGGTATGTTCTATGCTTATAACAGTTTACTTCTTTTTCTTATTATATTCCACAGATTAGCAATCACATGTACATAAAGTAAAGTGCAGATAGAACATTAAACGATCGACAAAAAACAAGCCAAGACAAGAGACACAAGATGTGGTGGCTAGCCAGGGACAAACCCCACAATGTGTGGGGAAACCCTTTGATCAAATCTTCTTTTATCTTCAATAATTTAGCAAAAAGAAATAGTACAATAAATCTGATTTATATCAGCAGTAGCAAACCCTAGATCAGCGACATCAGCATTAGCGGCTTCATCATCAAAACTAGGGCAGTCGATATCTCACAAACCGACCGTTGGATCGGTTTGATTCCACCACCAAAATTTGCAGCCTTTCGAGGAGGTTCAGATGAACCTACAACGCAGTTCAGATGAGGAGATATTCTAGTCCATGCAAGTCAAACTTCATTTCTGCAGCTGCAGCTTCAATTTCAGCAGCTTCCTTCAAACTAGGGCAGTCGATATCTCGCAAACCATCCGTCGGATCGACTTGATTCCACCACCAAAAGTTGCAGCCTTCAGAGGAGGTTCAGATGAACCTACAGTTCAGAGTAGAAGAGGAGGTTTGATAGTCCACGCTGGTCAAAGTTTGGATCTGCAGTTATAGCTTCAGTTTTAGCAACTTCCGGCTTCACATGAGTGAGAGAGAGACCCTTTTTTGCGCAGTAGAGAAGAGACTCTTTTCCGCGCAGTAGAGAGAGAGATGTGATGAGATGAGTGAGTGAAAATGAGGAAAAGTCCTTCTGTATTTATACACAAGTGTTGATGTTTGAATAGATGCGACTGTTGGGCTTTTGAGCCTACATGAGTTGTAGGTCGGCTTGATAATAATTCCATAATAAAAATAAATTCATATCTCCATGAATACTTATCGGAATCAGATGATCTTTAGATCAATCCTACACCTATCAACGAGAGGAATCTAATGAACATATTATCAGCCATGAATAAGATGACCCACATGAAGTTTGGCCCTAGTTTCCAATTTTAACACTCCCTCTCAACTAGGGAGAACTTCATTTGCAATCTGTCTGTCGGTCGCTACTATTCATCCATCAAATGCACTGCCCTGTACATCATGACCCTTGCCCTGCTCTGCTCTATTCTTCATATTTTTCTTTGTCTTGTTCTGCTCTATACTGATCTGTACGACTCTGCTTTGTTATGCTCTGCTCTGCTTTTGTCTAAATTATGAAGAAAAAGAAATGATCGAGGATGTATCATACTGACTCAACGTCAGTCTCAGAGTATGTACCACTGGTCCCAGACCAGTCTCAACCAATGTTTTTAAAACCGGAACCGGTGATCGGACCGGTCCACCTAATGAACCGGTTTACCGACCGGAACCGGTCTAACAGGGACTGGTTTGGTCTAAACGAACCGGTTTTAAAAAAATACATTAAATAATTAATTTTTAATGAAACAAAACTATTTTTAAGATGTAAAACCATGATTCCAAGCCAATAGAGACAAAATATGCAAATTTTGCTCATTTATATACCATGCAAAGGTGAATATATCAAAATGGCACCGAGTGCAATACATATCATCGACAAAATAGCAAAATACATAAGAAATGAGGCTCTAAATGGCCTATAAAGTCCAAAAACAATGCTGCAAGCTATGAGGCCATTGGCCTACTACAAGTCTACAGTGTACACATGATCAATCATCAAGTCCATCACCACTACTAGACACAGGATCATCATCAGGAGCTACATAGACATCATCTGGTTCAGAGTCTGAGGATGCCTCAGCCTGATCTGCAACATCAGTATCAATGCCACCAATGACAATAGAAGTGGACCTAATGGAAGCACGAGTTTGTCGACCTGCACGACTAGTGCCTTCCATTGGTTCCTTGCCTTTCCTTGATGCCGCTACTGATCCTGGTTCTGATGCCGCCACATAATCTGCCTCATCCCCCGCTAAAGCCATGTCGATATCAAAATCAGCCTCAAACACAGGATCTTCAGTCTCCTCCACCCATTCTGATGTTGGATCAATATCGTCCAACACAATGGGATCTAGATCAGGTGATTTGCTCATCATTTGGTTCCTCCTCAGTCGAAGGTTGTATTGCACAAAAACAAGATCATTTAACCGTTTTTGTTCCAAACGGTTTCTCTTCTTCGTGTGTATGCACTCAAAAACAGACCAAATGCGCTTACAACCTGAAGCATTGCAAGTTTGACTGAGGACTCTAATTGCAAACCTTTGCAATTGAGGACACTGGGCACCAAATGACTCCCACCAATGTGCTGCAAAGAAAAAGACAATAATTAGTAACTTAGTTTATAATTTGAATTGTAAAGAACGTAAACAATTTTAACTTGAAATGAAAAACAAAATGGAAATTGGAATTGCTTACCTGGTTGGTCCACATCTCTTGCCATCTTTGCCAAGTTTTTGCCAAAAGTACCACTTGCCATATTGAAAATAGTAAGTTGTCTATGTATTTCCAACTGGTCTACATGGTTAGGGACCATGCGCTCCAAGCAATCAATCAATCCAGCTCTGACCTCCCCATCATGCTGATCTCCTAGCCGATTTTTATAGTGATACCTTGGGTTCAAAAAATACCCGGCTGCATGTATAGGATGATGGAGTTGATTGTTCCATCTATTATCAATGATCTCCCATATATGGCCATATTTAGCTAACCTGTCCTTGTAAGCTGCCCGTATCTGCTCCTCTTCCTGATCCATAGCTTCATAAATGTAGCCCATGGCCAATCTTTCCCCATCCACCAACCTTAGCACCTTAACAAGGGGCTCAGTAATTTTCACAAGCTCTACAGACCTTTTCCAAAAATAAGTGTCTAACACTTTCTTTTTGGTGTCTTTTCCATCTGGTCTACGAGCCCACCGAGATTCAGACCATTCTTCAAAGGAAAACATTTTCTGCAAGTTTTTATGTTGACCATTGAGACATTGCAACGAGGAAGTGAGTTGCAAATCTCGTAATTGCGGGCCTAACAAGCTCTTTGCCTCCAGTGTGTTTCCTCATTAGATTCAATACCCATGAGTGGTTGTAAATGTATTTTGTAATGCACTTGGCATGCTCTACAGTGTTTTTTACCCACTCCACTTTGCCTATATCCTCAAGCATGAGGTCTATGCAATGTGCAGCACATGGAGTCCAAAATATGGTCTTATATTTGGCCTCAAGCATCTTTCCAGCAAGAACATAGTTTGAGGCATTATCAGTGATGACCTGCACAACATGCTGCTCCCCAACTTCCTGAATAACGTTATCCAAAAGCTCAACTAGAAGGCTTGCATCCTTTACCTTATCAGATGCATCAACTGATTTCAAAAACATGGTTCCTTGAGGGCAAGAAACAAGGAAATTAATGATAGTGCGGTTCTTTCCATCGGTCCATCCATCTGACATAATGGAACAACCTGTTTTGAGCCATGACTCTTTAAACTCAACCAGATACTCATCAATGGAAGATATCTCTTTTTGCAAAAGAGCTCCCCTCAAGTCATGCATACTAGGGCCTTTGAAGCCCTTTCCTGCAGCTATAACAGAGTCCCACATAGCTTGGTAATAAGGTGAGCGAGCAGCATTAAATGGGATATCTGAATCATACCACCATCTAGCAATGTATTGGTGAGAAGTTTCTTTGCATTGTTTTTTCCAATGTTGATCCAAAGTGGGTTGAGAACTTGGCTGGGAGGAAGTGGGATTAGATTTAGAAGAGGCAATGTTGGCAGAAGATGAGAAATAACTTTGGATGTTTGCTCTCTTTGTTCCTTTTGATGGTTGGCCAACTCCAACAGAAGGATGAACATAGTGAAAGGGTTCATTGCTGGAAGGGATAGAAGTGGAGTCTTGAATCTCATAATCATCATACCCACTCTCTTTCATGGCTTCTATTAATTCCCTCTTCCTTGCAATTTCATCTTGGATGGCCTTCTCCCTAGCCTTATCCTCATAAAATTTTTCAAGCTTGGCAATGTATTCTGCCCTATTAGGACCTAACAGTTCTTTTGGTGCATCACATGGCTTTACTTGGCCTCTTACCCCAGCCAAGTGTTGTTTCAACCTAAGAATACCCCCACCTCCAATAGATTTATGGCATAATTTGCATATCATTTTTCCATCAATTACATCACAATGAACCCATGCACTGTCCTTTCCTTTTGGAGCCATGTTTGCTTGAAATAATAACAATTTGCAAAGAAATCGGCCATTTAAAAAAAAATTGCAGCTAAGCAAAATGGAAAACCAAAGATAAATGTAGAAAAACAAATGCACATGCAAGGCTCAAGCTACAAGATTTGATAGCATAGAGCTAGAGAGTTTATAGCATACATGATAGATCATAGAAGTGAGAAGTTTATAAGTATAACACATTAAAAAAAAATCATGGACAGCAGACTCAAATGAGGAATTATCAAGTGCAAATCCTTACCTAGAAATGCAAACTAGCTCCCTTAGCCTCCTCTTGAAGATGGCAACTCCACTGACAGCTACACACTATCTCCAAAATAGCTCCAACTCCAACTCCAAGATGACTACTTCAGCAAAAACTCCACACTCTCCAAGCTCACAAACAAACTCACAAACACTCACAAACACTCCAAATCAGTTGTGTGAGACAAATGAGAGTGAGAGGGCTCTCTTATAGCTTGGAGAGGGTGTTTTTGGAGGGAAAATACCTTTACCTCCCCCCCAAAACCCCTAAACCACAAAACAACTGCGCTTTTTTTCATTAAACGGTGGGCTTGCCATAAACCGGTCGGTTTAGGACGGAACCGGCCGGTTTGATACAAACCGGCTAGTTCCGTCCTAAACCGGCCGGGTTTTACTAGTTAGGGCCAAATTTCGGGCAAACGAGGGAGCTGACCGGGTTTTCAGGCCGGTTCGGACCGGCCAGCTATCTAACCGGCCGGTTTGACTGGTTACCGGTTTTTGTGAGCGGTTTTTAAAACACTGGCTGACGCAGGGGGTTCCAGAGCTACGCAGAGGCCAGGAGGGCTGACGCAGAGCCTCAAAGAAGCGTTGGAAGGATTTTCATGGAGCAGACTAGTTGAATATCTACTTTCGAAGAGAGGTACTACTGCTAGATAGAAATCTTTGTTGGGTGAGGCAGTTTGGCACCCTAGTTGTACTCAAGAAAGCTGCTTAATAATAAAACCCTCAGAACTGCTACATCGGTTTTCACAAGTTGGGTTTTTTCCAGAGACGATTGTCCAAAAATAATGTTGTCCATTGTATTTGTATGTTTTTTCAGTTGATGTTCTGTAGATGAGTTGAGACTGCATTTGTGTTTATTTCCAGTATTTATATGGTTAAATAACTTAAGGAATAAACAAGTAGGTGAAATAAACCGGATAATGCAGGAAGAATTTCTAACGGGTTAGACTTAGAAATTTCAACAATTAGGGCCACGATAGGCCTAAAGCAGGGCCAATGGAACACTGAGGGAGCTAGACGAAAAGACAAGGAGGGAGATTAGGGGATGAAAGGACCCAAAGTGGCTGCGGCAGGCCTGAAGATGAGTTGATGAAGGAGGAGGAAGCCACGCTAGGATAATAGGGCTGAAAAATCCTAAAACCCTTGGTGGCTTTCATTTCAGATTTCAAAATTTTCCCAAGAATTCCACAAAAAACTCTCTCTTGGGCTTGAATGTTGAACTTGGAGAGGAAAAGGTGGTGGATCTTGCCTTCCTATGCCTAGATCCACTACTAGGAATTCCTTGAAAATATTTCAAGGACTGAATATCTTGAAACCCTCGAAATTCTTCAGATTTAACCTGCACAAATAAAATCACAAGAACCCAAAACCCCAATATATACAAAAATTCTAAAATCCCCAAAACCCCAATTAGAAATAATAAGTTACAAAATAAATCTACAAATGTACAAGGGTTTTGAAAATTTAAATTAAAAAAAAATATATTTTTTTAGGGCTATTTCTTTGATGAATGGCTAGAAACACTTTAGAAACTCCAATGTACACTATAACCTTAGCGAAGATTTAATCCACCACACAAATATTTGGGATCCAAGCAACAATGATTCCTGCCCAAGTTTGTGAACTTGGAGGTCAAGCACTAAAGTGCATGTAAACACTATGTATTTATCTCAAGACAATCTATTAATCACATGGGGAATCAAACCGCCTAAGATTAGCCCAAAACTATCAATAGCATGATTTTATCTCCATCTATTGAAAAACAGATCTTACCATTATTCAGCACAACATAAGAAAGAACTAGTCAGTACATACCAAAAATCAATAAGCATGGAACACCTTGAATTGCACCCCAAAGTCTTTATTATGATAGAAAAAATAGTTCCCAGTGGGAAAATAGCTTACATGAAAGCCTCAACATCAATTTCCTAGCCATAAATCAGATGGGTAAAGACTCAAATGACTCTAATTTATAAATAAATTCTCCAAGTGGAAAATAACGGCTAGTTGGCTTGATCATTGTCAAAATAATCTTGGCCATTGATAAATCCTTGATTATCTTTTAATCTTAGCCATTGAATTTCTATTTTTTTAGGAATTTTCGAATTTCTCATTTAATTCCATTTTTATTAGCTCAAAATTAATTATTTTGAGCTAATTTCCTCAAAAATTTAACTAACTTAACCACCAAGATCCAAGGGTCCAATGTTTTCCTTGAAATATCCAATATTCCCTTAAAGACCTCCAAATTAATTCTTTTGATACCCACGAATTTTTCCACTTGAAGAATTAATTTTCCTAAGACATTTTAATTTGATTCTAATTAATTAATTTTCTGGATTAGGATTTTAATTTAATTTTGCCAGAAAATTTAATTAATTGACACTTGCGAGGATTAATTATTTTTTCCACCTTCTAATACTTTAACCATGGTGTCTAAGTATGAAGGCATTAAAAAAAAAATTCCATAAGATTTTTTACAATTCAACCCTTAAAGGGGGAATACCCATTCGGCTTAGACCCTCAAATTATATACCCGATCTGCAACACAATATGATCTAGTAGACCAAGTGATTTGTAATAAAATAATTTAGCCAGTTAGCTTAAATTATTCCCAAATCACTTTTACATTAGACTTGACTAGAACACTAGGACTCACCTAAGACTTCGACAAAGAATTCCACCCTAGCTTTGGGGTGAGGCTAGAGGGAGAAACTCTGCCGACCATCTATGTTTAGAAACACAGATGAGTCAGTGAGACGAAAAACCTGTTAGGATGAAATTATCGCCAAAATAATAGCCTTACATTCATGGTCTTATTAGTATCATTTACATTGCATAACTTGCAGAATGGGTTTACAATGATACATAAACTGTTGATAGATGATCTGATCATGTTGAAAAAAAATTCCGCTTCCTTGGAACTTTAACAAAAACTATGCAACAAGGAGTTTGGGGAAGATTTCTGGAGGAAATTGGGGGCATTCTCAACTAGTTTACTGTAGTGCGTTATTCCTGTCTCACTAGGAAATTCGCCCAATTTTGAGGGTCAACAGTTGCTTGGGAGTTAAGTCATTTTATTTATGAGTTTTGTGGAGTAATTTTGGGTGAGTCTACAGCCACAATTTCAAGTGATTCTGGGCACTACAAAAGGAGACTCTTAGCATTTTCAGTGTAACAACCACTGTCATTTTTTGGGTCTGCGCAGAGGAACATTGGGTCGAAGTTTCCAGCTCGTGGGGGACATTTCTATCACTTGGGTTTGCTCCAGCTTGCTTATGCAAGCATAGGTACACTTATTCCTTGCTATATGTACTCCATGTAGCTCAAAATTTAGTAAGTTCTAAATTTGTGTGTTGTGTTTGTATTTTGTTTTGTTCACATTATCTCTGCTATTGTCTAGTGCATGCTTTTGTTATACGCTTAATATTTCCATTAGGAATATTATAGTGGTATGAGAGCATGTTCTTGGCTAGTGTGGGAAGATAAAAGTAGGTGACGCCACCTAGGTACAAAGGAAGAGGTGGACGTTAGGGAAGAGAAGGAAGGCAAGACCCATTCTCAGATACTGAGCTTGATAACTACAGAGGGAACATGGAGAACCAAGAGGGTCCTGAGCAACCTAGACAAGGAGGACGGAAGCAGATTTTGGAGGAGTTGTTGAGGACCAACCAACATATGTTGAGATAGGGACAACTTATGATGGACATGATGCAACAGGTGATGGGTCTGTTGATTTCTGGTAGCATCGGATGTGCTCTAAGCCTCAAAATTTGCAGGGAGGTTAGAACACATGTATTCCATAATACCCACAAATCGTTTTAGGAAATTCCACCCAGAGAAAGTTTTATTAAAATAATTAATTATTTTTAATGGGTACCTAAGTCTAAACTTAGGAAATTAAAATAATTAAAGGGTATTAACTAAATTGGGGGTGAAACTTCTAGAATAAGACGAGGATCAAGCCTAAATGATCTGAGCCACTGATTAGAATCTAATCTGGGCTGTTGATTGATCAACAAGAGGATTATAAGAAGAATCTTGATGGGTATTTGGAAAACACATCGAGTGAGAGATCATAGATCGATTTTCTCAAGAGAGCAACGCAGCAGTTGTCGGAGAAGTGATCGAGGTGATTTCTTGCAGTGAGGGGCATGGATAGTTTCCGAAGGGGGTTTTCCTGATCCAAAGAGTACAAGGCAGAGAGGGTAGAAAGATGTCCAGAAAGGTTGATGCAAGGCCACACAGAGCTACGTGTGGTAGCGCAGAGCTTCAAAGGGAGATCAAAATTTTTCTGAGGAAGAGCTGGGATCTTGTGCCAGAGCCGGGGTGTGAGACTGTGAGGACTGAATTTTCCAGCGAGCAGAGAATCGAGAGGAGGTGTAGCACTGTCCCAGCAGCAGTGACACAATGACTGCGTGGGTGTGACACAGTGTTGCATAGAGGCAGCATTGAGGCTCATCTCCAGCGGAGATCAATGCTGAATCTTCCAGTGACAGGGTGAGATCATCTCACTACCTTTTTACCCAATTAGATCTCTGTATAGGATTTCCAGTTTGGGCATTTGAAGAATTGTATTCAGAAACTACTTGCTCAGGTCTTATTTTTGCATATTATTTAAAGTAGTGAAGGGTGCAGTGTATTGGTTTCGATATTTACCGTAGAACACAGTAAATAATTTGTTCAGATATTTAACAAATAGAAGAAACTTAATCAGTAGCTATAGTAGAAATTTGGGTCTCCAAATTTTCACATGGTATCAAAGCACAGGTGAAGCAAGAAGAGCAGACCGAAAGAAACCGACGTAGAGAAAGAGGGAGATCGAAGTGTTGCATAGGTAGTAGATCAAATCCCCAAGGGGATTGCACAATCCAGGCCAAGAGGGCAAGATTCTCAAGGAAGATCTCCCCCTGGGTGAGTTGACAGAGAGGTAAGATCTCCATATCGAGATTTGTCAAGGGCAGAGGGAGCAGCATAGCAGAAGCTTCAACGCTGAGTAGTATTCAGGTAAGGCGCAGTGTTCTGCAGCAGTTGCTGGGGCAGATAAACGTCAAAAAAAGGAAGGAGACACTTTTGAGGGAATTTCTTCCTCAGAGAATTCCTAGCCAGGGAATTTGATTTCTCAATTGCTGAGCAGCAGCAGAGGGGCAGATCTACTAACTCCAACAACGAGTGCGTAGGCCATCCTAGTTGTAGCGTAGAGAAGAGAGGAGGCAATTCGACATTTTGTTGGTTGAGATGGCAGCTAATGGGCTGAGAAATCAAGATCAGTTGGACGGAGCATCCGACTATGTGATCTAAAGGCTAGGATCTCCTGCTTTCTGGATGAGCATAATCTGAAAGCCTATGTCAATAGTGTGGTAGCTAAATGTGCAGATCCGGATCCACTCAAGAAGTACAAGGCTGAAATAGAAAAGGCCAAGCGGTTAATCCTCAATGGAGTGAGGGATCATGTTGTATGTCACATTGTTGGCAAAGGGACCGCCAAGGAGATGTGGGATGCCTTGGCTAAGTTATATCAAGGATTTTCCGAGCAACAGAAGATGTACTTGGAGGAGAAAATGAGATCTATGAGGATGCAGAAGGGGGAACACATTGATCCGTTCCTATCGAAGCTTCAGGAGGTCCAAGACTTGTTGGCAGTTGTAGGATCAACACCTCAACCCACTGAGATGGTGAGGTTGGCCCTCAAAAGAATGGAAAGTGTTTGTCGAGAGTATCCTAGGCAAAGAAAGATTGTCAGATTGTGAAGCGATGTGGGCCACTCTTCAACAGGAAGAGATGAGGCAAGACTTAGTCAAGTGCAAACTTGATAACTACAGCAGCAGTGGGACGAAGCCTAAGGAGGAAGAGAATGCAACCCTTGCATCAAAGGGGCAACAGGGGCAGCGGAGGCAGAAGAAGGATGTCTCAAAGCTCAAATGTTTCCGGTATGGTGAATTTGGTCACTACACTACACAGTGTCCTCTCAGGAAGAAGGACAAGGACAAGAAACATGATCCGTAGACTGCAACTGCAAACATCAAGGAGGAGATTTCCATGGTTGCGCAGATACCTCCAAGGGAGAGGTGGGGTGATCTGGTACTGTAGTTCGAAAAAACTGCAGATGGGAAGAATCCTTGAGGAGTCCACCTCTTGGATCAATACATTGCTACAGGAGCCCATATTAGAAGCAGCAAGATGGACCAGTGTCAATTGGTGCAGAGGAGTGCTGGAGTGACAATTGGAGTGGCTAGGAGCGCCAAACACTGAGCAGAGTTGGCAGTTGCAGTTGGCACAGTGTAGAGTTAGCAGCAACCAGAGGCTCCAGAGGCTCAGCGCAGAGACTAGCAACAGTCAGAACTCCAGCAATAGATGCATCATGTTGAACAATTGTTCAGTATTTTGGATGTTTTTCCATTGTTGTTGTAGCAGCAACATTAGTTGGAGAGGGTTGCAGTGCAGATTTAGCGTTGGTAGTGGCAGGGCCAATAGCAACACAGTTGTAACATATGCGCATAGTTGATGGGCAGTAATGTCATACATCTATAGCGCAGAAGGAGATGTTACAGAGTCAAGGTGATGCTTCAGCAGGTTTCATTACAAGAGCACATTCCTCGCTAAGACGGAGTGTTGATTTCTGGTAGCATCGGATGTGCTCTAAGCCTCAAATTTTGTAGGGAATCGTTTTGCGAAATTCCACCCGGAGACAGTTTTATTAAAATAATTAATTATTTTTAATGGGTGTCTAAGTCCAAACTTAGGAAATTAAAATAATTAAAGGGTATTAATTAAAATGGGGTGAAACTTCTAGAAGAAGATGAGGATCAAGCCAAAATGATCTGAGCCATTGATTAGAATCTAATCTAGGCCGTTGATTGATCAACGAGATGATTATAAGAAGAAGCTCGATGATGGGCATTTGGAAAACACATGGAGTGAGAGATCAGAGATCGATTTTCTCAAGAGAGCACCTCAGCAGTTGCCGGAGAAGTGATCGAGGTAATTTCTTGCAGTGAGGAGCAAGGATAGTTTCCAAAGGAAGTTTTCCTAATTTGGAGAGTACAAGGCAGAGAAGGCAAAAACACGTCCAGAGAGGTTGATGCAGGGCCACACAGAGCTACGCTATGGCAGTGTAGAGCTTCAAAGGGAGATCGAAATTTTACTGAGGAACATTCAGGATCTAGTGCCAAAGTCGAAGTGTGAGACCGGGAGGCTAAGGGCTGAAGTTTCCAACCAACAAAGGATCGAGAGGAGGTGAAGCGCAGTCCCAGCAGCAGTGACGCAGTGACTACATGGGTGTGATGCAGTATTGTGTAGAGGCAGCACAAAGGCTCATCTCCAGCGCAGATCAGTGTTGGATCTTCCAGTGACAGGGTGAGATCATCTCACTACCTTTTTTCCCAGTTACATCTCTGTATAGGATTGCCAGTTTGGGCATCCGCACAATTGTATTCAGAAAACTACTACTTAATAATACAAACCCTCAGCTGTTGCACTGATTTTCCCACACTGGGTTTTTCCGGGGAGATTTGTACAAAAACAACGGTGTCCATTGTGTTATGTATTTCTTCTCGCTTAGTTCTTCTTTTTGTATATTATTTAAAGTAGTGAAGGTTGCAGTGTGTTGGTTTCGATATTTACCGCAGAACACAATAAATAATTTGTTCAGTTATTTAACAAATAAAAGAAGCTTAATCAGTTGCTGCAGTGGAAATTTGGCTCCCCAAATTTTCACAGGGTCTACATGTGAATGATAGGCAAGAGGCAAAACCTCAAGGTGATGGGGTTCCAAAGCAGGGGGAGGAAGTCGTACACTTGAGCTTACATATCAACCACCTCACACTCTTCTACGTCGCCAAGCGGGCCATCCTACGATGCCCCATTTTGTGGATAAGCCAGAGCGGGAAAGGGAGCTCGACCCAATTGCAAATTTGGTGAATTCGGTTGCCTCAGGCATTGATGAGTGTGAGGGGTTAGACCCCAAGATTCAGAGAGTGATTTCCTTTGTGGAATACATCCACCTCAAGGAGAGGCATACTACTAGTGTTGGGACTCAGTATAGAGGAGGGAAAACGAGTCAGAAGGTTCAGAAGGTAGCTAGGAAAGTCACACTTCCCAACTATGATGGGTCAGCAAAAAATTCAACTAGAGCATGGGCTCAAAAGCTAGATACTTATTTTCACTTGAACCCCATATGGGAGACAAACGATATCCGGATTGCTACACTGCACTTGGAGGGGGGATGCGCATGAGTGTTGGTACCATGGCATGATCGCACTAGGGCACATCCATATCACTTCCTACACTGAGTTTACCAGGCGGTTGATTGACAAATTTGACAGGAAGGACCCCGTGCTACATTTAAAGGACTTGGCCCAGTTGAGACAGACAGGCAACGCAAATGCCTATCTCTCGGAGTTTCGGAGGCTGGTCGTGATGGTGACAAACATCTAAGAGGCCCGACTGATTATGTTGTTTGTAGAGGGGTTAGGTGATCCCTTGCGTGGATGGGTGAGGGCCTACAAGCCCACTACATCGATGGATGCTATTTCTAGGACTTGAGACATGATTGATTTCGTGCCCAAGAGTAGGTCCCCTATACCCACTAGGCCCATGGCATCTTAGGGGAGCAGGGATACTCGTCAACCTTAGAGGGAGATTGGATGTTGACAGTCGAACGATGAAACTAGGAGAGACCTCAGGAAGAGGAAGTTGTGCTTCACGTGCTAGGAACCTTGCACATAGGGGCACAAGTACACCAAGGGTAAGGCCCATTACATCGAGGTGTACTTAGATAGAGAGCCGAAGGAGGAGGCCGAACTTGAGGTAGACAGGGGAGATGGGGGACCATAATTTACAGGAGGAGCACCACCACCACCTCAAGAAGGAGGTCCATTCGTTCCTTCTAGGGGTGTTCTAGCTTCACTTCGGGGAGTTCCGAAGTACTTGACACTTCGGATTAGGGGCGCATTATAGGGGAAGTTATTGTCGATGTTGTTAGACAATGGGGCTACCCACAACTTTATTGATGCTCATATGGTGGAGCGAAGGGGCATACGCATAGAGACATTTGAGGGGTTCTCGGCATTGGTGCAAAGAGACCAGACAATGCAGTGCACAAGATATGTTCCCATCCCGACTCTAACTATGGGGAACTACTCCATCACTAACTATTTTTTATTGTTGATGTTCTGGACGCCAATGTGGTGATAGGTGTCCAATGGTTGTACTCGTTGGGGCGGGTCACCACCCACTGGCAAAAGTGAGAGATGGAGTTGATGGGCCCAGATGGGAAGTTGGTAGTGTTGAGGGGTATGCACTCCTACTCACCCCAGACAGTGTCTGCTCTTATGATGGAGGTTGACTTGCGACATGGGGATATAGAGTGGGTAGTGGAGGTCAAAATTTCGGAGATAGTGACTTAGGGATGACCAATACATCCAAAAATCCCTGCATTGCTAGAGAGGCATCAAGCGGCTTTTGGGGAGATTCCTCCAGCAAATCACTAGATCGGGGATTCGAGCACACCATTGAGTTGGAGGAGGGGGTTCACGCTGTTATCGCTACCCTGTATAGGCACTCCAAGGCCTACTGGGATGAGATTGAGAGGGTCATTGAGGAGTTATTGGCGTTGGGGCATATCTGGCCTAGTACTAGCCCTTTTCCTTCATAAGTAGTGTTGGTGAAGAAAAAGGATGGCACCCTCCGGATGTGCATTAACTACCAAGTCCTGAACAAAAAGACTCTGAAGAACCAATACCCCATACCCCATATAGATGTGCTAATGGATGAGCTTAGAGGAGCCAATTACTTCTCTAAGATGACCATTTCTTTATTGTTGATGTTTCAAAAACCAATGTGGTGATGGGTGTCTAGTGGTTGTACTCGTTGGGGCAGGACAACACCGACTGGCAGAAGTTAGAGATGGAGTTGATGGGCCCAGATGGGAAGTTAGTAATGCTGAGGGGTATGCATTCCTACCCACCCTAGGCAGTATCTACTCATAGAATGGAGGTTGACTTGTGACGTGGGGATATAGAGTGGGCAGTGGAGCTCAGGATTTCAGAGACAACAACTATGGGGAATTACTTTATCATTGACCATTTCTTTGTTGTTGATGTTCCAGACACCAATGTGGTGATGGGTTTACAATGGTTGTACTTGTTGGGGTGGGTCACCGCTGACTGGCAGAATTTAGAAATGGAGTTGATGGGCCCAGTTGGGAAGTTGGTAGTGCTGAAGAGTATGCACTCCCACCCACCCTAGGGCCTAGACAATATATTCTTATAGGGTGGAGGCTGATTTGTGACATGGGGATATAGAGTGGGCAATGGAGCTCAAGCTTTTGGAGATAGGGACTCAGGGACGACCGGTACATCCATAAATTCTTACACTGCTAGAGAGGCATCAAGCAGTTTTTGGGGAGATTCCTCTAGGCAAACCACTAGATTGGGGGTTCAAGCACACCATTGAGTTGGAGGAGGGGGTTCACACTATTATCACTACCCTCTATAGGCACCCCAAGGCCTATAGGGACAAGATTGTGAGGGCCATTAAGGGGTTATTGGTGTTGGGGCATATCAGGCCTAGTACTAGCTCTTTTGCTCCATCAGTAGTGATGGTGAAGGATAAGGATGCACCCTGCAGATGTGCATTGACTACTGGGTCTTGAACAAAAAGGCTTTGAAGAACCGGTACCCCATATCCCACATAGATGAGTTGATGGGTGAGCTTAGAGGAGCCAAGTATTTCTCTAAGATATACCTGCACTCAGGGTACCATCAGATCCAAGTGCGTGAGCAGTATATTCCGAAGACAACATTGAGATGCCATTATGGACACTTCGAGTTCCTGGTGATGCCTTTCGGACTTACTAACACCCCCACCACATTTCAATATTGCAAGAACCACGTGTTTCACAAGCACATACACAAATTTGTCCTCGTGTTCTTTGATGATATACTTATTTACAAAAGGACGTGGGAGGAACACCTGCAACACTTGGAGCACACCTTGAGCATTTTGAAGGAGCGGTAATTCTATGTCAAGATGTCCAAGTGTGAGTTTGGGTTGACCTAGATGTTGTAATTGGGGCATGTGATAGCAGAGGATGGGGTCAGAGTCCACCTAGAGAAGATATGTGCCATCCTTGACTGGCCAACACCCAGGAACATTAGGGAGTTGAGGGGGTTCCTGGGCATTTACAAACACTACAGGTATTTTGTGAGGATATTTTCACAATTTGTTGCACCACTTATGGACCTGACAAAGATGTGAAAATTCCTAGACTCGAAGGAACCCCTAATGCAACAAATCTGAATCTACTTCACCTACTTGATATTTTAACATACATTATCAAGTTATTCTTCTAAATACTGAAGCAAATTACTTATGCAACTTACACTAATTAAATTTTGATCTCATGAAACAGAAAACAGAGCAAAGAACAAGATACATAGGACACACTTATTTTTGGACAATAATCCCTGGAAAAACCCAATGCGGGAAAACCAATGCAACAACTCTTAGGGTTTATTTTTATGGTGGAGAAATATATGAATACAAATCTAGGATGCTCATCTAGCAATCCTTTACAGAGAAAATACTGGCAGAAAATCTGCGTCACCTTCTTTGTCCTCTGCATCAGCGCTCTCGGTTGTTTCGACATTTCTAGATTTTGCGTGACAAGCAACTTTTCTGCATCAGCGCTCCTGGCTTGTGTGCTGCCTCTCTGCAAGCTCTCTCCGCCTCTCTGCCAGTATTCTCCGGAAAGTCATTCTCTCGGATTCTCGCTGCCCCACCGCTGCAAGATCTCCCCAATCAATTTTCCTCCTGAGAACTTCTCACCTCAAAAAAACGATTTCCTCAATCTGTGTGTGTGTGTGTGTTTCCAAATGAACCCTAAGCCTCCATTTTATACTTTTCCTATTGAGTCTTCAACGACCGAGATTAAGTATCTAATCAACGGCTAAGATTAAAACATGACTTAATCCACCTTCTAGATCATTCTCACCCATATTTTGATTAATACCCTTTAATATTTTAATTTCCCTAAGTTTAGACTGAGGAACTCCATTAAAAATATTAATTATTTTAATAAAATACAATCCGGGTATAATTTCACCAAATGGTTTTTGGGTTCTTTAGAACTCATGTGCCTTAGCCTCTCCACCAATTATCAAGGCTAGAGCACTTCTTATGCTAACAAAAACTAACACTCCCTTTTAGCGAGGAAAGTGCTCTACCAACAATGTCCACCTGCATGTTGCTCTGTTTCTAAGGAACCTCCTTTCTGCACTGTTGTCGCCACCAACTTTGTGCTCTCGCTACAACTGTACTGCTACCCAAGCCACAGCCACTAGCACTGCTGCATATGTACTACAACTCTCTCTCAAATGCTGCATCTGCTATGCTACTAGAACTGCCACTAGTAACACTACGTCCGTACTGCAACTCAGTTGCTAAGAGAAGCAACTAAAAAACATCCAAAATTAGTTGAACTTAACTGTGCTCAACATAATACAATGAATGTTGGAATCTGACTACTACTGATTCTGACCCTCTGAATCTTCTGCGCTGCTACTGACTCCTGCACTGTGCCAACTGCACTATTGCCAACCTTGCTATGCACTGATCAGTCTCTGGTCCCCAGCTGTTGCATCTGTCTTCCAAATGCTCCACTGCATCATCTGACACTAAGTCCATATTTCTACTATTGAATCTTGGGCTCCCGTAGCAAGGAATTAATCCAAGAGGTGGACTCCTCAAGGATCCTGCCCACATGTAGTCGTCCCAACTACAGCCCAATATCGCCCCATCTCCCTCTTGGAAATGCGTGAGCACTCATGGCATACTCATCCTTGCCAATCTTTGCTGAAGCAGCCTTAGGATCATGTTTCTCATCCTTATCCTTTTTATTCAAAGGATGCTGGTGACTGGGATACATAGTGGCCCAACTCACCACAACTAAAACATTTCACCTTCGAAATGTCCTTCTTTCGCTTCGACTTCTATTATCCCTTCGATGCTAGAGCTGCATTCTTGCCCTCCTCCTTCGTCTTTGTGCCACTCCCATTGCTGCTACTGAGGTTGACCTTCACTAGGTCCCTCCTTAACTCCTCCTGTTGAAGAGTCGCCCACATCTCCTCCCATGAAGGTAGTTTTTCTCTGCCCAATATGCTTTGGACGAAAACTTGCCATTCATCCGAGACTCCATTCATGGCTATCCTCACCATCACAGTTGGCTGAGGAGTGGACCCCGCTGCAGCAATCTGGTCTCTAGTATCTTGAAGATGCTAAAGATAGAGGTTCACCCCTTCTCCTTTCTGCATCAAAGTCCGCTGCAATTTTTGCTCTAAATACATCTTTTGTTGTTCGGAAGAGCCTTCATACAGAGACGACAAGGCTTCCCACATCTCCCGGGTTGTATCCTTGCCCTGCAAGTGTGAGACCACATGATCTCGAACTCCATCGAGAATGAGCCTCTTCACCTTCCCCTGCTCGGCCTTGTACTTCTTCTTTTGATCGTTGTCAGCAGGAACAACTACAACACTATTGACGTAGGCCTCGAGATCATATTCCTCCAAATTCCAGAATAACTAAGATTCTGGTCTTCCATATGACGTAGTTGGAAGCACCCTCCAACCTGTCCTGATCTCTGAGCCCATGCGACACCATCTCACCCAACTGTCGAACTGACTCCTCTAATCACTGCTTAACACTACTCAGTTGCTCAGCAAGTGAGAAATTCGAACTTTCTGGCGGAAAGTTCTTTAAGGAGAAAATTCCCCTTTTACGTGTCTTCGTTCTTTTCCAATGGATTTCTGCCCCAACCGAAACTACGCCCTTCAAGCACTGTGCTGAGGCTCTACGTCACTCCCTCTACCTCGGCAAACTCACGAGTTGGAAATCGTACCTCTCTGTCGTCTCTCTCAGAGAGAGATTTCCTTGGAATCTCTGCTTCACGACAAGGACTGTGCAATCCCTTCAAGGGGATTTGACTTGCTGCCAAGTGCAGCTTTCGACCTCACTGCTTAGCACTAGATCTACTCTTCCTTTTTCAAAATCAATGCTCCGATACCATGTGAAAATTCCTAGACTCGAAGGAACCCCTACTGCAGCAAATTTGAATCTACTTCACCTACTTGATATTTTAACATACATTATCAAGTTATTCTTCTGAATACTGAAGCAAATTACTTCTGCAACCTACACTAATTAAATTTTGATCTCATGAAACAAAAAACAGAGCAAAGAACAAGATAAATAGGACACACTTATTTTTGGACACAATAGTCCCCAAAAATCCCAATGCAGGAAAACCGATGCAGCAGCTCTGAGGGTTTATTATTATGTAAGAGAAATATGTGAATACAAATGTAGGATGTTCATCTAGCAATCCTCTACAGAGAAAATACTGGCAGAAAATCAGAGCGAGTTTTACCTCACTTCACCCGACAGAATTCTGGTTGGTCCGACACAAGACTGGCTAACCTCGGTTATTTCTGTGCTAGCTCTGCGTCAGCTTCTCTGCCCTCTGCGTCAACTCTCCCGGCAATTCCAGCAGTTCCCTATAGTTCCGAAAGTTCCGACTGTTCCGGCAGTTCTGGATTATGCGTGAAAGGTAGCTTTTCTACGTCATCTCTCCCGACTTCTGTGCTGCCTCTTTGCAAGCTCTCTCCGCCTCTCTGTCAGTATTCCTCGAAAAGTTCTTCTCCCGGATTCTCAACACCCCTCTACTGCAAGATCTCCCCAATTGATTTTCCTCCTGAGAACTTCTCACCTTAGAAAATCGATTTCCTAAATCTGTGTGTGTGTGTGTGTGTTTCCAAATGAACCCCAAGCCTCCATTTTATACTTTTTCTGTTGAGTCTTCAACGTCCGAGATCAACTCTTTAATCAATGGCTAAGATTAAAACATGACTTGATCCGCCTTACAGATCATTCTCACCAATATTTTGATTAATACCCATTAATATTTTAATTTCCCTAAGTTTAGACTTAGGAACTCCATTAAAAATATTAATTATTTTAATAAAATAGAATCCGAGTGGAATTTCACCAAACAGTTTTTGAGTTCTTTAGAACTCATGTGCCTTAGCCTCTCCACCAATTTTCAAGGCTAGAGCACTTCCGAAGCTACCAAAAAACTAACAAAAGAAGGGTCCTTTCAGTTGGTCAGACTTTACATAGGAGGCCTCTGAGCACCTCAAGGTGGTTATGAGTTCTTTTCTAGTTCTATCTTTGCCAAATTTCTCACAACATTTTTTGTTGGAGTGTGATGCTTCAGGGGATAGCATTGGAGAGGCGTTTACAGAGGGTGGACATCCTATTGCTTTCGAGAGTCAGAAGCTAGAACCGTGTGAGAGATTATACTCCATATACGTCAAGGAGATGTTGGCCATCATGCACGTGTTGGCAAAGTTCAGACAATATTGTAATGTTCCTTCCTAAATTTTCTTAATGTTTGGAAAATAAATTATTGACAATTTTAATTAATACTAGCTCAAGGCAAAGTTTGGTGGAAAACATAGGAGAAATACTTTATTTGTATGCTAGTGGAATATGGGGCCCACATGAAGTACGCACTTGGGGAAGAAGGAATTCAAATTCCTTGAGGCAAATTGAATTGGTGGAGGGACCCACAAGGAATGCATGGCCAACAATTATAAAAGGAAGGAATGAGGGAGCAATAGGGGTCTTTTGTCTATTTGAAAATCGAATTTGCCTTAGCTGTTCAGCTGAGCCAATATTGTGATGTTTAGCACAAGAGCTTCCCAAGGAGAGAAGCTCAACCTTTCTTCGGTGGACTTCAAGTGCCACCCAAGGAAGGCTTTCCTTCATCACTGAGACTGGAAGAAGCATTAGCTACAGGTCCCACGCATTTCTGGGGGTAGAACACACAGTCTAAGAGCCACCACTACGGAGAGGGAGAGGTCACTCGCTATTTGAGGAGCAGTGTTGTCGAGGAATTAACCGGAGAAGCTACACAAGTGTTCTTTCATCATTTTTAGAAGTGTGGAGGGAAGCTACAAAAAAGAGGACTAGCCTACACACAGTTCTCACTTCCTCATACACAAGACTGTGTCATCTCCTCCATGACTGCGCAGTCATTGGAGTGAGGCTCTTTTGGGCAGCATCATCCGGGGGAGTTTGGAGTTGGGGTGCTAGGAAATCATTTGGAGGGCCATTTGAGGAGGATTGTTGGAGTTGGGAGAGCAGAGATTGACAGGATCAGTCACAGTAACAAAATTCGAAATTGGAGGAGGGCCAAGTTGTGAAGGGTCAAATTTTGAAGGTTGGAACCAAAGGAAACCCTTTATGGGTTTTTCTGGGTTTTGGGCAAGGAGCACACTCCTAATTTTATAGAATTTTCTAGGCACTCTAGAGTGGGTAAATCAGGGGGCTAATTCAGGTAGCAATGCAGTTTTGGAGCAGCAACACAGTTTTCTGGAGGAGCTTGTTATTGTAGCTGTTGGGCTTTCTTGTATTCATCACTTGGTGCTTGTAGCTTTCCTTGTGCAAGCCCTGGTTCTTTTTTCTCCAACTCATTTGTACTACAACAACTATTATTAATAAAATCTTGGCCAGTTTGTGGATTTGGAGAAATTTATGGTTTATGTGTATGCATTTCTGAAAATTTATGTGTTGCTATCTTTGCATGTCTTTGTTATCATTATAAAATTTCCATTAGGAATGTTACAAGTATTTTGTGGGTAACAAATTCAAGGTGAAGAATGACCACAACAATCTTCGATTTTTCCTGGAGCAGAATGTGATGTTCCTACTTAGAAGTTTTGCTAAGTAATCACAATTTTGAGCTTTGCTATGGTGGACTTAGGAAAAGTGGGTTAGGAGGGCCCCACTTTGCAATTTTGGCTATAAGGGAGGCTCCAACATGGGAGAAGGGTAGCAAATCGAAATTATAATGGATAGTGGGGGCCACCCCAAGAGGAATACGCACTTGTGGGGAGAGAGAGACAAGAGCGAGTCGATGCGAAGAAGGAATACACACTTCTTAGGGAGGAAGCTATAGTGCAGGTCGAGTCTCGGGCTTTTGAGGGACCAATATATAGGGCAGTGGCTGAGGATTTCCAGCGATTTGCAGGGCATAGCTTGGGTGACCCACACGGGGCGAATTTCACACTTCCAATTAATGTGCAGAGGCTGACTAGCAAGGCTTGCTCAATCCTTGTGGAGCTAAGTTCGTGTGGCTTGGAGGACTGGGAACTGCAGGGAGTCATAAGTAGAATTAGTGGGGAAATTTCCCAACGTTTTGGCATAATTTGCAGCTAGATTTTTAGTGGTGCATTTTCGCTGGGGAAGAGCCAATTACACCCTAAATTGTGGGAATTTTGGGGCAATGGAGTTATGCTGAAAGCTTTCTGGGTCTTTGTGGGTTTATTGAGGAGAGCCTACAACCAATTTTGCAGAATTTTTTGAGCTTTCTACAAGGGTCAAATAAGAGTTCTACTACAACTAGAAGCAATAATTTCACTGGCCTAGCGCAGTCATTGGAGGACAAGCATTCTCTATATCTGGGTAATGTGATCCACCGCTTGTGGGTGACACCCATAAGAGAAATTTTTCTCCTAGATTGTCTTCAGTCGGCATTCAACAACCCATTGCAACCATCAAATAGCTTGATGTGCCACCATCTCCACCACTTGAGCCAGCCATTATGCACTCTCGCCCATCTGTCATGATCATATGTTTGAAGGTGGGCCTTCCAACCCTGAAGATATGGATTTCATTATGTAGTTGGGTATTTTTGCTTATTTAATATGGACACTTTTTGGCATGGATTAGTGGGGGCATTTGGCGAAAAGAATGGGCTTGGCCTGTGCTCTTGTCCCTTGGTCCAACTTGGTGGTTAACCTTGTATCCTAGTCCCATGGGATCTCCTCTATTAGCTACTATATTTAGGAGTGGCACTACATGGGAAACCTCAATTTTCGTTGCATGCTCCTTTTTCCCGAGATCACATATATCATGTAATATCCCTAAGGAAAATTAATAGTAAATATGGAAAGAAAACATAGACAAAAACACCATAAAACAATGACAAACAATCAGATGATAAAATTGCACCAGAACTGCGATCCTGAGCTCTTTTTATTAATAGAAACGTGTACAATAAGATGTTGGAATGAATGCACCTTAGCTTGCTCAAGGCAAGCTAGCAAAGCCCCAAATGACAAATAAGACACCCTCCTCTGATCTGTTGCTATGTTGCTCAAGCTTTGCGCTGAAGATGCCCAGAAATACGTTGTTGGTTGAATGGATCTGCTACTAGGGCCCTCTTCAGTGCTCAGAAAATTATGGGAAATTAATCCCAGCCTCTCCACCAAATACCCATAATAACGCACGAAGGATTTGGCCTTTGTGTGACTTCATAAATTTGGCCCTATTTCCCCTCAATGGATCAATTGTTGGGTGATTCAACCAACCTATAAAATCTGCTGCAAAAGGCCTCCACAAAGAACTGCACAATCCCTACACTGTTGTAGCTTCTCCTCTCCCAGGAAATCGACCCTCCTGCTGGTAGTGCAAAAATGGTAAGATGAAACTCCCTCCTTGGGCTGGCACTCAAAGTCCACCGAAGCAAGGGCTGAGATCTCCGCTCGGAGACACTCGTGTGCTAAACAACACTTGCAGACTTGGCTTCAGCTCAAGCGTGCTCTTGTCATAGACAATTTTGCAAATGATGAATGAATGAGCAAATGAGTGTCTCTTCCTCCTTTTGTCAAGATGCCTCCAAAATTCCCATGTGGGCCCACATCGAACTTCCCACACCAAATCCGCTCCAATGAGAGCATACTTCCCATGTGGGCCAAAAATCTCATGTGGTGGCCCCCACGCTCCACCAAAGCTGCAATTTTTCCCTCTAGCTCTAATGTTTGAGTGTATCTTAAGCCAAAAGTCAAATGTGGGTCCTCTAAGCCCACCTTTCCTAAGTGCATCCGTGCAATAAACCAAAAATGAACAAAATTGATATTTACTTAGTAAAATACTAAGTAGGAATATCACCCATCACTTCCCTCCACTCATTATAACCTAAGTCACTAGGTTCAACGAATTTAATCCTTAGGATTCGAAATTCGTCGAACCTAAGCAAATCTAAATAAATTCGATTTTGTTTGCCGAACAAAATGCCAAACTCGAATGTCGAACAAAATGTTGGACATGAACTCGAACCGAATTCTGAGCTCGAACATAAAAAAATTCAAATTCGCCTTAAAAATTGATTAAATTTGCTTGAATTCAGCCAAAGCTCAAATGTGTTTGTGTTAGGGTTTTCGGTAGGGCATTTAACAATTAAAAAAAATTAAAAAAATAACCAAGGTTTTATGTTTTGTCGCCCCGACTTTTGTCTCAACTTTCACATTGTCATGACTCACCATTGACTCCAGTCTCCCGCCCGACGCCGTGTACCCTTGTTCACTGCTCAGTTCTTGACTGTCAAGTTTCAGCCCTCGAATCAATGGACTGGCCACTGCTCCTACTCGATGTGACTATTGCTTCTCGGCGTCACAGCCTACAGGCTCATAGTCACGGCATGCTGTAGACTCCCGACTCGCAGAGTCACGACCTACAGTTTCCACGCTCACAACCCATGGCCTCACACTCACAGCCACTTTATCCTTGATCCCTAGTGCATTTTTAAGAGTGGCCCGCTCATTGCCACTGCCCACAAGCTTCCATTTCTCCTAGATCCTGACTGCTGCATCAGGCTTTAGCTACAGGCATGCCATCTTAGTCCAACAAGGTGCTACACTAGGCTACTCTTGGTCTACTCTCACGCTGCCCTCCAACAAACCACAAGCATCCAATATCAAGTCTTCTCCTAGGACCTCTCATCCACTAACATCCAATTCAACACAAATACATCAACACATCACATACCTGCATTCGCAAGGGTTGATGTCTTCTTGATGCAAGTACAATCTCTGGTTAGGGTTTTTGCCAAGTTGCTACAATACCCTTTTCTTACCTACCAAACCTCCTCAAACATTGCAACCTCCCTCCAAACATTTTTGCTCCAACTCGTTGTTGTCTTAGGCTTAATACCAACTCTCAAACATGTGCCACAACCTCCCTGTGCAAGAGAACCAAGGCATGCATCCTCCTTCCAGCCTCTCGCCCCCCTGTCCAAGGTGATCTAGCCCTGTGGCCTACCTATAGCAGCCTCCCAAGGATGCGTCTTGCTGATAGGAAGAGAAACCATCCAAAATCTGCCCCAAGACACCATCCAATCCACCCTCAACAAATGCGTAAGCCTCGTATAGTTGCTCGGCCCTATAAGAGACACCAAAAACACATATAAACAGTCCCAAACAATCTCATCTAGCTTCCTTCTCTAGCTCGGCTGCCTTAGTGATGTATTCTCTATGAATGCATGGACTTGGATGATGACAAATGACCTCCAACTCACCTTGTATTTATATCTTTCACAAGGGCTTCAACGAACTATCCTATTGGGCTTGTACAACTGTCACAAAACACAAGCCTACGTGACTTGTTAGCCACAAAACCCACCAGCCACATAAAAAAATAATATCTCCACTTCTAGAGTTCAGATTTGAGTGATTTTTGTTGCCTCTTTCTCCTCCTGAGGTCCTCTATCATCTCAAAATGTCACATGTTAAAATCCAGTAGTGGTTTCACACTCACAAGCTTGGGTGCAAAGCCCACAGTACTTTTGTGGCGCTCCAACCTCCAAACCTCGAACCTTAGGGGTTGGAGTACCTCCCAAGCTACCACATCTCAACAATGTGCATTAAGAAAAAGGGAAAATCGAAATGCTAGTAGAATGTGGGGGCCAGCAAGAGGGCCATTTGAACCATGAAGGGAGGAGGTTGAATTAGTGGAGAGTGGGCGCCACCAAGGGAGGCTAAGGGGTTGGAGTACTTAAGGCAACAAAGGAGCATTTCTCTCGACATCTTGTCTATCTAACTTCAGAAATCAAACTCTCTTATAGTTGTTGAACATAGGAAGAATAGTGTTGTTTAGCACAAGAGTTCCAAGCAGAATTCCACCCTCATTTCTAAGAACTTCAAGTGTCTCCCTAGTGAGGTATTTTGGGAGTCCAATTCAAGGATTCCACCAGAGCTTCAGTTGTAGGATTTATCCAGTTTTGTCCACTTCCTAGGTGCAGAGGCAGTTCGTGGGTCACATTTTGTTGCAGCTGTAGTGGGTTGATGGATCCAGGGATTTGCGAAGAAATTGTTTACCTTGATGCCGGAATTTTGGCACCATTTTGCCGGGCTGAAGTTGAGGAGAATTTGAGGGTTGAATTTCTCTATTTCTGGCAGTGTGTAGAGGTCACTGGGCAAAGTCTGCGCAGGGGTTAAAGGAAGAGGAGTTTGGAGGAGTTAGGGGCTGGATGAAGGCATTATCGGAGGAGGTTTTTGCAGGGATTTTGGAGGCACTTCAGTGGTGAATTTGGGCAAACAACAACAAAACATTTCCTGTAGTGTGCACAGCCAGCCAAAGAGGGCAATTTGCACTTCTTGGGGGCTTCCAGATCAGCTGAAACCAACACACAGCATTTTTTATTTTTTTTGGGTTTGGTGAGAAGAGGCCAGTTTGCAGAATTTTCTGGGCAATATTGAAGGCAGAATTGCAGTTCCATTCCAGCAACAATTGACATAATTTCTGGACAGTGTGCAGCTTTTGTGGGGAGCCATTCCAGCACTTGGGTCATCAGACTTCCACCTGGGTTTTGCATAGCTTGCATGAGCAAGCCTAGGTTCCATTGTTCTCACTCGTATGTACCCATTTCTCCAATTTTAATGGCTTAGCTAATTTGCCCTATTTTGTTGGTGTATTGATTTATGTGTTTGAGTTTTAATTTCAGCATGGTGTTCCTAGTTCATATCTCTATATTTACTGTTAATTCCCTAGTAGTAATATTACATTCTCGTCATATGTTGCTTAATGTGCATAGCTTGCACCATATGCACCACCCTCGGTTGTTTTTCCCCATTGAACCTTGGGGGAAGTTTAACTGCCCTTTTTTTCCATCACCTTTTGTGTGTCAAAACCTTTGGGTTGTTTGCAAATAGTTTTCCTTGAATAATACAGGAGCATGATACTCCCCATTTCACCTTTTCAGCCTTTGAACCTACCTTTTTTCCTCATTGAAATTTCTTTCAGTCTCTTATTAACCTGCTTTAGTCTCTTCTCTTTTTGTTCCTTCTTTTTGGCATGTTGTCCTACATTTGTCTCCTTTAGGCTGATCTATTTTTCCTTCTCCTTCTTGGAATTTCGTTGGGACAGTCAAAATGCTTTCCCTTAGGCCCTTATTTACTAGTTGTATAAGAGTGAGGCTCTTCTTTTCTCCCTCCATTTTCTGATCACCTTGAACTTAGCATCCCAACTCTCTTTATCATTACCCTATTGTATGAAGGAAACAAAAAGGAAGAATTAGATAATTAGGCTTAATGGTAGTCAGTTTTCCTCCTTTTCATCCATGCTTCAAGTCAATTTTATGCCCTACCTCTTACATAGCTACCCTAGGATGTTCAAAGAGCCAACCACACTCTTAGACAAGACCTATTGTAGAATTATTCCTTGGGAGTTCCTTTACACAAGTTTGTAAGCCCTCCCACAGGACCTCTTACCAGCTACTTTGTATTGGGTTGGTTCTGGAAAATCGCTCCACCACCATGACTGATATCACAAACATGGAGCATGCTTTGGTGTCTGGATGTCCTAGATCTCAGGCTTGTGATGTCTCTAGTGAAAATTCAAAACGGAGTGACTTCAAATGGCCCTGATAATAAACATGAATTAGTTTCTCTTTATGTTGAAGTAAAAACTCGAGAGAGTAGCAGTGTGTCAGGATAACAGTCAGCTACAGAGATTGGAAGCAGTTTTGATCGAGTTTTGTTGTCTCACTAGCATGATGACTATCACATGATGCTAAGAATTTTGAAAGCCGGGATTGTTTTTGGTGATTTGTGGATGCTGGCATGCGTGGTTGTGAGAGCTATTTTTTTGGCAAAAACTCAACAGATAAAGGGTGTGGCTTCCTGGGATTTATCTGGTTGATTATGGTGGCTCTGATCATCATTGGTTTGGTTTGTGGTGCCCACTGTACGAGGACAGAAGCCACTTGCTAGTGAGGTTTGAGCTAAATGATTACCTCAAATAATGGTGAATATAGTCTTGTTTCCTTTGGTGGGTACAACAGAAGGTACAACAATAACTACATGCTCTAAACCAGTCACAAGGGGCACAGTGAAGCCTATTTGTAATCTTTGATAACTGTCCACATTAGTTGGAAAGCTGAGACATTTTTTAAAGCCTGTTCTTGCATAAAATCATTTTTGTTTCTTAAAACGAAATTAAGGACACTGCATGGGCAATTTGCTGTTCAATTTGGAAATTTGGAGAAACATTTACAGTATATTTGGATCAGCAGGAAGATACAACAGTTTGAGGCGATGATCATGAAACTCTGCCTGAAATAGATGGTCTTTCCAGCTTGTAGAAGCCACTTGAAAACAGCAGATATGAAATGGACTTATAAAAGAGAATGCCTCACCTCTTGTTGCTCACCTTTTGGTTACAATAAAAGGAAGCTCATCACTCAAGATGAAGAATTGGCAGCAAAGGAAGATGAATGGGGAACAACTGTCACCACCATATACAATGGGACTTCTAGACGTACTCTAATCTATAATTTTTCAGGCACATGAAGTGAACATTGACTATGCTCTGCACTTGAAGGTTGAGGAAGTGTTTTGGATGAGCCAGATGACAGATCCTCCCTTACTTTGTCTTGAGAGTGAGACTTATCAGGTGCATTTTAAGTTGTTGGAGAGTAACAAATTGCAGAGCTACCCACAACTCCAGCACACGCAAGATATTGAAAAATATCACTATATATATGTATCTACCTGAGCAACATTGAAGTAATATTTAGTAGGACCGACATATACAATAGTTTAGGATCGACATCAAAAAGTATCAAATGATGATGTAACTTGTAGGGATGACCTATAAATTACCCTCGGCTGACATGCACTTTAAAATGAGCATACTTCAAATTCTTATTTGGTTCGAGCCGATCCCTGTAAGTTTGATATTGAAGCAAATTGAAAAGGGTTGGTGTAATGACGCACCTATAAATAAAATACGAGTATTAACAGACATACGAGATCTCCATACGATAGCACTATATATAATAAGCTAATTACTACAGGAGGAGATATAAATTAAGGTAGTGAATTAATACGTCACCAGAGTATCATATATATGATAAATCTTTAAAATCAACAAAAAATATTAATTTTAATTTACGAATTAAATCTTAAAATTTAAAATTAATAAAATAATAATATAAATTAATTAAAATTATAAACTAAATAAATCAAATTAATTCATTAAAATAATAAATAAACTTTATTTAATAAATCTATGTATCCAAATAAAATCAACAAAATCAAATGATTTGATTTCATAAAGATTTAAAATTAATAAAATAATAATATAAATTAAATAAATCAAATTAATTCATTAAAATAATAAATAAACTTTATTTAATCAAATCTACGTATCCAAATAAAATCAACAAAATCAAATGAGATTTGATTTCATAAAGTTACAGGTAAAAAAATATTGACACAGAGATGGGAGGAAGGCAGCGGAGGAGGAATGGGGAGGAGAAGGAAATCGTGAGAAGGGGAGAAAAAACAGAGAAAATTTTCAATTTTAACACAGAGATACAGACACTCTGGAGTTTTGAGTTTTGATTGTACTGGAGTTTTTGGGCACAGGGATCAGATTGCTTCGACTAGAAAGCATTCTGAAACTGTGTACCCAGGTTTGTACTCAATTCGTCAGGGTGGTTTTTGGCCATTTTGGTAACACAGCCAGACAAGAATTGCAGTAGCGCATTGCAGTAGCACAGACAAATTTTCAGCAAAGCAAACAATCGAACAAGAATTGCAGCAGAGTAGACAAATTTTCAGCAAAACAGAAAGGTTTTTTTTTTTTTAATTTTGTATTTAAAATTTCATGTTCTGCGATTTTGAAATTAGCTTGAGATTAAGGTTCTTACATTCTGGTATCAAAGCTTAGTTCAAACTCTCGGACCTGTTAAGTCTGTTAAGATTTACAGATTTAAATCTGTTAAGTCTGTTACAATTGAATTCAAAAAAAAATATTATGCTCCAAGAACGTCTCTTTATATCGTCTGAACAATCCTTTCTTGCACCAAAAACCAGCGAAGTTCTCCTTCAATACAGAAAAATGTTTCCCGTCCATGAAAGTTGTCTGCCCAGTTGCTCCAAGCCAAACTCAGGCGCCAACCCCTGAAATAAGTATATAAATGAAACCAATTAAATCTCCAGTCTTCTATTTTTTTTCTCTGAACTGTACATGCTTAGGCAGGCACAGATCTAGAAGTTATTCAAAACATAACTAACATATAATCAAAAAGTTAAAAAAAAAGACGTTTCCAAGGAGGAAGAGATGTATACCAGGCTTTCAATCTCTGTGAATAATCCCATTTGCATGAAGGCAATCCATGGCTTGAGCAATGTTAAGTGCAAAACCTATTGCAACATGGAGTTCTAGAAGTTTGGGACGTAAAATCAACATATACTTCCGGAGTGACATAGTTGGAAGGAGTTCAGTAGCTATCACCATTATTGGATCCTTACAAGCTCCGATAAACTTGACAAGGTTCTTGTGTTTTACTTTTGACATAGTAACTTCTCTTGCAAATCTAGCTTCAAGTGTTGCTCTTTCTTCCACTGCCTCACCCCGTTGAAGTATTTTCATAGCAATAGCTTGATTTCAATATCTCCCCTGATACACTTTTCCATGAGCTCCTTCTCCAATCTTAGCGCCAACAAATAGAAATTGAGCATCAATCAACAAATTTTTATCCATCTTGAAAAGTTGAGTGTCCATTGAAAATCTACTTCCACCACCCACATTTTCTGCTTGCATACCCAAATCCTTAGGTCTGTCTAATTGCAATTCAAAGTTGCTCTATAATTGTTGGTCCAAAAAGAACTCATCTTCATCTTCCTCCAAATTTATCTCTGATTTCAACCAAACAAATAAAAACTCGAGAGAGTAGCAGTGTGTCAGGATATCAGTCAGCTACAAAGATTGGAAGCAGTTTTGATCGAGTTTTGTTGTCTCACTAGCATGATGACTATCACATGATGCTAAGAATTTTGAAAGCCGGGATTGTTTTTGGTGATTTGTGGATGCTGGCATGCGTGGTTGTGAGAGCTATTTTTTTGGCAAAAACTCAACAGATAAAGGGTGTGGCTTCCTGGGATTTATCTGGTTGATTATGGTGGCTCTGATCATCATTGGTTTGGTTTGTGGTGCCCACTGTACGAGGACAGAAGCCACTTGCTAGTGAGGTTTGAGCTAAATGATTACCTCAAATAATGGTGAATATAGTCTTGTTTCCTTTGGTGGGTACAACAGAAGGTACAACAATAACTACATGCTCTAAACCAGTCACAAGGGGCACAGTGAAGCCTATTTGTAATCTTTGATAACTGTCCACATTAGTTGGAAAGCTGAGACATTTTTTAAAGCCTGTTCTTGCATAAAATCATTTTTGTTTCTTAAAACGAAATTAAGGACACTGCATGGGCAATTTGCTGTTCAATTTGGAAATTTGGAGAAACAGTTACAGTATATTTGGATCAGCAGGAAGATACAACAGTTTGAGGCGATGATCATGAAACTCTGCCTGAAATAGATGGTCTTTCCAGCTTGTAGAAGCCACTTGAAAACAGCAGATATGAAATGGACTTATAAAAGAGAATGCCTCGCCTCTTGTTGCTCACCTTTTGGTTACAATAAAAGGAAGCTCATCACTCAAGATGAAGAATTGGCAGCAAAGGAAGATGAATGGGGAACAACTGTCACCACCATATACAATGGGACTTCTAGACGTACTCTAATCTATAATTTTTCAGGCACATGAAGTGAACATTGACTATGCTCTACACTTGAAGGTTGAGGAAGTGTTTTGGATGAGCCAGATGACAGATCCTCCCTTACTTTGTCTTGAGAGTGAGACTTATCAGGTGCATTTTAAGTTGTTGGAGAGTAACAAATTGCAGAGCTACCCACGACTCCAGCACACGCAAGATATTGAAAAATATCACTATATATATGTATCTACCTGAGCAACATTGAAGTAATATTTAGTAGGACCGACATATACAATAGTTTAGGATCGACATCAAAAAGTATCAAATGATGATGTAACTTGTAGGGATGACCTAAAAATTACCCTCGGCTGACATGCACTTTAAAATGAGCATACTTCAAATTCTTATTTGGTTCGAGCCGATCCCTGTAAGTTTGATATTGAAGCAAATTGAAAAGGGTTGGTGTAATGACGCACCTATAAATAAAATACGAGTATTAACAGACATACGAGATCTCCATACAATAGCTATGTATGCATAGACCCGCATGTATCGCACTATATATAATAAGCTAATTACTACAGGAGGAGATATAAATTAAGGTAGTGAATTAATACGTCACCAGAGTATCATATATATGATAAATCTTTAAAATCAACAAAAAATATTAATTTTAATTTACGAATTAAATCTTAAAATTTAAAATTAATAAAATAATAATATAAATTAATTAAAATTATAAATTAAATAAATCAAATTAATTCATTAAAATAATAAATAAACTTTATTTAATAAATCTATGTATCCAAATAAAATCAACAAAATCAAATGATTTGATTTCATAAAGATTTAAAATTAATAAAATAATAATATAAATTAAATAAATCAAATTAATTCATTAAAATAATAAATAAACTTTATTTAATCAAATCTACGTATCCAAATAAAATCAACAAAATCAAATGAGATTTGATTTCATAAAGTTACACGTAAAAAAATATTGACACGGAGATGGGAGGAAGGCAACGGACGAGGAATGGGGAGGAGAAGGAAATCGTGAGAAGGGGAGAAAAAACAAAGAAAATTTTCAATTTTAACACAAAGACAAAGATACAGACACTCTGGAGTTTTGAGTTTTGATTGTACTGGAGTTTTTGGGCACGGGGATCAGATTGCAGAGTTTTGATTGTACTGGAGTTTTTGGGCACAGGGATCAGATTGCTTCGACTAGAAAGCATTCTGAAACTGTGTACCCAGGTTGTACTCAATTCGTCAGGGTGGTTTTTGGCCATTTTGGTAACACAGCCAGACAAGAATTGCAGTAGCGCATTGCAGTAGCACAGACAAATTTTCAGCAAAGCAGACAGTCGAACAAGAATTGCAGGAGAGTAGACAAATTTTCAGCAAAACAGAAAGGTTGGTATTCATTAGATTAATTTTTTTTTTTTTATTTTGTATTTAAAATTTCATGTTCTGCTATTTTGAAATTAGCTTGAGATTAAGGTTCTTACATTCTGGTATCAAAGCTTAGTTCAAACTCTCGGACCTGTTAAGTCTGTTAAGATTTACAGATTTAAATCTGTTAAGTCTGTTACAATTGAATTCAAAAAAAAATATTATGCTCCAAGAACGTCTCTTTATATCGTCTGAACAATCCTTTGTTGCACCAAAATCCTTTCTTGCACCAAAAACCAGCGAAGTTCTCCTTCAATACAGAAAAATGTTTCTCGTCCATGAAAGTTGTCTGCCCAGTTGCTCCAAGCCAAACTAAGGCGCCAACCCCTGAAATAAGTATATAAATGAAACCAATTAAATCTCCAGTCTTCTATTTTTTTTCTCTGAACTGTACATGCTTAGGCAGGCACAGATCTAGAAGTTATTCAAAACATAACTAACATATAATCAAAAAGTTAAAAAAAAAAAGACGTTTCCAAGGAGGAAGAGATGTATACCAGGCTTTCAATCTCTGTGAATAATCCCATTTGCATGAAGGCAATCCATGGCTTGAGCAATGTCAAGTGCAAAACCTATTGCAACATGGAGTTCTAGAAGTTTGGGACGTAAAATCAACATATACTTCCGGAGTGACATAGTTGGGAGGAGTTCAGTAGCTATCACCATTATTGGATCCTTACAAGCTCCGATAAACTTGACAAGGTTCTTGTGTTTTACTTTTGACATAGTAACTTCTCTTGCAAATCTAGCTTCAAGTGTTGCTCTTTCTTCCACTGCCTCACCCCGTTGAAGTATTTTCATAGCAATAGCTTGATTTCAATATCTCCCCTGATACACTTTTCCATGAGCTCCTTCTCCAAACTTAGCGCCAACAAATAGAAATTGAGCATCAATCAACAAATTTTTATCCATCTTGAAAAGTTGAGTGTCCATTGAAAATCTACTTCCACCACCCACATTTTCTACTTGCATACCCAAATCCTTAGGTCTGTCTAATTGCAATTCAAAGTTGCTCTGTAATTGTTGGTCCAAAAAGAACTCATCTTCATCTTCCTCCAAATTTATCTCTGATTTCAGCCAAACAAATAAAACACGGTAACTGCAATGCCTCTGGCCAATTTAAAGGCATTAATTACTTCAGATTGCAAGACAGTTTTTGAGGGGTCTTTAAATCAAATTAAAGCTTGAAACGGTCATTCTGTGATCTTCAGAATAGGTCTGAAAGGGCAGAGCCATGCATCTCTATTAAAATTCTACCACCACCCATATTTCTACATAAAGAACAATAAACCAAGCACAAAGTACTCAGAAAGTTCAACACATCCATCGCCATCGCCGTCATAGTAATCACCATAAAAAGATCCAAATCAGAACATATAAATAAAATGAAAGGATTAGGATTAATACGATTTGGGTATAAACCGACAGCACGGTATTAGTCATGACAGCAAGGTAAGGTATTAGTCGTGTCCAATTAAAGTTTTAAATCCATACATATATACAATGCCACGCAACGCCTCCCACTTATTTTTATATTATTACAGTGACAGCGGTCTAGATTATTATTTATCCACTCAGTGGGATATGTTATGTAATAGGCGTGAGTGGGTTTTGGACTTCATGACTTCAGCCAATGGCTTACTATGTTCAAATACATCTAACCCAAAGTTTTTATATTTATTTATGAAGTTGGTAGACCCATGTCATATATTATTTAACGAATCTTTTGATTGACGGAATTTATTATGAACAAATTCCAGCAGATACAATTTATTAATATGTCATGAACTAAAATATATATATATATATATATATATATATATATATATATATATATATATTTCTTTATAATAAGCTTTTATGTTTATTTTATTATTTTGAGTATTTTATTTATTTGTCGTTTGTTGGAACTTATTTTGATTTATAAGTTTCATTTAAATTTATTAAATATTTTTACATATTTTAATTATTGATTTAATAAAGTTTAAAATGGAATTATTAAATTCATCAATTAAATGTATTCTAAAATAATAATCATGTCAGGTTATGATGTTAATATCCATTTAAGTTAGATTAAATTATTATTATTATAAAAACTAAAATTAAAAATTAAAAAATTAAAAAAAAAATAATAATAAACATTAGGTTATATAAAGTAGTGTGAAGTAGTAATATTTCTTCATAAAAATAATAATAATAATAATAAATAAATTTTACAAGGCTAAAGTTTGGTGAGGTCATAAATTTCTATAGTCATAATTTTGTGAAAATTTTAAAGGTTATAGTTTTTGAAATCATAATATTTGGGATTATTGTTCAAAAGAGAGAGAGAGAGTTTATAAAAACTCATGCATTAAAATAAGTATTATTAGGCATTAGGATAGAATTCCTTGCATTAGGACAAGGAGGTCGCGAGACCACCCTCCTTGACCTCGATACCAGTAAGACCTGCCTAGCAGGTAAAAATAGCAAAAAAAACTATACCCATTTGTAAATTTGAAATTGCAAAATTATATGTTAAATCTGAAAATATACCTCAAATTTTTACAATTTTATTATGTATATAGGAAACACTACGATGGTAAGGACATATCAGCGATGACGATGTGATCGGGTAAAATTACCATCATTAACACCACCATCGTCGTCATCACCATCTCCATCACTGCCACCATCGAGACCATCATCAACACCAATCGCTCCAGCACCAGAGTTGACCGTGATAATGCACTCATTGGAAGCCTTATTGGAAACATTAGAAAGGTCGACAATGGCTAAGACCAAAGAAGAACAACCTCAACCCATAGAAACTAATTCAGTAGAACCAAAAAATTACGAGTGTAAAATATCAAAGGAAGATATTTCTAGGGAGCTACAGAAAATTAAACTCCCAGAATCTTTTAGAGGATGAGCTGGAGAATGTGCTGAGGCATGGTTAGAAGGAATAAACAGATGTTTTAAACTAAGAGAGTATTCTTCCTCTTCAAAAACAAAAATTGTCGTATTTCAATTAAAGGAAAGTGCCTTGATTTGGTGGGGAAATCTGGAAAAACAACTACACCTCACAACAAATAATGTCCCTTGGGAATTGTTTGAGGAAAGATTCCGCGCTAAGTATTTACCTCCATATTTTCAAGAACAACAAGTCGGGGCCTTTCATACATTAATTCAAGGTAATAAAATAGTGGAAGAATATGAAATAAGGTTTATGGAGCTTGTGAAATACATTCACTACTTAGATTCTGATGAATGTCAAGCTGAACGCTTCATATTTGGGTTAAACCCTCACATCAGGGCCTTGGTTAGGATGTGGAAGCCATCATCAGTAGCTGAGGCGGTAGAATGTGGCCGCTATGCAGAAGAACATCTAGGAATAAAAAAGGATGTCGGGCCAACAAAACCTCTACAATCAAGGTTTCCAGGAAAGACTCCCCGAAATTTCTTCAGGGGAAGTAGCTCAAGACCACCACCTTATGGTAATAGATTTACCCCAAGAAGTGTAGGAGCAAGAGCTCCCATGGCAGTTAATACTATAGCCATTGAATCATCAAACACAAGTCCATGGAAATCTCGTGGAACTGCTAATAGAGGAAGAAATACGAGAGGAAGCGGCATGAGAGGGCGAAGCTCTTTATCTAGAAACTCACAATATGATTCAAGAGGACCGACCCAGGTTAATTGTTGGGGATGTGGAGGACCGCATTTTCAACGTGATTGTCCAGAAGCTTCATCAAGTATATTGCATAGGACAGGAAAAGAACCAATACCAAATACCCAAGGCAATCATAGAATCCATGCAGTAGTCAACAACAATCAAGCAGCACATCAATCCACTGTAGTGGAATCCTCAGGTATTATTAATGGTATAAAATTCAAAATCTTATTTGATACTGGTGCCACAGATAGTTTCATTTCGTCATATGCATTAAATAAATGTGAATTGGTAGCTTGCAAACCAAATGATTTCAGACAGGTAGAAATGGCCTCAAGAGAACTCCAATCCATAGACTTAAGTGTGGATCGATGAAAAATTGATCTAGGGGTCTGTTCGACTAAATTGAAAGTTTATGTCACAACCCTAGGAACTTATGATCGTGTCATAGATATGGATTGGTTAGAAGCTCATCAAGCTTGGATAGACTATTATGGGAAAAGAATTCTCCGTATAATGATGAAGGAGAGGCGATCCAAATTCAAGGTATCAAGAGAAAAGTATCTTTACACTACATATCAGCAATGAAAATGAAGTGTTGCTTAAGGAAAGGTTGTCAAGAATATGTAATTCAAGAAGTAAGTAAAGAAAAGGGACCATCCTTAAAACAATATCCGGTGTTAGCCGAATTTCCAGATGTATTTCCAAAGGAACTACCAGGATTACCCCCGAAAGAGAGTTAGATCTCACAGTAGAATTGAAACCTGGTACTCAACCAATCTCTAAAACACCTTATAGAATGACAGCTCCAAAACTTCAAGAATTGCAAATTCAATTGAAGGAACTATTGGATATAGGACACATTTGACCCAGTATATCACCTTGGGGTGCTCCTATAATTTTTGTCAAGAAAAAAGATGGTTCTTTAAGATTATGCATAGATTACCGAGACTTGAATCGAGCTACAGTAAATAATCGGTATCTAATGCCTCGAATTGATGACCTCTTTGACCAAATGAAATGAGCTGCTGTCTTTTCAAAAATTGATCTACGATCAGGCTATCATCAGTTAAGGATTTCGAAAAGCGATATTTCTAAGACAACATTCCGAACACGCTTTGGGCATTATGAATTCACAGTGGTACCATTTGGGTTGACTAATGCACCAACAGTATTCATGAACAACATTTTTTGCAAATATCTTGATCAATTTGTACAAGTTTTCTTAGATGATATTCTTATCTATTTCAAAAACAAGAAAGAGCATGAAGACCATATACGAATAGTATTATCTTGCCTTAGAAAACACCAGTTATATGGAAAGTTATTCAAGTGTTCTTTCTTTCAAAAAAAAATTATTGCTTAGGTCATATCATATCAGGTGAAGGAATCTCAGTAGATCTTGAGAAGGTAAAGGCAATCATGGAATGGGCAATACCGAAAAATGCACATGAAGTGCAAAGCTTTATGGGTTTAGCCGGTAACTATCGAAGATTTGTGGAAGGGTTCTCCAAAATCGCAAAGCCAATTACAACTCTTCAACATAAAGGTGTTAAGTATGAATGGATTGAAGAATGTAATAAAGCATTCTCTGTACTCAAAAGACTGTTGACCAGTGCACCAATCTTAAGAGTCCCGGATATGGACAAAGATTTTACTGTATGTACTGATGCATCCAAGCAAGGATTAGGTGCAGTATTAATGCAGGATAGAGGAGTAATAGCGTATGCCTCAAGAAAATTAAAGCCTCATGAAGAACTCTACGCCACTCACGATTTAGAGTTAGCCATTGTAGTACTAGCTTTAAAGATATGGAGACACTATCTAGTAGGGCGAAGCTTTATGCTTAAAAGTGACCATCAAAGTCTACAGTATTTGTTCACTCAAAGAGACTTGAATGCTAGACAAAAACGATGGAGTGAATTCCTAAGTGAATATGACTTTGGAATATCATACATTAAAGGAAAAGAGAATGTAGTGGCAGATGTTTTAAGCAGAAGACACTGAATATTTCCCTCATATCTATCAAAGTAGACTTAAGGCAACGAGTACTAGAACATCTCATAAGAGATAGTTGGTATTTAAAGGTAAGATCTAGTCTTGATAGTAAAAATCCAAAAGAACCCAAGTTTGAAGGATATGAACTAGAAGATGATGGAATCTTGCGATTTCATGAAAGGATGTATATTCCTGATAATAAGGATCTCCGAGACACCATCCTTAAGGAAGCCCACAGAGCAGTATATTGTGCACATCCCAGAGTAAAGAAAATGTATACTGATACCAAGAAACTCTTCTTCTGGACGGGTATGAAACGCGATGTCGTTCAATTTTTTGCAAAATATTTGGAATGTCAACAAGTAAAAGCTGATCATTGTCATCCAGCAGGTCCCTTACAACCTCATGATATTCCTATGACCAAATGGGAGATCATTTCTATGGATTTTATCATTGAGCTACCTCTTACTTCTCAAAGACACAATGCTATTCTGGTGATAGTGGATAAATTAACGAAAAGCGCCCATTTCATTCCCGTAAGAGATACTTACGAAGTTGCTGACATAGCTCGAGTATTCATAAATAAAATTATCAGATTTCATGGAGTATATAAGAAGATCATATCAGATAAAGACTCACGTTTCACTTCAAGATTCTGGACTTGCATGCAGTCAGCCTTAGGAACTCAACTAAATTTGAGTATAGCTTATCATCCTGAGACTGATAGGCAAATAGAAAGGGTAAATCAAGTACTAGAAGATATGTTGAGGATGTACGTTATGGATCAAAAATCGCACTAGAAAAAATACTTATCCTTAGTCGAATTTGCATACAATAACAGTTATCACAGTTCAATTAGAATGCCTCCATTTGAAGCATTATACGGCAGACCTTGCAGAACATCGTTAAGTTAGGACATGTTAAAAGATCGGATGATAGTAGGGCTAGAATTAATCCAAGAGATGGAGGAATAGGTAAAACAAATTAGACAACGTTAAAAGAAGCACAATATAGACAAAAAAGTTTTGCTGATGCCCACAGAATTAACAGAAAGTATGAAGTAGAGGATCAGGGTTTCGTACGCATCAAACCAAATAAAAGCACTATCTGATTCGGAAAGGGACAAAGTTGTCACCTCGATTTATCGAACCATTTAAAATCATGGAAAGAGTTGGACCTGTCGCCTATCGTCTTGCACTGCCACCTCACCTGCATAAAGTTCATAATGTATTTCATGTATCTGTATTAAGGCATTACATAGCTGACAAATTTCATAACCTTCAATGGAAGGAACTGCAGATATCAGACGAGGGAATCATTTCGGTCGAACCATTATGTATACTGGAACGTAGGGTTCGACAACTCAGGAATCGTCTGGTAGACCAAGTTAAGGTCCAGTGGGACAAGTATAGCCTTGGATCAGCTACTTGGGAAGATACATAAATCTTATGTCAAAAATACTCCAACTTGTGTCAATTTTGAAGAAATTTAAGTCATATTTTGTATATATTTACTTTACTTTAAATCAGAGACTCAAAACCATTTTTGGAAGGATCACATATAAATATGATTTTTTATGTTACTGAAATATGATATATGTTATCTGCTTAATTCTACTGGTATATGGATACCAAGATGAAATATGTTATTTAAATTAACCTTACTGAGTTATGAATACCAAGATGAAGTTCAATATTTGATTAACCTTGTTATAAAATCTAAATCCTGAATTACGATATGAATTAAAATATTATAAATTTTTCTTCATTTATGCATATCGATATGATTAATGAGATAGAAATGAAAGAATTATTACAATTTCAATATGAAAGCCAATAACATGAGTAGGACATGATCAAGCATGTTATACTATAGATATCAACATGTATGAGCTATACAGAAAATGTTTATTTTATAAATATTGATGCATGTATTATAATATATGGACAAGTGTTTACATCGCAGGTTACCAAAATGCCCACGTGATAACAAAAACTTCAGTACAATTAAGGTTCAATGAGGTTCCATGAGAGAGTATTGACTCAAATCCCACTAGGAGGGGTGGAGGTATTGCCCACCGTTTATCTTTCAAAACCTGGAGTCATGGGAGGACTGTGTGAATCATGCTCCCCTAGACGTGTGATGATGACTGCCAGATGCCTACCAGGCAATCAGGTTGATATAATCGATGTTGATACCTTTGAGAGACTATGAATGGTTAGTCAATATAGCTGACACCATGGCACAATCTAGTAGAGGATGGATAGGATGGAAGCGGAAGAGATTAGGAAGGATAGGATGATTTTAGAGTAGCTAAGGGAACCAACTAGGGCAAAACATGAATATTATAGCTGTAAAATCTTAAAATATTTAAAAAAACAAATTTTAAGTACCCATATAAATCGAATTCAATCTTGAAGTATAAAGACTTATATACTCACATTAATCACCAATATATTTTAGAAACCCTAACTTCGGGACAAAGTTTTTGGAAGGAGGGATGTATGTAATGACCCACCTATAAATAAAATACGAGTATTAGCATACATACGAGACCTCCATATGATATCTACGTATGCATAGACCCACATGTATCACACTATATATAATAAGCTAGTTATTATAGGAGGCAGAGAAAATTTTAAGAAACAGCCTAAATTTATATGTATAATAAATGGGCGAATCCCCATGATACATAGGAAAAATGGGAGGCGATTTTATCACTAATATATATATATATATATTGGCGAATCTCTCACCAGATTATATTATCTTGTAAAGTCATGGCGAATCTTTCACTGACTTATAAAATCTTGTAAGATCTTGGAAGATCTTTCACTGAATAATAAAACATTGTGAAGTCTTTGCGAATATTTTGTTAAAGTATGAAACCATATATGATAATAATAAAACATATTCATTAAACTGTAATATAGTAACAAACATGTTTGGAAAAGAGAAACATAATTTTCACTTCCTACAAACAATGTTGCAAGTTTTAGTGGCCATGTTTGTCACGGTAGGAGAGACTAATGTTTTGTCTACCACTTTTGCCAAGCTATCAAATTTCTTTTTTATTCCATAGAATCCAACTGCGAAAAAAGAAAAACATCAAGTTTGTTTACCCCAACACGCCAACAAGTAGCAAACCCCAACTATATAATATAACTATATAATATAATGAATTAGTAGGTATTCCAAAGGCCTGAAGGGGATCTAATGGAAAGAAGTGACCATTGTCAGAAGCCTTCCAATCAATATATAAATATATAAATGTAGATTTATTATTCTTTTAATTGGAAATCTTCAATTAAATAATAAAATTTAATTACGTCTCTCCCAATCTAAATTTCTTATTAGCATAATTCACTACCTTCATACCATTTTTAACAGCGTTGTAACATGTGGATTAATTTCTTTTTTGGTATACCATCTCCGCCTTCTAGGACAATATGGTGCAGTGGCCCAACCCCTACAGATCATTACGACAAAATAAGAATAGCAAAGAAGATGGAAGGTTGTACAAACCAACATATTTTTCAAACAACTAATCCAAGATTAGTACCTTAACTTTTTCATGAAGAAATCATATTGAGAATGTTTGAAAAATGGTGGGAAATTTGGGTAGCGACTATCTCTCTTCTGCGAGGGTGATGCAGAAAGAGTTAAGATTTCATTGTTTTGAATTTTTTTTGTTAAATCAAAAAAACCAATATTAATGGAGATATCAGTGTTTTTTACTAAATTTTGTGAAGTGACTAAATGTAGCTTTAATCATTCGACTTAAGTTTTTTTTACAATATAATTTCCTAAGTCTATTTAATATCTTCATTATCATAAAAACCAACCTACATCCATCTTAACTCCACATCTACCACTCTTAGAGGGATGAAATCTATTTATCCCTCCCAGCACTTGGTAGACGCGGAATTAAGATGGATCTAAGCTGATAGAATTTCCCCTTTAAATAGTCTATGCTCACAAGAATACCATGGTATTACCATGGGTCAAAACCATGGCTTATCATAAACCTTGAGCTTAAAAACTACTATTAGTCATTTATAAAAATTAATAAAATTAATAATTGATTTTTATTTTATTTTTTTATTTTAACCAAGTTAAAATGTTTAAGTGACATTAAATTACAAGATCTATTTTTACTCTTGATCTACCAAACCCCGAGAGGGATCAAATATTTTTTCACTCTATGTTAGTTTGCATATCATGATTTTTGATCCAGAGTAAATATGGATCTATGCTAGTTTAATTCCCCCCTTTAAATAGATTGCATTCTATGTGAATACCATGGGTCAATACCATGTGCCATTTTTTTTATTAATATTAATATTAGGGTTAATAATGTTTTTTGCATGGTATTAATAATAATTTGGCCAATGGTATTTGGCTCATAGGCTTCACCTAAATATAACACATTTTTTGAGTGTTCGTAAATATCAAGTGGCTTATGGAGTAAATATAAAAAATGTTTTATCTATTTACCATACCTCTCGTTTATTTATATTTTTATTAATTTACCATACTTTTTTTATAAATATGTTATTTGACCCATAGGATTCAATTAAATAAAACCTCTTTTTTCAACCTTCTTAAATAGAAAGAGAGTTATGGATTAAATATAGAAAGATGTTTTATTTATTTACCATATCTTCGAAATATAAAAAGAGGTTTTATTTATTTACCATACCTCCACTTTATTTATATTTTTATTTATTTACACGCTTGCCTGTTCATAAATATAAGGTGACATATGGAGTAAATATAAAAAAATGTTTTATTTATTTACCATACCTCTCGTTTATTTATATTTTTATTAATTTACCATACCTCTTTTATAAATATGGCCCATAGGATTCACTTAAATGAAACCTTGGTTTTTAGTCTTCTTAAATAGAAAGAGGGTTATGGACTAAACATAAAAAGAGGTTTTATTTATTTACCATACCTCTAGTTTATTTGTATTTTTATTTATTTACCATACCTTTGAGTAAGTGTAAAAAAAGCTTTTATTTATTTACCATACCTTTGAGTAAGTGTAAAAAAAGCTTTTATTTATTTGCCATACCTCCAATGTATTTATATTTTTATTTATAGCTATCAGAAATACATTTTCTTGAAATGAGGGCGAATGGAAAATTGTAACTCCTAATTTCAAGGGCAAAATTTACTTTTTTTACCCTCTCCATTAAAATAAGGTGGACTAATCTCCATACCTAATTTTTTTTATAAAATAAATTTGAGGCGATTTGTAACAATGTACTATGATACAAAATATTCGCCCAATAAAAATATAAATCCCCTTAATTTAGCTCAAGGGGAAAATTCGCCCCTAAAATTTTCCATGAAAGGAGGAGATATAAATTAAGGTAATGAATTAATACCTCACCAGAGTATCATAGATATGATAAATCCTTAAAATCAACAGAAAATCTTAATTTTAATTTACAAGTTAAAATTTAAAATTCAAAATTAATAAAATAATAATATAAATTAATGAAAGTTATAAATTAAATAAATCAAATTAATTCATTAAAATAATAAATAAACTTTATTAAATCAAATTTACATATCCAAATAAAATCAACGAAATCAAATGAGATTTGATTTCATAAAGTTACACGTAACAAAATATTGACACGGAGATGGGAGGAAGGCGGTGGACGGGGAATTAAAAGGAGGAAGGAAATCTTGAGAAGGGGAGGAGGAAAAACAGAAAAAGGTTTCAATTTTAGCACAGAGATACAGACACTTTGGAGTTTTGAGTTTTTTATTGTACTGGAGTTTTTGGGCATGGGGGATCAGATTGCTTCGACTGGAAAGCATTCTAAAACTGTGTACCTAGGTTGTACTCAGTTCGACGGGGTGGTTTTTAGCCGTTTTGGTAACAAAGCCGGACAATAATTGCAGCAGAGCAGACAGATTTTCAGCGAAGCAGATAACCGGACAAGAATTGCAGCAGAGTAGACAAATTTTCAGCAAAGCAGAAAGCTTGGTATTCATTAGATTAATTTTTTTTTTAATTCTGTATTTAAAATTTCATGTTCTACTATTTTGAAATTAGCTTGAGATTAAGGTTCTTACAGTTTGTCCCTTGTTTGGAGGTTATTCCAATTGTCATTAAAAAGGGAACTCCGAGCTCTTGATTTTCTTGTTTGAATACATATTAAGGAACAGAGTGGCTTGTTGGTTTGATCAATCAATCTTTGGGAAACATGTGGCAGCAAGAGGAGGGGGTATGTCAACGCCTATTTTAAATTTTTATAAAGGTTCTCAATATTAGACTACTGCATTTAAGAAAACCACAACATCCTCATGGGCCTTTGGAGGGTATTTGCATATGCTTGATGGGGACATTTCCATTGAGAACCAACCTCCGCACTTGGAGAGTAATATGTCCACCTTGGAAAAGGTTAAGGGTTTTGTTTGTGTAATAAATGGCTGGATGTTCCTCCTTGGAGATTGTTACCACTAAAACAAGCACCTTTAGCTTAAAGTCCCAAAGATAGGGTACTAACCTTGTGAAACTAGGACATTGGCTGTTGTCACCTCACCAATTCTTCTCTGCACTTTAGGGTAGGGTAAATGAATCATAAACAAAATGGAAAAATGGATTTACATAGCTGGGGAGTGGTGGATAAAAGGGAGACTAGTGCCTTCAATTGATTGTGCAATGGAATCATGTGAAAAAACTTAAAGCAGTTTTAAAGGGATACTAAGAGGTAGCAAGCATTTGCTTGATATGCATAACTATGCACCTAACTTGGTTGTTCAATGTACAAGTGTGATGTTGTAGAGCTTGGGGAGGTACCCAAGTACTTTTCATGGCAACACATAGTAAGTCCAAGGAGATGCAATTCAAAAGCCTTGTAATTCATGTGATGATTATTTATATGATATTCCAAACCTATGATGGTCAGCCATACTCTTATGTCCTTTCATCTTGGATAGGATTTGAGGCCTTGATGGATCTACTGGGGTTATTCCAAGTAAAATTAAGCTCTAATGGGGAGTGTTTGGCATGAAGTACATGAGTAAAAAGGTGGCGGATATATTTTACATCGCATATCTTGTATTTTAGTTTGCATATGGGCTAAAAGACTTTGTATCACCCACACCAATGTGTTCAAGTTGAAAGGATAGTCAATGTTGGTACTTTCAATCGATGCAAAAAAGAATTGAGCCATTTTCATGCCAACACATGAAGTAGAAAATGTAGCAAGATCCTACTTTAAAGTCAAATCATGGTCAAAGGAGGAGCATTAGCCTTTCCAAGCCAAACGCTATAATCTCCTAGTCCAATGTTCCACTCCTAAGGATCAATGTTCTAGTTATCATGCAAACGAAGGATCATTGAAGGTCTTGTCCAAGGGAATCTAACTAGCCATTAGCTTCCCAAGTGGAATGTTAAAAAGGTATATTAATCAAAGCAAGTGGATGGTGGGCCATGAAGGGAGAAAAAGAAAAGTTGTAAGATAAATGGAAACTGTAGCATATTTTGGTGGGTTGAAGCTTATCTAGTCCGCCTGCGGGGTCAAAAGAAAAATAAAAGTTGGACCGAGCCTCTCTCAAGTAGTTGTGTGTGATTTTTGTGTGGGCCAACACCTCCACTTGCAAAATTGTGGCCTCATCCAATGCAACCACTAGCAAACAAAAGGTGGGTTAATGCCATACATGAGAGAAAATTGTGATTGGTTTAATAATGTAACAATGTCCCGTGCACAAACTAAGCCAGAATGACTCAGTCTAGTCAATCCATAAGCCCAAATGTAGTCGTAGCACACACATGTGGCCTGAAGTTTCTTCAATTTAGCCATTGGTGCGACTCCAACAAGTTGTTTGGTTAATATGAATTGTGTTCAACACATGCAATGTCAAATCAAGTGGATCATTACGCCTTCAATCCAAATATTTGTCAAAACAAGAAAATCGACCCCCCTTTTTGGGTAGATATTTTTGCGAAAATTATTTTTAATGCAATGACACGGTCTCCAACATTTTGATGACAATTAAAATAATAATAATTTGGGAAAGAGTCAAAATATCCATTATCTAGTTGTTACAAGAAAAATTATATAAGGCTAGACCCCCCTTTCCTTTGAGGTTGTTGTTGAACTATGAGATCATATGCCATTCAATAAAAAATATTTTCCAAAGTAAAAATAATTTTATTTGGGTTGATCATTCTATGTTTCTTTTTCTTATCTTGCTACAATAGTGTTTCATAAAAGAGATACAAGTATTCTAGGTTTCTACATGGTGACTTGGTTGATCCATTGAGGGACAACAAGTCATGGGGAAGTGGAGATCAGGGTAGTAGACCTCATCTAGTCCTTTGTTGGTGCTAAGAGGTAGTCAAACCCAATTTCGGCACAAAACATTATTAGGGGTTTCTTTAGCAAGGGTGAGAACCTACATGGTTTCATAGTTGGCCTAGTGGTTGGAAACATTTTGAAGGAGAATACATTTCTATTTGGGAGCTGCTACCACTATTCTATAGTAGTATTGGGTGCGATAGTCGCTAGACTCCAATCCCATTATATAGTCTAGACTCCATAGTGCATAGCTGACTTAGAAGAAATTGTGATTACAATCTGGAATTCTAGGAGGTGAGATGATGGCCAAGTTAAGTCGCATTATTACAACCAATCTAAAAAAATTATTATTTTCCTTTTATTTTTCTGTTTTATAAAAATAAAAATACCGAAATATAATAAATTCCTAGCTTGTGTTTGAAGTTTTACCTTACTAGTTAGTAGATCTTGGGGTTTAGGCATCAGAGCTAATTTTATTACGCCAAGATATTTTACCTTGTGAATTTTTGCTCTTAAATTTATATTTTAATAGGGTGTTTCAAGCACTTTGGATATTTGTAATTTATTACAGTAAAACTTACATCAGATCCGCAAAATCGTCATATAAAGGGAGCTACCAAGTAAATATCTATCACTTGCATCTCCTTCTAATTTCCAAATTTAATAGAGTAGTATATAATTCATCTATTTTGGAATTAAAATAAACACATTCCAGCTATTTTAGAGTTAATTACCTTATTGAAATAGATTTTTGAGTTTAGACCCAAGGAGATATTCAACTCCAAACCACAAGTAGTTTCCAAATTGTTGGAAACTCTTAAATACTTGCACATCCTAAGCTTTGGGTTGTTAGTATTGTCTTTACATACCATCCAAGTTTCCTTGCCCATAGATTCATCGATGTGTTTCTACACTTTTGGGTGGCCTCCAAAGGCCCATTAGCTTGCTAGTTTCTGCCCTTTTTTCCTTAAATTGTTTTTGCATATCTAAAATACAAAACAACGAGGAAATTATCTAATTACATCCATTTATCCAAGGAAAAAACAAGGAAAGCATATCACACTTGGTAAGGACATTTATCTCTCATTCTTTTGTTGATATTATAGGTAGATAATTTTAGTTTTGAGTGATTTTGTTTGTTGGTTTGCATTATTTTTGCATTTGATTTCACATATAGATTGGTAAATTTATACAATGAATTCCTACTTCCACCTTAGATATTTACATTAAGCACTTGTGTACTCATCCGTTGTGGAAATATTTGTGTAAGGAAACCTCCTATAGCCTTTTTGTAAAAATTGGTCTTAAAGAGTTGGGACCTGTGCTAAAATAATATTCCTAGGAGGGAATCCTTTAGTGCAACTACTAGGTCAAGTGGCAACAATGGAACAATAGCCCATTGTCACAAAACTCAGTAACTGAGTCGCAGTGCAATAGCAGTATGCAGTAGCATGATGCAGGATGATGAGAGGGGATGCAGTGCTGGGAGGATGGACCAGTAGCAACATGAATGCAGAGGGAGCTGTCGTACAAATGAAGCAGTGGCATTGGCAGGGCCATTGGCAGTAGTACAAGATGTAGCAGTGCAGAGGATGTTGGGCGGGGAGGCCTAACATCAACACAGGGACCGGTGCCGGATAATCAGGGTGATGCTCAATCTGGAGTATTACTAGAGCATAGTCCTCGCTGAGAGGGAGTGTTGATTTGGGGTAGCATCGAATATGCTCTAGCCATGAAAATTGGTTGAGTGGCTAAAGCACATGAGATCTCCAAGACCCAAAAATGGTTTGGGCAGATTGTAATCAATTTGAAAGATATTAAATTAATTAATATTTTTAATGGAGTTCCTAAGTCTAAACTTAGGAAAAATAAAATATTAATGGGTATTAGTATAAAACTGGGTTAGAAGGTTCCAAAGTCATGGAGCAAGCCAAATCTAATCTTAGCCATTGATTAGAAATTTAATCTCGGTCGTTGATGGACCAACGAGAAAAGTATAAGAGGAGTCTTGAGGGTCAGTTGGAGAATACACCAGAATGATCAGTCATTCGATTTTCTAGAGTAGGGTTTGTTAAGAGAAATTGAATCAGTGATCAACAGCGAGGGGCAGTGAATACATAGCTAAGAGGCAGAGTTAGTACCAGAGAGACAGCGGAGACCCTGGAGAGGTTGACGTAGAGGCGGTTGGGTGTGACGCAGAGGTAGCTGGGAGCTGTGCAGAGCCAGAAGAGGCTAGCGTGGGTGACGCAGAGGGTCGAAGGTCTGATGCAGAAGCTTTAGTAGCTACGCAGAGGCTAGTAGAGTTGACGCAAGGCCAAGAGGCAGCACTAGGAGGATTTTCGTGGGGCAGACTGGGTGTTGGTGAGTCGGATAGGGTGACGTAGTCCCTATCAGAGTGATGCAGAGCAGTGGAAGTTGCAATTGTTGTTCTGGGATCGTTCATTCGGTGATTAATCAGCTGGAATATCCGTCTCCGAGGAGAGGTACTACTGCTGAGGGCATTTTCTGTTGGGTGAGCCATTTCTGGCACCCTAGTTGTATTTTGAAAACTTCATAATAATAAAACCCTCTAAATAGTTGCACTGGTTTTCCCGCATTGGGATTTTTTAGGGACATTGGTCCAAAAATAACGGTGTCACTTGTGTGCTTGTTTTATTTCAGTTGATGATCTGTAGATATTGATATTGTACTTGTGTTTATTTTCAGTATTTACATCGTAAATAACTTGTTAAGTAATTAAACAAGTAGGAAGAAATAAACCAGAGAGTACAGGAAGAATATATAACAAGTTAAACTTAGAAATTCCAACAAACACAAAACCACATACACCATGAAAATGGTTCAACCTTATTTCCACGAAATCTATTAGGCCTTGGAGAGGAAAGCCCTACCAAACAAGAGCTAGAAAAAAGTGCTAACAATTGGGTAGAGGCCCAATGTCACCTCAGCCAAAACCCCCTACTCTTTATAGACTTTCACCGATGGGAGGACTCTCGGTAGGAATGTGATAACTTAAAATAAATATGCTAGGTATATGGCATATAGTGATCAAGCTAGAGCTTGTTCAAGAGAGACACTCAATAATGGTACAAGGCTTCAATGAAGCAAAACTTGCTTTCAAATAAAAGCTAAAAAAAATGCTCAAGACCTAGGGTTTTGATATTTTTTATGGTGATAGGTGTTCACAAGGTCAAGGCCTGAGAGAAAAGGAATTTTAAGATATACTTCAGCAAGTACTAAGCTCATACAACCTTCAAGAAGTCCTGGAGTTGAAGGGAAACGAAACTAGGGTTTCCTTCTTGGAGCAACACCTAGGGCAAGAGATTTTATGGATGAAATTTGAGTGGATACCCACCAAACTTGGAGAATAGGCGGCCTAGACCCTAAGCTTGATTTTTAGATTTTCAAATCACCAAAATCCTCCTCCCTAAAATTTTGCTACAAGCCCTAGATTATTGCCCTAGACTTAAAAGGACCAATTTTAAGAGAAAAATATGGAGAAAATTTAGGATTCATTTCCAATGAATTGGACGAGTGCCTTGTCGTTTAGGCATATGGAGTCAAGGATGTGATAGATAAGCCAAATTTGTTGCTAAGGAAACCAAAATTTGATGCCCTAGGTATACAAATTCTAGCATTTACCCACTCAATGATAAATGGAGTTTGAGGAGAGTTATAAGAATTGCTCCACTAGGAACATTCATTACATGTTATAAATGGGTAACATATGCAATTCTCAACTAGATAGCTTTTTAAAAATTAATTTTCAACAATTATGGCACAATCAAGAATAATCTAGAAGCAAAAATCCCATACATTAGACAATTCAAAATAATAATCTTCAGTAATAAGAACTTACAAGATAACATGTATATCCATCCATTCACCAAAGAAATAAATCCAAAGGCAATAGCTTCCAAATATCAAAATGGATTCCAAGAATCTCCAATGGTGTTGGGTCTCCAAAATTTTATTCATTTCGCCCTCTCTTTTTTCACTTTGCTTCAAAATTTACCATATTCCGCAACTCTATAACCATGCACTAAGACCATCTTCCTAATTAATATGAGTTTAAACACATTATTTTCCCATAAATTTATTTTAGTATTTTAAGTGAATTTATGGTTAAATATTAGAAAAATAATATGTATTCACTTATATATAAAAGTTGGATGAGTTTTGTGACGTGTAGGCATATTCGAAGATTCCAAGACAGTGATGTTTGGCCTCCAAGACACATTCGAATTTCTTCTTCAAACTCTTGAAGGTTTGAGGAAGATTCGAGATCATTGGTCAAACACAATTCATGGAGAAGAATCATGGAAGTTTCCATACGTGTCTCCTATCAAAGCTAGGAGATATTTGTGAGAGGATATGAATAAATGTGAATTTCTAGATGTCAACACATGGTTGTAACCACATGAGATATTTGTGGATGTAGGAGAGGTTTTTAGATCTACATTTATGAGTTAGTTATCTTACTTTTTGTATAAATAGGAGTGATTACTCTCAAAAGGCGTGAAAACTTTGGGAGCTATGCTCATGCTTCAATGTAGAGTTTTGGATGTTAAGGATTGACACTATGATTATGATTGATGTAATGAATACCATTGTAGTTCAATTTGATATAGTTGTGCCTTCATTTGGTGTTTGATCAAAAGTTTTCTCAACTTTCCACCTCTCATGCACTTTGGCATGACCACCCAATGAGTATGGGATGTATTCTAATGTTTTAATATCTTATTCTTCTTTTTTTAATTTCATTATGCTCATTTTAAGTCTTTTGATTAGATGCATTGTTTACATTCTTTCATGCTCATTCCATTTATGTTCTTTTGCAGGTTAAGCGTTATTGCTCTCATTTTATAGATTCATTACTTTTCAACTTGTTTGATAGATACTCATGAATGATTCTAATTTGACAATGCACACATTAGTAAATTCAATTGATTTCTCACTGCTTTCATAATAGATTGTCTTTAAATTCCATAGTTTAAGAATTCAATGCTTTCTTAGTATAGGATTTGTTGCTTTCTAGATTAAATTTACTTTCAAGTCATTAGAATAAATTTACTTTCTTGTTGGTATAATAGATTTATTTTCATGTCATTAAAGTAAGTTTACTTTCATGTCAATTGTCATTTCGATTTCATAAATTAAAAGATTGTTTTCTAAGTTCTGAATTTGAGACTCTTGAAAAAAAAACGTGTGCATACTCATCTTAGACATTTTTCATGAATAGGTTTTGGTCTTGCAATTTATTTCAATAGAATAGAATTTCCGTTTGAAATTGAAAGTTGATCCTAACATATCTTGTGCAAGTATAGTTGACAAGTTCACGGGTTTGACAATTTAATGACAAGTAATTTAACTGAAAATTAAATTACCCAATATTTTTAGTGTCGTCGTCGGGGAAGTATACAAAGGGGTTAAATTTCAATCTAGAATTCTTCTTTACCTTCAGTCTCATTTTTTTGGTTACATTCATTTTTAGATGCATAGTTAAATTTTATGTTAAAAATCATTTAGATGCATAAATTTCAATCAATTTTTGTAGTATAAGAGTTTTGATACTTATCCATTTATGGATAGGAGATCTAGAATGATGTATGTATTTGGAGGAGAGCATCCAAATCCTAACACTTAATCCAAATGTGCAATTGATCTCTCATATCTTAGTGAACATTAAGGTATATGTTTCAAATTTGAACATGAGCATACTAGAGATTTCGATCTGTAAATGTTGCATTGGAAATGCTTCTACATTTGACAAAAAATATTTTCTTTCTCCAAAATATAGTAGGATAGAATGGTGAAACAAAACCAAGCTTGACAAAGTTTTTGACTTTTTCATTTCATTTATTTTCTTGAATTTTTCATTTTTTGTTGTGCAGTAAGAGTCACCTCATTCACTAACCATTGGAAAAAAGATCTATAATAGAATGGACGTTTGTAAACAAGGACCACAAGTGGAGTTTAGAGAACTAAAATTTGAGGCTTGAGATCGATTCTTCTTACTTTAACTCCAAAATTCAAAAAAAAATAAAGAATTGACAAAACATATGAGTATGCTCTCTTCTTGTGCCTTGTTGTGACCTGGAAGATTATAAAAGAAAATTGAATGAGGTAACCTTGAAATGAAATTTTATAGCAGAATTCATAGATTTGGAAAATTGATTAAGAGATATAAATTGACTATTCATTAAAAAAAAATTCTAAATTTTCATCTCCAACTCAATTAGATTTGTCTCAAAATTTCAAAGAAAGTTTTATTTTCCTTTTATATATATATATATATATATATATGTATAATTTCCAAATTACTAATAAATTTTATTTTATTTTATCAAAAAAAACATTTAAATTAGAAAAAAAACAAAAAGCAACAACACATAACAACAACAACTAAAAAACAAAACATGACGCAAAATAAAACAAAACGAAATACAATAACAAACCAATTAAAATAAAATAAAACGAAAGCATAAACAACAAATAAAACAAAATAAACCACATGTTTAAAAATCCTACCACCCATGCATTGGTTAAGGTTCCTGCATGTATAAAACAAGGTCGCAAAGTTCACATTTCTTTCACATTTAAACAAGGGCTATAGAGTAACTTCTCTAACTTGGTTTAAATATAGTTAAATTACAGTAAAAAACAATAAAGACATACAATTTTATATTGATAAAAATTACAATTAAAATAGCAAGATAATTCATGCAGAGATAATAAAAGCTCTATTTGTGGATGATTTTTTTATGAATTTTAATATCACATTTGTTCATTTTAATCTATTATTTGTATAGGCCATAAAGGAACCACACCAGGAGTATGAATGGGATATAGATAAGTTATAAAATATATTATATCAAAAAATATCTCAAACATTTTTTCATTAGCCATTAGAAGCTATGGGCATGGTTATCTATAAATTACTATTGATTTAGTTGATCATCATTAGTGCGGAGAGAACACAAGACACTATCTAAGGAAATGTAATTGCATGAATTTGACCAAAGTTGTACCCCTTACATGGATCATTTGAATAGTCAACCTAGTCATCTTCCACAGGGACCAATGGCAACTGCTAAATTTGTTTTGTTTATTTAAAAAAACATTGACATTAAATAATATAGTTAAGTAACATTTTTTAATTATTCTTTTAAAAATAAATTTTAATTTTACAATTTATTTTATAATCAAACAAAAAATTACATATCATTATTATTAACAAATAAAAAAATCATATTTTTAAATTTTATAAATTTTAGATATATATGTTTAAAAAAATTAAAATTAATTAAAATATTAACTATTTTTGGAAAGTTTTACATAATTACAAATAATGAAATTAAATTCAAAACTATTTCACCTACAAATATTTATATTTTTTTATAATCAAATAAATTTAAAATATTAAAAAAAAATCATTTAAGTTGCACCATTAACTTTACAAAATGTTCTTTAATTTTTAATCGATGAAGTAATAAAGGGTCAAGACATAAAACTAATGAGTTATACCCTGGGCGGCAGGGATAATATCTCCCAAATTACCAGCATTCAGTGGCCTTCTACAATAATTTGCATCTAGATCTCAATTGCTTGAAAATTGTTAAGAATAACATTCTGGAAAGCGATATTAGCTTTTTGAGCAAACGATATGGAGTTAGATTTAGAAAAGAGGTTTTGTATTATTAAATGGTTGGTAGAGATTTAACTTACATTGAATATATTTTGGAATATTTGTTTTTTATAATAGTTACATATTATGTTTTAATTAACTTATTATGTTTTAATGATTTTTTTAAAATAATTAGTTTAAATTATTATCATATTATATTCAGTGTTCTACCAAGGTCTCGGGACGAGGGGGTGAGGGAGCGAGGGGGCGCGAGAGCGGCCTATACAAAAGCTCCCTACCATTTTTTAGGAAACGTGGGGGAGCGTCAGGGTCTTAAAAATTTATAAATATAAAATATAATTTAAATTTATTAATTGAGTCCACTATGACAATTTGCCAATTTGGTTTGAATTGAAAAGCTGCAAAGCATTCATGGTGAGATATGCATTAAACTGTTCATGGTTGTTCATGGTGAGATATGTATTAGACGTTGTTCATGAGGCTGTTCATGGTGAGATATGTATTAGACGTTGTTCATATATCAAATGTTGTTCATATATTAAACGATGTTCATGAGGTTGTTCATGGTGTGATATGTTCACATGTCAAATGTTGTTCATGTCATATGAATATGGAACCACGTTAATGCAATATGGAGTCCATACATGGCATATACGCTAGAAATATATACATTGAATATATATGTTGGGCATTCATATAATACACCACGCAGTCATACACAGTCATGAGGATAACCACACTGCTAATGAGGATGAGCCACGCAATAGATCCATTGACATGATACAGCCGCAGGCATAGATGGAAGCCACGCAGATCCGTTGTCATATAGCCGCATTAAGGAAAGAAATTTAAAACACAGTCATGAAGGGAAATTACACGCAGGTCAAGGAAACTTCTACGCAGTCTAAGAGACATGTAACTTACAGCCAAAAGAAGAACTGTTCACGCTGAAAAATGACAGGTGTGGCAGCCGCAGTCAAATTTATAAACTTAGGTACAAGGTCCCACATTAATGGCACGTAGCTGTAGATGACAGCGTGGTAAATCCAAGGCTGTCTATAACAGTCTTGAAATCTGATCTCGGTGGTTCTTCTGTAGCAATTTAAGCATGTTGGACAACATAATATAACAGTGATTAGAAGATGAAAATCTCGGACGAAGGCACTGTGTTATACACAGCAGTCCTGAGATATCTCGATAAAATCTCAGTGCCAGTACAAACATCTTGTACAACAAGGAAACGCCCCCTCAGGGAAGGGAAACGCCCCCCTGGCACATCCCCCTGAGTTTCCTCATTTTTGGGAGCGTGGGGAAATGTCCCTTTCTAGTCCCCGAGTCCCCGGAGCGCGGGGAGCGAGGCAACTAGACCCCTAGGGGGGGCAAGCCCCCGTGGAACACTGATTATATTAGATATGTGATATTTATAAATTATCATAGTATTGTAATAAATAAATTTTTTCTATAGTAAAATATTATGAAAGTGAAATTTTATAATTAAAAATATTATTGTATGTTTTTTTTAAATGTATATATATTTAATTAATATATTTTTTTTATGAGAGAAGAATCTAGCTATTTTTTTAGAGGTAACTATGACTTGTTTTTTAATAAACTTTGGATCTTAGTTTTCACAAATTTCATATTATTTCTTGTAATATAAATAATTTAAGATCATTATGATGACTTAAGAGAAAAAAAAATATATATATATATATATATTTATTTATTTGAATATAAATAATTTAAGATTATTATGATGACTTAAAAAAAAGACAGACAATAAAATATTAGTGAGTTTAAAGTATGTTGAACATTATTATACTCATGATTTTAATCAAAGCTCCAGGGGCATCAAGTTCCAGAAAAGAGTTTGGAAGCAATTTTGAGGGAGGAAAAGTGTGATCCGCCTGCGTATTCACTGCCACCGACAAATTGAAACCATAGAATGGCGTCGATGATGAGAAAAGAGAAGGTGGTGTCCGAGTCTGGAACATCACGATGCTGCACAATGACGACGGAAAAATGATTACATAATAAGAGTGAAATTGCACGAACCAATCAAGATTTAAAAAAATATATCATTTTGTTTGCAAAGTTAACTTTACAAAATGTTTTTTGGTTCATGTTCAAGTAATAAAGGGTCAACCCATAAAACGAATAAGTTATATCCTACGTGGCAAGGATAATAACAACTCACTTTGCATATATATTTATATATAAATAAAACAATGGTGAAATAAAAAACAAACACAAGTAGGGTTGAAAACAAACAACGAATAAGCCTAAACGAATGCCATAATGGTGTTGGGAGGAAAATCGATTGCTGGGGCTTTGTCCTCAAATTAAACCAATTTTTTTTTTATTGCGCACTCAACATACCATTCAACTTCAGCATTTTTCTCCATTGCTTGGCCCTGGAACGAAATTCAAGTGCCGATCCGAGCTATATTAAACTTCTATTCAATGGTGAATTCGTTGAAGGGAAAGAGCATTTTGTTTTTAGTAAGAAAAAAACATTGTTTTTTGTATTGATAATTAAAAATAGTACATATATCTTGGTTATATATAATGCGTGTACATAGGAACGAGATGCATCTAGTCTAACCTAACATAAACATATAGATCCATATGTATAGAAATAAAACATCATCAGAAGGTATAGCATCAGTAGAAACATATTACAAACATCATTTTCTTAGTCCATATTAACAAAAATCTATTAGTCCATCATGTAATCATAGTTGTCCAAGCAAAAAGACATGTCAAAAAATAACTAACACAACCGAGAGGTTACTATCCGGGGAGAGGTAAAACGCCAACATCCAGAATGGTTCCGCCCATCTAAATCTCAATGTGCATACCATCCAAAGAATCCAGTAGTCCCTGCTTGGACATCTTGTCAACATTTTGATTAAACTCTCTGCCTATATGTTGAATAGTAGGGTCCCTGAAAGATCTCCAAAGGGTCTTAATTTTCTTGAGCCATCCATGTAGTTGTGGTTGTCTAATATTCACACAACCCCGAACATGGTTGATGATGGTTTGTGAGTCCCCGTATATGTGTATAGAGGGGATGTTCATGAATGTAGTGAACCATAGGAGTCCCCGCAAAGCCATAGCCTCTGCCTTCATATTAGTGCCTCTGCCAGCTCCCCAGTGAACCCAGAGTCCTTGTTCCATTGAGCTAACAATCTAGAAACCACACCCGCAAACGCCCCCCTATGCTGCACCATAAAAAAAAACCAGTTGGGTATGCATTCCCGGGGCTAGTCTTCCAGATACATGGCCTTGTAGGTCTGATAGTGTTGGTCAGTTTAGAAGTATACCAACCAAGAATGTGATCAATCACACGTGATCCATCTCCCATATTGCCTTCAAATATAATACCATTTCTCCATCTCCAGTTTTCCCAAAAATAGATAAAGAGTTATTTCTCCACTGGGGGGTTTTTGACTCCACCAGTTCAAACAGTGTGTGATATTATCAAATGGATTTAAGGGGAAATTTATATGCCCCGCAACCTCTTGCCAGATTTGCATTGAAATGGGGCATTTGAGGAATAAATGTACATTTTCTTCCTCTGTCGTCTTGCATAATACACATAAACCAGGCCCCTGCCAATTTCTCTTTTGTAGATTGTCCCAGGTCAGGTTCTTGTTTTTCCAAACAAGCCACAGAAATAAAATGATTTTGATAGGAACACTATTTTTCCAAAATTTATAAAACCAGCATACCTCAATGTTATGTTGTTTTATGTAGCACAAAGATTTGTAGCAGTCTGCAATCAATACATCGCCTCTCTTCAACTTCCCAAGCCATCTAATATGATCACCTTCCTCCTCCCTACATATACCAATTAGCTTCATTTCGGACTTGATATGCTCCCATTCCCATGCCTCCGGTTCCCCCAAACCCATCTCCCCCACCCTCTTCGAGATAGGGATACCTCCCTGCCACTTCCTAATGGCTTGGCTCCAGAAAAATATGGCCATATCATTGATGTTGTGTATGAGTTCCTCCGAGGGGTGGATATCCCGACCCATACCCAATATACGATTAGTGCCAATCATAATCCTATGCCCGAAACCAAAATCCAGCATATGTGTTGTAGAAATCTTTGTCATATTTTATTTAAACTAAGCCATATGGACGACCCCAAAAGTACACCAATGAGCTCCCTATGTATCTAGACAGTAAAATCTCTATCTTTGAGGTATTTATGTCTTATAATATCTGCCCAGATGCCAGTACCAAATATCCCTCTCGACAGGGTTTTTTGCAGCAAGGCCCATCCAAAAGGCGTCAAGTCCAGTATCCCCCAACCTCCCATGTTTTTTGGCGAAGTAATGGAGGCCAAACTAGTCATATGATATTTGTGTTCAAAATTTAATCCTGACCAAATGAACTTTGCCATGATTTTATTGAGTTTTGTGATGACAATAACTGGGAGATAGTAGATATGTGACCAATAAACCGCCAGTTGTGTCATGACCAACTGTGTGAGAGTGAGGCGCCCACCCATAGATAGACATCTATGCTCCCACCCTGAGATCCTTTTGTAAAAGCGATCCACCAACCACATCCAATCATTAATTCTGTATTTATTAGGCTTGATATGAAACCCCAGATATTTCATACCACCTTCCAAGTTGTCAACCTCCACCCCAAATAATCTTTTGATATATGCAATATCCTCCATATTACCACCACCATAAAAAATAATGGACTTTTGTTGATTCATGAAGAGTCCTATTGCAATCCCAAATTTGAAGAAAATGTGGTATATTGCCAACCATGTAATTCTAGTAATCATGCCCATAATAAGCACATCATCAACAACAACAAAAAACTATGTGATATTATGATATTATGACCCAAAACTAGAACCCGAATCTCCCCCTCCGCCACGACCTTTTTTATATGTAAACCGAGTCTGTCCATGGCGAAGATGAATGACAATGGGGAAAGGGAGCATCCTTGTCTCAATCTACGGCTCACCCCGAAGAAATGAGTGGGGTATCCATTAATGATCACTTCATATCAAACATTTGTGGTACATGCCATGATCCACTCAGTGTTCCTGGCGTGTACGCCATTTTTATGTAAGACCATACGCAGATAGCCCTAGTCCAGGCAGTCATATGCCTTTTGCAGGTCCACCTTCATAACAACTGCATTAAGCTTTTTTGTGTGTGTAGTATGGAAGCATTCTTGTGCAGTAGCCATCACATCATGGATCTGTCTATTCTGCAGAAAACCAAATTGCTCAGGCGATATAAATTTTGATAAAGTGTGCTTAATTATGCTCGCAATAGTCTTTGATATAATTTTATAAATGAGATTACACAAAGAGATGGGTCTATAATCCATGAAGGACCCAGTGAATCTTCCCTTAGGAATGAGTGCAATGTAGGTTGAATTAATATGTGGACGGATAAAACCCCAAAGTCGAGATTCTTCCACCATTGCCAGGAGGTCCTCAGGTATAATATCATAAAAATGTGTAAAGAGCTCGACAGTCCAACCATTCGGGCCTAGGCATTTGTCCCTACTGAAGGATATGAGCACTTCCAGTATTTCCTCCTTCGTAACACTCTTATATAGTGCCTCATTTGAGTCAAGATCAAACATAGTGGGGTACAATCCCGCTCCCCAAATCTGATCCTCTGCACAGTCTGCCTCCCTACGCCTGTATGCCCTACCAAAATGTTTGACCGCCTCCCTCTGTATATCCAATAGCGTGTGTATTTGGTTCCCCTCTGAGTCCATCATATCCCAAATGGTGTTAATCCTCCTTCTGTGGTTGGCATACGTGTGGATTTTTTTTTATTCTGATCCCCCTCCTGAATCTATATTTCCCTACTCTTTATCCCCACGTTACCTGTTGTATGTGTAGGATATTTAGTCTTCCTTTTTCAAGCGAACTGATGGCATCCCGCAGAGACTCTCAGATGGATTGCCCATTTGTAGTTGGAGGCTCATATTGTCTAGCTCAACCGAGATATCCATTAGGCCTTTTTTCATTTGGGTTTTCTTTTTCCTTTCCCATTTATTAACCATCGCCTTAAGGGCCCGTAGCTTCTCGAGCACATTCACCATAGGAGAGATATCATGTGACCTATTATTTTTCTAGAATTCCTTAACCAATGTGTCAAATTTCAGGTCCTCCAACCATATCTGGTTGAACTTGAATGACACCCCCCTTCTAAGATCATCCTGATTCCATTTCAATATAATGGGCATGTGATCAGAGATATAGGTGTTGATGATGCTCCCAAAAATTTTCCCTGTCCCGATAGGGGCATATATATTTAAAATGTGTATACGCCCCGGAAGGCCTCTGATTTTCCCTGCTAAAAATATGCTTGCAAAAAAAGAGTATGCCTTCATATAAACCCATCTCAGGTCCCATATAACAACTAGACCCCCGAAGAGGCCAGCAGAGTTCGTAGCCACAAAATGCCAATTAGGAAGCATCTTCCTGAAATATGTTACCACATGTTGAGTCAAGTGCATAGATTCCTGCAGAAGAATGATATATGGGCGAGACGATTGGAAAAGTTCCTTGAGAACCAGAAATTTGTGTGCGGCCCCCAAACCCTAGATATTCATAAAGAGGATGAAATTCATGTCAACCCCTTAGTGGGGTCATTTGCTCCAACGGCCCGAGGGTGGACGGACGATGCAATCGGAACATCAATAAGAGTATGAGGGTTTGACGGACTGAAAGGGAGGGGACGTGGATGTCCCCGAAAATGGCAACTATCTCTATTGTGTGTTCGGCGGACTATAATATCTCCGACAAAGGTAGGGATAATATGGGGTGACAAAGATTTATGAGGCTTGTGTATAGTGAGGTTACAGAGGTCCAATGTCTTAATGTTTAGTAAAAATTCTAAATCGTTATCCACCGAGTTTGTAGGGGATGTAATGGGTGAGGTTGACATAAGCGATTGAGGCCCCATCATCTGGGAATGTTGGGAAAGGTGAGGGTAGTGGGAGCCGGGATGTAAGTGATATGTGTCGGGGAAAAGGCTTCATGTGCCGTCAGAGGGGGAGGAGTTTGCCCCGAAATAGGCGGGTTGCCGCAGGAGGAAAGTGTGGCCCTTTCCAAGAGAAACTGTGTCAAGTCATGAGCAGTAGGCGAGCCAGATCCATGTGTCGACTAGGGATGAGGGAACATCAATGGGGGAGGAAATTTCTCGTTTATTTGGACAAAAATCAGAGGATAGATGTGAAAAAACACAAGGAGGGGTACCTGTAGGAATGTGATTTCTATCTATCATTCCAACAACAGTCCAGTCGCCAACAAAGAGAGTCTCGTCCATCAACCTTATATGTCGTCCCACACAGATACCTTTTGTGTGGTAAACGACGCCCCCCAACTTGCGTGGGAATTGAGACATGAGGTGACCCATGTGATGGCAGATGAGGCATCAGAAAGGGACACCCCAGAAATCCAACCATTATATTAGATGTGTGCCTTCACAGTGCAACTTGATGTGGTCTGGGAAACCCCCATATATTCCTTCTCAATCATAATCCAAGCAATCCTCTTATCTTGAGCTCCCAAACACTATGGATCAACATATATAAATTTTCCAATGGCATTCCCAATATCCATGAAGACCTCCCGAGTCCAGAATTCAATCAGCAATCCAAGCAGCTTAACCCAAATCAGTATGTTCTTGGGTGTCTCCTTGAGCAAATTGAAGCCGATATACCGTAAATGTAGGGCCATAAAACCTCTCCCCCTAATCCATGGCAACCCCTTGATCTTATCCAGATCTTCTTGGCTCAGAAAGTGAAAACTATACCAGTCATTCATCAGCCTAACCATCGTAGGCATATAGCCCATGAGGGTCTTCCACTTTGTTTCGACCCAGCAGCGCATGTCTCCTTCCTTCAATTCAGTAAAATACCATCTTCCCACGAGCCCTCTTCTGCAAACGATGAACGCAGTCTATCAAAACATCGTGCCCACAACTCAAGATCAGCGTCAAGGTGGTAATATTGACAACCTGTTTATTCATTATGTGTTTGGCACCTCTATTACCCCCACGTTGACACCCATGTGATTGGGAATATGCATGCACACCACCTGGTAGTCCATCCGACAGACCCATCTCTTTCCATGTATTAGAATCCTTGGGCCCACTGCCCAAATCTCCCATGCAACTATCCATATGGTTCCACTCCACCTCCAGCGTGGCCCAGATATACGCCTCGTGGGCTGACGTGTCCGATGTGAATGGATCCGAAATAGACATATTGGCGGAGAGTCGAGATGAGGGAATAAATTAAGCAGCCACAATCCCAATCTAGTATAGGCAAAGGTATAAATATGGTCTTAAAAGCACGTATGCGGGTGTTAGGTCACAACCAGGTAATTCGTCCAAAACCGTACATCTAGGAATGTAGCAGATTCCCAACCATCATTCGCATAGTGAATAACACACACCACATCGCACCTGCATATCCACAAACCAAGGAGATCGTCGTCGGATCACAGCTTAAAAAGGTATTTAAGTGGGATAAGTATATAAAATATAAGTTGCCCAATCCGGAGTCCCTAATGCACAACATCCAATGGTATACAGTGTCAGGTGCCAGAAAGTCAAGAATAAATAGAAAGTGATCCTTGTGACATTATGAAACGTATCACCAGTTTATTGCTAGTGGAAAATTTAAAAAACCATTAGAGTCTGATCAGAAGGATGTCGGATCATTATTTCTGCAGCATAGTTTGTCCCAGTAGCACAAGGCCATTGACCATAATGGTAGATAGTTTGGGCAGTAATCAGGCACATCCATAGCGCATTCAGAGAAAATTTAAACCACCTACCCTTCACAGCAAGATCAAAAGAACCACCCCAAACAAGTCCACCACCTGTTACAAATTCTGATACCAATTTCTTTTCATGGTCTAGTAATGATGAATGCATACACCCACTGATTCCAAAGAGTAGTGTAATTAGTAGAAACTAGATAGGATCCCTCGCCCCATGAGCGAGGAGGGAAGGCAAGTTCAAGAATATCAGCCCAAATAGGCATCAGGTCGTCTGGTGAAATGAGAGAGTTGGTCTCGTATCATACAGATTAAAATATAGATGGCAATGAGAAAGATGAACATAATGTGTATAATTTCAGACTGAAAAAAATGTATCATTCCGGTCTGGAAGATACTACGGAATAGACCCCAGTAAGACTTGAGACCCAGAAGGAAACAAAGATACAGTCTTTGACGCTACCAAAGAGAAAAATCAATAGAAGTGTCAAAGACTAATAGGAGTAGCAAATGATAATGACCACTCAAGATGTGGTCCAAAAGCGCATTGGCATGTTACTGGTCAAGAATACATGGAAAACAGACAGTAAACCCCCCTACTTCCGAGTCCATACAAAACAACGTTGTATGCACATCATTGACAATAGGTCAAAACCAAAAAGTTTGTCCCCGGTGTATCCTCTCCCAAAGAAAAACTCGATGCACAACACTCTTGAAAATGTTATTCATGCACACTGCCCTGCTTATTCTGTGGCATTCACACCAACATTTTCATTCTCAGAAAATTGGAAAATACCTGAACCATTACTTGTAAACCATCACGGAAAAAGATCGGTGAATTCTCGAAATAAACCACATTGATCTAGTTATGTCTGAACGGATCGACCACGTACTTTGCCTCCCTTTCTGGGATCAATCGAGCTAATACACTATTTTTAAAAGAAATTTCAAATCATTAACACTTAAAATTCTAGCTTTGACATCATAATTTTCAAGCTGTAGTTTTGGGCCATTGGTAAGTGGTTTGGTTAATTATTGATAGGTATGAGTTAAAATTGGAGATTTATCATTATGATTTTTAAGAAGAAAAATAAATTGAAAAAAAAAAGTAAAAAATAATAACAAAATGAGGCTGCTATGTGGTAACCATTGATGGGCTTATGTCGGGTCCCTATAATACTAGTGATTACCCCATTACTATTGTAGTTATACCCCTTATTTATATTGTTGTGCCCCTATTACCCCCATATTGTTATTTCTGTGCCCCATAGAATCTCTCTATTGTTATTTTTGTGGCTTTATATTATTATTGTTAGGTCGGTTGGATTATATTGTGACTCCTTAGACTCCTATATATAGAAAGGAGGTTTTGTCATTTGTATCATCCAAGAATTGTTCATCTATGTAATGTAAAGGAGGTTGCCCCCTTGAAGAGGCTGAATTCTAAGGCGTTGATCTATCTTTTCTATCTTTTCTTGAGCTGGTTTCATAACATTTGGTATCAGAGCTTTGGATTCTAGGGTTTCGCTGCTCCAAACAGGTCATCGTGGCATTTTCGCTATATTTTTTTTTTTGTGATGTTTCAGAAGTCGCAAAAAAAACCCATTTGAGAAGAAATCGCGCTGAACCTTGGGTCCGAATTTCAGAGCTTTTTGCGCGATATTTGCGGAGATATGATCTGAGGAAGTTGGTCTTTTTGCAGACTCCTGAATTACATTCAAAACAGGTGACCTGGGGAAAATCGTCATAACTTTCTCTCTGGGGATCGGATTGAAATTTAGTAAGAAGGTACAGAAAGAGGACGGACTGTAGTTTCTTGTATGTGTGTTTTAGATTCAAAGGTTGAAACAGTGACTCGCGGCACGTCGTACAAGTTCGCTCTACTGAACTAGTCTAAAAGCAAGTCACTGTGGGAGATTTCACATAACTCTTCCTTGGAGAATCCAATTTGGCTCAGACTTGTGGCATTGGAAAGAGGACGCAGAAGGCTACTACAGGTAGCAATTTCAGAACTGGATGATCCAAAATTACAGAGATACATCAGATTCAATATCAGGCTTCTATAAAGTGAAAAAAGGTGTGTAGTTTTTTTTTTTAATTTTTGTGTAAGCTTGGTTTAACGGAATTCAAAGGGCATAGTAAAACATTATTATCGGTAACTGATGCCCCGAGGAAAGAAAATGCAAACACCTAGTAAGGAACCTGAAATCTCTAGCATGACTCATGAAGAAGAGGAAGAAATGCTACATGATATATCAAAATTACAAGAACAAGTGCAACAAATGTCACGCTCACAAAAGCTAACAGAAGCTAAGATAAGTGGCGTGGAATCTAAGATAAATGGCGTGGAATCTAAAATAAAGGGCATGGAAGCTAAGATGGAGGATTCGATGGCAGATTTGAAGATAGAATTGAAGACAAACATGAAAGAATTGAAGAAGTTGCTACAAGAAAGGGTCACTAATGGTGAAAAGGTAGTAAAGGAAACTCATGATGGCAAGGATCGAAAAATCACCATATTCCAAAAATCGATATGAGGAAGTTTGATGGCAAGGATCCCACCACATGGATATTACAGATGGAGCAATTCTTCGATCTCAATAATGTGCAAAACGCACAAAAGGTACGTATGGCAACTGTATATTTGGAACCAAATCAGTTTGTATGGTATCAATGGCTTTGCTCTCGTAAACAATTTATCACTTTGGCAATTTTTACGAAAGAATTGATAGCACATTATGAAGATACAAAAAGCAACACTTTTTTTAGCCAATTGATAAGTCTCAAACAAAAGGGTTCAGTAATGGAGCACATTGAGGAGTTCCAAAAATTGAACATAAGGGTAAAAGATATTCCAGAGGAGCATAGGATTGATGTGTTCATAGGGTCTTTAAAGGATAATATCCAACATGATGTTCGCCTTTGGGAACCTGATTCATTAGAGAAGGCATTCAGGTTAGCAAGAAAAATGGAAAGCAAAATTATGGCAACCAGGAAGCATACCACTCACAACTATAAAGACGGAAGTGTTGTTGCCCCTAGTCTTCCACAACCTATAAGGTTGACACCACAACAATTGGAAGAAAAAAGAGCAAAAGGGCTTTGTTACAGTTGTGATAGCAAATACACTAAAGGTCATAAGTGTGCTGAGAAGAAATTATTCTACATAGATTGTGAAGAGGAAGAAGAAAAGGAGCAAGAAAGGTCAAAAGAAGAAGATATACTCCAGGAACAAAGCCTAGATGAAGAACAAATAAATCCGACCATATCTTGTAATGCATTGGCGGGAATTACCACTCCTCAAACCATCAAGATAGAAGGACAAATCAAGAAGAAAAAGGTAATAGTGTTGATTGATTCAGGAAGCACCCACAATTTTATTCATTGTAGGGTAGCAAAAGAATTGAATTGCTTCCTATATCCAGCACCAGAGTGTCAAGTGATGATTGCAAATGGAGGAACAATAAATTGCTCTGGAAAGTGCCATAATATCAAGCTATCCATGGGAGAATATGTATTGACTAGCCCAATGCTTTCCATTCCAATGGGAGGTGCTGATGTTGTACTAGGAGTCCAATGGCTACAATCCTTGGGTACAATAGCTTTTAATTTTCAAGAACTTTTCATCAAATTTTCTACGGAAGGAAAGGAAGTTGAATTAAGGGGTATTGCAGGGAAACCAGGAAAGATAATCAGCTCTAATGGCATGACAAAGCTTCTAAAAAAGGAGCAAAGAGGTGTAATTGCACAATTATGTTCGCTAGATGTTTCCACATTGGAATCATCTATTTCTCCAGATCTCCAAAATGTCCTGGACAATCATTCCAAGGTATTTGAGACTCCCAAAGGTCTCCCACCTATGCGTGATCATGATCATGCTATTCATCTGATTCCAGGAAGTGTTCCTCCAAACATCAGGCCGTACAGATATCCCTATGCCCAAAAAAGTGAAATTGAACGTATGGTTGCAGAAATGCTAGAGGCTGGTATAATTCAACCGAGTCAAAGTTCTTTCTCAGCTCCAGTAGTATTGGTGCACAAGAAGGATGGATCATGGCGCATGTGTCCGGATTATAGGGAGCTCAACAAGCTCACTATTAAAGATAAGTTCCCCATTCCTGTTATTGATGAATTACTGGATGAATTGCATGGATCAATTTACTTCACCAAGTTGGATCTTCGTTCGGGATATCATCAAATCAGAATGAAGATTGAAGACATTCCGAAAACAACATTTAGAACTCATGAGGGTCATTATGAATTTTTGGTCATGCCTTTTGGCCTTACCAATGCACCTTCAACATTTCAAGGTTTGATGAATTCAATTTTCAAACCATTCCTTAGAAAATTTGTGTTAGTATTTTTTGATGATATACTAATCTACAGCAAGTCTTGGAAGGATCATGTTGAACATGTTGACAAGGTGCTACAACTATTGGAGGAGAAACAATTATATGCAAAAAGATCCAAATGTTTCTTTGGAGTCCAGGAGGTGGAATATTTGGGTCATATTGTATCTCATGAAGGAGTTAAGGTAGACCCTAGCAAAATTAAAGCCATTAAGGAATGGAAAATCCCCACATCCATAAAGCATCTGCGAGGATTTCTTGGGTTGACAGGGTATTATCGCAAGTTTGTTAAGAATTATGGGAGAATAGCAGCACCTCTAACAACATTATTGAAGAAAGATTCATTTTCATGGACTCCGGAAGCAACAAAGGCCTTTGAACATCTTAAAGAGGCAATGTGCCAAGCACCGGTCTTAGCTACACCGGACTTCACAAAAACCTTTATTGTGGAATGTGATGCTTCAGGAAATGGAATTGGTGCTGTTCTAATGCAAGATGAAAGACCCATTGCTTTTGAAAGTCGTCCAATCAAGGGAAAGTTTTTAAGCAAAGCTATTTATGAGAAGGAAATGTTGGCAATACTCCATGCACTTAAGAAATGGCGACCCTACCTAATGGGAAGACACTTCAAGGTAAAAACGGATCATGATAGCCTTAAATACTTTTTAGAACAAAGATTATCCTCTGAAGAGCAACAAAAGTGGGTCACAAAGATGTTGGGTTATGACTTTGAAATCATCTACAAAAAAGGGAAGCAAAATGTGGTGGCAGATGCACTCTCAAGAAAGGATGAGGATGTGGAAGCATTGTTGTGTGCCATTTCTATTATCCAACCAGATTGGATAAATGAAGCAAGGGAGGAATGGAAGAATGACGAAGAAGTGTGGGCACTTATTCGAAAGCTACAACAAGATTCCAGTACTTCTGATACATTTAGCTGGCAAAATGATTCGTTATGGTACAAAGATCGCTTATACCTCTGTAAGAATTCCCAGCTAAAACAAAAGATTCTTATGGAATTGCACACTTCTCCCTTAGGAGGGCACTCAGGATTTTTAAAAACTTACCACAGGGTTAAGAAGGAATTTTTTTGGGATGGCCTTAAATCAGATATTCAAAAGTTTGTGGCGAAATGTTTGGTTTGCCAGCAAAATAAAGTTGAAACAATTAAGACACCGGGTCTATTACAACCTTTATCCATTCCAAGCCAACGTTGGGAGGAGGTTTCAATGGATTTTATCACAGGTTTACCCAAGTCTGAGGGAAAGAGTGTCATCATGGTGGTAGTTGACAGACTTACCAAGTATGCACACTTTTGTGCATTATCACATCCATTTAAAGCCAGTACAGTTTCTACTGCATTTATGGAAACAATTCAAAAGCTACATGGAAACCCAAAGATTATTGTAAGTGACAGAGATCCCATTTTCACTGGAAATTTTTGGACAGAATTATTTTCTTGTCTTGGTACTCAGTTAGCTCATAGCTCATCTTATCATCCTCAATCTGATGGGCAAACTGAGATAGTAAACAAATGTTTGGAAGGATATCTTCGTTGCTTTGTATCTGATAAACAGACACAATGGGTCAAATGGTTGCCTCTGGCTGAATGGTGGTATAACACTTCCTTCCATACAGCAACAAAAATGACCCCATTTATGGCACTTTATGGGTATCAACCACCATCCATCACATCATATTTAAGAGAAAATTCTAAGGTTCAGGCAGTGGAACATCACATCGAACATCAACAACAAGTCCTCCAACTCTTAAAGGATAACCTCGTGTTGGCACAAAATAGAATGAAACAACAGGCAGATCAACATCGCAGTGAAAGAAGTTTTGATGTAGGTGATTGGGTATTCCTACGGCTACAACCATATAAGCAAATGTCCCTAAAGCAAGCTAAGAAGGATAATAAATTATCACCAAAGTATTATGGTCCGTACAAGGTGTTGCAAAAGATTGGTACTATGGCATACAAATTGGAGCTTCCTGCAGCTTCTCGATTGCACCCAGTTTTCCATGTTTCATGTTTAAAGAAGGTTATAGGTGACAAGCTCCCAATTCAAACAATATTGCCAGAACTTGACGAGGAAGGAAAAATTATATTGGAACCGGAAGCAGTCACAGAAACAAGAACTCGACAGCTACGAAATCGATCAATTTCAGAGTATCTTATCAAGTGGAAGAACTTATCTGCTGAAGATTCCACATGGGAGGATGAGAATTTTATGCAGAAGTATCCAGAACTACTCAAGCGTTGAGGACAACACTTTTTTGAAGGAGAGGGGCATGTTGGGTCCCTATAATACTAGTGATTACCCCATTACTATTGTAGTTATACCCCTTATTTATATTGTTGTGCCCCTATTACCCCCATATTGTTATTTCTGTGCCCCATAGAATCCCTCTATTGTTATTTTTGTGGCTTTATATTATTATTGTTAGGTCGGTTGGATTATATTGTGACTCCTTAGACTCCTATATAGAAAGGAGGTTTTGTCATTTGTATCATCCAAGAATTGTTCATTTATGTAATGTAAAGGAGGTTGCCCCCTCGAAGAGGCTGAATTCTAAGGCGTTGATCTATCTTTTCTATCTTTTCTTGAGCTGGTTTCATAACAACTTATGTGGAAACCCACTATTTGTTCAACTTATTATCGAGTTTCCCAGTAACTTTGTTGCCACATCAACCACCAGCTCATCCCTTCCATGTCAATAGATCACCATGGCAGCTTGCCACCTCAGCAATACAACGAACACTCCACATTAGTCCACATAAACATTTGTACTGCCATGTGGCACCTTTGCAATGTTTTTTTACTGTTTCATAAAAATTTCAGAAGAGCATAACTTTCTCATATAACATTTGAGACGATTCAAGCGTCGTTGGAAAGATCTTGACGAGCACAGCACGATGGGATAGTTTTCATTAGCACTTGAGACAATGAAAAATGGTCATGTTTTTATGGATTTTGTAGCAATTAAACTTGTAAAACATCTTCAGATCATTAAAACATGTTCCTAATATGAATTTGCTTTAACTTGGTTTTTGAATCACTGAAATTGGACATCAAACGAATAAATTATCAACAAAATACTAACGGGTAGTCCAAAATGCATCGCTTCCCAACAGGTAAAAGTGCATTTCATTTTTATTTTATCTTCCTTGAATTTGTATTATTGGCAGTATTTATGAATTTGTTGCGTATATATCGTATGAAGAAATATTGATCACCTCTCTCCTTCGAGGATCTTACATTTTATCGCAGATTAGCACTAAGCTTTTGCAGGTTCCAGAATGATCAAAGAAGATTAATCTATGCATAAGTGGTTTCCAAAAACCCATTTCCTTCTTCAGGAGAACATGAAGAAGTCAAGTTCATATTAGAAGAACATTCATCATGCCATTGCTATTCATTCATTTTCCTCTTTTTCCAAGCTTACAGTTCATCCATGAATTTCCATCTTCCTAGAGCATTACTTCAAAATCATTTTCCTTTGCAAGTTTCACTCTTTCCTGCCTCACTCACATTTCAACCTTAACCCATGAATAAAATCATTCGGCTCACTTACAGTGTTGAGTTACATTGTTGTCTTTTTCCCTTTGTAAATAAACCTTGCTTGATAAGAGAAAATATTTCATTTATGGTCCTTTAAATCATTACTTTATGTTCATGTTAGATGATGGGGGATTCATTAAGGCCCTCCTTCTAACAAGTCTTCAACCATCGACTTCAACACATTATTTGGGTTCAAGACTAGAGTTCTTTTTAGTACCTTGAGGCTTGCATGTCTTAATGGCAAGTTTTCTCGTTAATAAACAATGGTAATACATCCATATCCCTTGTTTGTTGGATCTTCTATGTGCCTTGAATTCAACCCATTTATTCGTACCTAGTAAGATGTACTTGAATATCTTGATTCTTATTGATATTAATGGTGAGTAGTTTCATGTTGGTTAATGACATTCATTAATGGTCAGTAATCCAACAATTTCTTTCTATGTTCGACATCGGAAAAATTTATTCACATATAAAATAATTATGCCGTGATGTGGATATGAATGAAGACTATATGATTCCAACGGCTTGCAACAATGTTCCAAAAAATCAAGCTTCAATTTTAGAGTTCAATAACAGTGCCAACAATAAGAAGGCACACAGATTCCACTTTCAAGATTTCCTCTGCTATTCATACAACCAAGTGATGAAGAAGTATACTAGATTCATTCACTTCACATTTCATGATCCAGCAGTAACAACCAAGATCTGGCAGATGCATATCTTATTGTATTTTCAGGTAGGTGAAGCTATGTTATTTTCTAATCTTTAATCATTAATTCCTTGAATGTTAAAAGACGTGTATTTGGAAAATTTCTCATGTGACATTGCTTTCCCCATTTTCAAAAGACAAAAACACCTTCAGTTTTTTTGGGGAGGGCGGGTGGGGTGAGTGGGCGGCGGGGGGTATTCATTGCTATTTTCTATTTCCATATTACATAACTTCATACGTTCTTGACAAACGTGTATTTCCCAACTGAATGTTGTTGCTATTTTTGGTTCTCTAGAGATGAATATGTTTTGTAAAAGATTCAAATTATGAGCAAGGATAACATGATATGTATATGAATAGGTCTTCATTGTGAATACATTCTTAAGTTGTAGCAAAAAGAATAATAAACTAAAAGCATTGTCACACAAAAACCAACCATAAGAGATGCCACTTAGATATATTTCAGATAAAAAAGACTTTTCAAAAGATGCAAGTCTTGAAGAGTATCTCAAAGTCACAAAATGACTTAGTCTTCTACCTCATAAAAGGCTACAATCCATGATCATCAATGCAAAATTGCATGAGGACATGCAACACTTTTAGTTGGAGGGAATGTTGGGTCTCCAAAATGTAATTCATTTCACCCTCTTTTCTTTCACTTTGCTTCAAAATTTACCATATTCCACAGCTCCATAACCATCTTCATAATTAATATGAATTTAAACACATTATTTTCCAATATATTAATTTTGGTATTTTAAGTGAATTTATGGTTAAATATTAGAAAAATAACATGTATTCACTTGTATATAATAGTTGGATGAGTTTTGTGACATGTGTAAGCATATTTGAAGATTCTAGGGCCATCATATTTGGCCTCCAAGACTCAAATTCGAATTTCCTCTTCAAACTCTTGAAGGTTTTGAGGAATATTTGAGATCATTGGTCAAACACAATTCATGGAAAAGAATCATGGAAGTTTCCATAAGTGTCTCCTATCAAAGCTAGGAGAGCTTTGTGAAAGGATATGAAGGGATGTGAATTTCTAGATGTCAACACATGGTTGTAACCACATGAAATATTTGTGGAATTAGCAGAGATTTTTGGATCTACATTTATGAGTTAGTTGTCTTACTTTTTGTATAAATAGGAGTCTCTACTCCTCTTAAAAGGTGTGAAAACTTTGGGAGCTATGCCCATGCTTCAGTGTAGAGTTTTGGATGTTAAAGATTGATACTATGCTTTTATTGATGTAATGAATACCATTGTAGTTAAATTTGATATGGTTGTACTTTCATTTGGTGTTTGATCGAGATTTTTCTTAACTTTCCGCCTCTCATGCACTTTGGGATGGCCACCTAATGAGTAGGGCATGTATTCTAATGTTTTAATGTTTTTTTTAGTTTCTTTATGTTCATTTTAATTATTTTGATTAGATGCATTGTTTACATTCTTTCATGCTCATTCCATTTATGTTCTTTTTGCAGGTTAAGCGTTATTGATTTCATTTCATAGATTCATTACTTTTCAATTTGTTTGATAGATACTCATGAATGATTCCAATTTAACAATGCACACATTAGTAATTTAAATTGATCTCTCACTACTTTCAGAATAGGTTGTCTTTAAATTTCATAGTTTAAGAATTCAATGTTATCTTAGTATAGGATTTGATGTTTTCTAGATTAAATTTACTTTTAAGTCATTATAATAGATTTACTTTCTTGTTGGTAAAATAGATTTATTTTCATGTTACTAGAATAGATTTATTTTCATGTCAATAAAGTAAGTTTACTTTCATGTCAATTTCCATTTCAATTTCATAGATTAAAATATTGTTTTCCAACCTCTGAATTTGAGACTTTTGAGAAAAAAATGTGTGCATGCTCATCTTAGACATTTTTCATGAATAGGTTTTATTTTGGTCTTCCAATTTATTTCAATAGAATAGAATTCCCATTTGAAATTGAAAGTTGATTCATAGCATATATTGTGCAAGTATACTTGGCAATTTCACGAACCCCGTGTTTGATAATTTAATGATAATTAATTTAACTGACAATTAAAGTACAAAACATTTGGATATCCAAATTGTCATCCATTTCACCCTTTTTATTTTTCACTTTCCTTCAGAATTTTCCTTATTCCGCAGCTCCATAACCATGCACTAAGACCATCTTCATGATCAAATATGGGTTTAGACATGATTTTCTAATACATTTATTTTGATATTTTAAGTGAATTTATGGTTAAATATTAGAAAAATAACATGTATTCACTTATATATAAAAGTTTTGTGATGTGCGTAGGCATATTTGAAGATTCCAAGACAATGGTATTTGGCCTCTAAGTCTCAAATTCGAATTTCATCCTCAAACTATTGAAGATTTGAGGAAGATTTGAGATCATTGATAGAGCACATTTCATGGCCAAAGATCATGGATGTTTTGATAAGTGTCTCCTATTAAAGCTATGAGAGATTTGTGAGATGATATGTAGAGATATTACTTGCTAGATGCTAACACATGGTTGTAACCACATGAGATATTTGTGGATATAGGAGAGATTTGTGGATCTACACTTATGATTTAGTTATCTTACTTTTGTATAAATAGAAGTGCATACTACATTCATATGGTGTGAAAAGTTTGGGAGTTGTGCTCATGCTTCAGTGTAGAGTTTTGGATGTTAAGGATTGACACTATACTTATGATTGATGTAATGAATAGCATTGTAGTTCACTTTGATATGGTTGTGCCTTCATTTCGTGTTTGATCAAGATTTTTCTCAACTTTCGACCTCTCATGCACTTTGGGATGACCACCTAATGAGTAGGGGATGTATTCTAATGCTTTATATTTTTAGTTTCTTTATGTTAATTTTAAGTGTTCTGATTAGATGTATTGTTTATATTCTTTCATGTTCATTCCATTTATGTTCTTTTGCAGGTTAAACGTTATTGTCTGATTTCATAGATTCATTGTTTTTTAATTTATTTGATTGATACTCATGAATGCTTCTAATTTGATAATTCACATATTAGTAATTTCAATTTATCTCTTGCTACTTTCAAAATAGGTTGTCTTTAAATTTCATAGTTTAAAAATTCAATGCTTTCTTAGTATAAGATTTGTTGTTTTATATATTAAGTTTACTTTCAAGTCATTATAATGCATTTACTTTCCTATTAGTAAAATAGATTTACTTTCATGTCACTACAATAAATTTATTTTCATGTCAATTATCATTTCAAATTCATAGGTTAAAAGATTTCTTTCCAAGTTCTGAATTTGAGACTTTTGAAAAAGAAAGTGCATGCATACTCTTCATAAACATTTTTCATGAATAGGTTTTCCATCATTTCAATAGATTTATTTACTCTTAAATTGAAAGATGATTCCTAATATATATTGTGCAAATATACTTCGCAAGTTCACGAACCCTAGGTTTGACAATTTAATGATAAGTAATTTAACTAACAATTAAAATATTAGCCAACAAATAACCAAGAAGGAACAAGTCTGAATTATCCTATGAGGTCTGAATTTTCCAAGTGGTGACGATGAGAGAGTGAAATAACCTCTCTTATTTATACATGTCTAATGAACTCTAATTTAGCCTAAAATCCCCTCCAAGTTGTAAAATGATGGGAAAAACTAAGTGAGGTTACAAGCCAACTTCATAAACAATGCAAAACATAAGAAATAACCCACAAAAGAGGTTGAAATGTTGAAGGCATGCATGTGTAGGCCCTCCTAGGGCATGTGTTGGGCTCCTTGAGTGCCAAGTCGAGTGTAGAGGGTTCCAAAAATACAGATCTGAGGGTTGGCACCTAAATCTCCATGCAAATTATCCTACGAAGCCTATTTTTGTGCTTGGTGCACAAAATGGGTCTCATGAGTCTCTTGGTGACAAAATAGCCTGAATTTGCTCCAATGTTGAGGGGCTCAGAGGATGTTACTAGCCCTTCCATGTCTCAAGGTGTGGGACAAGCCTCATTTGGAATTCGATCAACTGCCAAACCATGTGTAAATTTTCAATCCTGTTAGGGCACGCTGGTCCAAGTGCATAATTTCATGAATAATGTGGGGCAAAATGCAAACTGATGGGGTGTTGTAGGTGCCAATGGAATAGAATGATTCTTGGCAAGTGATAGGAGTCCCATGGTTCTCAACACTTCACCTCTACGGTGTCATGATGCTCCTCTAGTGGGCCTTGGCCCCAATTAAGCTTCCCAACCCATGATGGAAACCACTTGCCAATCACACATAATGTCTAGTGTTGCATCTTCAGCATAAAATTAATCATTAGTGTATCTAAGTGAACAAAGATTGTTAATAAAGGGAAAATTGACACTTCATATGGGGATTCTCTTCCAAATTCGGGGCTTTGATCACATGATAGTGTTACCCCCTAGGTAGGAGTGGCTAATCGATGACCTTATTATGTGTTCCTAGCCCCCAAGGGGAAAGACATGTCCCTGGTACATCCTTAAATCCATAGGTGGCATGTGAATAATGATGGAATGGAATGGGGATTGTAACATACCCCCCTCGTAATCCCCTATAAAACATTGACTAGAAGGAGGATAGTTACTATGTCGACCCAAAATCCAAGGTGTTATTATGGAAATGGGGTCTAAAAAATTCGATCTTTCCAACTATCTTAAAGCTTGAGTTTGACATTGCCATTGTGTTTGTCTCATGAAGATGATTCCCATGATATAAAATCTTATTTCAATCTGAACTCTAGATCAAAAGATGTGACCATTACAATCTGGTGAATTAGAGGATGCCACATCATAGTGTTGGCCACATGGCATCCACGTGACCATACCCCTTGGATAACCCTAGCACCAAAAGGCAATTAATTATTAGTTTCCAACCTGTTCATGGGTTTGGGTCCCACACCCCCATTATGCAATAGAACAAAACCTATATGCATACCAATATATGTATATAAATATATGGTCTCTTCGACCAATGCGACAGACCATTAAATTTCAGCATTCTTCCCGTCCCTTGAGCTCTGTTACCCGGTCAAAACAACTGTGTGTACTTGATGATTGCTACAAGGTTGACCCTCCACACTAAGTCGTTGTGGGTATGTTCATCTACGCCAATGGCTTGGTTTTCGAGATCACACATCTGCAATGATGGTCTGGGCTTACGTCACCCAGCTCAATTCATTGTATGCTCCTCTCTATAACCTGGGGAGTTACACTTCGGTCTTACCTACCCTGGTAGAACCTTTCCCGGTACTATCAATGTATTTTGACTGGTTCTCATCGGGGTTAAGTTGAAGGCCACACCAACTCAATGTTAGTTTTTGTAACATCGGATGGTTTCTAGTCTCAACAGTTGTCAGAGAGGCTAAGAAACACTAGGACTCTAGAACACATAAATCATTTCTGGAAATTCCACCTAGAAGTGTTTCAATTATATTAGTAGCCTATTTTTAAATATTTCTAAGTCTAAATTTAGGAAATTTGGTTAATTAATCAGTTTTAATTGAGATAAGGTGTGAATCATCTAGAAACTCACATAGATAGATTCTAATATAATCTTAGCCCTCGATTAAGTTTTAATGTTGGTCATTGGAGGTCTATCAAAAGATTCTAAAAATAATTCGATGGGTAGATGGAGAACACACACTTGAGATTGATTTCCTTGGAGAGTTTGATTTTCCAGAGATCAGTAGCAGTTGTCGAAAGAGTTTGAGCTAGAGAAGGAAGCAAAGATAGAGAGGGCCAAGGACAGTGAGGAAGGAGGAAGGTTTTTCCAGATCTGGTGAGTGCTTTCAGAGAGACTGAGATTTTCTCGAGGAGGATGCGCAAAAGCGTCAAAGGGCAGTTCAATTTGTTGGAGGAGAAGATGTCTTTAGTTTCAGAGGCCATGAAGAGTTTCTAGAGGCTCAGAGAAGCATTTTCCCAGTCATCAGCAGACAGGACGGCTAGATTTGCAGTCGCTTCAGGCAGTGCGTGTGGCAAGCAGCATCAGAGTGACATAGAGCCTATGCAGGGCCAATTCGATGGCTAACTTGTCAAAGGTTATACAATGTCGACACTGCTCGGAGTTAGGGTATCTTCCCTTAAAAAAAATTGCCAGTATTTTCTCTACAGGATTGCTAGTTTCAACATCCAAATTGTACTCAGATTATTTCATTGTTGCTTAATAATATAAAACCCTCAACTGCTGCATCGGTTTTCCCAAGTTGGGTTTTTCTGGGTACATTTTTCCAGAAAATATTGTCAATTTTTATGTGTGTGCTAGCATATTTCTCAGTTTCTAGTACTATTATTTTCCGCATAATTTTTGTGAAGATTGCAGTGTGTTTATTTTGTTGTTGTCGTAGCAATAAACTACTAATTAATTTAACAATTAGAAGTAATAACATTAGTTGTTGCAATGGGATTTCAGTGGTGAAATTTTCACATGGTATTAGAGCGTGATAGATCAAGTGCGGAAGCTTAGAAGCGGAAGAAGAAATTTTCTATTCAGAGGGAGTAACAAAACGAATTTCTAGAGGTTGCGCAAAGCCTAACCGAACCAATTCAAATCGATGGATAGATCAATATTTCAGTGCAGGTTGGTAGAAGATTCGGCTTCCCAGATTCAGTGATTCTAGTAAGCAGAGGGAGGAGCCACTCAGTAATTTTCGTTGAGCAGATTCCTTGCTTGGACGCAAAAGGGTTTTGCAGTAGCATAATTTGTGTCAGGTGGAAGAGAAAAGCACACACAGAGAGAAATTTATCTGAGGGGATTTTGAGTTCTAGAGATCTTATTTTCAAGTTGCAGATCGGAAGTAGCTATGAGGATATCTTCTCACTCTAGAAGGGAGTGCAAGTAACAGATTCAACGGCCAAGTAGAGGGAAAGACGGAGATTTTTTACCAGATTTAGAGATGGCCACAACCAGACTTAGAAATCAGGATAGGTTGGAGGGAGCCTCCAACTTTGTCATCTGGAAGGCTAGGATGCCCTTCTTGTTGGATGAATATTGCCTGAATTCCTATGCAAAAAATGTGGTAGTAGTACCTCAGGATGCAAATCAACTGAATCAATACACGAGGGAAATGGTGAAGGCGAAGAAGTTGATCCTAGATGGAGTCTGGGACCATAAAGTCTCACATGTGGAAAAAAAAGGAACAACCAAGGAAATGTGGGATGCTCTCATCCAACTATATCAAAACACTTCCGAGCAAGGAAGATGTTCCTGCTGGAGATGTTGAGAAGCATCAGGATGATGAAGGGTGAAGGCATAGGCTCCTTCCTCACCGGGATTCAGGAGGTCGAAGATCAACTTGCAGTTGTTGGAGAGGCACCTCAACCAACAGATCTTGGACACTTGGCACTAAAAAGTGTCTCAGAGGAGTGGAAACTATTTGTCTAAAGTATCTTAGGCAAAGACACATTACCTAGATGGGATAGGATGTGGTCCGACGTAAAGTAGGAGGAGTTGAGGCGTGCTTTAATGAAGAGTACCATCAGCGGGAGCAACAAAAAGGGCACTAAGGGTGAAGAAGAGAATGTGGACCTAGCATCAAAGGGTCACAATTAGGGATAGGGGGAGAATAAGAAGAAAAAGGACCTATCTAAGGTCAAGTGCTTCAGGTGTGGTGAGCTTGGCCACTACAGTACTCAGTGTCCTCTCAAAAAGAAGGGCAAGCAAGAGAAGTAGGACCATGTGGCAGCATCTGCAAAGATAGATAAGTTGTCCTCCAAGTTGGAGGAATATTTCACTATGTTTGTAGCTAAACCTCCAGGAGAGAGGTTGGGCAATATGGAGCTATAATCCCAGAGTTGCAGAGATTGGGCAAGGTCCATTGAGGTGTCCTCCCCATGGATCATTACCTTGCTACAGGGGACCACAGTATTTAGTAACAGGATGGATTAGTGTCAGTGATGCAGTCAAATTTCGGAGTGACAATTGCAAACTAGTAGTTGCCAGGTGTTGAGGAACACAATGTGGTGTTGGCAGTAGTGTAGAGTTAGCAATAGTGCAGATTTTTCAATAGGCAGTGCAGTAGCTAGTCGCAGCTAGGACTCAAGAGACATATGCATTAGACACAGATGATTCTATATTTATGATGTTTCTCAGTTGCACTAGTTGCAATTGCGACAACAACAGATGAGAGGGAGTTGTCGTGTAGATCCATAGTTGGCAGCAATATAGAATTGTCAGTAGTAGCATCAAAGTTACCCAGTGGTTGGTGGGAAGTGGCAGGAAGTCACAGTGGCCAGACATCAACAACGTGACAGAGGGTGATACAGAAACAGGGTGTGTAGTAGTAATGCAGCGCTAGAACACCTTCCTCTCTAAGAGGGAGTGTTAGTTTTTGTAGCATCAGATGGTGGTTTGGTCTCAACAGTTGTTGGAGAGGCTAAGAAACACTAGGACTCTAGAACCCATAAATCATTTCCTAAGTCTAAACTTAGGAAATCTGGTTAATTAATCGGTATTAATTGAGATAAGGTATAAATCATTTAGAAACTCACACAAATCAATTCCAATATGATCTTATTCCTCGATTAAGTTTTAATCTTGGTTGTTGGATATCCAACAAAATATTATAAGAAGAAGTCGATGGGTAGATGGAGAACACAGCCTTGAGATCAATTTCCTTAGAGAGTTCGATTTTCTAGAGAACAACAACAATTGTTAGAAGAGTTCGAGATAGAGAAGGAAGCAGAGACAAAAAGGGGCAGGGACAATGAATCCGAAGGAAGGTTTTTCCAAATCTGGTGAATACTTTGCATAGAGGTTGATATTTTCTCTAGGAGGCTGCACAAAGGTAGCGCAAAAGCCTCAAGGGGCAGTTCAATTTTGCTGGAGGAGAAGACATATTTAGTTCCAGAGGTCGAGAAGAGTTTATAGAGGGTCAGATAAGCGTTTTTCCAGTCAGCAGCAAGAATGATGGCTAGATTTCCAGTTGATTCAAGCAAGACATGTGGCAGGCAACATTAAAGTGATGTAGAGCCTGCACAAGACCAATTGGACAGCTAGATTTTAAAGGTCAGATAGTGTCGAGATTGCTAAGAGTGAGGGTAACTTCTCTCAGATAATTTTTGCCAATATTTTCTTTGCGTGATTTCCAGTTTCGGCATCCAGATTTTAATTAGATTATTTCACTGTTGCTTAATAATATAAAATCCTCAATTGTTGCACTGGTTTTCCCAGGACATTTTTCCAAAAATAATTGTGTCAATTTGTATGTGTGTGTGCTAGCATATTTCACAATTTCTAGTGTTATTATTTTCCACAGAATTTTTGTGAATATTGCAGTGAGTTTGTTTCATTGTTGTCGTAGCAAAAAACTGCTAATTAATTTAACAGTTAGAATAAATAACACTAGTTGTTTCAATAGGATTTTAGTGGTGAAATTTTCACACTCAACCTGACCCTTGTCATCCCAACCCTTCCCTCTTACATGAATTTCTAAGGGCTTCCTGGATGTGACCACTCTGAGCTTACATCATGCCAATCCCTCGCCCAGTTGTCGATCACTTTTCCCACTTAATCCTGGTCCATCATTATGCAGGTCTTGCCTTGATTTAAGCTCTACGGTCTTTGGCTAGAAAAAGTCCAGACCTTACTCGGACTAGTAAATTTTGTTGCGACGACAGGTAAGGTTAAATGTTAAGGAAGTGAGATGAGGTTACCCCCTGAGCCATTTGTGAAATTTCACAACCATGGCTTTGCCACGGTAGTTCTGCAATTATTTAAACTCACGCCAACACTTCAACATCACTATTTAGGCTATATGAAGCACACTCTGGTGTTATTTATTCTGAGCTTACAAATATATCTGCTTCTTTAGATCCTTATTGGTAGAAAACATAGAATACAAAATATGGACTTTCCCATTAAGCCCTTAAGACTTGGGATCTCCTTCATTCCTTAATGGTTTATGACAACAAGCCAATTTCAATCCAGAGATCCCAAGGCCCCTCTTGAATGTCCAACCAACACGACCAACTTACAACGACAATCGAAAAGAATATGACTCTTAAAAGGTCGCAAAGGAATCAACAATACATAAAGAAACAAGAAATTCTCCCTTTCGATTCAATTACAAGCATTGACCATAAGCAGTTCACTTATCCGGCAGTGTCACAAACTTGCAATCGTCTCATTTGGTTGAACATGGATTCCAAGCAACATGGCCACAAAATTTCCAAATATATGAATACCCACTATGGAGTTCCAATCAAATTGATCACCATGGCTAAAACCATTCATGTAAGAAGGGATTTTCTGTGCCATCTTCATACGAAGGTAACACATTTAGCCTTGAGACTTTGACCTTAACAAGTGCATAGCAAGAATGCATGTTTGTATGGAATATAGAACCTTTAACCAATTCATTCAAGCTCATGAGGCCATGCCTCACACATCATCAAATGTATATCTATTAGACTCGGCCCTTAATAAAATGGAGGCACTGACCCAACACCAAGGTATGCATCACTGAAGGCTTAAAGAAGGTTTTATATAAACAATAGTTCAATGAGGATAAAAAAGGAAATCCTCCATATTACCACCTTGCAACACAACCTGGAAATACAAGCTTGAAATCAACATAATCAACGTATTGCAACAAAGAAGAAGAATGCTCATTCTGATAGTGTTGTAACATAACTAGTATTCTTACACGCTATACCAACACCCTCAAAATAACAACACAACATACTATTCAATTTCATAAATATGAATCACACAGTCATATCTCATGTATTACTGAAATCATTCCAACCAGAAATACAAGGCTCATTCATTAACATAGACAATACATGAGAAACACTTATCTTATAAATTTTTGGGCAACTGAGTCTGGGACTATGAATCTCCACCCAATAGTAGATAGTTGTAGCCAGTTCTGACTTGTAGTTATCACCTCCGATCTAGATTCCAGAGACGGGGGGGTCTTTTGTTCAAGTCATTGAAATACAATCTTCAGTGGATTTTGGGACTCTAGAGGCCTCTCCAACTAAGTTACAAGCAACGATGCATAGGGAATTGAAAGAATCAGTGTCTCCACCCTTCAAAACTAAACACCTTGGTTCCACCCAAGTTGGGGACTCCATAACCACAAAAAACCAACTCTACAGCAAGGAAATCATCCAAAAATCCTCTAGAAATCTTTTTCCCAAGAATAATTCGTCTACCCTAGCCCTTCGGGATTCACCAAGAATCACCATATCTTCCCTCTGGCTACTATGGACTTGAGAGGAAATTTCTTCCCCACTTGGAAGTGATTTCCTCCTTGACTCCTTGCCAACTAAAATTCGTCTCCCCCCTTACTGTTGTTGCACTATTTCTTAGCTCATGGTGGTGCTGAACTTTGTGATCCCCTGCCTCTGTGTTGCGTCTTCTATCTTTTCCCTCATCGTATTTGTCTTTAGCATAGTGGTTGTGGAATTATTGCTCAAAGATGTTGTCCTCTCTTTCTTTCCTTTTCCTCCAAGTACAAATGGCCCTTGTCCAACCTCTTCTTAATGGCATGCTCCATCTCATTTAGAGTGCATGCCTACTAACCTCCTTAGTTGTCACAACAATTGAAAGCCTAGGTTATTACCCCCCCAGTATTTGGAATCTATGTCCCATAACTCAACCCATATTTCTTTTATAAAATTATTTACGTTGCATACATGAGTTTAAGCAATTGGGTTGTTACAAGACCATCCCCCTTGGGTAAACACCAACCTCGGTGTTCTTTACCGATATGTAACACAAATTACATGCTTAAAACAAATGCACATTGTTTATGGATCTTATATACATATCTATGTACATCATTTCCAGTTCATATACGTTTGCTTTAACCAATGAACAAAAAGGGGTATGCTATCCTCATTGAATCAACCATTTCCCAAGTGACTTCTTTGGGCCCAAAGTGCCTCCACTACACTTACTTTCTCTATTGCTCGACCTCGAAGAATGATGCTCCTTCGATCTAGGATGCATAGGGGATTTGGCTATAACTCTCCCTCTAGTTCCACCTATAGCGTAGAGCAATCAATCACATGATTATAATCTTGTACATGCCTTTTAAGCAAATAAACATGGAACACATCATGGACTTTTATTGGTGGAGGTCAGGCCAACATATAGGTCATTGGTCCAATCCTTTGAAGGAACTCAAAAAGTACACAAAACCAAGTTGTTATCTTGGCACATGACCAAATATTTAAGGAAATTTTCTTGGGTTTAATCCACAAATATACATGTTCCCAACTTGGAACTCCTTGTGTATCCTATGTTGATCCGCATAGATTTTCTGCCTCTCCTGTTCCACCTTCAAATTTCATCTTATAACCTATATTTGTTGCTTCATCTCTTTCAGCATATCAGGCCTAATAAGGACTTTGTTCACTCGATCACTCCAATTGATAGGAGTATTGCAACTCCTCCCATATAATGCCTCAAATGGGCTCATATTTATGGATTTTTGGTACCCAATATTGTTGCATGTGAATTCTACAAGAGGAAGATATTCTTCCCACTTCTTGGGTTGGTGCATCACATACATCCTCAACATGTCTTCAAGGATCTTATTTGTCCTCTCTGTTTGCCCATATTTTTGTGGATGATAGGTTGTACTGAATTCCAATTTAGTCCCCAAACCTGCAAATATCTCCTTCCAAAACTTGGAAGTGAAGTTGGCTTCTCTATCTGAGATAATCTTTTTGGGGGTTCCATGTATCCTCATGATTTCCTTTTAAAAAATATGAGCTACCTCACTTGCTAAGTTGGTTGATTTGACCACAACAAAATGAGCCACCTTGCTCAAATTTCCATTCAACACCTAATGGCATCATGATCCCTGGAGGTTCTCGATAATCCTATAATGAAATCCATGGAGATCACCTCCCACTTCCATTCTGGAATGGGAATGGGTTGCAATAAGTTTGTTGGATGTTTACATTCAACCTTCACTTGTTGGAATGTTATGCATTTAGCAACAACATCGGCCACTTTCCTCTTTAAATTAGGGCAATAATAAAAACTTTGATGGTTGTGAGAGTCTTTTGATATCTTGGGTGACCGAAATATGGTTTCTCATGAAACGTTCTCATTATAAGCCTCTTCAAATCATCATTATTTGGTACGTAAATTATGTTCTTGAATCTAACTAGACCATCACTTGTGAGATGATATTCCTCATCCTCACCATCTTGTTGCAACCTTTCCTTTATTTGCTAGTATTTTTCATCATGTTGTCTTATATTTTTTACACTTTCCACGAAGTCCACCTCATAAGGGTTTATGGTTGTCAGATGCTTCAATTGAATCCTTTTGCTAAGTGCATCAACGACCTTGTTCTCTTTGGCATTGATGTACTTGATTTCAAAGTCAAACTCACTAAGTATAGCTAACCATCTAGCTTATCTTGCGTTCAACTTAGTGTTACACAGTAATTTGTCACCATTTGTCACCGTCCCTATTACCCCTTTCCCGCACTTTGGAGGACTCATTCCGGGACCTGTGAGAAGTGACATAAACTGAAAACACTTGCATTATGTTCCCCTAAGTATGGAATTCATATGCCTTGAAGACATCTCCTGCAGAATATCCTTAAGAAGCCCCCTTTTTCCATTAGCGAGGATCCACAGTGTATTACCTGCGCCAATGGGGGAAATCCTCCTAAGAGGGCGCGCTAGTTGGCGCTCTGTCTCATAGTTATACCCGCGCCAACCGAGTTTTGGAAAGCTTTTTAACAAACACACGCCCGAAGGTTTTTTCCTCTATCCATAATAGCTTTTTAAGGATAATGCCAATCTCATGGATGTCGAGATTCATTGTATCTCCCTTTCCTCTATCCATAATAGCTTTTCGAGGATAATGCCAATCCCATGGATGTCTTGATTCATTGTATCTCTTCCTCCTCCTCCATCTATAAAAGCTTGTTCTGTTGCATTTGACAAGCTAGTTTTGAGCATAGGGAGAATTATACTGTCAGAAGTCTGAGAGATTGCTGTAAGAGTCTTCTTTGCATTCATAATCAAAGAGAGAGAGGCTTGTTCCCAATCCTGACAAGCTTTGCAAAACATATGTAGCTGATCACCCAGCCAAAGGAGGATTTGACGTCAGAACTATGGTTGTATTTTCCTTTGTTGATTATCAATAATAGATGACTATCATTATGGTTCCATTCTTGTTGTTCATTGTGATGATGTTTGAGTTATATCTTTTCTGACCGATATATAATTGCATCTATTGGATTTTATGCTTGTATTCGTGTCATTATTTGCATGTGCAGATGTCCATTCACAGAGATCGTGAGGATCGTGACCAGCCGGAGCAAAGGAACGAGAGTGTCAACTCTTCTACAACACTAGCGTTGGAATCCAAGTAGGTTCTCATAATCCACCTTTAATTTGCAATTAGGAACTTGCATGATAGCATTGTTTGATTGTTGCTAGACCCATTTTGGGCTAGTGGGGATCGCCTCTGTCCGCAGAGGGGATTTACCTCTCCAACAATTTGGCGACTCTGCTGGGGAAGCTATTTGTTGTTTGATTCATAAACTTTGGACGGAGCCTGAAGTACGGCCAGGTAGCCTTCGAAACGCTATTGCTCTGCATTAGCGAAGTAGATCAACGCCACTTCAGTCAATCTCCGGTTTGGTTTAAGAACCAAACAGCTTGGAGTTTGTCTTGCACCTTGGTTTTCTCTTGTTTTGCCTGCTTAGATAAGCTTTCTGGGTTGAATTTTTAAGTTGTCTCTTGCCGGCTGGTCTGTCTGGATACTGTTGATCAAGCCATGGACTGCTTGTTTTTATTTTTAAGCTAGCAAACTTGATTAGCGCGATTTTTTCCCTGACAGTCGCGCCAGTGGGCGCATGTTGCACAAAATCAACTCGCGCTAATCCTTTAAAAGCGCGAGTTACAGCCTGACAGTCGTGCCAGGCCTGTGAACTTTTCCAATTTGCTTGTTTGGAAGCCTTCTGAGCTTGGATTTCTGTCTTGTCACATTTTTTTCAACTACTGGAGTGTGTCAGAGCTTTGTTTGACTGGTTTTTGACCTTCATCCTTCGGGTGTTTGCCTCTTTCCATCGATTTCATATTCCAGCCCTAGGGCATCTAGTGGCTTTGTGCATCGAGCCTTCTGTGGGAGTTTTTGGTTCTTTGATTGTCCAGTCGACTTCTTGGCTACTTTTTGCACTTGTCTAGTGGTTGTCAAAACTTTTTATTGTGTTCTTTGAGCAATTTACCTCTTTTTCGTTTAGATTTCGCTTGGCTTCGTTTGGGCTTAGATTACATAGCTCATTGAGGTTTTTGTGATTTTTCTTGGTTTGAAAGATTGTCTTGGTGTTTCAGAGACTTGATTGTGTTTTCATTGAGTGAAATTTGTCTTTTTACTCTTTGTTATTACCTCTCAAAATTTGTTTAATGCATTTTGCCAACGAAAAGAAAACGAACAATTTCTTTTGCATTGCATTAGTTAATGGAAATTAGAGCTTTTCATTATTATTAGCGATTAGTGACTTAAAAAAAAAAAAATCGTTTATTGCCATTAGCTGCATTAGAGTCATTGTTGATTGTTTTATGATCATTTTGTTTGATTGAAAGATCTCAACTCTCCCATAGTTAGCATTCATCGAATGAAATGATATATTTTGGCATATAGCTTGCATTTAGGAAATTGTGAGAGATTACATACGGTAGGACCTGGAAACTGAAACCTAATCAAAGATCAACTGTAAAATGAACTGAATGAATCTAAAAACGCATTGGAACTTAACGCATACATCTAGAGGTCTAGGCTAGAGACGTGTTCCGGCGTCGTTAAACCTAGTCACTATTGTTTCACATCATGGTTGGGTGATTCCTCCTTTTGTGACTCGATAGTGTTCTAGCACGGATTTGTGCTCCCACGTACCGTCGAGTATATGTGGAGACCCCACTAGGTTATCATCCTTTATCCACAGGAAGCCGTGTCTGCTGCCTTACAAGCCGTAATGCACTGAACACAGCATTCGGGAAGATTCACTGTCGTACGGGAAGTCCTTGGTTTTCATATGATTGCCAAGGTGTATATGCAGTTTTACGGATTGTCTGGTAAACCCTTTGCCTAGTTCTCCAAAGTAGTCACTTTTGATCCTTTTCGGACTCCCTAAAAGAAAAGGCTCACATGAGCATTTGCCACTTCGAGCTCACTAGACAGTCGAAGGCGACTAGAGTCACCTTTTCGTCCTTTTCTCGACTCTTAAAACATGAAAAGGTCAAGTTCAGTTCCTTTGTCTTAAAATTTATTCGGCCGCGATTCACATTTACCCGGTTAGATCTTGTTTGCATTAGCTTGAGTAGGTTTCTTTTTCGATGGCAACTTTTCCGGGGTTCACCAACCTAGGGATCCCCTCTGACGGGAGCCCTGGTCATTTCGCTCCATTTGGGAATCTTGGTGCTCCTTACATGGCAACGTTGTCCCTCCCAGGGTTAACTGTTGGGTTGCCTATTTGGTTGTTCCCAACCTCTTTGGTCCTTGTCGTCTCAACTTCTGGTCAATCAGTCCCTCCACCTGAACAACATCATGTTGATTCTAAGGTGGACCTCTCCCCTTCTTTGCCTGTTTCTACGTCCTCATCTTCTACTTCGCCTGGTGAAAGTCTAGATTCGAGTAACCAGGTGACTAAGAAGAAGAAGAAGAAGTCTCCTAAGGGAGAGGCTAAAGCTGCAGCTAGTCCCTCGAGTACACCTCCCATCGGGCCACCTTCTGCTCCTTCGCGGAAAGTCAAATCTCCTTGTAGATTATGCAAGGATGACCATCTTCTGCGCGATTGTCCTAGCATTCCCAGGGTCTTAGAAGTATGGTCTCACGATCCGGCCCACCCCTCATCGTCCTCTGAAGCTCACGCCGATGCTACTCTATTAGCTGGAAATGGTAATGGAAAAGGGAAGATTCGAATCCCTTATAGACTTTGTGAAGGCATTCATCCCCTTCACCTTTGTCCGCTCATGGATAAAGCCTCTGTTGTCTTGGAAAGTCTTACAGCTCCTTCACCCCAACTACCCGTTGGCTATCAACGTCTTTTTGCAGCCGCAGATCGTCCCCCTGTTAATAAAGAGATTGATTCAAATTCTTCTCGTGTCCAGGCCCCTCTTCCCGAACCTGGTTGTGCCAAGCCTATTCCAGACCAACCATTGGTCGGAAAGAGTGTCGACTCGAGTTCACCACTCGTCGACCACTCTGTTTCGAAAGAGCATCATTCCCATGTTCTTCTCGTCTCCTCAGATTATCCTGAGTCCGGAAATGACTCTCCTATCCCAGCTGCTCCCGAGAGTCCTGCTTCGGTCCCTTTAGAGTAGGGGGGCAATCATATGATTCCCCCACCAAGTAGTTCAGTCGTTTCCTTCGACTGGAGTCGTTTGACCACCTCCCGCCTTCCATCCCATGTGCCTTTCTGGGTCACGGTACATGCCTATAATAAGGCGATACCTGGCACTATTTTGGATGAGGGTGCATCTGTCAGTCTTATGCCTGCCACTACTTGGCGAGCTTTGGGTTCCCCACAGCTTGTGCCCGTCGCACCGAATCTGACGGCTTTTGACAGAGGAACTAGTCAACCATTAGGGATCCTTCCAAAGTTCCCTATTACTTTGGGAGGCAAAACCGTCTATATAGACGTATTGGTTACCCAAGGTGCTTTAGATTTCACTCTTCTCCTTGGCCGTGACTATGTATATGCCATGGGGGCCCTGGTCTCTTCACTTTTCCGTGTGGTTTTCTTTCCACACGATGGAAGAATCATGACTATAGATCAATTATCGTTCGTTCGTCCCCGGGTCCCTCCTGCGCAGTCATCATCCCCTCCTGGTTTTCATCCACCAGTTGCATCTGCCCCACCACAGATCAACTACGTGGCCACTTATCCCGTGCCTGTATCCAGTGATGCTGCCGTCGTGCATAGTGTCCTGGGGGCATTGGGTCCTGACTTCCGAGATGTTACCTTCCACCCAGAGTGACACTCTTGGAAACCCCGACTTTCTGTTCATTCTAATGAAGTTCAGGCGGAGCATAGTTCGTTTTCCTATGTCAAGCTCCTTAGAAATGAAACTAGGTCTGGTCAGAGCATAGTTCGTTTTCCTGTGTCAAGCTCCTTAAAAAATGAAACTAGGTGTCCGAGGATAGTTTTGATCTTGTGGCGACCTCGTTAAAAAATGAAACAAGGGTTATGAGGATAGTTCTTTTACTGCGTCAACCTCATTAAAAAATGAAACAACTCCCTTTCCAAATCGAGTCTTTTGATTAAGATCTCGTAAAATACAAGTCGAGTCTTTCCTAGATCTCGAGAGTGAACCTTTATTCCATCCACTTTGTTGAATGCAATGAAGCTTGGGGGGAATGTACCTCGATTTGCGTTATTATGCTAGGGGGCATGCGAACTGATAACAAGCATAGTTTTTCATTTCAAGCTTGTGTAAACATGAAACCGAATCTAAGCAGAGTTCTCCATGGTTCAAGCTTGTGTAAAAATGAACCCATACCTGATTTACATCTCGTGATTGCCTTTTATCTGCTAAATTCTGTTAGATGAGCCTTGGTTGTTTCATTCCATCGCCACCATCTCTTTGGCCGATCATATGCTTTCACTTGGTTGTTTATCCTTTCCTGAGGAACCGCAGCGATGAGTGGTTTTATTAGCCAGCCTCTTGACCATTGCATGTTTTGAGTAGTTCCACCATTGCCGGAACCAGTTGCTACCCTTTATACCACTCGTTCCTCTAGGACGAGTCTCCTTTAAGCTCTTTTCAGATTCGTAAAAGATGAAAATATTGCCGAGTACTTTTCCCTTTTTGACTCGTTAAAGAGAATAAAAATGGAGGTCTACTTTCAGCTCTTTTCCGACCGTTTAAAAATGAAAAGATCGTCGAGCTACCCCTCTTGACTCGTTAAATGTAAATAAGAGGTGGTCGTCTTTAAACTCTTTTTTGACCGTGTAAAAACGAAAATATCGTCGGACCCTTGTCGTTTCAGGTTCGTTAACGGTTACGAAGCGACGTGGCTTCGATCGCTTTTTTACTTTTTCAGGTCGAAATCACTACTCATGAAAAGTACTCCTCGATCGTAATGGTCGGGCGGTTCTTTCGAGCATTGTTTTATACTTTTTCGGGCTCGAGAGACACAACTTTACGAAAAAGGACACCCTTGGAGTTTTCTTTTCTGTTGTCTTTTCAAACTCTCTAAACATGAAAAGACGCCAAGTTCTTCCTCTGTCAGACTCGTTAAAACTTGATGACATTGGAGTCCGTCGAGATGACGCTTTACAAGCATATGCTATCCCCGTCAAGCTTGTTAATAAAAATAACTGGGGTACTCGCCAGAAATGGTGGGGGAAAATGGAACCATAATTATTGTCGTGTCGGCAGTATGTCGCTCTTGAACATGGCACTTGTCTGCTTTCGTGTCTGGGTGGGGACATCTCATCTCATTTTTCACTTACCTCCGTGGATTCGGGTGATCCTGTTTGACCTCTCATTTTCTCATTGCCTCGTCACCATGACCTTTGATCCATTGATGTCAAATACTTCCAAGTCCACTGTCGTGCCGCCGATATGTTCAAGAGAAGTTGACCTCTGCAGAATAACAACCTCCCTCTGATAGCTCACATAATTCCGATTCACCAGAACATTCTTCCTCTGTCTCGTGTCGATGATGTGGGATACACTATGGCCCACCTTCGATCAAGATTACTTCCTGTCGACTTCAGCTCATTATCCAGGAAGCTGATCTAGAGACTCCCTTCCGATGCCTTGGAACCTGCATGCCTCAATGGTAGGTTCTTCGTGTTCGACGTGAGGTTTTCATCATTGGCCTCTGATCGAATGATTCTACGGGTGTTCGATGCCAGCTCACTGATTCACACGCCGTAGATTGTACCTATAGTACCTTGAGGGCCATTGTCATTATTGGTGGTACCTCTCGCGTCTGTTGACAGTTTTCATTATTGACTGGTAATCAGACGATGTTCATGCATGTTCGACTTCAACTCATGTATTCACATGCTTGAACTTGTACTTTTTCGGGTCGAGATGGAGCGCAAGACCCTGGATTTTGTCTATTGGAATCCAGGCTACGATTTTGTGGATTATTGTTACATGACTCATTCACTGGATGGCTGTGACCATACCTGAGTCTATTCATCGATCCTCACCGGATGGTTGCGCCCATACCTTGGATCTAGATTATTATGTACTCTGTTATGGATGGCTGCGCCCATACCACATATATCATGTACTTGAGCTATCAGTTGTACCTCTCTATGCAGATTCTCCGGCGGCAGCTGCATGTGTTCTTGTAAAGCATTTCACCCCTCTCTCTTGGGCCTCATGCTTTAGGGGGCATCTGTTACACAGTAATTTGTCACCATTTGTCACCGTCCCTGTTACCCCTTTCCCGCACTTTGGAGGACTCATTCCGGGACCTGTGAGAAGTGACATAACTTGAAAAAACTTGCATTATGTTCCCCTAAGTATGGACTTCATATGCCTTGAAGACATCTCCTGCAGAATATCCTTAAAAAGCCCCCTTTTTCCATTAGTGCAGATCCACAGTGTATTACCCACGCCAATGGGAGAAATCCTCCAAAGAGGGCGCGCCAGTTGGCGCTATGTCTCAGAGTTATACTCGTGTCAACCGAGTTTTGGAAAGCTTTTTAACAAACGCACGCCCGAAGGTTTTTTCCTCTATCCATAATAGCTTTTTAAGGATAATGCCAATCTCATGGATGTCGAGATTCATCGTATCTCCCTTTCCTCTATCCATAATAGCTTTTCGAGGATAATGCCAATCCCATGGATGTCTTGATTCATTGTATCTCTTCCTCCTCCTCCATCTATAAAAGCCTGTTCTGTTGCATTTGACAAGCTAGTTTTGAGCATAGGGAGAATTATACTGTCAGAAGTCTGAGAGATTGCAGTAAGAGTCTTCTTTGCATTCATAATCAAAGAGAGAGAGGCTTGTTCCCAATCCCAACAAGCTTTGCAAGACATATGTAGCTGATCACCCAGCCAAAGGAGGATTTGACGTCAGAACTATGCTTGTATTCTCCTTTGTTGATTATCAATAATAGATGACTATCATTATGGTTCCATTCTTGTTGTTCATTGTGATGATGTTTGAGTTATATCTTTTCTGACCGATATATAATTGCATCTATTGGATTTTATGCTTGTATTCGTTTCGTTCTTTGCATGTGCAGGTGTCCATTCACAGAGATCGTGAGGATCGTGACCGACCGGAGCAAAGGAATGGAAGTGTCAACACTTCTACAACACTAGCGTTGGAATCCAAGTAGGTTCTCATAATCCACCTTTAATTTGCAATTAGGAACTTGCATGATAGCATTGTTTGATTGTTGCTAGACCCATTTTGGGCTAGTGGGGATCGCCTCTGTCCACAGAGGGGATTTACCTCTCCAACAATTCCCCACTAGCCCAAAATGGGTCTAGCAACAATCAAACAATGCTATCATGCAAGTTCCTAATTGCAAATTAAAGGTGGATTATGAGAACCTACTTGGATTCCAACGCTAGTGTTGTAGAAGAGTTGACACTCTTGTTCCTTTGCTCCGACCGGTCACGATCCTCACGATCTCCGTGAATGGACACCTACACATGCAAATAACGACACGAATACAAGCATAAAATCCAATAGATGCAATTATATATCGATCAGAAAAGATATAACTCAAACATCATCACAATGAACAACAAGAATGGAACCATAATGATAGTCATCTATTATTGATAATCAACAAAGGAGAATACAACCATAGTTCTGACGTCAAATCCTCCTTTGGCTGGGTGATCAACTACATAAGTCTTGCAAAGCTTGTCGGGACTGGGAACAAGCCTCTCTCTCTTTGATTATGAATGCAAAGAAGACTCTTACAGCAATCTCTCAGACTTCTGACAGTATAATTCTCCCTATGCTCAAAACTAGCTTGTCAAATGCAACAGAACAAGCTTTTATAGATGGAGGAGGAGGAAGAGATACAATGAATCAAGACATCCATGGGATTGGAATTATCCTCGGAAAGCTATTATGGATAGAGGAAAGGGAGATACGATGAATCTCGACATCCATGAGATTGGCATTATCCTTAAAAAGCTATTATGGATAGAGGAAAAAACCTTCAGGCATGCGTTTGTTAAAAAGCTTTCCAAAACTCGGTTGGCGCGGGTATAACTCTGAGACAGAGCGCCAAATGGCGCGCCCTCTTTGGAGGATTTCCCCCATTGGCGCGGGTAATACACTGTGGATCCGCGCTAATGGAAAAAGGGGGATTTTTAAGGATATTCTGCAGGAGATGTCTTCAAGGCATATGAAGTCCATACTTAGGGGAACATAATGCAAGTGTTTTCAAGTTATGTCACTTCTCACAGGTCCCGGAATGAGTCCTCCAAAGTGCGGGAAAGGGGTAACAGGGACGGTGACAAATGGTGACAAATTACTGTGTAACACTTAGGTTGATCAAATAAATATTTGAGTCCACCGTGATCCGTCATAAGTGTGAATTTTATGCCGAGGAGATAATGCCTCCACATTTTCAATGCATGAATGATGGCATGCAACTTCAGATCATGAGTCACGTAATTTACCTCATGTTCATTTAATTTCCTCAACTCATAGAAAACCACTTGAACTTCTTGCATCAAGACTCCACTGAGTCCTTCCTTGCAGGCATCTATTCATACACTGAAATCTTTATCTGGGTCTGCAATCCTCAACATGAGTGCATTAGTGAGAAATTGCTTCAAATTCTTGAAGCTTGTTGCACATTCAACTGTCCACTCGAGATTTTTTCCTTTCCTTTGTAAGGATGTAATGGGGTGGCCTATCTTTGAAAAATTCCTAATGAATCTCCTGTAGTAGCTTGTCAATCCCATGAATGATCTGACCTCATTCACATTCTTCAGTGTTGGCCACTCCATTATGGGCTTAGCCTTCTATAAGTCAACCAATATCCTCTCCTTGGAGACATTGTGCCCAAAATACTGCACCTGTGACTAAAAGAAGTCACACTTGTCGAAATACATGTTCAGTTCTAGTCAGAGTTGCTTCTTGTCTTCACCTTGGTGAGTGTGCCAAATGGGTGGGATCGCATGCATGCACATAATGACATCCATTCTCTTGAACATCCTTGCATGTGATCGACAACATTTCTCACCCTGTCTGCTCCATGCCAGCTGTTGGATGGGTCTGTAACCTATATAGGCAAAGTTTCATCATTGTGTACATATTGCACCTCTTGTTGTGCCTGTTCACACTGCAACTCCTTCTATTGTTTGTGCAGCTCCTGTTCTTCCTTAATTTGTCACTTCAACACCTACAACTCCTTCTTTGTTTCTCTCTCTACCTTCGCACAATCCTCTTATTGCGTCACTGCCTCGTAGCCTTAGTCTCCAAAGCTGCTTTCATCACAAGTAGATCTATTTGAGCTTGCAACTTTGTTCTGCCTCTTCACTATCAACAACCTTCCACCTACATTGGTCACATGTAGGTGTGCTACCTTCTGTTGTTGTCAATGGTGATGCTCGTTGTGACACCACTTCCATTTCATCTTTATATCCTTGTCTATGAACAACTTGATGTCTTCATAGATAGGCAAGTTCATAGACACTTGATCGACTGCATCCCCAGTTGTGCTCTAAATGGTGTATTCAAATCTTCTCTCCTGGAAATCATTGTACCTGTGCTACTGAGAGGCAGACGAACACCTATGATACCTGGAGACATAGAAACACTCATGACAAGCAATCTATCATTCGAAAACCAATACAAACTGAAGGACTGACATGCAACATGCATGTGTGATTGTCCATGAAGATTGCACAATTTTCACCAGAAGGTTGGGAGACTGACTGCCAAAACTGTGCAAGGCACAATCCGGGTTGTCGGGAGGCTAACTGACTACTGGAACTGCGCAATGTATAGTCCAGATTGGCCTGCTGAGGATTGAAACTGTGCAATGCACAAATTTTAGTTAGCAGTGACATGCAAACTAGCAAATTGCATTATGTAGTTTATGGGGCCAGCAAGGCACTACCTCCTAGAATTGTGCAATGCAAGCCTAGAGGTCAACGTTGGGCCAAACTTGCACAATTTAGGGAGGGAAGGCACATAATTCTCTTCCAGAAATCCGCAATGCTACCTGGGTAAGGCAAGGTCCGAGCTAAGGCAGCCCAGACCCACTAACGGGAAACTGAAAACATGAGAAGTTTGAATGCATGGTGAAATTGAGTGAAAACAAGAGTGAATGATCATACATACAAAAAGAAAGTGCAGGATTTAGAAAATGGGAAAACACACGTGTGTGAAATGGGTTGCTGCAACGGCAACCGTCAGTGCAAAAACAGTGTCATGCATGCGACAACAGCGAGATGCGAACGAAAAATGAAACAATGCTTCTACAAGCTAACATACATCAAAATGACAACAAGCCCTCACTGAAATCAAGAAGACAACACTCACACAAAGTGCAACACAAAAAGCGACAGAAACACAGCGCAAGACATTTAAAAAAGACTTACCCTGAAACAGCTAAGGTGAAAGTGTCAAAGACTCCTGGATGCAATGTGGGATGTTAGAGCTGTAAGAACGATGTGAGGAATGAGCTCTGCAACATCTGGTTCATAAGTTTTGGCAAGATCAAGGTTATGATGTGCATGCCACAAATCTAGGAAAAAACAACACTTGGCAAGAGTTTTCTAAAATGAGATTTGCATGTAACCTCCAGCTTCTAAAAATAGGTCCCTAAATCTAGGGATGCCTTTGCATGTTTCCTTGGGAAAAGCAGTCCATGCATTCAAATTATATTTGCTCAATCTCGTAGGGACCTAGTCAACCTGAAGGCACATGCACCGATCTGCGAGCCTAGGATGAAAATTTGTGCAGTTCCTGGGCTGAGCTGGGCTAGTTGTCCCAGAGGGATTTCATAATTTCTAGGGCCAACAGGTGACTGCCTCCCAGAATTCCGCAATTTCTGGGTTGAGCAGCAATGCTGGGTTAGATTGTGCAGTTTTTTGGAGGAAGACTGCCTGACTGCTTTGCACAATTCTGGAGCCTAGTAGGCTACCATGATGATTTGCACAATTTATGGAGGGAAGGTTGGTTCCCCTATAGAATTGCACAATTTTCTGAGGGAAGCTTGACAGACTGATTTGCACAATTCTTAAGTTCGGCAAGTTGTCTAGCTGATTTGCGCAATTTCTGGAGGGAAGGTTGGTTCCCCTCTAGAATTGCGCAATTTTCTGGGGGAGCTTCTTGGCCAACACATGGTCTAAATCCAGAAAGACAGCCTGTGAGGGGAGTGAAGCAAAATGACATGCAAAGGATGACAAGACACTGAGAAATAGTTGAAGCCTGTATGCTTGACGGTGCAAAACATGCTGCTGAGGATGGTTGGTAGGGAGGCTCCCAAACGAAGCTAAGGAAAAATTTTGGAGGGCACTTGTAGCCGCTACAACAAGACCCTCATTCGACCCACTAGAAGGCTATATAAAGAAGGAAGTCAAAGTCATTTGGAAGCATCACTCTCACAAACAATTTGATTTCTAGGAAATGTTGGGGATGCAAAGTCTACTGCCGGAAGGAGGAAAGAAATGTGAGTTTGGGGGAGTCTCTATAGAAGAGGAAAATCAAAGTTTTGGTACCTCTCTCTCTCTTTGTTTCATGGTCTGATTTAGGAGATCGAAGTCTCCTAAGGTTTTTTTGTTGTCAGAAGCTGCATGATGCTAGGATTTGCTGCATAGTCGAAGTTGCTGGAAAGAAGTCAAAGATCTTGGAGGCGGACATGGTGTGGAGGGAAAGTCTAGTCTTGGTCTAGAGTGAAGAGTATCGAACAATAATATTGAAAGGAAGAATTACTTTGACTGGGTTTTCCCCTCGAGGGGGTTTTTTCTTGGCATGTGCCTATATCTTGTGTCTCTTAGTTTGTGATCTTCATGTATGTATAATTTCTTGATGAAAGATAAGATAATAAAGAAGTAAAATAAGCCAACACACTCACAATTAATTATCAAGATCGGGGAATCAAACCCTAATATAATATCTTTGATTTTCCAATAAGTGTGTGAAGTAGATCAATTGGATTTTAATGCTTTAGCATATATCAGCAATTTCAGTTTGTATTACGAGCATTAGATCAGTTTAATAATGACTCCATATCTCAATGGAAAATCTTGGTATACAGGTGTGTGGGATTGAATAAGCTTATTTTCAGACTTTAGTGTGCAGTAAATCATTTGGGTATTGATATGCTTAAGCAATTTCAGTTTGCATTGTGTGGATTGTATAGATTGAATAATATAAGTTGCAATATTTTGAATAATGGAGAAAATTTGTTGCTTTGGAATCTTGCTTCATAACCTAATGAGTTAGGAACAACTAATCTTGTTTTGCAGATTGAAATATGTGGTTTCAGATTTTACACCAAGATTATAGGTGATTGTGGATTGATGACTCCATATCCCAATAGAAAAGCACTAGAGCAAATTTTATAAATCAGTTTGAGTTTGTAGTGGTTATAATTTTCAAGTTATGTGTCAGATGGCAGATTACAAGTTGAGTTACAATGATTGAAGGTTTGGCATGACTCTGCTAACCCGACAGAAAGGAAAAGGTCTACAATTCTCTATGTCCCACAGGGGGAAGCAGTCCCAAGTTGGAGCCTATGTTGTAACATTTTCTTTTCCAAGAAATGCTACAATGTTTTTTCGAAATTGTCAGTTTGTTTCCTAACCAACTCTCGTGCATATGCAATTTTTTTTTAGTTTTGTCTAAAATTTCGATCTTGGGCGATAAATTTGGTTTGAAGAAGTATTTTAATGATCTAAGGTTCATATTTTTAGGATTATTTTTCATTTTGTAATGGTTTTAATTTTAAATAAATTTAATTTTATAAAAATATATAATTATGTATTTTTGTTAAATTGGTTTATTTAAAATATTAAAATTTGTAAAAAAATTATTGGGCTTGCCACCAAATCTAAAAGTTTATTTCAACACCAAAGTTGAACCAATGAATAAGTCCACCAAGTATTTAGCAGCATCGAGCATCACAAGCAAGGGAAACACTCAACAATACCGAGCGTCAACAAGGAAGAGAAGCCCATAATGTTTAAAATGAGTGCATTATGCGTCAAGGATGGTTGGAACTATTGACACATATAAGCAATATCATGCCAACGATATGCATCAATGCGGGATTATTCCCATTCATTAAAAATAAAGGTAACATCTATGTAACACCATAAGAGATTCTCTTTTCCACATTGAATCTCAAGTGTTAAAATCCAAGTCAAGACAACACCCAGGTGGCAAAGATCCATAAGTCCAAGTTTTTGGAGGTTTAAAAGAGTTCAATGCCATGTGTTGAGAAGAATCACTAAGCGCCGAGGGGGAAATCCATGAGTTTCCAGTTAGTCAAGTGCTCATGCCAATGCTAAGTGCAAACAAATGTGAGTCAAAGTGCCACTTTACACAAAAAATGGTAGCATTGCTGACAGGTTGAAGTAACTACACATTTGTTAATTTAAAAGGAAATACATGTCAAAATTTTGTCATAGTTGTGAACTTAATGGTTGTTTCATTGCAGACCCCTAGGTGTGATCGAATTTTAATATGGATAGGACCTCCATAATTTCTTATTATCCCCAAACTTCCTTTTCATACGTGGAAACATTATACGAATTGTGCATCCCCCCAGTTGAAAACCATTTACCGTCATGACCCCCTTTTGCATTTCACTTGTGGTTTTCATAATGTCTATATAGAGGACAACGAGATTGTGAAGAAAATGGTTCACTTGTTTGCAGAAATCGGGAACTTACTTCAAGACAATGTTACCAAGCATGTTGCAAGGGTAGGTCAGTGTTTATAAGAATGGCCATCATTCTAATAGCAAAGGGATTCAATGTTGGAGTTCCAATATGTGTAGTGAGGAAGCACATTGAAAGCGCCTACAAATACCCATATATTTTATAGTTGTGGTGAAGATGCAATTGTCCAACATTTTGATTTTCAAAACCATACTGCAAACAAACTCTTTACTTTCCACACCTTTGTGGGAAACAAATCATAGTACTCAGGTTGAAGGACAATGTCTTGATGAGCTTTGGCCACTGACCTTGAGGGAATTAGACAAAACTTAAGAATAGAGATGGAAAGGGACTGAAGCTGACTGTACTGAGATGTGCAACCACTCCAACATTATCTTGTATTATTTGCAGGGTTGCAATTTATCTTGTTGTAATTTTGGGTGTTGGAAATTGTTTCTCTCAAATGAAAATGTAGGGGGGTCTACAACAACTTGTGGAATAATTACATTAAATGGTCAAAAGACAGTGTTTTTCCTTGGGATTCTTGTTGTAATATATGGAAGGTCAATTACAACATTCCTTGCAATTATAATTAGAGTCGTTGTTTTAAAAAACATATGTGAAATATGGAGGAAACTAACAAAACCCATAAAGAGATGTCACTATACTGTTACTTTTGATGAAGTTGAAAAGGCATACAATTCAGTCCCCAACACTTTGCTTCAAATACTTGATGATGGTAGACATATGGATGGACAAGGTCACACAATTAACTTCTCAAATAGAGTCATTATTATGACATCCAACTTTGGACCTTGGAGAAAGGCTCTTACTTGTTGAATAGTGACCACATAAAAATAAAGTTTCCAGAGACACTTTTATGCAGAAATTTAGAAGAAATATCAGCCCAGAGCTGTTAAATAGACTTGATGAGATAGTTGTATTTATTTTTCTCATTTATTATCATCTCAAAAATGTTTCTAGACTACATATGAAAGACGTAGAAAATTGTTTTGCAGAAATAGGTGTTGCTTTAAAGGTTATATGTGCAACTTCAAATTTTAATCTCTTGGAAGGTTATGATCTTATATATGGTGCTGATAAAGAACTATCCTTTTCTTTTCAATAGCATAATGGTCAATCTAGGCAAAAGGATGTAGAAGAATGCCAAGCCCAATTTATTTATACAAATTTCACAAACTCTCAAGTGCCTAAAATCAAGTGAATCATTGAAGTCTTTATTTGGGATCAAACTTACAATCAAGATTCGACATGCTGAAAGGGGTGAAGAATGTTTGGAGACAGAATTGGTCCATTCATTAAAGTTCACATTTTTTCATGAGGTCAATCATTTGCATGAAATCCTACAAAGTCAAAAGGGAAGGAAAAGTGATATCATGAATAAAATGTGAAAATGTCAAATGCAGAGATTTGGTAACTCAGCGGTGACAAAAATTACTCCTCCAAAATAGAATAAAGGAACAACTAGAGAAGAGTTGACAGATCTTTCCATATTTAAGGACGATTAACAGAATATTCAACTACTTCATATTTCAAGGTAGAGGATTAGCATAGGTGGCAACCATATCCAACTTTTCCAGGCCCAATATCAAGTTAGAAAATCATTGGTCAATTCCAGCATTGAAGGTTCCAAATACACCTAGCAGACAAAAGATAGTTTACATATTTCAAGGGAGGGATCAATGCACAGTTGAACCGATTTCATAATCGAAACTTCAATAGTTCCAATTATTTTGTGAATTATTCAAGATTGTTTTATTTTAAACTAATTAATAGAATTTATTTCCGAGAAATTTGAAACAAAAATATTATTATATTTCTTATATATTGTTTCATTTGAAAGAAGCAAGGGTTGGATTTTGGGCCCATAAACACTTGTAATTTTTGTAAAGCCTGAATATTTCAAAGTTTTTTTAATAAAATGGTTTTGGCTTTAGTTAATGATATATATTGTTTACTATGTTAGTGCTTAACAATGATTTCATAATATGTTTATGCATATATTTGAGGTAGTATAGGACATTGTGAAGGGCTAGGTTGAGTATCAGCCTCCCTGACGCCCCTCTACAAAGTTATTTTCTATATTGTGTAAAGGATTAAACAATTTGTTTAATTGGTCACCCATAAATCATTAAATTGTTGCTTCTATGCTATACTTAGATGGTTTTTTCCCACCATAGAGGTTTATCTATACATTTCTACTCTTGTTATATGATTAGATATTCAAGGAGGATAGTTAATTGTCTAATTTCTTCTTCATTCCTCTATCACCATCTTTCAAACTATGTTACTCTGTCGTATTTGAAAGTTGGCACTTTGATAAGGCCTCTGTAAGAGGGTTTTATTTGTTAAGCGGGAATTGGAAACTCAAAGCAACCACCCTATACAAAAACCCCTAGATCTAGCCATTGTGCTCCATAGATTGTTGTTAAGTGATTGTGAACAACATTAAATCCTCGTAATACTTGAGGGATCCCCATCTCGTTTAAGGGACAGCTTGAACCTAAAGTTGGTTGACTTGGTTTCTCAACACAATTTCACAACCAAAAATTATCTTCGAGAAACATATACAACAGATAACACATCTAAAAAATTAGAAAAGGCAATTTCTTTGTAGATTATTTACAAAATTAATATTCTCGAACCATATGTAAATTTAACTAATACGTATTGGTTAGTGTGTGTGATGTAGAGCCACAAAATGAGGAATCTCTATAAGATTATCCATGATCTAAGTGAAGAAGAGCGTAAAATCCTGATCGAAAAAATGTAGAAGGATGAATCAGGTGAATGAAAAAATATTATTCAATATGAGTTATTTTCTTTTGAATGTTCGTTAAAAATATACTTAAGAATATTAGATAACATGTTTCAAACAATATATTAATTCACATATATTTAATGTTCTACCGGGACCAACAACGAAGGAAGAGAATGTTGTTCTAAGAAATTTTTTTATAGAACATGTAAATGATGATGAATTGGTCCTTATCTCATCTGGAGTGGTGCTAGAGGTTATGAAGGGGTGGGGGTTGTTACAAAACCATCAGGGATATAGTGGAATGAACGTATAAACGTACTTTCCACTTACAATACAGAAATCAATCCAATGATTCCAAGAACCAAGTTGTATTAAAACTACAAGAATCATTTCTAAAGCAATGGTCATTGAGACCTTTCAAACTTACAATAGCAAAAACATACAACAACAAAAAAGAATCACTCAAAAAGTAATATTCCTAATTAAAATGTTTTTCTAGAAATATGTGTATATTCATTTATTAATATAAATTTTGTTATATTTAGTTTACACATATCAATATAAAAAGAGTTCATTACTTTTTCAAGAATATTATGAAAATCACAAAGGATCAATAAGATGATATCTGAAACATGTCAGTAAGGACGTAGAAAAAAATGTATAAGGAGATGGTCAAAGAAATGGACATAATTGCATCATAGGAGGAGCCATCTCAACAACAATGTGCTTCAAATATAAGTAATCATTGATTTTTTCTATTCGGTACATATAAACAAATAATTTAGCATTAAATATTAATTTTTCAAGTATTCCCTTGCAGAAAATAAAACAAAATAGAATCCATTCAACACATAAAACAGGACGACAAGGAAAAAAAGGGTTTATATCAAAGTTTGTGAGTAATTATTAATATTTCCTTATAACAACTTAAGCTTTCATCTTTTTATATTTTAAATTTTTTTACAGCAACCATCCTTGAATGTCTTCAAATAGGTGCTAACATACAAAGAAGAGCCATCAAAAGAATTGATTGACATTGAGTTAAATATGGGTTGTGAGCATATGTTGGCATATCAAAAATTAACTATAGAGTTTGTAAGTATCATTGTTGTTTTACTTCTCAGAGTTTACAATTAATAGACTCAAAAAACTCCTTTATATTAAATCTATGATTTATTATGGGGTATAAAACTTGCATGAAAAAAAAGTGTGGAACTATGCCAATAGAAGAGTTATTAAAAGAAGGCATGAGATTTAGTTTTGAAAGAATGTGTATAATTCAAGACTCACTTTTTTCTATGGTACACTGTTTTTCAATTTATATTGATGTATATTATTTATTTTAATTTTCATTATTCTCACGTATGTAGATACACTCATTACACTTTATTTTTATGTTTGTAGATGGAACTTGAAGAAGGAGAAAACAATCAATGCAATCAACAAAACATTCATCTAGATAACCCATTTCATGGAAGTAGCTCAAGCACTGACAAAAATTCCAACGAAGAATGATGATCTATTTGGCTATCAATGCAAGTTGTTGTATTTTTTTGAAATAATTTTCTGTGAAAATCATACATTTTGTTTAATGTAATGGGCATGGTGTCCCAATTGAAAGACAAGGGGTTACCAATAAATATCCCCTTTTGTATGAAAAAGAGCCTCTTATTCATATATAATAAAATACATTTTAATTTATTGTGTTGTCCAATGTCACTGTGAAATGTTACAACACTGATTAAATATATGGATGATTAATTATTATAATGAAGAGATGTGAAATATGATGATGTAACAAATTAATACAAACATCATATACAAATTTATTAATCAAAATTTAATATATATGAATATTGTTATAAGACATATGTCGATTTTTCATGAATAACGGATTTAAAAAATCACAATAATTGCCTTGTCATAGATTGATGTTTCTAAAAAATCGAAAATGGATACTGGGAAATCGTACATTAATGTGCACCACTCGGAATACTAATTTTTTAGCAACGATATTTATCAGAATAAAAAATGGCATCCCATACAAAATCCCAGTGCATCCTGGCGTGCTCAGCTTGCGACGCCCGAACGCTCCGCCTTCATGCAGGTGCATCTATAGCGTAGACATTTTCTCTCCTATGTAAATTAGTCAACGCAAATCATTAGTTCATCAATCACAACAAAATATTAGCACTTGTTAGTACGTCCATGTTGCATAATCAATCAATTATAAACTGAATTTTAACACCTAAACATTAATTTACTTAACTTTTAAAATATCATTATGAGACCCCCTTGTGGGAACTTTGTTCATGGGTAGTCATGGGCTAACATTACTTCTTTTGTGCGGGCACCCCTTTCCAAGTCGGTTCGACCCACCGAATCGTCGCACAGGCGCCCCTACCGGGTGGGCGCCCTGGCGTGCCCAGCATGCGGCACCCCCATTGGTGTTGGGTGCCCTAGCATGCCCAACATGTGACGCTCCCATGGGTGTCATACGCCTTGGCATGCCTAGCATGCGACGCCCCCATGGGCGTCAGGCGCCTTGGGGTACCCATCATTCGATGCCCCACCTTCATTCGCTCATCAATGACAAAAAAATATTATAATTTGTTAGTACCATGTTGCATAATCAATCAATTATAAACTGAATTTTAACACCCAAACATTACTTTAGTCAATTTTCTAAAAATCATTATGAGACCCCTTAGTGGGAACTTTGTTCATGGGCAGTCTTCAGCCGATCTTACTTCTTTTGTGCGGGAGCCCCTTTCCAGGTCATGTTGACCCACCAACTCGTTGCATGAGCACCTTTACTAGGTGGACGTCCTAACGTTCCTTGCACGCTCCACCCGCAGGGACACCCGGGTGCTCTGCCTTCATGCTACTGCGCTTAGGGCGTGAACGTTCACCCTGTTGTGCAAATCATTCAGCAAAAATCATTAGCTCATCAATGACAAAAACATATTATCATTTGTTAGTACATCCATTCAGCATAATCAATCAATTATAAATTGACTTTTAACACCTAAATATTAATTTACTTAATTTTCTAAAAATCGTTATGATACCCCCTTATGAGAACTCATTTCATGGAAAATCTTGGGATGATATTACTTCTTTTATGCAGGCACCCCTTGCCATGCCGGGTCAACCCACTAACCCATTACATGGGCGCCCTTGCCGAGCGGGTGCCCTAACGTGTACAGGATGCAATGCCCCCATGAGCGTTGGGCACCTTGGCGTTCCTAGCACATGACGCCCCCATGGGCATCGAGTGCCCTGGCATGCCAAGCACGCGACATCCCCATGGGCATTAGGCACCTTGGCGTGACCAACATGTGACGTCCCCATGGGAATCCATGCACCCCTCCTTCGTTCGCTCATCAATGACAACAAAATATTATAATTTTTTAGTACCATGTTGCATAATCACTCAATTATAAATCAACTTTTAACACCTAAACAATACTTTGGTCAATTTTCTAAAAATCATTATGAGACCCCTTAGTGGGAAATTTGATTATGGAAAGTCATGGGCCAACCTTGATTCTTTTATGTGGGAGCCCCTTTTCAAGACGGGTCAACCCACCAACTCATCACCCAGGCACCCCTATCAAGCAGACATCCTAGTGTGACCAACACACGATGCCCGCAGGGGTGCCCAGGTGCTCCACCTTCGCGTGGGTGTGTCTAGGGTGCAAGTGTTCGCCTTTTTGTGCAAATCAATTAACACAAATCATTAGATCATCAATGAAAACAAAATATTATCATTTGTTAGTACGTCCATGCTACATAATCAATCAATTATAAATTATCTTTTAACACCTAAACATTAATTTAGTCAAATTTCTAAAAATCATTATGAGAGACCCTGATGGGAACTCAATTCATAGGCAGTCATGGGAAAAAATTAGTTCGCTTGTTTGCCTGACCTCCCTGTCGCCTGGTTCACTTGTCGCCCAACTCATCTGATATGTCTGCTTAATGAACCATTAAAGTGAAAATTGGAAATTATGGCATAAACATAAATGAGCTTCTCTTCGTTTCAAGAATAGAATATTTTCTACTTAACAAGGCCAAATACATGAAGGTGGAAACTCATATGGCCCCTACCCCCCTTCACATCACTCTCAATTCCCCTACCCAATCTATCTACTATAATATATTTGAAAGAAACATAATAACATTCAAACATAAAAACTAGGAAAATAAAAATTTAAGGTGAATGAAAGAGAACAAACCAACTAAAAACATATAAATACATACCTTGTACTTTTCAACATTTTGATATCATTAATATTCTTCCTCATTCATTTCATCATCTATATGATCCAATTTAGAATTCATGTACAAAGGATTCACCATATCACCCTCAGCATCAAAATCATCATCATCATCATCATCTATATCATCATCTGGAACATGTTCTTCTACATTTGGTTCAACTTCTTCAAGTTCTTCGTCCGACACAATGTCAATATCATATAGTTCATCCAAATTAGCATTGTCTCGATTAACATATATTCCTTGAACTTCTTTGACATCTTCATCTGACACTACATGAACCCCCTACTCCTCTACATCATCTTCTTCTTCAATTTCATCTTCTTCTGCTACATTATACTTTACAGGCCTTCCTCTGGGATCATATCTAACAACATATAACCATCGTGCTTTACCTGGAACGTCTACATAAAATACCCATTCACATTGACTTGGAAAAACATATTTCTCTGATCCTGGCTCAAGATTCATTGTATCAACCATGGTAAATCTGTTAGCATGCTTAATAACAGTTCTATCAAGGTCATGTTCATGGATTTGTAACCTAAACCATTTGACATAAAACATAAATATTTTGAAGGATTCAAAGTCACACTCAAGCATATCATGCAAAGACCCATAGTATTGATTCTCAGAGAGTTTTGGATGTTTTTCACCTCTAGAGGAAACATTGATAACTTGAAATACTGCAGCTATCCCACTATGAGAAGGTTTCATCTTTTCATCCAACCTTTTGATGCGAGTTTTGTAGCCATTGCACCACATTTTGTTGTGGTGTTTTAACTACAATACATAAAACACAAAAAGTGCATTGTCAATTGATAAGAATGCATATTTATACTTACAAATTTTGAAACTTAAGAAACAAACACGTCATATGCATCAATATAATTGTAAAAAACTAAGTAGTATGAGTGAATATGCTTGCTTGATTATGCTAAATCAATTTCCCTCTGTGTAAGATTCGTATCCACTATGTTGAGCTTCTTTGATCAATGAAGACACACGATACCATGATAACCTACCATTATTAGCTTGTTTGCATTGTTCAATCCATACCTTCATCCAATATTTATTGTTCGAAATGTATAAATGTATTTCATCCCACTTTTGACTAGTTGTATTAAAATAAAACAATTTACATATATTATATTAATTACCATGTTATACCTTCATAGTACTGGATTATGCAGGAAGACTAAAAAGTAATTAAGTACAAAATTCATAAAAATAAATAATCCAAATTTTCTTTAAATCTCCACTTTCTACTTGCATCTCACTTTGCTCATTCTACCTTTCCCCAGTAGGTGCTCCCCTTCAAAATCATTCGTCACAGAGTTGACATCCTAAATGTGATCCAATACATTAATACTTTGTCATATTTCATCACTATACTGATGAATATAAACCATGGTTTGATATACCATATATCCCTCTACCATAGAACCCTTAGGACATGATCTTTGTTTACCAAAGCCTTCAGTGATTTCAAGTGCCTCTCAACCATCCACACTGAACTTGTGTGGACATGTCCACACTTTTCAATCTCTTTGCCTTAGTGTATGGGTAGTGTTCTTGTGCATTGAAAATGTTGGAGGTAGATACTTTTGCATTTCACACATTAGACGAGGAATTTGTTTTCTCCAACACTTTGTATCTTCTTTATCGATTTGTTTATATGACAACTATCTACAAATGGAGCATGGAAATCACAAGTTTCAACAAAAAAATAATAATATAGTACATGATGACAAGCAAACCACATGTAGTGAAAAATATGTGACACAACAACTTATTGAACAAATTACACTTTGCACATAAATATCCACTTACCTTACGTGTTTTGCGAGATCATATATAACTTGTTTGATGTTGTTGTCAAAGTTTTCTGGGAGAGATAAAGGTAGAATATACTGTAACAAAAATAATGATCGATCATTATTTTTTCTCAAATTAGTAGGAAAAAAACACTAATTAACAAGATGTTTTACCAATGTATAAAATATATATACACCAAAATAATTACCTTAATGAACGTATGTCAATCATGAGTTCTTACCCCCACCTAATTCACCTTTCTTTGTTAGGATATTCTTTATTTTGAAGAAAATCCAGTTGGAATTTTAATTTTTTCAATAACCTCTTTAACATGCTTTCTTTTCCACTTTGTTAATGACCATGGAAGGGTGATTATATTTTGGCTGTCTCCATCACTATTTGAATAAATCGCACTTTGCAATGCATGGTAAGCCTCTATAATGTCATCACAAACCTTAACATTTTTTTCTTTATCTTTCCTTCCATCTAATATTCGCCATAAGTTCTCTGTTACATTCTTCTCGATGTGCATTGTATCAAACAAATGAACAATTTCTAGGTGTTCATAGTAGGAGAGTCTATTGAATTTCTCGGGATAACTTTTAATTCCTCATGGAAGTTCCTTGTTATTTGCCTTATCGACCTACAACGTGAATCATAGATAAAGATATTATAACAATAATATAACCTCTCAATTAGTATATTGAAGAAAATCCCATAAAAAGATAAAATAATCCAAACATATAATGTATATTGATATATAGACAATTCGATCCATACCTTGAGAGACTCTATTATATTGCAACTTCCATACACGAGGTGTCATTCTCTGTGTTCTTACTTCAATCTATTCTTTCCCATTCAAAATATGTTTTCTAGTACTTCGATACCTATGGTTGTTAGAAAGGAAGTGCCTATACTCATCAAATACCTCCTTTTCTAAGCTTCTTGAATGTTGAGATTTAATTGTAGGACCACAAACTGGACAAGCATATTTACCCTTTGTTTGAAGACCAGAAGAGATGGAATAATTTTTATATCAATTATTTTAAGTATGTACATTGAAGGTCGAACTATTTAAAAAACATACTTGAAATGAACTTCAAAAAACTAAACATTATTAAAGTGCAAGGTAATGTTATAACATACCGCAAAAATGTGTTAGCCCTAGTGTATCATGAATTTTCTATACAAGCATTGCATGGAATTCAAATTCCCTTTCTGCAACTAATGGTTTAGAGATATCATACATAGTGACACTGTTCCATAACTCCAGTAACTCGTTGATAAGAGGCTCAATATATACATTCATATCTTTGACCTAGTACTTACCTAATTGATTAAACATAAAATACATAATTACTACATATATGAGTAAATAAAAAAATTATAAGACATGATTATAAGGCATAATTGAACATATATGAGTAAATTAAAAAAAAATTATAGGACATAATTATGAAACATACAAGACAAATAAGATGTTATTGTGCTAAATACATTATTCTAAGCAAATTAGTATCCGGAACAATCATTGTGAACATTATGTGCTCCCTCTTTATTGACTTCCATGGAGGAATGTTATTATTGGTAACAAAAATGGGCCACACCGAGTAAGTAGATTTGGCCTCTCCAAATGGATTGACACCGTCAGCTGCTAATGAAATCCTAAGAGTACAAGGTTCTTTAAACACTGACTACTTTTCCTCTATATTCCTAAATGCAGATCCATCTGCAGATGTTCGAAGAACACCATCTTCACTTATATTCCTTGCATGTTAGTCCATCATTTTTGCTACGCTTTTGCACCTAAACAATTGTCGCAAACATGGAATTATGGGTATACAACGAAGACCCTTTCGAGACACCTTTTTTATTACTTTATCAGTTTGATATCTACTCTCATCACATTTTGGGCATTTATCTTTTAAAGCATGTTCTTTAAAATAGAGAATATCTTCATTAGGGCATGACTAAATAGCTTGATACTCCATTCCAATGTCTTTCATAACAACGTGTAAATGTCAGTGAGTACGAGGTAAAACATTTGATAGTGGTAACATAAATTCACCTGTTAATCTACAACATAAAAAAAGGAAGAAGAAGAAGAAGATAGTACTAGTTAATGTTCTAAACAATATTAATCGTACATATTGCATCCAAATTTTACAAATTAATGAAATAATGCAGATCAATGTACTAACATTAATGATGCAGATCATGTATATAGTACAAAATTTCACAAAATATATTACATACCTTAGGGGTTGTGTCACACATGTGTTTGACAAACCATTCACCACCTTTAAGTTGACCAACAACAATAGAGTAAAGAGAGAGATGTTTTTGAGCCTTCATAAAGAGGTTTAGTTGCCATCTTAAGTACAAGTAAATAAAAAACACGGTCATCATACTAGTTGTCATCATCATCCATTCCAACATTATTAAATGTCTCCTGAATCAATATATTTGTCTCATCTTCTTCAACTATGTTAGCTTGATTTTCAATAGTAATTGCTCCATGTTCTTGAACAAGATCTTGTACTACAACCACCTCTTCCTCATGGAGCAATACCCCAGGGAGGCGATAGTATACAATTACAATCAATAAAGTAAATTAGTATATATAGAAAATGTTGAAACATCTATATAACAACAGTTCAAAAATATAATATATAAGGAAAAAAAGACGACAAAGAGAAAGAGAAAGACAACTTAGGTGAGACCAAGAAACAAGGACAACAAATCAATGATGATATTTGTGCAATTTATCAAGATATTTAAGAATATGTTGAAAAAATCTAAGAAAGATGTTACTTTTCTTGACATGTAGGAAGTGAGACACTTTATGATATATATAGTCACGACCATAAAAATATATTGATCTTATTTTACATTCATCACTGTAATTTCATATTCTTTCTTAATTTCATATTTTGCATAATATACTTTAAAATTTTATTAATAGTGCTCCATAAAACCCCCTGACTAACCTCTAAATCCTCTAGGTCCAAATTAACCCCCTAAATAATATACATTATTCCCATAACACATTAACCCCATTCCCCTAAACCCTTAAACCCCTAATACCTAAGCCCTTAACCCCTAACCTCTAACCCCTTATCCCTAAGCCCATAAATTAATTTATCCCTAACTCGACCTAACCCCTTAAACAACCCTAACAAAAATAATCAAATAATATTTCTTGTCCATGTCAAGATGACAACATAGTTCAAACACCTCCCAAAAGAATATTATAAAATAAATTTACAATAGAAATATAATACAATTTACAACACAAAGGCATACAATCTCAAATAGAATATACATATAAACATTTACAAAAACAATCTACGATACAAAGACATATAATAAATAACTTACAAATGGATGATATTCATGTCCGCCTTCGGCGTGTCCATAGTGTCTACAACACTTTTAGCTAATTTTATTAGAATTCTCCTTGGCATCAAGCCATTGCATTTTCGACAAGGGAAATAAAATTTTCCATCCTCAGAAACCCTCAATTTCAATCCCACATATCCTTGATCTCCTTGAGGAATGTGTTGTAGGGAAAACCCAACACCCCCAATTACTTGAAGTAATGGGGACCCTTTCCATTAAATTTTGGCTAAGCATCTTTTATGGTTTTCATTTAAGTTAATTGTCTTACAATTTTTTTCATTTTTTAATTTTCATCGAATTTTTGTTTTAATTGTTTCATTGAATCTGACTTTTCATAAGTTTTCCGTTGATATTTGTTTCAACTCATTTGGTCAACCCGTTTATAAATGGAACTCCTTTGAAGTTTGATCGTTTTCTCACCTGGACTAAAAATGTAAATAAATGTATAATAGTTCGATTTTTCACAGCTAATTAAGTTTAATGTTCATTTATTGTAAATATTAACTCTTATTTAGTTTTTACTAATATTATTTCATTTTTCACTAACGGTCCTACAAAATGACCCAGCTAAATCATACAACGGATGAAAACGTGTTTCAAAACCTTGGTAATTTACTTCAATTTATTATTTTAAAACAAATTGCCAAAACCAGATTCTCAAAATTTCAAAGTGGCTATAGTCTAATTTATAATATTATTAATTCCACATGATCTCACTTCATATCATTTCCTTCCTTCCAAAACACTGATCAAGAGATATGATCCAAAAATCTCGATAAAAAATTGTGATCACAATTTTTTTATTGTGACACATCGCAAATCACATATTGCAAATAACAATGTTTTGTTTTATATGATCATATCAAAAAACTCCGATGCGTAATTTTTTTTAAAATATAATGGTTAAAATTGTTTAATCATATTTTTTGGTTCGCACCTTATACCTCCCGATCTTAGGTCATCTCCTTCCACTCCTTATCTCTCCACCAGATGGATACATAACTTGTAAAAGACTTTTTATTTCAAATTTGCTTTTATAATTAATATTATATTGTTATTATAATATTTATATATTAATTATAATTTCTATATAATAAAAATATAATAGTATTTTAATAAATCACTAAAAATTTTATATTAATTAAATCTAGTTATTTAAATATAATTAATTAACAATTGCAATCTAATTTAAAATTTGATTTTTAATATAAAATTTATATTTTTAGCCTAAGCAACAGAGTTTCTAGAATTTTGGCAATTTTAAAATGCCTACTTTAGAAGATTATAAATGAAGTTTTACTTAACCAAATGGGGCCCAGGACGACTCATTGGAAAAATAAAATTATGGAGAATATATCTGAAGTGATTTTATTTTCAGATCTAAAATCCAGCTGAAGATCATGCTCTGAATTTTTAACAAAATCAATTTTTGAGTTTTATTTTTTGCATTCTCATTTGCCCACGACTTCTTTTTAGTGCAGACTCATTTGTCAATAATCTCATTGGCTAATTAAATCGTCACAGGCATCAATAGAAAGCACATATTTTCATTTCCAATTATTTATTTAATTGAATTTGATTAGATTCCAGATTTAACATTTTGAGTTTATTTTAATTTTGTTTTGATTTGTTTTGCAGAAAAACATTTGAGATGAAGAGAAAATAATTTCAATTAATGAGAAGGCTCCAACAATAGAAGAATGGAATTTTGAGCCAATGAAAATTGATTAAAAAGATTTCTTCTTCAACAAACTTTCATATTTTGAATTCCTTCGTAAATATTATAAATAACATGTTGTAGAATGTAAGAAAGGCTTCTCTCCTCTGCAATTTTGGAATTCGAAAAGCACTTCTGTAATAGGAATTTAGATTTGTAGGTGAGAGGAGAGAAAATCTCAAATCTGAGGATTATTAAGGATTTTTCTTTTGCATTTTGAATTATATATGATGGGCAGAGTTTGCATTTTTGCAGCTCTTGTTGTAGCAACAGAAGTTCAAGCATTGTAAAGAACTGTTGGAGACCAAAGCCAGAAAAATGGATTGAATAAATTGGTATTTATAATACTGTTGTTTTAAATACTAGTTTCATTTTACGATGGTAAGAATGTGTCATTTTATTCATATTTGTGCATTATTGTCGGTATGAGTAATTTGTCTCAATCAAGGATAATTTTAGGGGCGAATGTTCGCCCTTTGGCGAAATTAAGGGGTTTTAAATTTTTAGTGGGCGAATATTTTGTATCATAGTACATTTTTACAAATCACCTCAAATAGCCCACCTTATTTTAAGGGAGAGGGTAAAAAAGGTAAATTTAGCCCTTGAAATTAGGACTTACAACCTTCCATTCGCCCATTTTCAAGAATAGGTTTTATTTAAGTGAATCCACTCGCCCATTTTCAAGAATAGGTTTTATTTAAGTGAATCCTATGGGCCAAATACCATATTTATAAAAGAGGTATGGTAAATTAATAAAAATATAAATAAATGAGAGGTATGGTAAATAAATAAAACATTTTTTATATTTACTCCATAAGTCACCTTATATACATGTAAGGGTGTAAACAAATAAAAATATAGGTAAAGTGGAGGTATGGTAAATAAATAAAACGTCTTTTTATACTTACTCAAAAGGTATGGTAAGTAAATAAAAATATAAATAAACTAGACGTATCGTAAATAAATAAAACCTCTTTTTATATTTAGTCCATAACCCTCGTTCTATTTATGAAGGCTCAAGAAAGAGGTTTTATTTAAGTGAATCCTATGGGCCAAATACCATATTTGTAAAAGAGGTATGGTAAATTAATAAAAATATAAATAAACGAGAGGTATGGTAAATAAATAAAACATTTTTTTATATTTACTCCATAAGTCACCTTATATTTACGAACACTCAAAAAATGGGTTATATTTAGGTGAAACCTATGGCCAAAATACTATGGGACAAATACCATGGACTAGATTGTTATTAATACCATGCAAAAAACCATTATTAACCCTAATATTAGAATTAATAAAAATAAAAATGGCACATGGTATTGACCCATGGTATTCACTAAAATGGCACATGGTATTGACCCATGGTATTCACCTGGAATGTAGCCTATTTAAATGGGGGAATGAAACCAGCATGTAGCCTATGCTAAGATTCACTAGGACTTTACAAAGTTTTATTATTTAGTGAAAGACTCGCCAAGATCTTACAAGATTTTATAATTGAGTAAAATATTCGCCATGCCTGGTGAGAGATTCGCCAAAAAATTATATATACATATTATATTATTGATAAAATCGCCTTCCATTTTTCTTATATACCATGGAGATTCGCCCATTTATTATATTTATAAATTTAGCGGGGGTTCTTAAAATTTTCCCTGGTCTCAATCATATGTTATTATTTATCTCTACTCTTATGGGTTGAATTCTGATTTTTGAGTAACTATTTACTTAGAAATCTATCTTTTAATACTGAATAGTGATATGGTGAACTACTTCCTCATATTATTGTTTAATTATTCAAATTACTGATCAAACAATCAATATCATTTTGTGAGCTTCTTCCTAAATGTTGTTGGTTAATTATTTCATTTAAGAGGTCTCTGAATAGAATATGTTTTGGTATACATAATGTCAGTTAATTGAACTACTTCGTGAGATTGATATTCATTATAAACCAGACATTTAAATCTCAATCATTTAAATATCTTGCTCTCAGTTGGGTTAGATCTATATTTGCTTAATTGAGATAGGATTAGGATTTAGCTCCTTTTGCTTGCATTATAGAATAATTTTGCATTGAGATTTAATTGTACATTCATATAATTCCTCTTCCCAAAGACGCAAACTTTAGTTGTCGCTTGGTTAAGCCCTAGTTCAGCTTAAAGATCACTTTCTCGCCTGATCAGCAAGAGGCTGATCTAATGTCTCTTCTCCATTGGTGGATGAAAGTCATATTTTAAGTCATTTGGAGATTGAAAAAAGGTAACTAGACCTAGTTAAACCAGTCGGAACCACCATTCCAAAAGGAAAAGGAGCTACTTTAAGGTCTGAATCGAGTGGTCATCTTCCATGTTGTTACAACGAATTTCGAGGCTTCAACAGAATGTTATGTGACATTTTTTGTCACCAAACTTTTTTGTGATGATTTTGTTCAAAAAATAGCCTCAAAATAAGCCTACAAGCTTTCAAAACTATCACAACTAATACATATAGCAACTATGTGAAAGTTATATGATGTTAGGCCTCCACACACACACACATATTTATATTTATATTTATTATAATTAGAATAATATATTTAATAAATTTATATATATTAGTCAAATTGGTCCCACCAAAAAATAATTAATGGTGGTATTGAACGTTATGCAACAGTTATTTACGATTCGTAGGAAACTTGACAACACATTTTAATATTTGATACATCGTCGGATATTTAACGGTAAAAGAATGCATGTTGGATATTCGACGACATTATGGATTATAGGAAATCGTCGGATAATCAACAGGATAAGACAACTATCGAAATTTGACTGGTATATAACTGTCGTCGGATATTCGACGGTAGCTGAGATTTAAAAAAAAAACAACAACAACAAAAAAGCATTTAACTTCTGACACTTTTTTCCGATTTTATCCATTCCGTCGGATTTCGTCGTCATAATTTCCACCCAAATGTAGTAGTGGGTCTAGATGAGAAGTCTCAAGCCTTTCTAGCCCAAGTTAAGAAACAAAATAAGGGACAATTTGGTAAGTCCAAGAAGAAACACATTTCCAAGGTTCAATGCTTCAAGTGCAATGAGTTTGGACACTTTAAGAGGGACTTCTTAAGTCAACAGAACAACAAGAGAAAGGAAATAAGTGAAGCTTATGTAGACGAGGAAGTGGGAGAACTTGAGAAGAAGCCAAAGCATGAGTGAAGGATATTTAATATCAAATAAGGCACTCTGTGTGGCAAGTTCTTTATATTTTCTTTCCTTTAAAAAGTATGATCATGTATAACATCATAGGGAAAATCATAGTAGCATGTCTAGAATTTACATGATTAAGTTTCTTTGTAAAGATAATCTAGATAGATAGATAAACCATTGTTGCATAATGTTCATCCAAGTATTATCGAACATTATGTTATAAGTTATCATCTTGCTTAGTTGAATAATAATGATTCAGGAAGGACCATCATTTTTGGAAATTCTTTGGGAAAAGAATTATGACAAGTTTAGTAGTAATTCCATGTAATGTGGAATTAATATTGTTAAAGGGGTGAAGTGTTGGGCGCGAGATCCTCCAAGGGAATTTTTCGGGCTTAAAGCCCAAATTTTGACTAAATTCGATGTAAAGACTCCACATTTTGTGGGCACAGAGCGCGAGCTTGTAAATGAGTCATAGGGTTGCCCGCCCTCATTTTTGTAATGTAATGTCAGCTTTAGAGATCTACCCATGGTCCGCTGACCATGGGATTGTATAAATAGAGCGAGCCTCTAAGTTGTAAATAACAAAAGGAATGATGATGAAATAGAAGCATCACAGAAGATCTAAGTGTAGAGTCAAGTCTTTGAGTCGTAGAGTAGGAGAAGGCTCTGCAGCTGAGTGCGCAAAGGCCTAGTAGTTTGCAGCTGAGTGCGTGGACCCCTGCAGCTGAGTGCGCAAGGTGAGTTGAATATGTAACTGTTGTTGAAGTAATAAAGAGAGTTTCATATCATTTCTGTGTATCTTTTTCTTGTTTTGTGCATTAAATGTATTGGGTATAAATTGCAATTTCACTATTTATATGGTGCGCGAACTTATATGACTGTGTTGATTAAGTGAATATAAGATCAAGTATCTGATTACGTGAAGTTAACTAACAGTTATAGGAAGATAAGTAAGATCCATGGTGTGACTTGGGGAACTAGCGCAGATCATTTGCCTAGCAGCGCGAAAGCACCTCAGCCCCTGGTTGGGGCTGCGCGAAGGTGATTATAAAGATCGCAAAGGCCTCATAGGTCAAGACAGTGCGCGAAGTGATCTGCACGAAGCCATTCATAGTTGGACTAAATCAACCCCTCAAACGTCTCAAGGGTGCAGAAACTTGGTTCTAGCATCCCCCCATACTGCTTCGGGTGAGACCTCAATCCGCGCTCCGCGGCCTGTTGCCGAAAGGGCCAGTAGTGTATGGATTTGTTTGGCTAATTAACTCCACACCTAGGTTAGGCCCCATCAAGCCAACATGGAGGAATGCAATATTGGGTCAGGTTTCAGGCTCACTTTAGGGGAGATAGCTAGATCATTGGGCAAAAGAATAAGAATGCATGTTGGATGAAAAAAATTGGATAAGATTCATAAGTATAAAATCTTGTGAAAAGAAAGTTGGTCATAAAATATGCTTAAATATATGGATATATAATGCTTGAAAAGAATAGGATTTAACTTACTTTGGGATGAATAAAAGAGTAGGACTTTCTCTAGAATATATAAATAGTGATTAACATCTAATATAATCTCTGGAAGAAAAGTTGTAACTAGATAATCAAGTTCGATCCTTGGGCACTCTTATGCATGAAGGAAGTTTCAAGTGGAGAGGGTATATGAGGATGTTGATGGTACGAGAAGGTCGTCATGATGAGTTAAGTCTAATTTTGATTGTTGGTTATTTAATTAACATATTATTTTTCTTCCTAGAAGAATGTTGCAAGAATACATGATAACAGTTGAAGCAAGTTCAATTGTATGGATGAAGAGTATTGAGGGAAGCTCAATATCTGATACCTGGCAACTATGAAGTAAGGATATGACCATCTTGGGAATGGAAGGTAGTAGTGCGAGAAGATAACCTAAAGGTCAAGTATATCACTTTCATAGGGAAGTTGTGATCAGCTTAAAGTATCGGAAGGCTCAGTGCAATGCCTTCATATCAAAAATGAAAGTGATAAGAAAGAAATATGACCTAGATCCTATCACAAGAACAAAGTATGGAGATGGATTCATGATACCTTGAAAGAAAGAAATATTGATACAAGAGATGTGAAGGAAAGAGGGAGCCATGTAGCTATGAAGATCAAGTAGTTGATACTCTCATGAAGACAAGCCATAAGGATTATGGTGTTGGCTTCCACTATTGAAAAGAAGTTTGGAATCCCATCTGGATTTAAGAGGGATAAAAAGGAGTCTCCTTCAATGGGATTAGGGATCTAGTCTCTAAGAGAATAGGGATATCCTCTCTAGTTGAGAGGGAGTGATGTTTGACATCACATGTGCATTGTATCCTTTATGTGTCAAGCACTTGACCAAGACTAATAGTTGTAAGTCTAAGTGAAGGTCTTGAAGAGAGAATGGTAGAGGATTGGATAAGAATATGTGGTTTCCTTGAGGATAAAACATCCAAGAAAGGAAAGGTACCAACACTCGTTGAGGATGGGACAGGAATCCAATAAAAGAGTGGTCGAAGAGTACCAATATTCTTTGAGGAATCAATATTAGAGGTCCAAGATAAGAATATTCCTAAAAGGGCATACCTTGTGGACATCTAGATGGGGTATGCTCCTTGTAGAGGTAGTGTGGTATCAAACGTAAAGCCTCACAGCATAATGCTATTAATTAAAGAAGAGTTTGTCTAGTTAGGCCTTAGAGACCATGTTGGTCATGATGATGATGGTTGCAGTATGGCTTATAAATGTGACTCTTCGTATGAGAACTCTTTAGTTTGAGATATGATGTTGTACTAATTGTACAATTATGAATACCTCCCTAGCTAAGAGGGAGTGTTGAAAATGTGACTAGTTTAGATCTCATAATTGTTGTTATACTCATTTCAATATGTATCATATGTAACAAAAAAGAAAATAAAAGAAAAATTTATTATTATTAAAGCATGGGTTTCATGTTCTTTATTGAATGTCTTCTAGGTAAACACACAATATTCATGCTTCTAGGGTTTCTTAGGTCTTAGAATTTATTATCATGAGTCAAAGGAGTCAACATGATGTTTATAAGACCCTTCCACAAAAAAATTATTTATAAAAGGAATTACTTTTGAGTTTAGAAAGTCCCGGAATCTCCTAAAGTAAAAGTCGGGATAAGGGAGGAAATTCAACCCATTGAGAAGGTTATATAAAGAAGCAATTCAATCTCATTCAACTAAGAAAATTCGATCATCACATTTGAAGTTTATGCCGATGGTACATAATCGGGTCCACAATAGACCGAAAGTATAGAACCAGGTGTGGAATAGGCCAAAGGTACAGACTCGAGTGTGGAACAAGCCAAAGGTATAGAACCAGGTGCGAAACAGGATGAAGGTACATAACCGAGTGTGGAACAGGACGAAGGTACATAATCGGGTGCAAAATAGGATGAAGGTACACAACTGGATGCAAAATAGGCCGAAGGTATAGAATCAGGTGCAGAACAGGTCGAAGGTACAAAACTGAGGTAATAGGCAAAAGGGTCAAAGTAGTTGTGCAAATTGTGGGATTGAGGTTGGTAGGTCGAAGTTGCAACTAGTTGGTGCAGGTTCAATGGAGGACTTGTTGGAAGGGATAACTCGGTACTTGGAGAAGGAATTGGTCTAGGGTTGGGTCTTTGTATCTCATTTGAAGTAGATTCTAAGAAGAGAAGAGTTTCTGGGTTTTCCCCTTAGAGGGGTTTTTCCTTGGCTTGGAGCGTAATTTATGTGTTCTCGGTATGTTTTTATGTTCTTGATATTTGTTTGATGAAAAGATCTAACTGAGGAACATAAGAGGAATAACTAAATTCACAAAAAAATATTAGGGGAGAAGGAAAATAAGATTCAATAAGTTGCCACTTTGCATTTTTCCAACATGAATGAGGGTGAATTCCAATGTTTTGGGATTTTCCTTGGCACGATCATTGGTTAAACGATATATGATCTGATATATATAAAACAAATTATGATCTTTTAGGAAATATTTTTAAGAAATTGTCTCTCTTGTGTTGACACTCAAATCTCTTTATTAGTTAGTCCCTAATTTTGAAAATATGTTAATGGAATATGCTTGATGTCTACCTAAATCTTTCTATCATTAGTTAATAACTTTATTTTTAACCTTGATATATCTATAAACAATTACTTTTAAGGTCATGAGTTTTTGGGAAAGTAAGGCCAACCAGTAAATATTAGTCATTGAAAACTTTTTATGCCATCCCTTGCTCCTAAGGAGCAGATTTGCTTCCCCATCTATTAAGTAATCTATTGAAGATTAATTATAGTCATATTTAAATCTTAATAAATAAGCTAACTAAAGGATAGGAGGTCTCATCATGAGCCATCCTACCATGACCATGGGTTCTAACAAAGTGAAATTACTGCTACTGGTCAGCAAGCCAGGGTAATGGCTCTTGGTCACAAGATTGAAAGACAAGAGGTCTCACGAGCTACCTTGATCACTCTTATTGGTTTTTGTGAATGGAATTCTCATTAACTGGTCACCAAGCCAGGGAAATGACCTTGAGTTGATTACAGGAAAAATTCATAAGTATTAAAATAAAAGGATCTTGAAGCTATGAATATATAACTAATAGATGGGATAAAGGCATCTCATTGGGTTAAAAGGAATCCTTGTCAAGGCTATAGAACCTTGCTAGCAGCAGTGGCCATGCTTGTGATATCAAAAGTTAATTGAACAACTATAATTTACTTGGTTTCCTTGTCTCTCCTTGAGACTAATTACCGATAAATTTTGCTATTTCCACATAAAACATCATACCATAAAAATTTAGGGTTTATATTTTAACAAGTTTCTAAATAATGATGGATATGGTTAAGATATAGTAAAAATTCCCAAATTTCAACCATACAAGTTAGGGATTAAGCTTTTAGGTTATTTGAAGACTAGCATCTTGAAGCATCTAGCTTTTATTTCCTTAACTATTTTAGATTTTGGGTCATAAACTAAAGATAATTTCTCCACCTGGTGAGTCGCTATTTATTGGCCCTCCAACACCTCCCTTATATTTATGGTCAAAATGTTGGGGCCGCCATTAGAAATTTTGAACAATTCCCTTTTTTTGCACTTGATGGTTCCCCCTACCTTTGTTATCTGGTTTGTACGCTCCTTGCTCCTTCATGGTTTGATTATGTGTTAACACATTTTTTGCTCCAATCATTGAAGTTCTCACTTTAGTTGCTTGATTTGGAATGGTTACCGCTCATCAATTTCCATAATCCCTTTTGTCTTCACTCCGTCGAGATTTCTCCAACAAAACACAATTTACTTGGTTCCCATTTTTGGTTGCAAAGGCACGATTGCTTGATTTTAGTGGTTTTCTTCGCCCACATAATTAAACTTTACCTCCATGGTAAGGTATATATAATGGATAATATATATATATATATATATATATATATATATATATATATATATATATATATATATATATATAACAAAAAAAAGGTCTTATTATATATAACCCATTAGTGTATATATAACACACACCATTATGCATATCTAACAAGAGCCACGTTGTCACGGCCTTAGCTCTTAAGGCAACTTCCCAACCATGTTAACCGACAACGTGTGCGGCACTGACTAACTTTTTCGCTATTCACTAGTTACGTTTTTGAACTATGCCTTACCAACACTTAGTTAATTTCTTGTTAAGTGTTCTTCTTTTAGTATGTTATTCACTACTTACGTTTTTGAACTATGCCTTACCAGCACTTAGTTAATTTCTTGTTAAGTGTTCTTCTTTTATTATGCAACATAAATACATAAACACAACAATCAAACAATGTACACAAGAGTTACATGGGAGGGGGAAACCCCCCAAAGTAGCATGACCCGAACTGTTATAATCTTAAAAATACAAATAATAATACAATAGGCCAACCACGCCCTTATGTCACGCACTGCCTTTCAAAGGTTACAATAGAAGTTCCACGCCCTTATGCAGTGCGCACAACTCAATTTTCCCTCAAACGTGACCAGCCTGATGTTGGCAAACTAAGGAGAAGCCCCAAAATTTTGTTGTCAAAACTTGCCCAAGTGTTTGGCCCTTGCTTATGGAAACTCGGCCTATACCCAATCTGCGAAAACGCACTACCTACGGAAACCCAATCTGCGGAAACACATTGTAACAACCCTAGTGAAAATTCCATGTAATAAAAGTTAAAAATAATAACCATGGTTGATGGGACACTTATTCCAAGCTAAATATTGGGCAAGACATCCTATGGGGTGTTCATTTGGTTTATTATGGCTAAGGAAATTGGCAAAGGAAATGGCTAAGGCTTCCGAAAGGAAAAATGGCATTTTTGGCACATTTATTTATGAAAATAAGGAAAACTAGGAGAAAAGGGAGGTGAAAGGTCACAGGTTGCATGTGAGGAGGAAAATAAAGACCTCACTAATAAAGAGGATTTTGAGGATCAGTTGGTAACCTTTTGTCGGTTCATTTTTGGAGCTCTCTCATTATTATCTCTCTCTCTCACTCTTGGACACTTAGAGTTTTCTTGGAGAACTTTGTTATTGGAGCAAGAAAGGCAAAGAAGGCAAGAGGAAACAAAGATCAAGCAGGGAAAGGTAGGATCAAGCAACTACAATAAGATTCCTTGCAGGTATCGATTTGCATGTGTATTTTCCTTGCTATATTATGCATGCATGATGTTTCATGTTGTTGTTTTCTGTCATGTCATGGGTTTTGCCAGGTGTTATAATGTTTTCAGCCTAGCCTTTCCATTTCCTGATAGCCTTGATGAGATGGGTTCTCATACTTCGGTTGCACTAGATTGCTCTATGGATTCAAAGATGAGTGGCGTGGATATCTAAAATGACAAACACATGGCCTAGTGGTCCCCGAACCAGACTATGGATTACAGTAAAGCCACTAGCCTAGTAACCTCTAAGCCAGACAGTGGCTTGCGGTAAAGCCAAGATTGTGTGTCTCGGTGGGCCTAGGAATCCTTGCCGATGAATGGTGGGATATACGGTAAATCCAAGAGGTGGATTTCTCCCTATTGGGCCTAGTAGTCTCAGGATGGGATGTAAAGTAAAGCCTGGAGAGTGGGTCTCGGTATAGGGCCTAGTGCTCCCTGGATCGAACTATAGATTACGGTAAAGCTTGAGAGACTAAGAGGCACTCAAATTCCTCATGGTATAGGTGGAGAGCTCTAGTAGCATCCATGCTTGTTTGATTCTTTCAGTTGGTTATGAGTCCCACATTCATGCTTGGAATATGGCACGGGGGTGATTGGCTGAATAGAGACTTGGCTCAACCAATTTATGGGTGGGTGGAACATGGTACTCCCATCTCCAGTTGGTTTTTTCGTTCATTAATCAGAAGTTCATTCCCTTGGTTTTCATGTGTAAATGTACTAATTTATATGTGGATTTTATGGCTGATATGTTTATGGTATTTTTGTTGTTACTATGTTGGTTATATGTATGTTTTATGACAACATTTATGTATGGCTCTCAGTATGTTTTTACTTGTAAATGAATGGAGAATGTATCTATGACCCAATAGATGATAATGCAGCAAAATACATGAGGGAACAATGGTTCTTAGTGATTCTCAAATAATTATGAGATCCTTATGCTTAACTATATTGTTTACACCTGTAGATTACATGTTTGCAATATGTTTGACGAAATTTTTGTCATGGATAGTAGGGGTCTGGTTAATGTCTCGTTTAACTATTTGCTTCTACTTCATTGTTTCCCTGTTACTTTACTTCTCTTAAGATATTATTTCATTATGTGCAATGACCTCGGCTCTGGGCCAGAAAACGTGTCTCAAATCCTGGGGACGCTAGCATAGAACTAAACAAATTGGTCCCTGGATATTGGCATGTAGGTCTGTGAGAGCCTCCAGAAGTCCTTGGATTTTGGCATGCCTATAGCATGAGCGTGTTGAGAGGGCAAGTGATCAGAAGTTTAATTGGGACCAGGGTCAATCTACCTGAAGTGTTGGAATGGTTCTCAGGGGTCCTATAGCTTATGTGAAAGGTTTGTTTTTTGTGTTTCCATTGATTCCATTTCCTTAAGGTCACCTAGGAGGTCAAATCCAACCATAGTATACTCTCATCGCATGTTTACCCTGGTTGGCTAGTTACTTGGTAGATGTGGAAGGAGGGTGTTACAGAATGGTATCAAAGCAAGGTTCACCCCTCAGACTGGATGGGTTGTGTGTTGGTCATGCATGCATGTCAGTTGCATGTGTGTCTCTTACACTTGCATTCCATGTGCTTGTTGCATTACATAATGTTGATCATGGTTGTAGTGATGTTATCATAAGGAACTTGATGTTGTTATTGTGGAGTGCATCGTCATGAGTGTATGACTGGTTACATGTTGTTATATGTCGCTTGGTTACATTCTTGTATGTTAGGTTGCATTCTTGTATGTTTGGTTACATGTATCAGTCTTGTAGGTTTGGTTACAAGTATTGTTCGCTTATGCTTGATTACATGCATCCATTCATGTGTGTGTTTGATTATGCATTTCTTATGCATGTTGATGTTGCATGTGGTCATGAGTACAGTGGCGTAATAGTTGTTGTTGTCATGCATGAGGTCATGGTATGTGTAGTTGATATGGTCATGCATTGGTGGCTGGACTCTAACTAGAATGGTGTTTATGTGTTTATGCATTTATTTGTATATGTCTATATGTTGTTATGATTATGTTATACATCTATCACGTTGATTTGGATGATCTTGCAGATGAAGTAACCTCCCCAAATTATACTAAGGTACGTTGTTTTGTTATGATTCGTTTTATTTGACATATTATGCCTTGCGGGAAAGAAGGTAAAAATGAATAGCAAGATGGTAGACTACAAGGACTCTCCCTATGAATCAAATGAGCAACGTGGTGGGCACTCTTCTGATTTGGCAGACACGTTGAGAAGATTGAAGGAATAAATAAGGAGTTGTAAGGCAAATAATGACAGGATCATACAGGTACAAGAGAAACAAGCAGAGGTTAATGCAATACTCCTTCAAAGTTTGTCAGAACTGCAGTGATAAGCAACACTGCAGATCAGCCATAGATAAGAGGACAAAACTAATGGGGCATATGGCAATAGATCTCCAGGTAGACACAAGTCGGATAGAGCTGACACGGTGAGATATGGCAAGCTTTTTTACACTCTGGATAGGAGGGGGGATGAGTATAGGTACTATTCTAGTTCTGGTTCTGACAGACATGATGATCATCATATTTAACATCCTTACAAGAGGAGTAACAAGGGATACTTTCCAGATGAATTTAAGAAATCAAAGCCACCTACTTTTGATGGAGATGTGAATAATCCGGAAGATGCAGAGGCTTGGATACTTGGGATGAACAAATTATTTGAGTTATGTTATGAAACCAGCTCACAAAAAGATAGAAATGATAGATCAACGCCTTAGAATTCAGCCTCTTAGAGGGGGAAACCTCCTTTACATTACACAAATGAGCAATTATTTGATGATTCAAATGACAAAACCTCCTTTCTATATATAGGAGTGTAAGGGGTCACAGTATAACCAAGCCGACCTAACAATAATAATATAAAGGCACAAAAATAGCAATAGAGGGATTCTATGGGGCACAATAATAATATGATGGGGACAATAGGGGCACAACAATATTAATAAGGGATACAACTACAATAGTAATGGGGGAATCACTAGTATTATAGGGACCTAACATGCCCCTCTCCTTCAAAAAAGTGTTGTCCTCACCCCTTGAGTAGTTCTAGATGCTTATGTATAAAATTCTCATCCTCCCATGTCGAATCTTCAGCGGATAAGTTCTTCCACTTGATGAGATATTCCGAAATTGATCGATTTCGTAGCTGTCGAGTTCTTGTTTCTGTGACTGCTTCCGGTTCCAATATAATTTCTCCTTCCTCATCAAGTTCTGGCAATATTGTTTGAACTGGGAGCTTGTCGCCTATAACCTTCTTTAATCATGAAACATGGAAAACTTGGTGTACTCAAGAAGCTGCAGGAAGCTCCAATTTGTATGCCATAGTACCAATCTTTTGCAACACCTTGTACAGACCATAATACTTTGGTGATAATTTATTATCCTTCTTAGCTTGCTTGAGGGACATTTGTTTATATGGTTGTAACCGTAGGAATACCCAGACAGCTACATCAAAACTTCTTTCGCTACAATGTTGATTTGCCTATTGTTTCATTCTATTCTATGCCAACGTGAGGTTATCCTTTAAGAGTTGGAGAACTTGTTGTTGATGCTCGATGTGATGTTCCACTGCTTGAACCTTAGAATTTTCTCTTAAATATGATGTGATGGATGGTGGCTGATATCCATAAAGTGCCATAAATGGGGTCATTTTTGTTGCAGTATGGAAGGAAGTGTTATAACACCATTCAACCAGAGGCAACCATTTGACCCATTATCTCTGTTTATCAGATACAAAACAATGAAGATATCCTTCCAAACATGTGTTTACTATCTCAGTTTGCCCATCAGATTGAGGATTATAAGATGAGCTATGAGCTAACTCAGTACCAAGACAAGAAAATAATTATGTCCAAATATTTCCAGTGAAAATGGGATCTCTGTCACTTACAATAATCTTTGTGTTTCCATGTAGCTTTTGAATTGTTTCCATAAATGCAGTAGAAACTATACTAGATTTAAATGGATGTGATAATGCACAAAAGTGTGCATACTTGGTAAGTCTGTCAACTACCACCATGATGACACTCTTTCCTTCAGACTTGGGTAAACCTGTGATAAAATCCATTGAAACCTCCTCCCAATGTTGGCTCAGAATGGATAAAGGTTTTAATAGACCTAGGGTCTTAATTGTTTCAACTTTATTTTGTTGGCAAACCAAACATTCTGCCACAAACTTTTGAATATATAATTTAAGGCCATCCCAAAAAAATTCCTTCTTAACCTTGTGGTAAGTTTTTAAATATCCTGAGTGCCCTCCTAAGGGAGAAGTGTGCAATTCCATAAGAATCTTTTGTTTGAGTTGGGAATTGTTATAGAGGTATAAGCGATCTGTGTACCATAACGAATCATTTTTCCAGTTAAATGTATCAAATGTATTGGAATCTTGTTGTAACTTTCGAATAAGTGCCCACACTTCTTCTTCATTCTTCCATTCCTCCCTTGCTTTGTTTATCCAATCTAGTTGGATAATAGAAATGGTGCACAATAATGCTTCCACATCCTCATCCTTTCTTGAGAGTGCATTTGCCACAACATTTTGCTTCCCTTTTTGTAGATGATTTCAAATTCATAACCCAACATATTTGTGACCCATTTTTGTTGCTCTTCAGAGGATAATCTTTGTTCTAAAAGGTATTTAAGACTATCATGATCCGTTTTTACCTTGAAGTGTCTTCCCATTAGGTAGGGTCGCCATTTCGTAAGTGCATGTAGTATTGCCAACATTTCCTTCTCATAAATAGCTTTGTGTAAATAATTTCCCTTGATTGGACGACTTTCGAAAGCAAAGGGTCTTTCATCTTGCATTAAAATAGCACCAATTCCATTTCCTGAAGCATCACATTCCACAATAAATGTTTTTGTGAAGTCTGGTGTAGCTAAGACCAGTTCTTGGCACATTGCCTCTTTAAGATGTTCGAAGGCCTTTGTTGCTTCTAGAGTCCATGAAAATGCATCTTTCTTCAATAATGTTGTTAGAGGTGCTGTTATTCTCCCATAATTCTTAACAAACTTGCGATAATACCCTGTTAACCCAAGAAATCCTCGCAGATGCTTTATGATGTGGGGATTTGCCATTCCTTAATGGCTTTAATTTTTCTAGGGTATACCTTAACACCTTGATGAGATACAATATGACCCAGATATTCCACCTCTTGTACCCCAAAGAAACATTTGGAGCTTTTTGCATATAATTGTTTCTCCTTCAATAGTTTGAGCACCCTGTCAACATGCTCAACATGATCCTTCCAAGACTTGTTGTAGATTAGTATATCATCAAAAAATACTAACACAAATTTTCTAAGGAAGGGTTTGAAAATGGAATTCATCAAACCTTGAAATGTAGAAGGTGCATTGGTAAGGCCAAAAGGCATGACCAACAATTCATAATGACCCTCATGGGTTCTAAATGTTGTTTTCGGAATGTCTTCAGTCTTCATTTTGATTTTATGATATCCTAAACGAAGATCCAACTTCGTGAAGTAAATTGATCCATGCAATTCATCCAATAATTCATCAATGACAGGAATGGGAAATTTATCTTTAATAGTGAGCTTGTTGAGCTCCCTATAATCTGGACACATGTGCCAAGATCCATCCTTCTTGTGCACCAATACTACTGGAGCAGAGAAAGAACTTTGACTAGGTTGAATTATACCAGCCTCTAGCATTTCTGCAACCATATGTTCAATTTCACTATTTTGGGCATAGGGATATCTGTACGGCCTAATGTTTGGAGGAACACTTCCTGGAATCAAATGAATAGCATGATCATGATCAGGAATAGGTGGGAGACCTTTGGGAGTCTCAAATACCTTGGAATGATTGTCCAGGACTTTTTGGAGATCTGGATAAATAGATGATTTCGATGTGGAAACATCTAGTGAACATAATTGTGCAATTACACCTCATTGTTCCTTCTTTAGAAGCTTTGTCATACTGTTAGAGCTGATTATCTTTCCTGATTTCCCTACAATACCCCTTAATTCAACTTCCTTTCCTTCCATAGAAAATTTCATGAAAAGTTCTTGAAAATTAAAAGCTATAGTACCCAAGGATTGTAGCCATTGGACTCCTAGTACAACATCAGCACCACCCATTGGAATGGAAAGCATTGGACTATTCAATACATATTCTCCCATGGATAACTTGATATTATGGCACTTTCCAGAGCAATTTATGGTTCCTCCACTTGCAACCATCACTTGACACTCTGGTGCTGGATATAAGAAGCAATTCAATTCTTTTGCTATCTTACAATGAATAAAATTGTGGGTACTTCCTGAATCAATCAACACTATTACCCTTTTCTTCTTGATATGTCCTTCTATCTTGATGGTTTGAGGAGTGGTAATTCCAGCCAATGCATTACAAGATATGGTCGGATTCATTTCTTCTTTATCTAGGGTTTGTTCCTGGAGTATATCCTCTTCTTTTGAAATTTCTTGTTCCTTTTCTTCCTCCTCTTCACAATCTATGTAGAATAATTTCTTCTCAGCACACTTATGACCTTTAGTGTATTTGCTATCACAATTGTAACAAAGCCCTTTTGCTCTTTTTTCTTCCAATTTTTGTGGTGTCAACCTTGTAGGTTGTGGAAGGCTAGGGGCAACAACACTTCCATATTTATAGTTGTGAGTGGTAGGCTTCCTGGTTGCCATAATTTTGCTTTCCATTTTTCTTGCTAACCTAAATGCCTTCTCCAATGAATCAAGTTCCCAAAGGCGAACCTCATGTTGGATATTATCCTTTAAATTCCCTATGAACACATCAATCCTATGCTCCTCTGGAATATCTTTTACCCTTATGTTCAATTTTTGGAAGCCCTCAATGTGCTCCGTCATTGAACCCTTTTGTTTGAGATTTATCAATTGGCTAAAAAAAAGTGTTGCTTTTTGTACCCTCATAATGTTTTGTCATTTCTTCAGTAAAAATTGCCCAAGTGACAATTTGTTTACGAGAGCAAAGCCATCGATACCATATAAACTGATTTGGTTCCAAATATAAAGTTGCAATACGTACCTTTTCTGTGTTTTGCAATTTATGTAGATTGAAAAATTGCTCCATCTGTAGTATCCATGTTTCGGGATCCTTGCCATCAAACTTCCTCATATTGATCTTTGGAACATGGTGGTTCTTCGATCCAACATTAGAGTCTATGAAATCATGATTAACATTTATTTTGTTTTCATCATGAGTTTCCTTTACTACCCTTTCGTTATTAGTAAGCATTTCTTGTAGAAACTTTGTCAAATCTGTCTTCAAATCTTCCATGTCTGTCTTCAAATCTTCCATGCCTATCTTCAAATCTGTCTTCAAATCTATCTTCAAATCGTCCATCTTAGCTTCCACGTCATTCATCTTAGCTTCTACACCTTTCTTTAAACCATCCATCTTAGCTTCCACGCCTTTCTGTAAACCATTCATCTTAGCTTCTACATCTTTCTTTAAACCATCCATATTAGATTCTATTACTTTTTGTGTGAGTGACATTTGTTGCACTTGGTCTCGTAATTTTGATATATCATGTTGCATTTCTTCCTCTTCTTCATGAGTCATGCTAGAGCTTTCAAGTTGCTTACTAGGTGTTTCCATTTTCTTTCTTTAGGTCGTCAATCACTGATAATAATTCTTCACTATGCCCTTTGAATTCCTTCAAACTAATTTTTCAAACCAAGCTTATGCAAAAATTTAAAAAAAAATCTACACACCTTTTTTTTCACTTTGTAGGATCTTGATATTGCATCTGATGTATCTCTGTAATTTTGGATCTTCCATTTCTGAAATTACTACCTACAGTAGCCCTCTGCATCCTCTTTCCAATGCCACCAGTCTTATCGAATTTAGATTCTCCAAGAAAGAGTTATGCACAATCTTCCAAGATGACCTGATTATATATCTTTTCAGAAGATCTAACTTGTATGAAGTGCCACATGTCACTGTTTTTACTGTAGGATCTGAAAAATATACACAGGAAACTACAGTCTGTTCGCTTTTTGTACCTTCTAGGAAATTTCAATCTGATGCTCAAAACAAAAGTTATGACGATTTTCCCCAGTCACCTGTTTGGAATGTAATTAGGGAGTCTACAAACAGGAAAACTTCCTTAGATCATATCTCTAGAAATATAGCGCGAAAAGCTCTAGAATTCAGACCTAAGGTTCAGATCGATTTCAACCCAAATGGGTTTTTTTTAGCATCTGAAACGTTTCAAAAAAAAAGTTATAGCGTAAATTCCACGATGACTTATTTGGAGCAGCGAAACCCTAGAATCCAAAGCTCTGATACCAAATGTTATGAAACCAGCTCACAAAAAGATAGAAAAGATAAATCAACGCCTTAGAATTCAGCCTCTTTGAGGGGCAACCTCCTTTACATTACACAAATGAACAATTCTTTGATGATTCAAATGATAAAACCTCCTTTCTATATATAGGAGTCTAAGGGGTCACAATATAACCAAGCTGACCTAACAATAATAATATAAAAGCACAAAAATAACAATAGAGGGATTCTATGAGGCACAATAATAATAATATGGGAACAATAGGGGCACAAAAATATTAATAAGGGATACAATGACAATAGTAATGGGGGAATCACTAGTATTATAGGGACCTAACAAGTTACATGAGTACATAAATAACATGATGGCTAGAATAGCTATCTTTAGCTTGAAAGGTAAAGCGGACATTTGGTGGGAATATATGAAGTGGGTCAGAGACATCAGGACGGATGACTTGAGTTGGCGGGAGTTCAAGAGGATTTTTAGGAAGAAGTACTTGTCAGAAAGGTACTACGACAGCAAGGCCAAAGAATTATATGAGCTAAAGATGGGGTCAATGACAGATGAAGAGTACACAACCAAGTTTATGGAGCTATTGAGATATGTACCGTATCTTACATATGAGAAGGCTAAAGTTTAGTGACTTGTCAGTGGTTTTCCATTAGCATTTAGAGATCGAATTGAGTATGATGAGCCTTAATCACTTGAGGAAGTCGTTGGGAAACTGAAGCATTGTTATGAACAGTCAAATCATAATCTCAACAAGGATGGAAAGAGAAAGACAAAGGTAAAGGTGAATGGCATCCTAAGAGAGAAAGACCTCCAAATGCAGATGGGAAAGAAAACATGGCATCACAAAATAAGTTTAATGCAGCTAGACAAGGAAAAAGGTCACCGCGACAACATAGAGGTGAGGGCACTAGACGTTTGGAGTGTTGGACATGTGGTGAGGAACACCTTAGAAGATATTGTCCGCAAAATCAAGGCCTAAGATATACAGTGCACAAGAGGCAGAGACTATTGGGGATGTGGGGCAGATTATTCCTCGTATTTATGCAGTTGTGGACAACAGATAGGCAGAGCACCAGGCATCTATCATTGAAATGGACGGTAAGATTTGTGATCAAGTTATTTCTATTTTGATTGACCCTGGATCTAATTGTAGTTATGTTAGTCTTGACTTGGTGGATAAGTGTGGTTTGAGTATGGAATTGCATGAAAAACCTTGGTTAGTGCAGTTGGCCACAAGTACAAAGTAGCAAGTTCACCTTTTGGTAAGAGCTTGTGCATTTGATTTGAATGGTATGCCTATAGCAACACATTTGAATGTATTATTGTTCAGATCATACAGTATGTTGTTGGGCATGGATTGGTTGTACCTTCATAAAACCAAGGTAGGCTGTAATGACAAAGCCATTGAGTGTGTTGATGACAATGGGGAACCAAGAGTCTTGCAGTGTAAGAAGAAATCCACATCAGTAGATTTTGTTACAGGGTAACCCATAATTAGAAGACAACGTGATTCCATGATGGTTGTAGTTGATAAACTGAGTAAATCAATCCATTTTATACTAGTGCAACCAACATTTAAAGATGTTCATTGATTGAATTTTTTATGAATGAGATATTTAGACTCCATGGGGTACCAAAAATAGTCATTTCTAACAGAGATGTGAAATTCACATAAATTTATTTTAAAGCACTTTTTGCAATATTTGGTACATAGTTGAATTTCAGTACTGCTTACCATCCCTAAACTGATAGACAAAGTGAAATAATTAATCAAATATTTGAAGACATGCTTTGCATGTATGTAATGGAGCAACCCTCTAAATGGGAAGACTAATTACATCTTATTGAATTTGCATATAAAAATAGTTATCAAGCATCTCTTAAGATGAGTTCTTTTGAAGTCTTGTATGGATGGAAATGTCATACTCCATTGACATGATATTGTAACACTCGTTGCATTGTCACAACATTGTTTCACGTTGCTGCAACACTGAATGTTGACTATTGTCGCAACAACAACATCTGACTACAATGATTCACATTGTTATTTCATGTTGTTGTTACACACGCTAAGATAGCATTAGATTCCATAGCGGTGATAACCAATACACCAAAATGGTGATTAGGTGGCATAATAGATAGTAGGAAGAGGACAACAATGTGGTGCAGACCAACTCACCCAATGGTAACTACGATAATTTCCCTCTCAACATGAATAGGAATTGATGTAACTTCCATAGACTCCATTTATACTCTTTCGTATATTAGGTAGTCTATTGGAAACAAAATAAAGAACAATTGGAGGATCTCAAATTTCCATAGTTGTACTCAACTCCTTTTTTATTAAAACGGTAAATTGTATAAAGATTGATACTCAATTCAAGTAAAGGGGATCATTAATACTTTAATAAAAATAAACATCATTTTTTCCAATCAATACAAAGTGTTGATTTTCTTCCTATAAAATGCTTTTGCATTAATGGATATTTGAGTTCAACTTTTGATTGAAGGTTTCACCTAATGCCTCATTTAGGTATGTAGGGATCCCATGACTTGGATGAGTATTTTGGTATTGCAATATGGAAATGGTTTCTGAATTGATTTATTTTAGAATTCCTATGTGTTAGATTTCTATGTATTTATTGCTATAGCACCAAAATTAACACTCTATTTCAATACACATATTTTCCATCTGGTTTCTTATGTAGTCTAGTTGTTTAAAGTTGTTTGGAATTCAGAAAGGTATTAGATCAATCATATGCAAAGTTCTTCACTTGTTATCTACAAGATTAAAAGTGGGAAGTACTTCTTGATGCAATCACTATTTAGACTTAACTACCAACAATATGTCTTCCTCTCTTACAATTCAATGAAGTTTTCTTCCTGCAATATATAGTTATATTTTATTTCATGTAAATTCTATTCCATTCAACTAGGGTAATAACATCTTGCTTCCAGGCCTATTGAAATTAGACTAGCTTGTTGCTATTTTTTTAATCAACTATTTGTTGCTATTTTTTATTGGGGGTTATAACACTTTGTTTATGGGCTCAACTAAAGTAGTTTAGTTTTCTCACAATAAGATTTATCTTTTGTTATCTTGTTCTACTTAGCATCGATGACTTTATTAGAGATACCTTCAAACCATTTTCATATCTTCATTTATCCTTGTTGCAACTTTATAATAAAACAATGGATAAATAGATTGTTCTAGCATAAAAAACGAATGGGAATTCTCAAATATTATACAAATCCTTGGTTTGAAAAAGAAAACTAACAATTTTTATTATTATCTTTTGAGACAATTAGAAGGTAATTAGGAAACCTATAACTCTCCTCCCATCGCTTCTCTCTCACTCCCCCTTCTCTCTCTCTCTCTCTCTCTCTCTCTCTCTCTCTCACACACACACACACACACCTCTACCCTTCTATCACCCTTGATTTATATATCCTTCCCACTTTTTCTCCCCCCCAGCTTCCCCTCTCTCCTTCCCTCCCTCTCTCTCTCTTCCCCTTCGTCTCTCCCCCTCTCTCTAAACCTTCCTCCCTTTACCTTCTTCTCTTTCCCTTTACCTCCATCCTTTGTCTCTCCCCCTCCCCCCACTCTCTCTTTCTCTATCCTTCTCATTCCCACATACAATTTATATTTACCTATCTCTCCCCCTCTTTCTTCCCCCTTTACTCTCTCTCACTTGTCCCTTCCTCCTCCTCTCCCACTCTCTCTCACCCTCCATCCCTCTCTCTCATTATCTCTCCCACCTGTCTCTCTCATGTCTCCCCCTACTTTGATCCTCTCTCCCACTCTCCCTCTCTATCCCTACCCCACTACCTCTCTCTCTCTCTCTCTCTCTCTCTCTCTCTCTCTCTCTCTCTCTCTCTCTTCCCAATCCCCTTTATTTCTTACCCCTCTAACCATTTATCCTTGCCTCACCCCCCGTTCTCTTTATCACTCTTTGTCCCCATACTATCTCTCTCCCTCCTCCCTAAGGCCCAAGTTTTCTTCCCTTACAATTTTAATGACCCCAGTACCAAGACTTAATGACATGGAGATGAAGATAAAGAGAGGGGCATAAGGAGAAAGAGAGGAGGGGGTGGTATTGAGGGGGGGGAAGGATAGAGAGATGAGGGTGGTACTGAGAGAGGGAAAGAGAGAGAGATAGTGATGGATATGGAGGAAGTTTTATAGAGAGGTAGAGAGAGAGGGATGGAGGAAGGAGGGGGATATGGAGCAAGGGGAAAATAATGGTAGAGGTGAGAGTGGGGATGAGGTTTAGAGAGAGGGGCATGGGGATAGGTAGTAATAGGATTAGAAGAGCATAAGAGAGAGAGAGAGAGAGAGAGAGAGAGAGAGATTGATGGAGGTAGAGAGAGACATAGAGGGGGGGAGAAGGGACATGAGGTGGAGAGATAAGGGAGGGTGCTGGGGGGCGGGGGGTGGAGAGAGAGGGGGGTGGGTAAAATGAGAGGGTGGGTGAAATGAGTGAGAGGGAGAGAAGGTCAAAGGGTTGAGAGAGAGGAGGAAGATAGAGAGGTAAAAATGGAAATAGTAGGGGGATATTAGGGAAGGAGAGAGAGGGAGAGTGGGGGAGAGAGAGAGGAAGAGGGAAATAGGGAGAGAGTGATGGGACATTCCTAGGAGAGAGAGAGAGAGAGAGAGAGAGAGAGAGAGAGAGAGAGAGAGAGAGAGAGAGCGATGGAATTAGGGGGGGGAGAGAGTGTGAGTGAGAGAGTGGGGAGTTGGAGGAAAGTGTATTTGTGTGAGAGACAGTGAGTGAGAGAGTCGGGGGTTGGAGGAGAGAGTGTGTGTGTGTGAGAGATAGAGTGAGTGAGGGGGGGGGGGGAGAGAATGAGAGAGGGAGGGGGAGAGAAAAAGAGAGTGACTAAGTGGTGGAGAGTAAGAGGGTATGTAGAGTGGATAGGAGAGAGAGGTGAAGAGGGAAATATTGGGGAGGGGTGGGGGGGTGCAGCGGTAGGGAGAGAGTGAAAGAGGGAGGGGGAGAGAAAAAGAGAGTGACTGTGGTGGGGGCAGCAGTTGGGAGAGAGTGAGAGAGGGAGGGGGAGAGAAAAAGAGAGTGACTAAGTGGTGGAGAGTAAGAGGGTATGTAGAGTGGATAAGAGATAGAGGTGAAGAGGGAAATATGGGGGGGGGAGGGAAGGAACATAAAGGGTAGAAGAGAAAAGTGAGGGAGGGAGATGAAGATGCATGTGTGAAGGGGGGGGTTGGGAGAGAGTGAGAGAGGAAGGGGGAGAGAAAAAGAGAGTGACTAAGTGGTGGAGAGTAAGATGGTATGTAGAGTGGATAAGAGAGAAAGCTTAAGAGGGAAATATTGGGGGGGACCCAGGGAAGGAACAGAAAGGGCAGAGGAGAAAAGTGGGGGAGAGAGATGAAGATGCATGTGTGTGTGTGTGTGCGCGCGCGCACGCGAGAGAGAGAGAGAGAGAGAGAGAGAGAGAGAGGGTGGGGGAGAGGTGGAAAATAGAGGGGGAGAGATAAAAGGAGGATGAGAAAGAGCAGGAAGGAGGGACGTAATGAGAGAGTAGTCGGGCAAGAGACGAGGAAGAGACAAAGTGGAGTGAAGTATAGAGGGGTATATGACTCAAAGAGGTGGGAGGAGGAGTGGGTAGAGAGGGGGGGAGGGTAGGCGTAGAGAGAGAGTGGTGGTGGGGGGGAGTGGGAGAGCACAAGGGATAAAGAGAGAGAGGTAGAGTGGGGGAGAGAGAAGTGTGTGGGAGAGTGAGAGAGTGGGGGATAAAAAGAGAGGGGTAGAATGGGGGAGAGAGAGGTGTGTGGAAGAGTGAGAGAGGGGGGGTAGAGATAGAGAGGTAGAGTGTGGGAGAGAGAGAGAGGAAGAGGGGTGGGGGGGGGAGGGGCGGAGTTTGAGGGAGTGTGACTATATGTGTGTGAGAAAAAGAAGGTGTGGAGAGAGAAGGAAGGGAGATAGACTAGGAGAAAGTGTTATACCAAAGATCACACTAAGAGGGTGGGTGAATTAGTGTAATGGAAAAATTATTATTTCAAAACATTTCATCAATAAATAACTATGTAGTAATGTACCATAACAATTTTCATCATAATTAAAATGAAACCATGCATCAAGAAGCCATCATCACATCAACACAAGAGGGCGCACACTATTATGTGGAAACCCTTGTGGGAGAAAACCACAAATTCTTTTTGTCTTATTCTTCAATTCATTTACATATATTTGTAGGAACCAACCTATTAGAGCTACCAATCCCAAGATGTGAAAGCAACTACCTACAATATGCTACAATCTGATTGAGGCACCAACCTCGAAAACATGCAATCACCCACTTGCAATAAGCTACAACTTGATTGAGGCACCGACCTTGGAAATGCGCAAGCTTCGACTTGTTGTAAGCTTCAACCTGATTGAGGCACCAACCTTAAGGGAGGAACACACCTTCTTCTTCAAACTTTGTGTGGACCTCTTTTCATAAGATTTAAAATTGAATCCATGTGCTCTTTAAACAATATAGGTCTTCAAAATTGATCATGTTATTGTTGTCACAATGTTGTCATACCTTGTTACAACCTATTTATTAATCTGGTCACATAAAATTCTTCCCATAATCTATTCTGTCCATATACTCAATACTTGTTGCAATCTACTCATAAGCCCCCAAAACACATAAATCTGATTCTGGAGATCAAAAATATATCATAAAGGATTTTCATGCCTTCATAAATGTTCACAGCTAGATCCTAATCATCATGCTTCTTCCAAAATCAAGTTTGGCTTCATAATGACTCAAAAAACCATATAAAACCATAAATTAAATTAATGGCTCGACAAAATAGCACAATTAGGGCATACTCTACAAAATGGACAAATTCTACCAGGGATTCTATAGAAAGGCTTCTTCTAGTTGACTTAACCATTCGACAAAATGCATCTCTATTAGAAAAATAAAATAAAACATGCACCAATTTGAACCGTTAACCTCACGGGAGACAAAAAATGTTCCAACCAACTATGTTATACCATACCTCCTGCAAGGAGGATCATCAACTTGATTTCCACAACTTATCCATGTCACCAGGGTTGAGCCACCCATGTCACAACACCACAACCATAGTGTCAACTCAATAAGCCAATCAACATTCTAGATCCACATCCACAATCTCCAGGTTGAACCAATAAGCCAATCAACAGTTGTGCCTTTGGCACTCTCCAGATCCATGTCACAGTACCACCATCTCGAGGTAGAGCCAATAAGCCAATCAACAGTTACTTCATGTCCCCATCATAGTATCATAGTCTCAGGGTTGAGCCAATAAAAAAATATTCATTCTACACACTCCAAATCCATATAACGTTAGCATAGTCTTGTGGTTGAGCCAATCAACAGTTGTGCCTTTGACACACTCTAGATCCACATCATTTTACAATGACGATCCAACAAGTGAATCAACAATTGTGCCTTTAGCACTCTTGAGATCCACGTCATAGTACAATGTCTTAAGGCAATAAACCTATCAATTTCATATCCACGTCACAATACAACATCAACTTTATATCCACGTCACAATATGATGTCAAACGAATAAACCAATAAAAAAATATTCCTTTGAGATACTCTAGATCCATGTGAAAGTAAGTCACAGTACAAGGCTGCCCAATTAGGTCCCATCAAAATAGGTGTTTGAGTGATCCAGGTGGATATTGGTGGCCAACCACCTATTCCACCTAGACCTCCAATCCGTTTCAACTGTTTCCTTGTTTATTTCAGCATTTACTATTTTTAGTAGTTTTTGGGGTCCTGGACTTCTGGAGCAGTTTTAACCCCCCAAACGAAGTTTTTTTGAGGTTCGTTGTAGGCCTGTCACCATAGGAAGGATCTTGAGGCAAAACTTGTAGTACTTAGAGAGACCTTTCCAACAAGGTATCATATGCGCCAAACAAAGATAATATGACCAAGTTACGACCCTAGGAAGTTTGCTGCCCAACTAACCCCAACGGGGCCCATAAACTCTTAGTGTTTCATCTCTAGAGGTTACAGTTTTCATTGTTTAGGGTTTTCTCATTTTTTCAATAATAAATAGGCCATTGAGCCTCATTGTAACACAATTAAGAGGTATGTAGCCGCCACATATCTTCTCAGAGATAAGCTACCATCACCTGAGCTAGTCTTATTTACATTCTGTTTGTAAGCATATATTAGTATTCAATTTTAATGAAATGAAATGTTATTTCTACTCCATATTTGTATTTATGGTTATATCTGTAATTTGCTGCATTTATGTTTAAATTCGGATTAGTGGTATCAAAGAGGTCTGCTCTTTCTTTGTTTTTATTTGCATGTCCCCAACGAGGTCGGGATATAAGGAGTTGGGGCTTGAACTGATCGAACCTTTGCAAGACCAGCCTCGCAAATCCTGACGGCCACCCATGGAAAAAGAAAAGAAAGATAAGGGAGCAAGATATTATATCAAAATCTTGCTCGAAGAAGCCCTCTAGCGACAAAGGAACGTGATGATGGACAACTTTGCCCAAATCCTTCTGTTATCACAAAATCAAGCCCTGATAGGTTGCTAATCAAGAAGACTTTGAGTAACTCTTTCAAACCTACTTTTGGCTGAGGCTTAGCCTCCCCAACCTGAGAGGGCTCTCTCACAAGATTAAAGATATTGATAATGAATAAGATGGCTAACTCTAAGAAACAAATGAACCAGTGAAGAAGGTTGAAACACAATTAGAAAATATCCATTGGGCTTATGGAGTCAAATATGCTTCAGTATTCACAATAATGTTAGCTTTACATAGAAGTCAGGGCATAAGAATTCAACATATGGAGAATATATCAGAGAACATAGGACCACACAGTTTATAAATGTGTAAAGGAAGTTAGAGCACTATCAGTGATTTCTAAGTAATCACACATTCATACCACTGTAAATAAAGAGAGAAGAACAACACAAGACATTCTGAATGTTGAATTCCTTCTGATTCCTGAGAAGCAAAGCCAAGTATTGTATTACTAGAAACAAAGTATTACACAAAGCACCATAAGAGAGTTTCTCTAAAAAATCTTCAACCTTTTGTACATCAGCTCTTCTGCTATATATAGAGCTCTTTACATAACTTATATTCCTCCTCTAGGATGAGGAAAATTCGAATTCTACCTGACCTGACACCTATTGACACTTAAAACTAACTATTAAATGCAAATGACAACTAACTAGCAGTCCTAGAGACCTAATACAACTAGGAGTGTAACTCCTTATCATGATTACAACAACCTTATCTAAGCATTTAAAGCATTCTTGACAACTTGCAACCTCAAGAAGTCGAATTTGATGAAGCCTCCCACGTGGTCATCTGACTACTGAAGACAAACCCTAGAAATTAGGGAACATGTTTCCCTGTTTTTAGGTTTAGGATCCCTGAAAATGGCACGTGGGACAGAGCCTTTATCTCCTCATCCATGACACATTTTTTGAAACTGAAGGAGGTTTTTGTATTCCATTCTGTCTAGAACAAAAACCTCTCTTGGTTTTTTAAAACACTTCTCCAGCTGTCCAGAATCTATCCTTGAAAAACACGTGTCAAACAGGAAAAATCCGTTCTCTGAATTTTGGGTTTCAAAGAAAGCTTATTATCTCCCAACTGAAAACACTTATGAATAAAGTGAGATAGGTTATTGTAGCTGGATATTTGATGAACAGAAAACTCCTTCAAAAATCCAGAATACCTTTGCATGTGACCAAAAACTGATCTTGAAGACTGCTAAAACTAGAAGACCAAGCTTGACTTTCAGCAGTTTCGTAGCGCAAGTTTAAGAAGAAAAGCCTCTTTCAATTTTCAAAATTGAGTTTTCAGCTGCTCAGGACCCCTTCTGGAAGTTGACTAGTAAAAGCAGAAAGCAGATTGTTTTATGCTAAAACAGGCTTTTTCAGGGATTTCATAGCGCGCTACGAAAACTCCTAGTTCAGTGATTTCATAGCTAGTTTCAAAATTTCCCCAAAATGATGTGAGATATGACTTCTAAACACCTGGTGAGGCTTCTAGGACATGGAATGAGGCTTTCAAACATCATTTGGAAAAGAGATATGACCTTAAAAGACTTCTAACCTTATGACCTAACCCTTAAAGCATGAAATGACCTAGAGACCCTTTAACACCATGACTAGAAGAAGGGTTTGTAAATGAGAATGACACTAATTGTGATGAGATGACTCAAAACTTATAAGACTATGACCAAAAACAAGGCAACTTTCCAAAGCTTAGAGACAAAGATTTTATGGTGATAACACCTTCAACGGCTACCCAGGGGCAACGCATGTACTTCTAGCAGCTACTCTAGAAGCGCCACACTCATTAAGGTACATGTTAACTTTGACATTCTCATTTTTTAGGGTAAGATAGAGGCAAACGCCATAGATAAATGGTTAAATATGTTAGAAGGATATTTTTTTGTTCATGTTTTTTACAACCGGGAAAAATTACTTTTTCTCTTCTCAAAGTCGCCCCCACATCAAGGACTAGCGGGAAACCTACTAGGAGAAGAAGGAAGAAAGTACGCCCTCACTATTTTCGGTCGCACCCACTTGGGATTTTTTCGGGGACGCCATCAAGGAGCAGTACTACCCTGTCGGGAGCTATGAGGATAAATACATAAAGTGGATGACACTGCGACAGTGAAGGGACCAAGACGTGTCAGAGTTTACCAATGTTTTTCATACCCTTCACACAAAGTTGGGTATCAAGGATTCTAAGAAACATTTGGCACTCAATTACCATGACTGCCTACACATGTACATTCAGGATGAGATGGAGTTCCTGGACATCTCCTCGCTCGGCACAACGCATCGATATGCTATTAAGATTGAGTAGAAGCTTAAACAAAAAAGTGAGACTTCGGATTTGTGAATCTGAAGCAAGGGAAAGGCGCCCCCAAATCGCAGAGCAAAGGGAAAATCCAAGGCGGGGTGACCTAGGATAACCCACAAGCCAAAATAAAATAACAACACCACAAAGAAAAAGAAGGACACAGGAAAGTGGTGTGAGTTTCATAAGAGCTCCACTCACAACATAAGTGAGCGTCAGTCCAAGCAGTCACTGGTGGTCGAGCTGAAGGCTTCTGAGTCTGACGCATGTTCCAACTAAGAGCCAGAACTCGACAAGGGGAATGAGAAAGGGAAGTAGATCATTGACGTGGAGCCTAGTGCCATTGTGGCCACCACCAAGATGCAAAAGATTGATCTTGAAGATCCGGAAGAGGGGGAGCACCTATTCCACTCACAAATGTGGGTGAAGGGTTCTCTGCTGCAATTCATTGTCGACAGCAGGAGCCAAAAGAACCTCATTTCAATAGAGGTCATGAAGCGACTGGGCCTACCGACTACAACACATCTGCAGTCATACACCATCAGGTGGCTTCACCAAGAACGATATCTCCGCATCAGCCAGCAGTGTCACCTTCCTTACAGCATAAAACGCTTCACAGATGAGGTACTATCTGATGTTTCTCCTCTTGAATTTTGTGATGTATTATTAGGACAACCATACTTATGGAAGCATCATGTTGTGTATGAGTCTAGACTCTATTATTATCTATTTGGGTACTAAGTTATACAAGATACCATAGGTAGCCCCACCTACCACCATCTCTTTGATCTCTGCTAAGCAATGCAGTAAGGTCATCTCCCAGACTGGGAAATTTGTTTTCTTTCTTATTCACTCTCAAAGTAAGGGGAAGGTCGTAGCCACATCCATGGCCCCCGAGAAGGGTTCCTCCAAGCAGTAGAAGCTAGTGGATGTTGTCATGGAAGAATACAGGGACATCCTTGTTACACAGTAATTTGTCACTGTCTCCCTGTCAGTCACCCTACTGTGTCAGGAATTCACAATAATCAAGTTCATGCCTTCTGAACTGGCCAAAAACCCACTTTTCCAAAGTTTTCCTCATCAGCGCGTCTGTTTCTAAAATACCCGCGCTGACTGGCGCTTCATAACAGACCGCGTGCGCTGCCAGCGTGGAAGCACACGACTTTCCCGTGCTGATCGAATTTCATGACCAGTGCAGCCTCTGTTTGTATTTACCCGCGGTGACATGACCCTTTCCATTATGTCTTTGCGACGTCAGCGCGCCAGACCAGTTATGCACCCGCGCTGATCAAGTTTGGGCGAATTTGTTCCAACATCCAGTCTTCCAAATAACTCCAGACTTGGTTGTTGGCCTTGTGAGTATCGACTCCCTTCTATGGCATGTCTGTTCGACCCTTTGCAACTACTTCCCTTGAAGATAAGCTCATCCTTCCACTATTCAAGGAGACTCCTTCTCCTATACAAACTTCTACCATTATCATGAGCAGCTAGTTTGGAAGAGCTTGGATTGTGTGGAGCTTATAGTGCTCAGATTGTTGCTACTATAGGTAGTTGGTGTGATAAGTGTGGAAGTGTTTGATTGCTTAGGGAAGGTTGTGTTGTGTTGCTTGTGTGAGAGAGATAGTTTCTTGTCTTGGGAGAACCATTTCCAAAGGTGAATGCTTAAGAGACTTGCTGACTGGCCCCTCCTGAGAAGGATACCGACGTCAAAACATTTGGTTGTACTCTTCTCTGTTTGATTAAAAATAGATGACTACTATTATTGTTCCATTCTCATTTGTCTCTGTAATGGTTAAATGTTAATTACATCCTTTCTGACTGATGTATGGTTGCTTTTATTAGATTTCACGCTTGTGTTTGTTTCCTCTTCGTGTGTGCAAGTATCTATTCGCGGAGATCGCGGAGGATCGTGACCAGCCAGAGCGAAGGAGCGAAGGTGGCATCTCTTCATTAAACAACAGCGCTGGAATCCAAGTAGGTGTCCTTTGCCTACCTTTTAATTGCAATTAGGAACTTGCATAGTAGCATTGACTGATTGTTGCTAGACCCACTCCGGGCTAGTAGGGATCGCCTCTATCCGTAGAGGGGATTTGCCTCTCCAACAATTTGGCGACTCCACTGGGGAGTTCAGCCTTTTGTCTCTTGTGTCCATTCTTGTGTTAAGTTTGATTGTTCTCTCTTTTCGAGTTTGGGGATTAGTTCTCTGTTTTTAGGCTTCCTGGGTCAATCTGGGAGGTGTATGAATTGTTTAAAGAGTTCTGGCCTTGGTTTGGGAGTTCTTGGCTTGTTTTTGCCTCTTTTTTAAACTCAGCGCGGTTTATATCAAAACAGTTGCGCTGACAGCGCTTAGCTGTTTCTTTAAACCTGTTGTCATCGCGCTTGTACGTAAAACAGTCGCGACCGGTCTGAAATTGAACCAGCGCGCTTAATCCGTGTCCTTCCGCGCTGACAGCGCCAAGTTGCTACGCGTGACCTAGTTTCAGCGCACAGTTGCTGAAGGTTACCCACGCTGATCCTGTAAAATTGAAATTGTCTCAGTTTTACCTCCTGAACCCGGTTGTTTGGCCATCTCCAGCTCTTTCCACTTGGTTTGTGACTTGATATTCATTTTTTGAACTATTGCACACTTGCTTGCAAAGCCTTTTCGAACGAATCTCATTTTTGCGCCCCGTGACCTAGTGCCATCATCCAGTTTTCACTAGACCAACCTTGTTTTGTTCGCTTGTTCACTTGTTCGCAAAAGTTCGTTGCTGCTTGCCTTTGCTACTGCGTAAACCTTCCTTTTCGCTTTCTTTGCTTGGTTGTTTAGGTGATTGTCCTCGAACCAGCCCTTCGGTTGTTTCGGCTACTCTTCGCCACCCAGACATAGATTACAATTGCTTGGGTTCAACTAGCTCTTTTCACGCTTGTTGTGTGTTCCATTGAGTGATTTTTGTTTTGTTTGCTCGGTGTTGTTGTCTCTCAAAATTCATTGCAAGTGCATTATGTCATTGAAAAGAGAATCGAACTAAAATCTTTTGCATTCAATAGTTAAACGAAGGAAAGAGCATTTTTGTTGATTTGCATTATCAAAAGAAAAGTCTCATTTCTTTTTCATTAGCTGCATTAGATTGTTTGATTGATTGATTTCGTTTTGTTTGATTGAAAGCTCTTAACCTTCTCATAGTTAGAATTCATCGAACGAAATGATGTTCTTTGGCATATAACTTGCATCTAGGAAATTGTGAGAGACCATACGATAGGGCCTGAAATCGAAACTTAATTTCAAGATCAACCATAAAATGAACTGAATCAACCTAAAAACGCATTGGAACTAAACGCAAACATCTAGAGGTCTAGGTTAGAGACGTGTTCCGGCGTCTTTAAACATAGTCACTATTGTTTCACATTACGGTTGGGTGATTCCTCCTTCTGTGAATCGATAGTGGTCTAACACGGATTGTGCTCCCACGTACCGTCGCGTATATAGGGAGACCCCACTAGGATTTTATCCTTGATCCATAGGAAGCCGAGTCAGCCGCCTTATGTGCAAACCCCTCAAGGGCAACCACTTTATGGCCCGCCTTACCCAGGACAATCTGGGGGCCCGCAGGGACAACCCTACCCGGGACAACCCTCGGCCGTTGGGGGTCCGTCGTTTTCATATCAGAGTCAACCTTCTGGATATCCAGGGCAACCTGGTACCCAGCAAGGTTACCCAACTGGACAACCAGGGCAACCTTACATTCAACAAGGCCAACCCGGTTTCCAGCAGGGGTACCCATCTGGACAAGCTGGGCAAGTTTACACTCCTCAGAGTCAACCAGCGGTCCAGCAGGGATATCCTCTTGGGCAGGGGGGGCAACCCTACTTACAGCAGGGCCAACCTACTGCCCAGTCTGGTCATCTTTCTGGGCAAGGTGGGCAACCCTACGTTCAGCAGGGTCAACCCACTGCTCAATCCATGCATCCTTCTGGGCAAGGGGGGCAGCCTGCTATACAGCAAGGCCAACCCACTGCTCAGCCTATGCACCAAGGGGGGCAGCCTGCTATACAGCAAGGCCAGCCCTCTGCTCAGCCTGTGCACCCTGGGGGGCAGACGGGCCAACCTTCTATGCAGCAAGGTCAACCCGCTGTCCGCCCTAATCATCCATCTGGACAAGCTGGCCAACCTCAGGGTCAACCAGCTGTTCAGCCGGCTCAGTCATCTGTTCCGCAAGGACAACCCTTGGTGGTCCACGGACAACCTGGCACCCAGCAAGTTCATCCTGCTGGCCAGCCAGGCCCATCCCAAATCCAACCAAGTCAACCTTCGGGCCAGATGATCCAAGCCCAGCCGGTTCAAGGACATTATTCTGGGCCTCAAACTCAAATGGGTTATCAAATGCAAGGTGGGCCACAGCCTCAACCTTCTTACCAGATGCAGCCTCCTTATCAGGCTCAGTATGGGGCCCAGCAGTCATATGGCTACCAGCAACCCCAGGGGCAAACTCAGTTTTCTCCTTACCAAAATTATCAACAACCGCAGGTCACTCCTTATAAAAATTACTAGTATGCTGCACCTGTAGGGCAAGTTGCTAATACATGGGGAGCTGGGGGGCAGACACAGGGACAACTGTCCGCATATGGCCAGAATCCGTATGGACAGAACCCCTATGGGCAAGGTCCCTATGCACCAGGCCCTTTCGGGCCGGGTCCATCTGGACAGAGCCCATGGGGGCAACCACCACCTGGTTGGAACCCTAATGTTGCCTCGAATCCATAGCCACAAATGTCCTTTAACCCTCAGTTACCATTCTTAGCGACGTTGGAACTGCCTGATGTGTCCAAGTTAACAAATGATCCTATTTTGCATAATCCATATTGGCCACCAGTTCCAACCAAAATACCAGGCGATTGTCCGAAATTTGATGGCAAAGCTGGTGAAGATCCTCAGGCCCATGTAATGACTTATCACCTTTGGTGTTCATCGAGCTCATGGCTTGATGATTCCATCCGACTCCGCCTCTTTCAGAGAATTCTCACCGGTTCAGCCGCTAAGTGGTACATCGAGCTGAATCGCGGCATGTTTCAAGATTTCAACTCGTTGGCTATGGCCTTCTTGACTCATTTTCAGTTACCTATTCGGTACGAGACTGGGACACATCTCCTCACGTCTCTCAAACAGGATACGGCTACGCACATCTCTGATCATATACATGAATGGAGAAGGCGTCGTCGCCTGATCAAATTTTGGATTCCTGATCAACTCTTGACCGATTGGTTCACGACTTCCTTTGTCCCTAAGATTGCAAAAGACATCGCAATGGGAGCGTGTGTAACTGAAGAGCAAGCAATCGCGCGAGCTCAGTACCTCGACTTAGTGTACTCTCAGTCGGGTACTTTGTATGAGTATTTTCCAGATGCCCCGAGGCCTGGACAGCCCAAGGCTCCGCCAAAGCCTTCTGTTGATGGAGTCATTGGTTCTGTGAATTCGTCATCAAAGAAATCGGCCGCGAACCCTAGGAAGCAGAAACAGAACACCTCTAACGAAAATTATTCTCAGGGCCAATCAATTTCTGGGAGTACCTCTGAGGTAAACGCCGTTCAGTCCACCGCGGCGGACAAATCCTCAAAAGGGAAAAAGAAAGGGAAAGCTAAAGATAAATTTGGACAGCCCAAGCAGGATCCCCCTAAGCCTCCCTCCGAGGAAGGAGCTAAGCGAAAACCTAAGTATCCTTGTCTCATCTGCGATGAGGATCACTATACCAAGGATTGCCCAAGGCGGTCCGAAGTTAGTCGACTTTTGAAAGGTGCTCCGGGGCCTCCTGCTGTGCTTAAAGAGCCTTTCCCTTCCCAGCAGACCCAAATGGTGGCAGGTCCGTCTCAATCCTCTTCCTCATTCGGTTCTCAAGTGTTCATGGCTGGAACGATCCCCATCCATGTTTCAACTTGAGCGAAATATTATCCATCTCAAGCCGGGAAAGAGCCGGAGGTTCCCTCCAACGCTCCTCCATCCAGTTCTGGTCCCCTTCACATCGAACGGCCCAGCACTGAGACGATCCCCCGACCCCCTCCCAAAGGTGTACTCAGGAAGTCATCTTATAACCCCAATGCTCGTGCTGCCCAGCACTATAGCATTGTCGAGGACTTAGCTCAGGCTCCGTCTGCTATGTCCGCGTTAGAAGTCCTCCAGAGCTGCCCCTCCCAGAGGAAGTCCTTGCTATCAGCCATTGGTGGCATTGACCCGGCAGATCCGGATTTAATTTCTTTTGATCTCGAGGGTTTCACACAGAGACTGCCTCACCAAGTGGCTTTCCTTATACAGGTCCTCATCAATGGCAAAACGATTCATTGTACAGTCATTGATGAGGGTGCCTCGACCTGCATCATGTCTGTTGCTTGCTGGAAGGCTATTGGTTCTCCTGCCCTGAGCCAGTCTCCTACGACCCTGGAAGCTTTCGATGGAAGAGAATCTCGTCCATATGGTATCCTCCCACGATTGCCTATCTCTTTAGAAGGGAAAACCGTAGAGGTAGAGGTTGAAGTTGTTGACGCTAATCTCACTTACAACCTCCTCCTTGGACGAAGCTGGACATACGCCATGCAAGTCGTGGCTTCCTCCTTGTTCCGTGTCATTCGCTTCCCTCATCAGGGGAGGATCGTCACGGTAGACCAGCTGTCCTTTTTTGCTTCTTCTTCTGAAGGTAATGTGCCGTTCGTGGAGCATACCTCCAAGTCATTAGTGAGTGTGGGTGCCGGACTGTTCAAAGATCCCTCCTTAATGGGAGTCTTTCCCCTCCCACCTCCGAATCTCGCCCCTGTTAACATGATTTCAGTACGTTTTGATCCATGGGTTCTTCCTCCCTTGAATCAGGAAGACTCTTGGGGTGATATGATGCCGTTGGGTCCTGTCGAGCTCAACTACATCGAGATTGTCGCTGCATCGGCTGCCCCTCCTGAACCTGCTTTTCTAAGCAGTGTTCCCGATTCATATGATCATTTCCCTTGGCTGGGTGATGAGGCAACTTCGGATCCCCTGAAGGAAACATTTCCCTCCGATGAGGCCATCATAGAGACTATGTCTCTCGAAGAGCTCCCTTGGTCAGATCACCACCATCATTCTTCGTTTCTCCCTCCACATTCGGAAATGGTCGCATGTCTCGAGCGATTTGCTTCATGTGTCCCATCTCCGCCCCTCCAAACACCTGTTCAGCTATATCAAGTGTCTTCGGAGGGCAATATGGGTAACATCACGCAAACCCAGCCTATCGACATCTCTGTCAAATCAGGGATTGTCGAGAATATTTTCATTGGAGTCACATGCACTCCTGAGGAAGTTCAACTCTATACTGCTTTATTTCGTGAATTCCGTGATGTCTTCGCATGGTCTTACAAAAAAATTCCCGGCATCGACCCTAGTATTGTGGTGCATGAAATACCTACTTATCCAGATGCTAAGCCTGTTCGTCAGCACTTACGTCCAGTGCACCCTCGAAAGGCTGCAGCCATCAAGGCCGAAGTCGAAAAGCTTCTTCGAGCTGGTTTCATCTATGCCATTCCCGTCACGGAGTGGGTGTCCAATATAGTCCCTGTAAATAAAAAGCAGGGCATTATCCGAGTCTGTGTTGACTACCGTGATATCAATCGTGCCTGTCCAAAAGATAACTTTCCTACGCCTTTCATTGATCAGCTTATTGATGACTGCGTAGGAAGTGAGATTTATTCGTTTATGGACGGATTCTCTGGCTATAACTAGATCAACATAGCCCCTGTAGACCAGCATAAGACAGCTTTTATTTGTCCTTGGGGCACCTTCGCCTATAAGAAGCTCCCTTTTGGTCTCAAAAATGCCGGTGCCACCTTCTAGCGTGCGATGTCATATTCTTTTCATGATATTCGACACATCGTACAACCTTACCTGGATGACCTCCCAGCTCATTCATCTAAGCGTGAGGACCATCCATCTCATCTACGTGAAATTTTTCTCCGCTGTCGACACTACCGTATTCGACTCAATCCACATAAGTGTGTCTTCTGCGTAGAATCTGGCCGACTACTCGGGTTCATCGTCTCCCGGGAAGGCATCCGTCTGGATCCCCTCAAAGTCGAGGCCATTTTGAATCTTCCTCCCCCTGCCTCTTTGCAGCAATTGCAGAGCTTGCAGGGTAAAGCTAATTTCCTCAGACGATTCATTCCGAATTATGCCGAGGTGGCTAAGGGTTTCACACGGTTATTAAAGCGAGACACACCCTTTGGTTGGGATGCTATCGCCCAGGAATCTTTCGAGCGCCTTAAAGACCTTCTTGTTTCAGCTCCGCTCTTAAGACCTCCGAACTACCACCGTGATTACACTCTCTATCTAGCTGCCGCTGACGGTACCATCGGCATGGTTCTAGTGCAGGATGATGATGCCGGCACCGAGCACGTTATCTATTATCTTAGTCGCAACCTTCTGGATACGGAAACTCGCTACGCATATGTCGAGAAGTTGGCATTGGCAGCTGTCTGCGCCGTCCAACGATTCCGGCATTATATCCTGTTGCGCACAACGACCGTGATCTCTGACTGCAACCCCATGACCTACATTTTGTCGCGTCAACTGCTGGGGGGAAAATACTCGAAGTGGATTGTAATCCTCCAAGAGTTCGACTTGGAATTCACTGCGGCCAAGTCTAAGAAATCTCTGGTCTTTGCTGAACTGCTCTGTTCCTTACCATCTCATTCTGCACCATCTCGTCCGGAGGAGCATATCCCGGATGAAACATTGTTTCTCATCAGCACCCTCGACCCGTGGTACGGGGACATTATCATATATTTGCAGACGTCTTCCTTCTATCCAAATGTATCGAAAGATGCTCGACGGCGAATTTGTCACCAATCTCAACCCTATCGCATTTTGAGCGATACCCTGTACCGCCTCGGCGTTGATTCTGTTCTCCGCCGATGCTTGACTCTCGAGGAGGCTGAGCGGGTGTTGAATGACTGCCACTCTGGTGCTTCTGGCGGTCACATGTCCAGATATGCTACCGCCCAGAAAATTCTCCGTGCTGGTTACTTCTGGCCTTCTATCTTCAAAGATTGCATTCTTGCCATTCGCGCATGCCATGAATGCCAAGTATACCACCGGAAAATGTGTGCTCCTCCTGCACCACTGCACCCTGTTGTCACCGTAGGTCCCTTTGCCAAATGGGGCATCGATTATACGTCCTGTAACCCTCGTTTGGCCGGGGGGCATGGGTATATCATCGTTGCCGTGGATTATTTCACCAAGTGGGCCGAAGCGATGCCTACATTGAACGAAGACGGTTACACAGCGGCGCAGTTTTTATTTAATGATGTCATTACTCATTTCGGAGTCCCTCAGGCTATTGTCACGGATCACGGAAAGCATTCCCGTAATCACATGATGACGGAACTAACGACCCAACTAGGCTTGCGTCAAGATAGTTCGACACCGTACTATCCACAATCCAACGGTCAAGTCGAGGCCGTGAACAAAGTTTTGATCACTATGCTTCAACACACCGTCAATACGCACAAGTCTAATTGGCATCTGATGTTGTTCCCAGCCTTGTGGGCCTACCGGACTTCCGTGAAGGATTCCACCGGTTTCACTCCATTTCAGTTGGTTTACGGACTGGAGGCCACCCTTCCCGTTGAGTGTGAGATTCCTTCGTTGAAATTAGCTGTCGAGTTGCTTCCCAACACCACTCCGGTGGAGGAACAGCTTCTTTACCTAGAACGGTTGGACGAGACTCGTCGTTTAGCTTCTCTGGCTATCGAAGCGCAAAAGAACAGAGTCAAGGCTCACTTTGACCATAATATTCATCCTCGTTCCTTCGTTGAGGGAGATCTAGTACTGCTCTATGATCAAGCTAAAGATAAGCTAGGGGCAGGAAAACTTGAATCCATGTGGCTAGGTCCCTATATCGTGAAGAGAGTTTTACAAAAGGGCGCATATGAGTTGATTGATTACGAAGGAAATCCTCTTGACAAGCCCCGCAACGGGCTTTATTTGAAGAAATATTATGCATGACTTCGTGCACTCAGTTTGTACATACACGTGTTTAGTGTGTTTTGTGTGCATGATTTCATGTTTTGCTTTGGTGTGAAGGCGTGTTTGCCTCTTATTGTGTTTTCTCCTTCTTGTGCAGATGTCTAGTGCACCTTATGTTGGTTTCGATGATGGCGCCTGCCGTAGTACTTGCAATTTGTCCTCTGCGGCGTGGGCAATCTATGATCCTCACGAAGAGTTGCTAGATCTTCAAGGAGTCTTCCTCGGTCGTACCACTAATAATGTTGCCGAATACAGTGTCGTAATTGAGCTACTAGCCGAAGTAGTTGATCTCGGCATTCGTGCAATGATGGTAAACCTGGACTCCCAGCTGGTCGTTCATCAACTCAACGGGCGATATTCCGTCAGAGACCAACGTATCCTAAGGTTGTATTTACGTGTCAGATTGTTAGAAAGGAATTTTGGCTATATCACATATCAACATATTCCGAGACGATTAAACACATTGACTGATGCATTAGCAAATCATGTGTTAGACAGACATTTGCGAAATAGATAAACATCATACAAGAAAACATAGAAAGCATAATAAGACCATAGAGTAAAGCATATGTAAATAAGATATTTCCCAAAGCATAGTTTGCATGTGTGTCGTGTGTGATTTTAAGCTTGCATTTAAAACATTAAAATACATGGGTCATGTGTTGTGCAATTCATACATAAGATTACGTTTGTACTGAACATTTGCATAGCATAAGCAAAACATCATCATATGTACCAAGATCCATCCAAAAATCGGTATGTATATATATATATATCGTGTGGCGCACTAAGGCGCTCAAAAATAAGTGTATATGTCAAAAATAGAGTCATGGTCCTCGATACATCCGAGACATATGTCTCTCAAAACATCAGTGGAAGTAAACCTAGGCGACTACTGTGCTGGGTTATGCTCTCTGTAGCATACAGCTGCTCGTGCCACCCGCCTCAAAAGGCGGTGCATCCTGGGTGCCATCCCCACTGTGTGGATCTGATGCTCTATAGGGACCTCCTCGACCCCCTGGTAATCCGGCACTCCCTCCAGCAAACCCTCGAGGTTGCGAGCTACAGTCTCCGACGTATCCACTCCTGGAGGAACCAAGGCCAGGGCTCCAGCTCCTTGCCCCTCTCTCCGTGCCATTGGGGCTAGGCCAATGGGTCTCACAGGTCCCACATCTGCATACAGTGACATTTATTAAGACATGTACATGAAAAATCAAAAAATATTAAAAAATATTGAAAAGAGATCAAGTATCATACCTCCGTCGTCCCAATGCTCTACTGCGGGCAGTGGCATGTCAGGATTATTGCGGAAGTCCATGCCAGCATATGGCCAGTCCTCCACAATGACGACCTGACGGTCCAGCCACTCTCTGAAATACACTCCCCAAGATACTGGGCGGCCTCCACCTCCACGTGGCATGACACGGGCCCATCGGCTGGCCCTCGTCTCCCGGGGACCTCTAGGTGGATCCACAGCCATCGTCTATAACTGTAAAGCTGGCACCCGCTCCAGCATGAGCGGAAGAAGAAGCGACCCATATGCAAACTGCTTCGTCTCTCCGCGATGGCAGTTGTTTAGTTGCCTCTTCATGCTGTTAGTCACAGCTGTCGCCCAGTTGAAAATAGTGGGCTGTAGGCACTCCAAAGCTAGCAGTAGTTGGTTCTTCGAGGCCTCATGATTGGCCAAAGAACCCGCTGCTCGTGTCACTAGGAAGATTATAGTGCGAAGAGGCATGTCTCGCACTGTCGGGATGCCAACCTTCCCGCTCCGTGTTTTCGCGGATCCTGGGCATACTCGAGCCATCAGCTGGTCTAGTGTCTCACCGCTGGGTCGCTACCCCTCCAGAATGGGCATCTGACCCCGGCGTGACAATCCAGTCAAAAAGTAAATGTCCGTGGAGTCAAACTCGATATCCTCACCACGGATTCTGAATTTCCCATCTACGGGGTTCCAAGCTCTGATTAGGAACTCCAGTAAGTTAGGTTGCGCCCTCAGGCGCGGAGTCAGGAAGAATTTCAAGAAACCGCATGCCCGCATTGCATTTCGGCATTCGGGAAGTGCATAAGCCGCTATATCCTCGTCATCATGGGATCTCTCTTGCCACATAAAAGACATTTTGCCCTGCAAGACCATGAAAAAACATTAGAGTGCTAATTATGGAAGTTTGAACGTTCATTTTATTAAAAATCAAATTTTTCCGCGCCAGCGCGACTGTTTTTAAAACAGTCGCGCTGAAAATGGCGCCCCTTTGTTTTTTCCCTGGGTCAGCGCGGAAGCACGCGCGTTTTCCGCGCTGACCCAAGAGGTGGTACGTGTAAAAATAAGTCGATCAGCGCGGTCCCGCGCGGGAAACCCGCGCTGACCGAGAGCGCATCAACGCTCAAAAAATCCGCCCATAGGGCCACATTCCACCATGGAATTGCTCAAAAAAATGCTCAAAATGAAACGCAGGGAGAGGAGAACCTACCTGGAAGAAGCTGCCGGATGAATGGTGTCCACACGGGCTAGAAATATCTCCGTCAACGTTTCAGCTCCTCAACGTTCTTCACGATCCAAAATGGTAACAATGGTAAAAAATGACTTTTACCCCCCTATTTATGGTAAAAAACTCATAATTTGCTATAATTTCTTGTCGATGTGGGTTTTTGTCATATTTTCACCATGGATTTAGCACTAATGTCACTGTATTATGCCTTTATGCATGTTTTAATATGTTTTTACACATGTCGAACAGATTTATGCGGGTGGTGTTCTTGTGCAGGTTTAGGTACCCGGCATGGTCGTAAGCAGTCTTTCATATACTTGGTCCCAAAAAATGTCGTCTTTGAGCTCTTTTCCGACATAAATCAAGAAAAGATTGCCGAGCTTCCTTTCGGCTCGTTAAAGGGAATGAGAGGCGGTCGTTTTAAGCTCTTTTTCCGACCGTGTAACTTAAAAAGATTGTTGGGTGTTTGTCGTTTCGCACTCTTTATTGGCTCTAAAACGACGTGTTTCTGACCGCTTTTTTACTTTTTCGGGTCGGAGGCACTATTTACGAAAAGTACTCCTCGATCGTAATGGTCAGGCGGTTCTTTCGAGCATTGTTTTATACTTTTTCGGGCTCGAGAGACACAACTTTACGAAAAAGGACCCCCCTGGAGTTTCCTTTTCCGCTGTCTTTTCAGACTCTCTAAACAAGAAAAGACGCCGAGTTTTTCCTTTGTCAGGCTCGTTAAACACTTGATGACATCGGGCATCGTCGAAATGACACTCTTCAAGCATATGCTATCCCCGTCAAGCTTGTCATCCAAAAATAACCGGGGTACCTGCCAGAAATGGTGGGGAAAATGGAACTGCAATTGTCGTGTCGGCAGTATGTCGCTCTTGAACATGGCACTGGTCTGCATTCGTGCCGGGTGGGAATTTCTCATTTTGTTTCACAACTAACCTCCGTGGGTGTGGGTTATCCTATTTGACCTCTCATTTGCTCATTGCCTCGTCATCATACCCTCTTCTCCTTTGATGTCAAATACTGCCAAATCCACTGTCGTGCCGCCGATGTGTTCAAGAGAAGTTGACCTCTGCAATAATACAACCTCATCTGCTATCTCACACAAATCATTTTTACCTTTGTCTCGTGTCGATGATGTGGGAAACATTATGGCCCACCTTCGATCAAGGTCACTTCCTTTCGACTTCAGCTCATTATCCAGGAAGGTGACTTAGAGACTCCCTTCAGGTGCCTTAGAGCCTACATGCCTCAATGGCAGGTTCTTCATGTTCGACGCGAGGTTTTCATCATTGGCCTCCGATCGGACGATTCTGCGGGTGTTCAACACCAGCTCATTGATTCACACGCCGCAGATTGTACCTATAGTACCTTGAGGACCACTGTCATTATTGGTGGTACCTCTCGCGTCTGTTAACAGTTCTCATCATTGACTGGTAATCAGACGATGTCCATGCATGTTCGACTTCAACTCATGTATTCACATGCTTGGATTTGTACTTTGTTCGGATCGGGACGGAGCGCAAGACCCTAGATCTCTGTCTGTTATGGTCCAGGTTGCGATTTTGTGGATGATCTTTACATGACTCATTGATGGATGGCTGCGCCCATACCTGAGTCTTCATGGATGGCTGCGACCATACCTTATCATTATTCTGGTCTCTTTAGCTAGGTCGCTACATCCATTCCACAGACCTTTCGCACGTCTTTCGGATGGCTGCGCCCATGCCTAGACTGCATGTACTTGATTATCAGAGATATTCGGTCCTTCCTGGTGGTGTTCCGGTTCGGCAAGTTTTGTAAATCATTTCACCCCTCCCACTCTCTCGGTCTTCATGCTTTAGGGGGCATCTGTTACACATTAATTTGTCACTGTCTCCCTGTCAGTCACCCTACTGTGTCAGGAATTCACAATAATCAAGTTCATGCCTTCTGAACTGGCCAAAAACCCACTTTTCCAAAGTTTTCCTCATCAGCGCGTCTGTTTCTAAAATACCCGCGCTGACTGGCGCTTCATAACAGACCGCGTGCGCTGCCAGCGCGGAAGCACACGACTTTCCCGCGCTGATCGAATTTCATGACCAGCGTAGCCTCTGTTTGTATTTACCCGCGCTGACATGACCCTTTCCATTATGTCTTTGCGACGTCAGCGCGCCATACCAGTTATGCACCCGCGCTGATCCAGTTTGGGCGAATTTGTTCCAACAACCAGTCTTCCAGATAACTCCATACTTAGTTGTTGGCTTTGTGAGTATCGACTCCCTTCTATGGCATGTCTGTTCGACCCTTTGTAACTACTTCCCTTGAAGATAAGCTCATACTTCCACTAGTCAAGGAGACTCCTTCTCCTATATAAACCTCTACCATTATCATGAGCAGCTAGTTTGGAAGAGCTTGGATTGTGTGGAGCTTATAGTGCTCAGATTGCTGCTACTATAGGTAGTTGGTGTGATAAGTGTGGAAGTGTTTGATTACTTAGGGAAGGTTGTGTTGTGTTGCTTGTGTGAGAGAGAGAGTTTCTTGTCTTGGGAGAACCATTTCCAAAGGTGAATGCTTAAGAGACTTGCTGACTGGCCCCTCCTGAGAAGGATACCGACGTCAGAACATTTGGTTGTACTCTTCTCTGTTTGATTAAAAATAGATGACTACTATTATTGTTCCATTCTCATTTGTCTCTGTAATGGTTAAATGTGAATTACATCCTTTCTGACTGATGTATGGTTGCTTTTATTAGATTTCACGCTTGTGTTTGTTTCCTCTTCGTGTGTGCAGGTATCTATTCGCGGAGATCGCGGAGGATCGTGACCAGCCAGAGCGAAGGAGCGAAGGTGGCATCTCTTCATCAAACAACAGCGCTGGAATCCAAGTAGGTGTCCTTTGCCTACCTTTTAATTGCAATTAGGAACTTGCATAGTAGCATTGAATGATTGTTGCTAGACCCACTCTGGGCTAGTAGGGATCGCCTCTATCCGTAGAGGGGATTTGCCTCTCCAACAATCCTCTCCTCACCCATAGGGGTACCCTTGCATTGTTAGGTCAAGAATTCAATTGATCTGACTCCCATAGAACCTCTGCCCAACGGGCCGATATATCGCCACTCCATTCTATAAAATGAAGAGATGAAGGGGAAAATCTAGGATTTGTTGCAAAAAGGGCACATCTGACCAAGTTCCTTGCCTTATGGGAGCCTGATTGTACTGATACAAAAGAAGGATGGAACTTGGAGGCTCTACATTGATAATCAGGCATTAGACAAAACCATTATCAGGAACGGTATCCAATCCCACGGATTGATGACCTGCTAGACCAAATCAAGGGGGGCAAGTATTATAGCAAGATCGATCTGAAGTCTGGCTATCACCAGGTTCCAATAGAGCGCACATGTGTATGGAAGACTACCTTTAAATCTAAGGAAGGCCTTTTTGAATGGTTGGTTATGCCCTTCGGGTTGACAAATGCCCTCGTGAATTTTATGAGGCTAATGGATGACATCTTGCGACCCTTCACCGACTCTTTCGTGGTGGTTTATCTAGACGACATCCTCATATTCAACAAGAGTTGGGAACACTTGTAACACATTTGGCAGGTCCTTCAAACCCTTTGGCATCACAAACTGTGTGCCAACTTAGATAAATCACCTTTGGCATGTGTCAGGTCCAATACTTGGGGTACATCATAGATGAGCTTGGTGTGCATGTGGACCCGAACAAGATCCAAGTCATTCGGGATTGGCTAGCCCCAACCACTCTAACAAAGCTTCACACTTTTTGGGCCTTGCAATTTTTTATCGGAGGTTCGTGTTGGGATTCTCCCATATCACTTGGCCTTTGAGCCAGATTACTAAGGATGGGGCGAAAGAAAAATTTTCTTCGTCCAAGTCCCAATAGAAGGCATTCGTTGAGTTGAAGCACTGCCTTTGCTCTACACCAGTACTCACACTGCCATACCTGCAGTAGCCATTTGAAATCAAGTCAGATGCCTCAGACTATGATATTGGTGCAGTCCTCACCCAGCACAGGCATCCAGTGGCCTATCATAGTGAGACACTTTCTGATGAAATTCAGAAGTACCCCACCTACGATAAGGAAATGTATTCCATTGTTCAAGCTTGTCGACAGTGGAAGCACTACATTCTATGGAAGGAGACAGTCATCCACACCAATCACCGACCTCTTCAGTTTATAAAGACACAAGAGAAGTTGCAGAAATATTTCCATCAAAAGTGGTCTACATATCTGCAACAATTCCACTTGAACATTAAATACAAAAAGGGCATCACCAATCATGTTGCAAACTACCTCAGTCGGCCCCCATTTGTAGTATTGACTACTGTTCTCAACTCTTTTGGTCATGAGACCTCTGGATGGCCGCAACTATACAAAAATGATCCAGAGTTCGCCTCCACATACCAGATACTAGTATATGGGAAACAAGTTCTTGATTTCCACCTCCAGGACACATTATTATGCTACTTGGACCACATTTGTATTCCTTCAAGTGAGCGTGAAAAACTGATTTGGGAGGCGCACTATGTTATGCAACCAGCTCAGAAAATAGAATAAAATATAGATCAACGACTTCAAAATCAGCCTCTTCAAGGGAGAGACCACATTTACATTACACAAATGAAAAAAATTTGGATGATACAAATGACAAGACCTCCTTTCTATATATAGGAGTTTAAGCTGTCACAATATAATCAGAGTCGACATAACTATAATAATGTAAGGGCACAACAATAACAGTAGTGGGCTTCTATGGGGCACAATAATAACAATATGGGGACAACATGGGCACAACAATAACAATAAGGGATACAATGACAATACTAATAAGGGAATACACTAGTATTATAGGGACCTAACATGCCCCTCTCCTTCAGAAAAGTGTTGTCGTCAACACTTGAGTAGTTTTGGATGCTTCTATCTAAAATTCTCATCCTCCCATGTGGAATCTTCAATGGGTAAGTTTTTCCACTTGATGAGATACTCTGAAATTAATCGATTTGATAGGTGTTGAGTTCTTATTTTTGTGACTGCTTCAGGTTCCAGTATGGTTTTTCCTTCCTCGTCAAGTTCTGCCAATATTGTTTGAACTGGGAGCTTGTCACCTATAACCTTCTTTAAGCATGAAACATGGAAAACTGGGTGCACTTGGGAAGCTGTAGGAAGCTCCAATTTGCAACACCTTGTACGAACCATAATACTTTGGTGATAATTTATTATCCTTCTTAGCTTTCTTGAGGGACATTTGTTTGTATGCTTGTAGACGTAGGAATACCCAGTCACCTACATCAAAACTTCTTTCGTTGCGATGTTGATCTTCCTGTTGTTTCATACTATTATGCGCCAAAGTGAGCTTATCCTTTAAGAGTTGGAGAAATTGTTGTTAATGCTCGATTCGATCTTCCACTGCTTGAACCTTAGAAGTTTCTCTTAAATATGATGTGATGGGTAGTTGATGATATCCATAAATTTCCATAAATGGGGTCATTTTTGCTGCAGTATGGAAGGAAGTGTTATACCACCATTCAGCCAGAGGCAACCATTTGACCCATAATGTTTGTTTATTAGATACAATGCAACAAAAATATGCTTCCAAAAATTTATTTACTATCCCAATTTTCCCATCAGATTGAGGATGATAAGATGAGTTATGAGCTAATTGAGTACCCAGACAAGAAAATAATTATGTCCAAAAATTTCCAGTAAAAAAGGGATCTCTGTCGCTTACAATAATATTTGGGTTTCCATGTAGCTTTTGAATTTTTTCCATAAATGCAGTAACAACTATACTGGCTTTAAATGGATGAGATAATGCACAAAAATGTGCATACTTGGTAAGTCTATCAACTACCACCATGATGACACTCTTTCCTTTGGACTTGGGTAAACCTGTGATAAAATCCATTGAAACCTCTTCCCAACATTGACTTGGAATGGATAAATTTTGTAATAGACCTGGAGTCTTAATTGTTTCAACTTTATTTTGTTGGCAAACCAAACATTTTGCCACAAACTTTTGAATATTAGATTTAAGGCCATCCCAAAAAAATTCCTTCTTAACCCTGTGGTAAGTTTTTAAAAATCCTAAGTGCCCTCCTAAGGGAGAGGTGTGCAATTCCATAAGAATATTTTGTTTCAAAATTTCTTCAGTCTTTATTATGATTTGATGATATCCTGAACGAAGATCCAACTTGGAATTGATCCATGCAATTCATCCAATCATTCATAAATGACAGGAATGGGAAAATTATTTTTAATAGTGAACTTGTTGAGCTCCCTATAATATGGACACATGTGCCATGATCCATCCTTCTTGTGCACCAATACTACTAGAGCAGAGAAAGAACTTTGAATAGGTTGAATTATACCAGTCTCTAGCATTTTGCAACCATACGTTCAATTTCACTCTTTTGGGCATAGGGATATCTGTAAGGCCTAATGTTTGGAGGAACACTTCCTAGAATCAAATGAATAGCATGATCATGATCACGAATAGGTGGGAGGCCTTTGGGAGTCTCAAATACCTTGGAATGATTGCCCAAGACTTTTTGGAGATCTAGAGAAATAGATTATTTTGATGTGGGAACCTCTAGCGAACATAATTGTGCAATTATGCCTCATTGTTCTTTCTTTAGAAGTTTTTTCATGTCATTAGAGTTGATTATATTTCTCGGTTTCTTTGCGATACCCCTTAATTCAACTTCCTTTCCTTCCAAAAAAAAAATCAAGAAAAGTTGAAAATTAAAAGTTATCATACCCAAAGATTGTAGCCATTGGAATCCTAGTACAACATTAGCAACACCCATTGGAATGGAACGCATTGGACTATTCAATACATATTCTCCCATGGATATCTTCATATTATGACACTTTCCAGAGTAATTTATCCTTCCTCCATTTGCAACCATCACTTGATACTTTGGTGCTGGATATAGGAAGCAATTCAATTCCTTGGCTATCTTACATTGAATAAAATTATGGGTACTTCCCGAATCAATCAACATTATTACCCTTTTCTTATAGATATGTATTTCTATCTTGAGAGTTTGAGGAGTGGTAATTCTGGCCAATGCATTACAAGATATGGTTGGATTAATTTATTCTTTTTATAAGGTTTGTTCCTGTTGTATATCCTCATCTTTTGACGTTTCTTATTCCTTTTCTTCCTCCTCTTCACAATCTATGTAAAATATTTTCTTCTCAACACACTTATGACCTTTAGTGTATGTGCTATCACAACTGTAACAAATCCCTTTTGCTATTTTTCCTTCCAATTGTTGTGGTGTCAACCTTCTAGGTTGTGGAGGGATAGGGCTAACAACACTTCCATCTTTATATTTGTGAGTGGTAGGCTTCCTTGTTGCCATAATTTTGCTTTCAATTTTTCTTGCCAACCTGAATGCCTTCTTCAATGGATCGGGTTCCCAAAGGCGAACCTCATGTTGGATGTTATCCTTTAAAGTCCCTATGAGCACATCAATCCTATGCTCCTCTATAATATATTTTACCCTTGTATTCAATTTTTGGAAGTCCTCAATGTGCTCCACCATTGAACCCTTTCGTTTGAGATTTATCAATTGGCTAAAAAAGGTGTTCCTTTTTGTATCCTCATAATGTGCTAACATTTCTTCCGTAAAAATTACCCAAGTGACAATTTTTTTACGAGAGCAAATCCATCGATACTATACAAAATGATTATGTTCCAAATATAAAGTTGCAATGCATACATTTTGTATATTTTGCACATTATGGAGATCGAAATATTGGGCCATTTGTAGTATCCATGTTACGAGATCCTTGCCATCAAACTTCCTCATATCTATCTTTGGAACATTGTGGGTCTTCAATCCAGTGTTAAAGTCTATGAAATCATGATTAAAATTTCTTTTGTTCTCATCATGAGTTTCCTTTACTACCCTTTCGCCATTAGTAAACATTTCTTGTAGCCACTTTGTCAAATCTATCTTCAAACCTTCCATGTTGCCTTTAATTTTTCTTCTATACCATCCATCTTAGCTTCCATGCCATCCATTTTAGCTTCCACGCCATCCATCTTAGCTTCCACATCATTCATCTTACCATCCATGCCTTTCTTTAAACCATCCATCTTAGCTTTTGTTACCTTTTATGTGAGTGAAAATTGTAGCACTTGGTCTCGTAATTTTTATATATTATGTTGCATTTCTTCCTCTTCTTCATGAGTTATGGTAGATATTTCAGGTATCTTACTAGGTTTTTCCATTTTATTTCTTCGAGGCATCAAATAATGATAATGATGCCTCACTATGCCCTTTGAATCACTTCAAATTAAATTTTCAAACCAAAATTACGCAATTAAAAAAAAAAAAAACTACACACCTTTTTTGGCATTGTAGGAGATCGATATTGAATCTGTTGTATCTCTGTAATTTTGAATCTCCAAGGTATGAAATTGCGTCCTCTAGTATCCTTCTAATTCCTATTTCTAACCCCACCTGTCTGATCAATATTGGGCTATTCAATAAATAGTTATGCTAAATATCCCATAATGACCTAATTATAGATTAGTTCAGTAGAGCTAACTTGTATGACCTTCCACGTGTCATTGTTTCAACCTTCGGACCTAAAAACGATACAAAGAAAATGACAGTTCATCCTCTTTCTGTAACTTCTTATGAAATTTCAATCTAATACTCAGAGAGAAAGTTATGATGATTTTCCCAAGGTCACCTGTTTAGGATGTAATTTGGAAGCCTGCAAAAACCCTAACTTCCTTGGATCATATCTCCGCAAATATAGCGATACAAGGTCTAACATTTGGACCCTAAGTTCATCAAAGTTTTCGTCTCAAATGGGTGTTAATTTCAGCTTCTGAAACGTCATAGGAAAAATGTTATAGTGAAAATTCCACGATGACATGTTTGGAGTAGCGAAACCCTAGAATCCAAAGCTTTGATACCAAATGTTATGCAACCAGCTCACAAAATAGAAGAAAAGATAGATCAACAACTTCACAATCAGCCTCTTTGAGGGGGAAACCTCCTTTACATTACACAAATGAACAATTCTTGGATGGTACAAATGACAATACCTCATTTCTATATATAGGAGTCTAAGGTATCACAATATAATCAGCGCCGACATAACAATAATATTGTAAGGGCACAAAAATAACAATAGTGGGATTCTATGGGGCACAATAATAACAATATGGGGACAACATGGGCACAACAATAACAATAAGGGCTACAATGACAATACTAATAATGGAATACACTAGTATTATAGGGACCTAACACACTACAGTCGGATCGTGGGACACTTTGGGGTGGAGAAAATTGTGGCTATCCTACAAAAGTACTTTTATTGGCCCAATTTCCGACTGGATGTTGGGAAATATATCATATCTTGCAGTTCCTACACCATCGCCAAGCCATCCATCAAGAAGAAAAGGCTTGCACACTCCTATGCCTACTCCCAGTCAGCCGTGGGAATCCATCTCCATGGACTAAATCTCTGGTCTTCCTTTTACCAAACATGGTAATGACCGTGTATTTGTGGTTGTGGGAAAATTTTCTAAGATGGTTATATTGGCAGCCTACAAGAAGAGTATCACAGTAAAGGACACTGCCAAACTCTTCTTTGAACGAGTATGGGTACATTTAGGGATACCGCAGACCATTATATCAGATCAGGATAACAGGTTCCTAAGTATATTTTGGTCAAGCCTTTGGACACTATTGGACACCAAGCTCACCAATTCGACTGCCTTCCATCCCTAGAATGATGGCCAGACGAAGGTCGTCAACATGATGATAGTGCACATACTTCACATGTACAACTCCAAGCATCCTTGAACCTGGGATGAAAGTATTCCATATGTGTAGCACAGTTATAATAGAGCTATCCATAGCTCGACTAATTGTAGTCCCTTTCAAGTGGGTCTAGGATTTCAACCGTTGTGTCTAATTGATGTTTTCATGCCTCAGGCGACTACATATATAAAATCCACACATGTATCATCCAAGGCGGATTAAGCGACCAGATTTATTGAACACATCTAACACATCTTCCAGCAGGTTCACGACATCCTGGAGAAGTCAAATGCAAAGTAAAAGCAGTGACATGAGCAACATCGGGTGCCACACAAGTTTCAAGCGGGCGACAAAGTTTGGTTGCATTTGTAGAAAGAATGCCTTACCGAAGCCCATCGGAAGCTTAGACCACTCCGATATGGCCCTTACACCATTACCAAGGCTGTAGGAAACAATTATTTTGAGCTCAACATACCTCAACTCCTTTGTCTGCACCCAGTGTTTAATATGGACTACCTTCGACCATACTTCCCACCATTACTGGACACAATATACATTGCAGAACAACTGACACCAACAAAGTTAAATCCAGACTACATGAAATAAGCCACAAATGATCCGATTATGGACGCACAGGTCAAGAACACTCGCCAGCAGAAGATCCAACTATATCGGGTTGTCAAAGCTAGCCAACTCCTACACCAAGTCAAGTGGCTCACCAGGGACCAGGTTCAACAAAAAATTATTCACCTCATGGAGCCTCTCCACGCAATGGGGACCATTTATTCCTAAGGGGGGAGGAATGATCCAGGTGGATATTGGTGGCCACCCATCTATTCCAGCTACACCTCCAATCGGTCTCAAATATTTCCTTGTTTATTTCAGCATTTACTATTTTAAAGATTTTTTACGGTCCTAAACTTCCGGAGCAATTTTAACCCCCCTAAATGGTGTTTTTTTGAGGTCCGTTGTAGACCTATAGTTGTGGGTAGGGGCTTACGACAAAACCTGTAGTACTTGGAGAGACCTTTCCAACAAGGTATCATATGCACCAAACGGAGATAATATGATAAAGTTACGACACCGGGAAGTTGGCTGCCCAACTAACCCCAACGAGGCCCATAAACTCTTGGTGTTTCATCTCCTAGGGTTAGGGTTTTGGTTGTTTATGGTTTTCTCATGTTTTTAAATAATAAATAGGCCCTTGATGCTCATTGTAACATAGTTTAGAGGCATGTAGCCGCCACATCTCTTCTCAGAGATAAGCTATCATCGCCCGAGCTAGTCTTATTTGCATTATGTTTGTAAGAATATTTCAGTATTTGATATTAATGAAATGAAGTGTTATTTCTGCTGCATCTTTGTATTTATGGTTATATATTTAATTTTTTTGTGTTCCTGTTTAAATTCAAATCACCGAGTAAGTTTTTCTTTAAGATCCTAAAAAACCTATTGATTATTTCAGAAAAAGTTAGTATCCTTAGAAAGCAAACGAAATAAAGGAGCAAATATCCTAGAAAATTGCTCAATAAATCTCCTATAATAGTTGGTGTGGCCTAAGAAACTTCTCACCTCATTTCTGATTTTATCACTGGAAAATGCACAATAACCTCAACCTTAGGAGGATCAACCCATATACCTGCACTAGAAATAAGATGACCAAGCATTATTCCTACATTGAGCATCATATGACATTTAACATTACTCAAAGAAAGGATAGCCTCTTGACATATTATAATATTTTTTCCAAATTCTCTAAGGCTTCATGTAAAGCATTACCATAAACAAAACAATATTCATGTATATCTCAACACACTCAAGATTAGAGAAAACATCTAGAATCACTTGCTGAAAAGTAGCGAGGGTGTTATATAAATCAAAGGGAAGCAACCTGTAAGTGTATGTTCCATAGGGGCAAGTAAAGGTGGTTTTATATTGATCTTAGAATGATTTCCTTTCACTATAATAGTAGTTTCACTCCATTACCATTTATCTTGCTATCCTTAATGCATTCTATGTAAATGACAACAAAAACCTTATAAGATCAATTGTATTAACGTTGTGATCTTTCCTATAATACATGAATACTAAACCAATGATCACACCCTCAGCTTGATATCCAAATCTAAGACTTCAATTCTTATTCATACATCCTAAACCATATTGTGAACCACTCCATGGATGTTGGCTTTCGAGAACACTAGAAAATGCACAATTTGTGGCTGCTTAGGCAGTGTACAACTATTGGTCATATAAGGCTCCCATTTCTATATGCAATCTAGTGCCAACGAGATAAGATTTTGGAGTGAATGTAATAGACTTAGTAATACATAAACTAATTATTAGTGCACATAAGAGTCTAGAGAACATCTATAGAATCAACATATTTATCTCTGGAGCTCTTCATAATTGAGATATCCTAAACATACACCATTGATTAGGACTATTAATGGTCAAATCTAAAAGGAAGGCCAATGGTCGAGGAACATAAAAGAGTTGATCATGGAGAATGGATGTCAAAGAAAACTATTAGCCAATAAAGAAACATGTTTAGGACTACATAAGGAGAAGCCATTATTTGATGAAGGGGACAAAACTCATGGCTTACAAACCCCAAGTCCATAAAAACTATGATAACTATGATACCACTATAAAACCACACATGAAATTGAAGATATTGATGATGAGGGGTGTGATCCTTTTATCATTCATATGATACACATAAATACATTGTTTATGAACCTTGATAATGCTATGTCGGCTGCCTCTGTAGAAAATTGTCTTGTTGGGAACCCTTTTCATGATAAAATGAGCTTCCAGCACCATTATTCTTCTCCACATAAGCCTACTTCTTCCCCCAACCTTTGACCTCCTTATTCGTCATGGAAAACCCTTTACCCCACCTCTTATTAAAAGGCATAGGCCATTCTTTCAAAAAATTTCCAACTTCATGACACATCCTACATCTGAAGGGAACCCCTTCATAGTCCAAAATTTGATTGTGAATGAGCCCTCGATATTGAATGTTTAAGCTGGCTATTAGCCCTTCTATGGTATCCAGGTGTAGCAAAACTTTGGCATATACAATCTTGCCACTTTCCTCAAAAGACCTATCATATTCAAGGTAAGTTCCAATCTCATCACCAATTAGTTGAAACATATCTTCTGTCCAAAGTTGCAAGGGAAGACCAAACATCCTCACGCATACCGACCCGCGGGCCAACTTCTCCCTATCAAGGTCAAACAAAGGTGTCCAACGCTTGAGCAGGATTGGTGCCATCTATATGCTCTAGTGTTGGGTTAAAACCCAAATTGCATCAGTAGCTTCAACAAATTTGAAATTCCGGTCAGGGAGCGAACCACTAGAGGATCTGAAATGTCGCTCTCCCATTGATCTATTGTCTAATTCCTCAGACTCCTCACTGATCTATTGTTTTCTTTCTCCATAATGTTGTCTAACCCTACTCCATCTCCTACTATCAATTCTCAAACCGCCTACCACACTCTTGCACATTTAACTTTCTTCCCATTTCCTTTCATTTTTCCATAACCCTCATGGCTTAATGAGGGATCATATACTGGCACGATATCTTGTCCTCTAGATATATCCCCCCATAGGCCTTTGAAAAAACTAGGTTCCCTACATCGAATCCTTGGGCTTGATAAACTAATGCATAAAAGCCTCTTGTACTACATGTGCCATTCCATCCACCCATAGAATAGTACACTAGGGATGGAATCTACACTTGGTATCCCACCACTCCTATACCCAAAGATAACCCTTCTTCCACCTATTTTAGGCCCATGTTTCCCCTGAACCCCAAATCCTGAGGATTTCCAAAGGAAACCCTAACCCCCTCAATAGTTGACTTATTTAAGTATAGACACTCTGGGGAAAAAACCAAAGCCTCTATCAAAATCCTAACTTCTTTAGTGTCATTTTTCTAAATACCAAGCCATATTTGACTTTCTGGTTCTGAAATACCTGGATAGATAGTTACATTAACCTCCGATAAAATTTATGATTCTTCATAGCTTAAGTTCATGCACTATTTTTTTGGGTGAGTTTCTTCCAACTCTGACAACAACGAGAAAACCCCGGTCTCCAGAGATTCAAGTGTTATGCTCACGTCCATCATTGCGTGCCTAGCTGGTGATACTTTCTAGATGGGCTCATAATTGAATGGATTAGCTTCGTAGTCTACTTCTATTTCCATGTTGCCACCTTATTTAGCTTTAGCACCACTCTAACCCTAAGCATCGTTCTAACCTCAATATCAACAGATATTTCTAATAGAAACATAATCAAGTTTGTTCAATCTCCCTGGTCAATTGCACCCACTATTCGCTCGTTATTGAGAACACAAATGACAACACCATGAAACCCTCCCTCTTTGCTCCAAATTTTTTGGGTTTTTTTCCAACAACAAAAATACCCCTCCCTTTCATCTTTACCAGCCCCATCCTGATGTGAACCTCCTGACTTGCGAAAACGTGCCAGAACTACCACCTATCCCTCATTTTTGCAGGCTTCAAAGACATGTAGGTGTACTCTTTAGTGCCATCTACGCGTCACAGACCTCTCGGGCAAAGGAACACAATTTCTAATGAATTATCCAATGAGGGTGCATAGTAGGAGCAGGGCATATGGCAGATATAAGAAATAATGGACTAGACCATTATTCATATTACTATAGACCATTTATTAAATCTCTACAACAAGCAGACTTATAAGGGTGATATGAATATAAGGGTTTACATATTGGAAAATCAATGTAGTCCTAAGAACACTTCATGGCATGAGTAATCAATCACTCTTTTTTGAAGAGTTGAGAGTCAAAGATGAATCTACAGTATGCATTTTGAATCATTGTTTCAACTCACAATCAGGATCTGTGTCAAAGATCTCCCATCCGCCATCATTGTATCACCTGCATCGTAACTCCATCGTTGCTTCTTCTCCTTTTCCTTTATCACTGCCATAGAAACCCTGTGATTTCCCTTGGTCTCCTCATTTGCACATCCCTAAACCCTCCTCTTGATGCCTTGTGGATCTAGGATTCCTGCGCCCCTTTGCTTTCCCACGGCAGCCATCCCCCCTCATCTACACACAGCTTCCTGTCGCAGCCTCCATAACCTGCTTCCTCTCTCCCGCAACTCTTTCCTTCCTCCATTCTGTCGACCTCCTTTCCATTGTCGGGCTCACCTTCACACAGAAAACACACTTTTGATTTTTTTTTTAACATTAGATTAGTTCTTGTTATTTGTATATTCGTTTAGGGTTTAGGTTTAGTTATTTCTTTTTAAATTTTCGATTTCATGTAAATAAAACTTAAGCTAGATTCATTAAAAGTTAAAAAAAAAAAAAAAAAAAAAAATCGATTTTGTTTTCACTTTTATTTTGATTTCATTTATGATTTTGATTTTGATTAAAAAATACAAAAGTTTCAAAAAATCTATAAAATTAAAAATCTTAAAAAAAAATTAAAAAAAAAATCTTTTGACATTTGATTTTTTCCTTCTTTTTTTTAAACTTCTAAAAAATTTTAAAAATCTAAAACAAATAAAAAAAATAAAAAATCTAAAACATTTAAAAAAAATCTAAAACATTTAAAAAAATCTAAAAAGTTTAAATTCTTGGTGACGTGAGAATTAAGAATGAAATAGGAAAGGATAGGAAGCTTGTGGAGAAGCTAGGGTTGGAGTTGAAGACAGGGTTTTGGATTCAGGGTACCATGGCAGGGAGCGCAAGGGGAGTGTTGCTCCCTCCTACAGCCGAGCAGTCTCAGGAGGGAGTCAGGATGCGGGAAAGAAACATTTCAAAAAACCACTGGACAAGATCTCAGAAACACGAAGTCAGGGGACATCTGGAAGAAGCGGAGATCAGGATCAGGAAGGGAATCAACAGGAAACAAGAAAAGAAAAGGGGAATGGAGGCAATAGTGAAAGACCGACTTCCAGTAAGACCACTGGAGTCTGCAAGCCCAAGTCAGGCATTATTCCACGGGTCATATTGAGCGACCCAGCGATACAAGCTCATAGAGATCATATGACGGAGCATGCAATCATATGCAAGTTCATGGGGTTATGGCCAATGGAGAGGGCATTACATGTCTGGATAAGGAGCCATTGGAAGCCAAAGGGAGAAATACATTTACATTTGGGTTCTAAGGGCTTTTTCACAGTAGTGTTCACAAGCCTAGAGGACAAAGATAGAGTGTTTGAAGGGGGGGCCTATTTCTATGCTGCAGCAGGGCTCTACATGCGGCCATGGATGATGAACTTTGTCCCGGAACGTGAAACATTCACATCAGTACCGGTTTGGATCAGACTATATTCCCTTCCTCTGGATTATTGGCTGCCAAAATCTTTGAAAACCATAGGCAACAAGCTAGGACATTTTCTAAAGATCTCAGAGGCAACTCTGAAAGGAAGATATACCTCCTTTGCCCGAATATGTGTGGAAATGGATCTATCTAGAGCCCTTCCAGAAGCGATCATTTTAGAAGTATATGATGAAGAATGGGTGCAGACAGTGGACTATGAGCACATACCATTTAGATGCCACAAATGCCATGAACATGGGCATCTATATAGAGACTGCCCCACAATCAATAGGGAAGATAACCAGAAAACCACTATGGAGAGAGATCATGAGGGTTTCACCAAAGTCAGAAGTAAAGGAAAAGGGGTTAAGTGTCCATACAAGAAGGCAAATGAGGACAGACATACAAGACAAAACAGCTTCAAGATCCTGGAGGAAGAAGAGGGGAATAAGGAGACAGTCCAGGACATGGAGAATGCAACAAAGGAACAGGATAAGGTAGCTGACATGGAGGATATCACAGTAGACAACCAACAAAAGGATGATCTACCAAGCCTGATGGAGATTAGTAGGGACCAGGAAATGACTCCAAGTGAAGTAGGAACAGAGGACCATGAGTTACAGGAGATCCTAGATAGGGAAAATCTGGATCTAGAGAAATTTCTGGAACAAGGAAAAAACATAGGGGTGGACTCCTTGCCAAAAGAGGACTATGATAGAGTACAACAGCTCTTTCTCTGGAGGTCACAAGTGAAGGGAGATGGATTCAAAAGAAATCATGAAAGCCAAGAGCCAAGCGGGGTCAAGATGATGGAGAATTCTCAGGAACAATCTCTAAAGAACTCGGGTAGGAAAATAGGAAGAAAGAGATAGAATGAACTGCTGAACGAATGTGGAAAACTGTTGATCAACTCAGGTAAGATGCAAGATCTTACTAGTTATTCCTTTACTAACTTTCCTAATGAAGTTCACAACCTGGAACATTAGAGGAATAGGGAACAGGAGGAAACAAAGAAATCTTAGTAACAGAATGAAAGAAGAAAAACCAGACATGGTTTTCATTTAGGAGACAAAATGTTCAATGGAAAAGATAAGAGTTATTCATAATAAGTGGCTATTTAAATATGAGTACTTAGAGGTTAAGGCAAATCACTCGGCGAGGGGGATTCTCACTTTGTGGGACCCACAAAAACTTGGAAATCTGGATGTTGAAGCATCCAGGAACTATCTCTCCCTGATATGTCAATCTGTAGGGGACAAAGAGATACATGATTACAAATGTTTATGGACCTCAAAAGCAAGCAGACAGACTCAAGCTTCTCACTTCCTTGGAGGAACTAAGAGAGAGACATCCCATTTTTCCCTGGATCGTTGCAGGAGATTTCAATATGATAAGATCTCTTTCGGAAAAAAAGAAGGAGGCACTAGACAGCTAGGCAGCGACTACATGGCCTTCCAAAACTTCATTATGAACATGAGGTTAGTGGACACTTAAACAATTAATGGAACCTTCACTTGGAACAAAAAAAGGGGAGGGGATCATCAAGTTTCTTCCAAACTTGATAGGTTCATGATTTCAGAGGACCTCTTTCTCTCAGGTCCTGCCATGATAGCCTCCATTCTTCCCTTTGGAGGATCAGATTATTGGCCTATATAGCTGGAAGCTAACTTTATGGGCACTCCGAGAAACAGGCCTTTCAGGTTTGAAAATGCCTAGCTCTCACACCCTAATTTCACTAATAACGTTGATAAATGGTGGAGAGAGGAGTTGAATATTCAGGGCACAAAAATGTATATGCTCCAGCAGAAACTTAAGCATATCAAATCCCATCTTAAAGTTTGGAACAAAAATGAATTTGGAGACATCTTCAAAGCCAAAAGAGAAACTGAACTGAAGCTCCAGGAGATCAATCAAATCAACATCACAGATGGCTTCACCGAAGAGCGGCAAAAATTAATTGACTCTCTACAGGAAGAATGGGAGGATCAATGCTTACAAGAAGAAATTTTTTGGAGGCAGAAATCAAGGATACAATGGATCAAAGAGGGAGAAAGAAACACAAAATTCTTCCACAAAACCACTATGGCTCACAGGGCACACAACAGAATCACAAAAATCAAATATTCTCAAGGCATTGAGCTTGTTTCTCACAATGATATGGAATCGGTCCTTGTGCAACACTTCTGCAAAATTGCAAAGGAGCCACTGGAGGACAGATCTAGGTTCATTGATCATTTCACTCAGTATATCCCTCAGCTGGTTACCAGAGAGGACAACCACAATCTCAACAGGCTAGTATCGGAAGAGGAGGTTAGTGAAGTGATTAATGAAATGCAGAGTGGAAAAGCACCAGGCCCAGATGGATTCAATGTAGACTTCTTCAAATCCTGTTGGGAAACTGTCAAACATGACATCCTCGAGGTTGTGGAAGACTCAAGAAGATCCAAAAAAGTTTTGAAGGCTCTGAATGCATCATTCATAGCTCTGATTCCAAAGCAAGAAAATGCCATGACTCCAGATGGTTTTTGGCCCATAGCCTTATGTAATGTGGTGTATAAAATTATTTCCAAAGTTATAGCCAATCAACTCAAACCACTTCTACCCTCTCTCATATCGGAGGAGCAAATAGGCTATGTGAAGGGAAGACAAATCCTCAACAACATCATCCAAGCTCATGAGATAGTACACTCTCTCAAAAAAAACAAGCAAGCTGATATGATCATTCAGTTGGACCTGCCTATGACAAATTGAGCTGGGCTTACATAAGAGCAATTCTAAAAGCCTATGGTTTTGATCAGAATTGGATAAGATGGGTCATGGCTTTAGTTACCTCAACCAGTTTTTCCATACTGCTTAATGGAGCTCCATCAAGGACCTTCACTCCCTCCAGAGGGCTCAGACAAGGAGACCCACTTTCACCGTTCCTCTTCATCCTCATGATGGAAGGGCTAGGTAGAGAAATTAAAATGGCAAATGCTAAAGGAAGAATTCAAGGTATCAAACTCACCGCGGATGGAGAGGCAAACACTCATCAACAATTTGTTGATGACACAATGTTGCAGGGCATACCTACAGTCAGGGAGGCCAGAGCAATCAAAAGCATCTTAAATGACTTTTCTATGGCAGCAGGCACTAAGGTAAGCCTTCACAAGTCCAAAGTTTTTTTCTTTAACACTAATACTGCTATTCAGAGAAATATTACCAGAATTCTTGGATTTCAAAGAGAACAGCTACTTTCCAAATATCTTGGCATTCCCCTTACTGAAAAACCACTAAGCAAGAAAGTGTGGGAAACAATTTTAAATAAACTTCAGGAAAAGATCAGAAAATGGACATGTAGATCACTAAATCTAGCAAGGCGCCTTATGCTCACACAGGCGGTCTTGTAGGCCATTCCCAATTTTATGTTTTCAGCTCTTCCGGTTCCTCAAAGTATTAAGCAGCAAATAAGAAGCATACAAAGGGACTTTCTGTGGGGTAGAGGGGAAGAGAAAAAGAAGTGGGCTTTAGTAGCCTGGGACAAGCTTTGCAAGCCCAAGAGCCATGGTGGATTGGGGCTTCATGATCCTGAGACCCTCAACAGAGTCTCGGGAGCCAAGCTTTGGTGGAGATGGATTAAGGAACCGAATGCCCCCTGGGCTAAGCTTTGGAAACAAAAATATGCCAAGCACTAGCAGGAGAAGGATCACATTAGAATGTCAAGGCAAATCAGGGGCTCCCATATTTGGAACCTTGCCTGGGATAATAAAAACATTGTTCAGCACCATTGTTTTTGGAAATTCGAGCAGGGGATCTTGCTCGATTTTGGGAGGACAACTGGCAACAAGAACCCAACCTTTATAGGGATGAATTTGCAAATCTCAAAAGTGACACAGACAACAAAGGTATGGTTCTGGTAAAAGACTTCTGGGATCAGGGAAGGAATAATGGAAAATGGAGGGAGTGGAAGGATCTTGGATACAGTGATGAAAACCAGCTGAAGACCAAGGCAGAAGCCCTCACCCAGGAGCTAGAGCATAGAAGGATTCTTGTCTCTTCCTCAATGGATCAATTAAGATGGGGTAAGAACACTGAAGGCAACTTTAACCTCAAAGAGGCCAAATAGGAAGTCACAGGATTTAACTTTGTGAATCCTGATCAGATTTGGAAGAAACTTTGGCAAAGTCCGCATTGGATGAAGATAAAGCTTTTCATCTGGCTAGTGCATCAAAGGAAGATCTTAACTTGGGAGAATCTCCTCAAGAAAGGCTTCATTGGTCCTTCCAGGTGTTACCTTTGTGGCGCTCATGAGGAGACGATTGAACACCTTCTCAACCTCTATCCTTTCACTTCAAAGGTGTGGGACTGGGTGGCTGCTATTTTTCGACAAACTGATAGGGATAATCTCAGCATATCCAACACTCTAAAGAACTGGAGGAAGAACTTCTCGGGGAATGAGATAGTTAATAAAGCTTGGATTCTGGTGCCAGGTTTTATCATCTGGAATATGTGGAAAGAACGCAATAGTCGAATATTCAAAAACAAATCAAATAGACCCCAACATATAATTGAGTAAATTCTGAGGCAACTCAAAGATATAGTAAGAAGCTTGCTGAGGACCCTTCCTAAAGATCCTTCCCTGCCCCATGAGGAGAAAATTTACCTTCACTTGGGTCTCCAGTCTATCAATCCTATGGGAATAATGACAGCAGCGAGCCTTATAAACAAGTGCGCTACCATTTGGAAGCCTCCTCCTTATGGTTTCTTAAAGGTTAACATTGATGGAGCAGCTAAGGGTAACCCAAGTTTAGCAGGCTTTGGGGGTGCCATAAGAGACGATCAGGGACAAATACAAATAATCTTCCATGGCCACTTGGGGAAGGCCACAAACAACATGGCTAAGCTCATGGCATTAGAGCAATGCTTGGAAATCCTGGTGAATTTAAGCTTACACAATGTTATAATTGAAGCGGATTCGGAATTAATTATTAGAGCTGGTAAGAAAATTAGCAATGGAACCTCTCCAGATAAAGTATCGAAGCACTGTAAGCTCTTGAAGGTTTTTTACCGCATCTATTCTCACCTGCGAACCCTTAAAACTGTCAGATTTGCTCATGTGAAAGGAAGGCTAACATGTTAACGGATCATTTGGTGAATGAAGGAGTCACACATAGGGAGAGGTATTCTAAGTATGCTTGGGATTCGCTTCCCCCAGGTAAATTGCGGGAGGACTATCTCTGTCAGGCTACCTAGGATATGGAACAATGGACTAACAGGTTGGATCAAAGGGACCCTGAAGACCAGCGGGAGGTTGGAGAACTCCACACAATCTAACCTGCCTTGGTTTGGTTTTTTTCCAAAGTCCAGATTCCCTTTGTTTGAATGATGAAAGGTTTGACTCGGACAGCTCCACAGGATGGGGTAGCCCTCGTCATTTGGCTTAGGTGGTGGTTGACAGAGAATCCAGGTGAATGGGATTGGCTCAAGTATTGCCTGCTAGATGGAATTAAGGGACAACATGTGGCGAAAGGATGTGTTTGGTTTTTCTGCAAGTCAACCAGTCCAATACTACAAGCAATATATTGGGCGAGGTTTGAATTGTTTTCAGTTTTTCTGTGTTTGGCTCCAATTCCACTCTTTGAACGAAGTGTGGCAGAGTGAGGTGAGAGAAAATTGCCCCCATCAGGTGGTTAACTCACGCGCTTCTCGTCCTTCCGATATCCATGATGACCATTAGATATTCATCTGTGGATCAACGGTGGTGATTGTTTGTGCGTTTTGGTTGGACCCAAAATATGTTTAGAGTGTTATGCTTTTAACTTCCGTCGGGTCCGTTTGTCAGTTTTCAGGTTGGCTTGTGGTGGGACCTCTTGTGAACCCACGGCAAGTTATGGGCTTGCCCTCCATGGTTTTCTAGGCTCATTTGATGCACGACAGCACTGCCAGATGACCTTGTGCTTTGTTTGGCGGTTCTCCCCAGATTTCTAGTTTAGGTTTCTCTTAGTTTTGGGTGATTGGTTTGGTTTGGCCTGCCCGGCTGACTGTTGAATGCTTGCAGAGCGGGTGTGGCTCCTTGTAAATTATGTATATTTGGCTAAGTTTAATAGAAGGTCCTACTCTTACCTGATTAAAAAAAAAAAAAAAATTAAGAATGAAATAAATTAAGGGATTTTTGCTTAAACAATAATTTGTTTTAATGTGGCCTGTGGCCCATTAAAAATTCGATTTATTAACCTGTTGATTTGTTTTACTTCTTTATTTTTCACATTAAAGCAATTTCCTAAGGAATAATTAAAACGCAAATTTAAATTTCCTTGGTGTTATTTGGTGATTAAATTATTTTTTCATGATTATTCTATGGTCAAGATGTGATAAATGTTTTAAATAATATTGGCTATATGAGAAAGTTAAATGTTCTAGATATGAATTCCTAATGAAAATCGTTTTAATCTGGAATCTCTTGCATGTTAAAGTTTTGGGCATTTTACAATTAATTGTTCATGATCGTCACTTTGCCACATCTATAAGTTTTCTTTGGATGACTTGTTATTGCTTAATCTATGGTTAATTCAAATTAAAGACACTAGTATGTAGTCATTTTTATCTTTTGATTGTGTCTATCTATCTCAATTGATCAAGACTTGCTTTAAATTCATCAAGTTGTTTATCATTAAAATCTCCTAGAGCCCGTGTTCCATAGGCGATTCTCATTCATTCACCTTAGGGACTACCCCCCTTGACTTGCCTAGGAGAGAGTTTAAACGGAGTGCGTAAGGATTAGAGTGACAATCCTTACTTTGAGCGTTTTCGCGGTTCCTAGACACTTTGTGCGACAACACAACCCATACTCGATAGTGCCTTGAATGTATCTCAGAATATGCCTCGTTGCTGCCCAATGTACCCTTTTGGGTTTCACTGTGAACTAACTAAGGGTATTGACTACGAAGCAAATGTTTGGCCTAGTGTTGACCAGATACATGAGAGACCCAATGAACTGTCTATACAAGATGGGGTCGACATCCTTATCATCTGATGCATTTGTCTTCTTCCAATTGGTAATCATGGCTGTAGACATAGGTCTGAAATCCTGCATTCTAAACCTCTTTAGAATATTTGTAGCATATCTTCCTTTCCCAGGGAAGATCTCCCCATCCTTCTGCCACACTTGCAATCCTAGGAAATAGTGCATCAACTCCAAATCCTTCATGTCAAATTCTACTGTTAGGTTCCTCTTTCAATCCTTTATGAGCCTTGATGATTCTGTCAAGGATAGATCATCCACATACAAAAATAGAATGATGGGCTCATGCTCTACCATTAAATAGTAAAGGTTGGGATCTGCATCACTCTTGACGAGCCCCATCTATTGCAAGTAGGTTTCAATTCTACCATACCATGCCTTGGGAGCCTGCTTGAGCCCGTATAGAGCCTTCTTCAATATGCATGCATGCGTGCACCTCTCCTGAGTCTCAAAGCTCTCTAGTTGTTCTATGTACACCTCCTCCCCTATCTCTCCATTCAAGATGGTTGTCTTTCCATCCATCTGATGAATCTGCCATCCCATATGAGCTGCTAGAGATATAACTGATCGAATGGAAGTGTATCTGGAAACTAGGGTGAAGTTTCCTCATAATCTATCCCTTCCTTTTGCACATACCCTTTTTTGATGAACCTAGTCGTGTACTTTTCCACACTGCCATCTGCCACATATTTGATCTTGTAGATCCATCTTGAACCTATAACTATTTTGTCTTTTGGCCTGGGCACTACCACCCAAACATCATTCGTCCTGATAGAGCTAGACTCCTCTACCATGGCATCTACCTACACCTGATGTTGTGCGGCCTCCTGAAAGATGGAAGGTTTTGTAACCCGAGCTACCAATGCTTAGTATCTATCAGGTTATTTGCACTGTCTCTTACTCGTCCTAGGAGTCCCAATAAACTCATTTTCATCCCTTAATGTTTGATGAACCTCTTTATTAGCTTGACCACTAGTCATGTGAGGTCTTGCCAGCTCCTCCTCATCCTATCTCTACAGCGCCATCTGCTGAGAACTCCCCAGATTTCCTACCCCTAAGAAAATACTGGCACTAGTCATAGTACTTGACCCTTGTGACTATCCTCCAGCTTATCCCACTACCTGCCCTTGCTACTCGAATAAAGGAGCTTCTGCTAACTGATTTTGATCACTGGAATGCATCTCTCGAGACCTCCTGAAATCTCGGTCCTCCATGAACTTCACATCTTGTCTTACTACTATCTTCCTACTGTTAAGAATGTAGATTATGAATGCCTTTGAGGTTTTGCTATACCCAACGAAAAACCCCTTCTCTACAGTCTGATCCAGTTTGGTCCTTTTGTCTCTGGCACTTGACCATAAGGAATACTTCCAAAAATTCTAAGCTGGCTAACTTCAGGCTTCTTCCTCGTGAAGACTCCTTCTAGAGTTTTCTTCCCCAATGCTCTCTGAGGAGTCTTATTCTAAATATACATTGTCATGTTACATGCTTCTGCCCATAGAAATATGGGTAGATCCTAGTCATATAACATAGCCTTTGTAGCTCCAACAATGGCTCTGATTTTTCACTCCGCTACATCATTCTATTGTGGATTATATGGTGTTGTCCCTTCTCTCTTGATGCCTTCCATCACACAAAAATCTCTGAAGTCTTTATCAATACACTCTCCACCATTATCTAAGCGAAGTACCTTGATCTTCTTCCCTGTCGCATTCTCCATGAGAGCTTTAAATTCTCTGAAATGATCGAAGACCTCATCCTTAGTCTTCAAGAAGTACATCCAGGTTTTCCTGGAATGATCATCAATAAAGGTGATAAGATACTTGTCACTACTGAGAGTTCTAGTGGACATTGGGCCACAAATATCTGAGTGTATAAGTCCTAACATGCCATCAACTCTGTTGTAACTCCTTGGAAATTCCCCCTTAGCATACTTCCCAAGTACGCATCCTTTGCACACATCATCGTGTTCAGTCCCTAGCTCAGAAACCTCCGTTACACCCTTGAGCATCCTGAGTGCTCCAATGATGTAGATGTCCCATTCTTCTATGCCTAAATTCATTCAACTCCTTCCCACTGCTACTGTTGCTACCTATTACTTCCATTGGAGAAACGATTTGTAATTGGTACAACATATTACTTCGAACTCCAATATTTCTTACTTTCTTCTTGCTTGGGTGCTTGACATACACTTTCCTCCCTACAAAGTGAACATCGTACCCTTTATCCTGTAACTGGGATACTAAAATTAGGTTCATACCCAATCCTGGCACATGCAATATATCTGAAGCACTGGTGCTTTCTCCTGACTCCCCCTGAAAATCTATGGTACCTCTCCCTACTGGAGTACATTTCGTTATGTTTCCCATAGTAATTTGGAAATTCATTTTCTCCTCTTTGCAGTTAGAAAAATGTTCTCTAACCCCTGTCATGTGAGATGAAGCTCCACTATCTATGTACTAGACTCCCTATGAAGCTGATCCTACTAAGCAAGCAAATTCGTCTTCCAATATGGAAGACAAATATAAAGTCTCAGGAATGTTACTTTTTTCCATGGCTAAACTAGAACAAATTTAGTGTGATATTTCTCTTTTCCTCACGATGTGAATTCTGTAGTCTACAACAAATTTTTTTTGCGTCCAACCAGTATTCTACTCAACGAAAAAAATGAGCTGCAACTACTCCCTCTAATAGTTGGAACCATTAACTGGGCAATTTGATTTTCCTACCTCCTCTCAACTAAGAAAATCGAACTATTGCCCTAACAAGTCGAACTGCCTGATTTGGGATCTACGCAATCTATTTAGGAATTTCGATATGCTGCTCCCTCTGAACAATGAAATTCCTTTTTTCTGCTTTTGAGCTTCTTGGATGATCAATTAAGCTTTGATACCATGTGAAAATTCTATATATTACAATTATTGGAGATGATTCTTCTAACTCAAAAATTAATTATGTAGTTTATTTACTACGACAAATAACAAATAAAATCACAGCTGCAATTTCACCATACAACTATTGTAGAAAATAAAATACTGGAAACTGAGAAATTATAGCACACACAATAAAATTGACACAGTTATTTTTGGTCAATTGTCCTCGGAAAAACCAAACTTGGGAAAATCAGTGCAACAGATTAGGGTTTTATTATTTATTTTCAACAACAAATCTGAGTACACTAATTTTGATGCCCAACTGGCAATGTAATATGAAGAAAACACTTGCAAAAATATTGTGAGAATTTTCTCTCACCCCACAACTATTTTTTGCCTTCGAAATAGCTTCCCCAACCAATACGTGAGATGCCTACATTAGCCTCTGCGTAGTCCCTACGTTGGCCCTTTGAAGATTTCAGACTTCCTTCTTTCGACTCTTCTGGGAACTGGAAACTCTCTCGGAATTTTGTTGCTCTCCTGCTCCACCTGATACTCACCCTCTGGCTCTATCTTCTCTGTTGAGTTGTTGCTACTGAGAAAATCGAATTGCCTGGGCAAGTGAATATATGCACTGGATGATCTCCATCACCACATCGACTTTCTTTTATAATCCATTGTTGGAGCACCAACGAACAATATTGAAATTTAATCAATGGCTAGGATAATTTCTGGGTCGAACTATATGAGTTTCTAGATGATCCACGCCTTATCTCAATTAATACTGATTAATTAACCATATTCCCTAAGTTTGGACTTATGAAATATTTAAAAATTGGTTAATAATCTAATTGAGACACTTCTAGGCAGAATTTCCATAAACGATTTATGGGTTTTGGAGATCTCATGTATTCTAACCTCTCCAAAAAATTTTATGGCTAGAACACATCTGATGCCACAAAACCTAACAGGTGGCATATGACAGATAGGTGAATGAAGTAGGGGATGAGAAGCGGCAGCCCTGGGTCACATGTTGGGGTACAAGGGTAGCTAATAAGAGGGAAGCCCACACTTGGGTTTATAATGTATAGGAGGGAGAAATCGTGGTACATGAGGTGCCTCGACCTTGATTGTTCGACCCTTATTTATATGCCTTTTTCCTTTTGATGATTTTCTTTGATTAACTACTTAGGGCTCAAGGGGTAAGAGCATGATGTATAATATATAGCAGTCAATGACCCCTTTTAATGGTGGGGCGGTCCATTGCCCACGAAGGGTTGGGAAAATCATGGGTTGCTTATATGATGAAGGAGGTTCATAGAACTTGTAGGAACCCCATGATGATGGGGTAGAGCTCATGTATTGGCTTCTTCCCACGTGCTGAATGTGTTTGTCCCGACCATATTTTTGCATTTTGTGGTACATTTTCACGTTGAATGTGGCCATATATGCTTTTATATTTCTCTTTAGCTGCATCATCAACCTCCTTGCTTCATTCCAGGCCATCACCCAAGGTGCAAGAAAGGGGAAAGGGTATTCTAACCCTATGTGGACCGAGTGGAGGAATGTGGACCCAAGTGAGAGAAACGATGAATAGGGTAATAATGAACAGAAAGAGGGTAATATAAGTAGATAAGAGAGTGGGACCACACAACCAAAATTAGGGTTTCCCATGAAGTATCATCCCTAGATCCAAATGGGCAATAAAAGAGATCCCACGGGACTACAATCTAAGGTTAATACCTAAAAGGGGTCTAGGGGACAAGAGCATAGACCTAGCCCATTCTTTTCACTGAATCCCCCCATTAATCCATGCCCAGAAGTGTCCATGAGAAGCAAACCACAATACTCAATTTTCAATTGACAAGGCATACCTTTAGGTTCGGGAGGCCCACCTTCAAACATACGATCATGAAAGATGGGCGAGGGACCACATGGATGGCTTAGGTGGTATAGAAATGGCACAATGAGCTAGTTGGTGGCTACAAGGGGATGTTGGCTGTCGGTTGAGGATCATCTTGGAGAAAAACATTCTCCTAGGGATATTACCCACAAAATGGTGGGTAACAAACCCCACTGTGGGTGGTAAATTTTTTATGGTTTGCAGAGGTATTTTGGGATCAAATTTAACATCTACATCTAGTCTAGCCATTGGTTAGTTTTTTGGGCAAGCTCCTCTAACCCAGTTGGCTCACACTCCAGCATTTTGACGTTTGCTTTTAAGCTTTTCTCTGCACTTGAATAACCTCACTCGCACACATACTTAATCAAAAAGTGAATATCATTTGGTAAATTGTGTTTAAGGGTATTAAAAATCAGGCATTTAATTAGGATTGTTATAATTTGATATGCAAATATCTTAAACCAGGAATCATTGGATTGAAAACTAGTAGATCAATTACACATTCTCCTACACTAGATTTTTACTTAAAAGGTTGACTGTCATAAGCACCTCTGCATTCAAGTGGTGGTAAGGTTCATCATAGTAGTAAGTTCTTGAGCTTGTTTCATGACTGTTGTATCTCCCTTGAAATTGCATACTGAAGATTATCCTAGCTTAATCACAGGGGGAATCCATTTCTTGGCTCATCTTCCCTATTCATTAGCAAAGTAATTTGGTTTTTCTTCCTTAGCAAGCTAAGTGTAAAATACTTACATCTCACTGTTGTCATAACATTTATTTGTTGTAGCCTTGAATTTCTGCATTTTTGTTTCTGAAATAACCCACAGGTTCATGTCCTAAGAATTACTCCGGCACTTTGATTGATGACTTATATTTCCACACATGAACAAATAATTCAAACATCTAATTAGGACTGTGGTAACTTAATGTGTAAGTTCCTTGAGCAATATAATCATCTGCCTTGAGTAAATTGGCATTGTCTTTGGTTACCTGTTATATCATTGGCATTTATTGTTCACTTTAACACTTGTTAACTTGATATGTTTTCTTGTGTTTAAGGATTGCCCGTTGATTTCAATTTATAAATACTTATAGTCATAGTTGAAGATTAGCCATAGCTAAAGTATTCAGCACAAGCAATCCTAGGTCAAGATCCATTCATATTCCTTGCACATTATCCTAAGATGGTCAATCATTTTAAAGCAGTAGCTGTCCATCCAGCTACTTGGCCTCTAATTTGTTCATAAGCAAGAATTTGACTCCATAAGGCACTGGTCTAAATAATCCAATCTGATATCTTGATTAAAAATTAACCAAGTGGCTAGGCCACTCAACTGTGTCTTTTATATAATTTGGTCCCCAACGTGTCTCTCATCTCATTCTCCATAGGGACAACCCCCCATAGCCTACTGTTGGGATACAGCTAGAACGAAGTGGGCGGGGATCAGAGTGACATCCCCCGCCCTGAGCATTGCCGTGGTGCCTATACAATCTAGGCGACAATAGTGCCATGCTGAATTCTGAAGATTCTTGGACTTTGACTTATCTGATATCATGTTGTTCTCGACCATCAAATGCATAAAACTTCTTCCTTTTTATTTTTTGCTTTTTACTTTTCTTCTTGGTGGGCTATGACACTAATAATGCGACCAATGTAGATTTTCTGTCTTTATTCTAAAAATGCTCGGACGAAATATTTGAAGTATTTGAGGTATGCCCCATTTTATTCTGAATATATTTTGTCAAAGGTGACACATAAGTCCCACAAGCATTGTGATTGACCTTAATATCTTGATTTCTTCAACTTATTTAGAACTATGCTACTTCCAGTTAACCTCTTTCAATGGGACAAGTGACCTCCTCACAATGAGATGGGAATTGATTCAGTGGACTAGGAGGATTGTGATCTTTCAAAAGTTCTTTGTGCTTGTCCTCTGGATCCTCTAGTCTGAGCTAGAGCTCATGAACCTGTGATTTTTCCATCATTTGTAGTTTTCTCTGAAGAGTGATATGTTTATTCCTTATGGAAGTCATTTGTTCAGTGTGCTTTGTTTCCATAATTTTCATTTGTTGTGCGTGATTAACCTCCATGATAACTATCATGTAATTAAAAATGATCATCTAATTATGTTGAGTAATTTCCATAGCTTGTAACATGTTCTAAAGAGAAATTTGAATGACTTCAATGTCCTTTATCACTTTGTTATGATTTTCTTGAATAGAACTCATTTCTTTCTTATGATTTGCTTCCATGGTGTTTAGCTCCTCAGAATGCTTTTCTTCTATGTCTAACAACTTGGTGTGCATGGATCTCATTTCCTTAGAGTAATTCTCTTGATTGAGTTCCATGGTTTTCATCAATTGTGCTTCATTGAATTTCATGTCTTTAAGCATTTGAGTTAATTCCTTGATAAGATGATTATCATTTTATTTTTCATCGTCGATACCAATTTGATCATTTGTCCCTCGCCTTTCCACTAACGAGGATTCTTCTTGCAATGACACAAGTGGATTCATCATGAAAATTCTCACAAGGTCTGCAATATGGAAAAGATTGATGTGGCACATTCTCTTGAAATGTTTCTATGATAGTTAGGTTTTTCACAGGATCACTTTCACTTTTCTTTACATTGTAAATGGAACAAGGTGAACCCCTTTGATCTCCATATATATTTTTGAAATCATTGATGATGTCTTGTAGAGAATCAAAAGAATTGTCAAGAAAATCATAAAACCAATTCATAGCGTCACCTTCCGAAGAAAGGACAAAGAGTCATTTCATGATGTCTTCATGATTATAACATGTAGAGACAAAAAACCTTTGTACACAAAGAGTAAACCTCTTGAGATGAGTTCTAGCAGTAATTAAATTTTACCACGGGCAAATTATCAATAGCGTTTTTCAGAATATCATGAGGATACCCTTGAATGTTAGTAAAACGAAAAAGGGCGAATAAGTCATTCATGATGACTTTCTCAAGGGAAAAAGGAGCTAATGGATGTTAGAGAGAGATCCTTGTTCAAGAAAAACAAGAAATCTACAAGAAGTGAGCTTCTAGCAGAAATTATTGAAAAAATGAAAGAAATGGATTCGCCACTTGAACATGAATCTAACTCTAAAATCCAAAAGGCAAAAATGAAAATTTAGTCAAGAATCAAGGCCAAAAATTGTTATGATGATGCCGGATTAAAAGATGCAAAGAAGAGATATCATGAAAAACCTAGGACCACAAGATTAGTTCCCAACAATGGTGCCAAAAAATGTGGCGCTTGACGGGTTAAAGAAGATGATGATGAAAAGAGAAAATGTTAAAGTGCCAGGAACAGAGAAATTTATCCCTGGAAACAACAACAAAAAATGTTGTCACTTAAATAGTACACCAAAATGTGACAACGCTCAGGGCAGGGGTTGTCACTTTGATCCTGACCTTCTCTGTTTAAGTTGTCTCCCTAAAGCAGGCTAAGTGGGGTAGTCCTTATGGATGAGATGATGAGTTTGGGAGACACAACTGAATGGCCTAGCAATTTGGTTAAGGATAATTTACAAGTTTAATTTTTTAGCACAACTTGATTAGATTTTAGGATTTTTAAGTATGATACTAGTGCCTTTAAAAATTATTTACTTGCCCAATATAGATTAAGTTCCAGGTTACAAGATGAATAGTTGGTGCAGGATGAAAATCTATCCTATATGAAGTGCAACACCTATATCTAAGTGAAATGCAAGATCTTGGTAAATTTTAGTTAAATGCCCTATCAAGGGGAGTCCTTACTCCACTATGTTTTAAAGTTAGTCTCAAATATAGGTTGTAGAGAGAAGCCCACAAGAAGGAGGCTATGGCATCATTAATGATACCTCCCATGAGGTTCTAACCACCCAAGTTCCTCCATTCCTACAAGGAATTTCCCACAAAAGAACTACAAGGCCACCCATGTTAACCACAAATGAGGGTCTAAACTATGCAAGTTGGGTGAGAAAAGGTTGTGCTATCTTCTTACAACCAATCTTATGCTTGGAGGTATATTTTAAATGTGCATTTCTAGCTTAGGATGATAATGCAATATGATATTCAATTTCTTAAATGTGATTACAATATGAAAAATACTCCAATGTGATAACGATAGATAAGATTCTCACAATGTTAACTTAAGACGAACAGTTAGGCACAATTATCCACTTTACGCTTCAGATGAAAAAAGAGCCCAATTAAATTACCTGCAAAAACAAGTACTCTAAGTACAAGATTTGCAAGAAATAGCAACTTTAGAGCATTTTAGACAACACTTTAGACCTTTTCTTAAAGAAACAAGAGTGGCAAGGGTTAAAGTTATTATGATTCCTAATTAGAGCTCTTTAGTCAACAATGAACTCAAATGTGTTTCTTATTAAGACTCCTTGAATTTCTCTTCCACTTATATAGATTAGCAATTAGAAAAAAGAGAGACTTCAATATTCTTTTGAGGTCAACACAAGGGTAAAAATATAAGAGAAAATAAGAAACCACAATGAAATTGGCAATATTGCTAACAATGAAATGCAGCGAACATAATTAGCAATGATATGTCAGAGACAAGCAAATGCAACTAGATGCAAGAATGAGTTAGCTTATCATCAAGATGCAATTAGTTCACCAACTATTCTTCAGAATGTTGTCACTTTGAAAAAATGTACCAGACGTCAGTAAATTAGATTAGATTTCCTTAACCATGAGATCAGTCCCAAAATTGACGTTAGAAGTTAGCAAACACAAGAAAGATTAAGCCTTTAGTTAATGTGTGTTAAATTCCTAGTCTCTTAGGCTTATTAGGGTGTATTCTAAGATCTATTTAAAGTTATTATGAGGTAATTATGTTAGACATTCTACAATTTTAACCATGATTCTGCATGCAGAATAAACTCAAAGAATCATTAAACCTTATTGCCCAGGGATATGAGTTACCTCCAGCCATTGGTGATGTGTTGACGCAGGCCACAGTCCACAAGCTTCTTCTTCAGCACTCCAGCTTCTGTCCAAGCAAAGAACACAAAATTCTGAAGGCACTTCCGAGCTCTGCTATCTCAGCTAGATGGTGTAGAACTGAAGGGGGTTGAGATATGAGCTTGGGACCAACAGATAAACATATAGCTAAGCTTCCATCAAGCTTCTAAATGCTATGTGTTAGAAAAACCACAAATCAAGGTAGAGATGAGATCAAAGTAATGGACCACTTTAGTAGCTCCCAATTATTAATTTAGTAATTGCAGTTGATTTTCTTAACTTAAGGAAACTACTGCAGTTGGTTTCCATAAGTTAAGAAAAGCTGCAACTCCATAAATCAATGTAGATTTTGTGTTAAATTAATGGAGCTTAACATTCTCCCACTTGGTCCATACTTCCAAACTTAATGTCTCAAAACCATTGACAATCTTTATTAAGTAATAGATACATGAATCATGGCGATAAGTCCTCTAATGACGAGTATTACCTTCCATGTATTACTATGAATTTATTCTTATTATAATTTATGTGGCAACAATTTCTTAATGAATAAACCCTATGTTTATTCTTGGTCCTTCTTAAATGAATTTTCTCAAATCAACTTAAGGTGCACATAATATGAGAAAAAACATCACAATAATTAATAATTTCATTAACATTGTCCATACAATGAAAAAACTGCATAATGGAACCAAGTCCCATATTCAATACATGATCCTTGAAATTAACTGTGGCATGCCCTTAATCAAAGGATCATTGATCATTAACTCAGTGTTGACGTGCTCAATGACCACTTTATTTTCTTTAACACGTTCCCTTATAGCTAAAAACTTAATGTCGATGTGTTTATTTCGACTCCCACTTTTTTAGCCATAAAACCAGCAGCTGAATTATCACAATATATTCTCAATGGCTTAGATATAGAATCCATAATTCTAAGCCCAGAAATGAAATTCTTAAGCCATACACCATGTAAAGCAGCCTCAAACAGGAAATACATAAGCATGTAGTCTTTGGTCCCTTGAAGGTACCTCATTACTTTCTTTGCAGCTCTCCAGTGGTCTAAACCTGGATCACTCTGACATCGTCCCAACATTCTGTTGATGCCCCGAAATTCGTTGCAACAACATCGGGGAAACCACCCGGTCCGGACCTTAGTGCAGCTCCTTTTCCGTTTGGGATAGTGGCTCCGACTGGGGATAATGGGACCAGTTTCCCAAGAATTATAAGTAAACGGGATGGATGAATGATTTACGATATAAGGTGGTAATAAGTGAACAACTAAACTATAAGAGAAATATAATAACTATAATCTAATCCCGGGACTTATCAATTTGTAGAGTGCAGTGTTTGATAATCTGTGCTTAATGGCAGGCATATAGATGACTCTAACACTAAAGCATAGATGTTTAAACCATTTAAGATTGCTCTGCATAATTAGTTATGCAGAGCGATGATAGCGAATTACTACACTTAGTCATTTATATCATTGCTACACGCATGAGTAAAAGAGATAACAAATCACAAAACATTCAATAGTGATATGAAATGAAGATTTGTTGTTATATTGCATACATGTATTCAACAATAGCAAAGATAATAACACAGCAATTCATATAATAGAAAAGAGCACAGATACAGATAATAGTACCATGTAAGCTGTTTGATCAATCCAGTATATTAATCACTATGTCGCGGTCCTTCCTTCAAACCAGAAAGCATTCCAAACAAGTGACAGTAGTGCACAATTGCATAAAACAACCTTCTAAGCAAAATTAAGAACCATCGGTCGAGTTTCACAAAAGGATATAGACTGAAGCACAATAGTGCAAACTTCAGCCTTTAAGTCTTTTACAAAATTTTACGACCCTTTCCAAAACAATGAAAGGATCTATAAATACTATGCTAATCTAAATATCTAAATATCTAAAAAACTGAAAAGCTACTAAATTGGCATTAACAAATATCATCTTCTTTTCTGGCGATCTGGCAGTCGGCGGCGATGCTTCATTCAGAGGTCTCTTTGCCTTTACTCCTTCGCTGACATATCGCCAGCATTGGCTCTACTTCTGGTGGAGTGTTGAGACGCGAAGTTAGCTGGGCATCATATGTGGCATCCTGAATGTCGGAAATCAGGTATCAGAGGGCATCTGTTAAACAGTTAAGAGCCGACCTTTGAGAATGTGGTTTAATCAGAAAGAGCCAGTATGCGTCGGCGGTTAAAGTATTTACTCCAGCGATTAACCGTCCTTGTTTCTCCAGATCAGGGTAATTTCTCTGCTCCAGCATGTTTGCTGTTGTTATGCTTCCAGGTGTGCACTGGGAAATCATGTTTGCCAGATAGAGTGTGTCGTTGACTAGATTGATCATGTTGCTGGCAATCATTTTACATCTTGAGGCCGCCCTTTCCGCTTTCATTACCTGAGTGTTCCATTCCATGAAGAGTATGTCCTTGTACGTTACATGGATTCGGGACAAATTTGCCGCTTTCCCTTCTGGAGTGTCTTGCCACTCAATATATTCAGATATGTCATCTTCGGCCTGATCTAGCTTATTCCTGGCCTTTTCTATTTGCTCACACACTACTGTAGATGTTTCACATAATGACTCAGCGTCAGTAAGTTGTCGGCACAAGAGTCTGATCTGAGATATTAATGCGCCATTTATTCGAGTTGCCTCTGCTCTGAAATCGTCAATACTCTGGGCGTCCTTGATACCTTCGAGCTGTGCCGATAGCTGAGCTATTTGCTCGTCTTTAGATTTTATCATCAGCTCATTTGACGCTTTTAACTGTGACAATGCCTCCGATAATTCTTTTGCCTTCTGAACCTCACTTTGGTCTATCCTCTGTTTTTCAATTTGCAGCTGCTGGGTTAACAAATTGTTTTCTTGTTGTTGAGCCAGCAACTGCTCTTCTACCTGTGCTGCCTTATTTTTCGCCTCAATTACTTCTGCCTGCAATGCATATATTTCATGATCTTTAGTCTTCAACAGAAGACTTACCTCTGATGCTTTGTCAATAGTCGCTGCCGAATAAGCTCCCGCAAATTGCGACAGCTTAGTCAGATCATCGGAGGGGTCCAATTCCCCCTTCCAGACCACATTGCCCGTGACTGTTTGCTCAGGAGAAATAGAAGGTTGATCAAGCCTTCGTCTTTTCCTAGAGCGCCTAACAACGGCTCTATGCTTTGGGCTGTAGAAAATATCTAGGGGAGGAATTTCTTCCACCTGAAGATCAATTTGATCGGACGGGTCTTGAGTGATTACCTCGACATCCTGTAAAATGGGTGGGCCGCTGGTTCCTTCTAGAACCTGAGAAGAAGTAGTATCGGGAGCATTGCTTGTTTTAGAGGTGTCTGAGTCTTTGGAGGCTTCCTTACCACTGATAATGGAATCGAATTGGTTCCATTCCTTAATCAATTCAGGATCGGTGGAGGTTTGCTCATGTTGCTCTGTGTGGGCTTTGCTCTGTTCTTTTTCTTGTTCAATCCTCTGCTGTTCCTCAAATGCCTTCCGCTACTGCTCCTCCTGTGCTCTCCGCTGCTGCTCCTCCAATTCCCTTTTCTGCCTATCTTCCAGTTCTTTCTTTGTTTTCTCTTCTTCTTCCTTCTTCCTCTGTTCCTCTATCTCTTTCTGTTTTCTTTGCTCTTGATCCTTTTGTGCCTTTTGCTGCCTTTCTATCTGCTCCCTTTTATGCTTCTCTGCCTGCAGCTTGTTTTGCCTTTCCTCTTGTTGTTTATCATACTCTTTAATTGTAATAGGAGGTGGATGTACCTGCTGCTGACCAGGCTCGCTTGAGGAAGATGCTGGGGTTGTGGATAATGAATCTAGAGGCAAAGTTTGCAACCTTTGCTTTCTAAGTTTATTAAATTCAGTTAACTCCACATCTTCGTATCTCATTGCAGCAAGCTGTTTGGTTTGGCTTATTGAATCGGCACCTACGAACAGGTCATCAAACTGATCTTCTTGATGGATAATCTTTTACAGTTTGGCCTGTTCCAGGGCAATGAAAGCAGTCTTGTTCGGATCATAGAGTCTGTTTGGGATAGTGGCCAGGGATATCATTTGGAGTTTTGTTGCTTCTTTTTCTGCATGTTTGTAATTATGTAGCGTATAAACTCCAATTCTTAAAGGAAAAGAGGGCCATCCTCTCTTCTTCTCATCTTTGAGAGTTTGTGTGACACCCTTGGACATAATCTGGTAGGAGATTTCCCGGGCTAACAATTTGTCTGGGATGTATAGAGGGAGAACGTGTGGCCTAGCTTTGCTTCCAAAAACTCTAATATAGGTAAAATGCTCTTCCCCGAACCAATGCGCTACGGCTGGTAGGTCAAAAGAAGCTTCATAGGAAATTCTTGGGATGGGTCTGTCGAAAATAGAATAGTGAATGGGCACCATGAAACCATTGCAAATTTGATACAAATGGTCCTTGTAAGAGGGCTTCCACAATTTCCGATGGTACAAATGAATGGGTGTTGGATCATGGGTGGTCCATCTCTAACCGAGGACAGGAAACTCAGAATTAAAACACAGGGTATCCATAATGTAAGC